>CAWTZC010000501.1:35755000-36955000 GCA_963919715.1 Microtus obscurus | reverse complement strand
GAATTTATACTAAGTATGCAGGTTTCTGCTGACTTCACTGAATTTTTTTTTTTCCTTCCATTTCCCCCCGGGAGTTGGATACAAGATTCTGGTCTTAAGAAACTTACTTGGCATGGAACATGGCATGTGCAAGAAATCCCCACCCTAGCTTTTTTTTTTATTTTATTTTTTTTTATTGGGAAAAAAAAAGAAATTTCTGCCTCCTCCCCGCCTCCCATTTCCCTCCTACTCCTCCTTCTCCTCCTCCCTCCCTCACTCCTCCCCCTCCCTCTACAGCCTGAAGAGCAGTCAGGGTTCCCTGCCCTGTGCAAAGTCCAAAGTCCTCCCCTCTCATTCCTGGTCTAGGAAGGTGAACATCCAAACTGGGTAGGCTCCCACAAAGCCAGAACATGAAGTAGGATCAAAACCCGGTGCCATGGTCCTTGGCTTCTCAGCAGCCCTCATTGTCCGCCAAATTCAGAGAGCCCGGTTTTATCCCATGCTTTTTCAGTCAGAGTCCAGCTGGCCTTGGTGAGCTCCCAAAAAATCAGCCCCACTGTCTCCACGGGTGGGCGCACCCCTTGTGGTCCTGACTTCTTTGCTCATATTCTCCCTCCTTCTGCTCCTCATTGGAACATTGGGAGCTCAGTCCAGTGCTCCAGTGTGGGTCTCTGTCTCTATCTCCATCCATCGCCAGATGAAGTTTCTAGGGTGATATGCAAGATAGTCATCAGTATGGCTATAGGATAGAGTCCTTTCAGGTTCCCTATCCACAGCTGCCCCAGGAGCTAACTGGGGACATCGCCCTGGGCACCTGGGAGCCCCTCTAGATCCAAGTCTCTTGCCAACCCTAAGATGGCTCCTTTAAATAAGATGTGTGCTTCTCTGCTCCCCTAACCAAACTTCCTTTATCCCAATCATCCCATTTCCCCAAGTTCCCCCCCAACCTCCCCTTCTCACATTTCTCTCCCCTTCTCCCATTACCCCCCCTCCCACCACACCCCCAAGATCCCAATTTTTTGCCCGGAAATCTAGTCGACTTCCCATAACCGGGAGGATAGCTATATGTTTTTCTTTGGGTTCACCTTCTTATTTAGTTTCTTCAGGATATCAAATTATAGACTCACTGACCTTTATTTATGTCTAGAAACCAATTATGAGTGAGTACATCCCATGTTCATCCTTTTGGGTCTGGGTTACCTCACTCAGGGTAGTGTTTTCTATTTCCATACATTTGCATGCAAAATTCGCGAAGTCATTGTTTTTTACCGCTGAGTAGTATTCTAATGTGTATATATTCCACACTTTCTTCATCCATTCTTTCATTGAAGGGCATCTAGGTTGTTTCCAGGTTCTGGCTATTACAAATAATGCTGCTATGAACATAGTTGAACAAATGTCCTTGTCATATGATCGGGCATCTCGTGGGTATATTCCCAAGAGTGGCATTACTGGGTCCATGGGTAGGTTGATCCCAAAATTCCTGAGAAACCGCCACACTGCTTTCCAAAGTGGTTGCACAAATTTGCATTCCCACCAGCAATGGATGAAGGTACCCCTTTCTCCACAGCCTCTCCAGCAAAGGCTATCATTGGTGTTTTTGATTTTAGCCATTCTGACAGGTGTAAGACGATATCTCAATGTTGTTTTGATTTGCATTTCCCTGATTGCTAAGGAGGCTGAGCATGACCTTAAGTGCCTTTTGGCCATTTGAACTTCTTCTGTTGAGAATTCTCTCTTCAGCTCAGTGCCCCATTTTTTAATTGGGTTAATTAGCATTTTAAAGTCTAGTTTCTTGAGTTCTTTATATATTTTGGTGATCAGACCTTTGTCTGTTGCGGGGTTGGTGAAGATCTTCTCCCAGTCAGTGGGTTGCCTTTTTGTCTTAGTGACAGTGTCTTTTGCTTTACAGAAGCTTCTCAGTTTCAGTAGATCCCATTTATTCAATATTGCCCTTAATGACTGTGCTGCTGGGGTTATACCTAGGAAGCGATCGCCTGTGCCCATCTGTTGTAGGGTACTTCCCACTTTCTCTTCTATCAGGTTCAGTGTGTTCAGATTGATATTGAGGTCTTTGATCCATTTGGACTTGAGTTTTGTGCATGGTGATAGATATGGGTCTATTTTCATTCTTCTTCACGTTGACATCCAGTTGTGCCAGCACCATTTGTTGAAGATGCTTTCTTTCTTCCATTGTATACTTTTAGCACCTTTATCGAAAATGAGGTGTTCATAGGTTTGTGGGTTAAAATCCGGGTCTTCTATACGATTCCATTGGTCGACTTCTCTATTTTTATGCCAATACCACACTGTTTTCATTACTGTAGCTCTGTAATAGAGTTTAAAGTCAGGGATGGTAATGCCTCCAGAAGTACCTTTATTGTAAAAGATTGTTTTGGTTATCCTAGGTTTTTTGTTATTCCATATAAAGTTGATTATTGTCCTTTCAAGATCCATGAAGAATTTTAATGGGATCTTGATGGGGATTGCATTGAATCTATAAATTGCCTTTGGTAGGATTGCCATTTTTACTATGTTGATCCTCCCGATCCACGAGCAAGGGAGATCCTTCCATTTTCTGGTATCCTCTTCAATTTCTTTCTTCAATGCCTTAAAGTTCTTGTCAAATAGATCCTTCTCTTCTTTGGTTAGAGTTACCCCGAGATATTTTATGCTGTTTGTGGCTATCGTGAAAGGTGATGCTTCTCTGATTTCCCTCTCTGCTTCCATATCCTTTGTGTATAGGAGGGCGACTGATTTTTTGGAGTTGATCTTGTATCCGGCCACCTTACTAAAGGTGTTTATCAGCTGTAGGAGTTCTTTGGTGGAGTTTTTGGGGTCGCTTATGTACACTATCATATCATCTGCAAATAACGAAAGTTTAACTTCTTCCTTTCCAATTCGAATCCCCTTGATCCTCTTATGTTGTCTTATTGCTATTGCTAAAACTTCAAGCACTGTATTGAAGAGGTATGGAGAGAGTGGACAGCCTTGTCGTGTTCCTGATGTAAGTGGGATGGCTTTGAGTTTCTCTCCGTTTAGTTTGATGTTAGCTGTCGGCTTGCTGTAAATTGCTTTTATTATATTTAGGTATGACCCTTGTATCCCTAATCTCTCCAAGACTTTTATCATAAAGGGATGTTGAATTTTGTCAAAAGCTTTTCAGCATCTAATGAAATGATCATATGGTTTTTTTCTTTCAGTTTATTTATATGATGGATTACATTGATAGATTTTCGTATGTTGAACCAGCCTTGCATCTCTGGGATGAAGCCTACTTGATCATAATGGATAATTTTTCTAATGTATTCTTGGATACGGTTTGCCAGTATTTTGTTGAGCATTTTTTTCGTCGAATTTCATGAGTGAGATTGGCCTGTAATTCTCTTTCTTGGTTGAGTCTTTGTGTGGTTTTGGTATCAGAGTGACTGTAGCTTCATAAAAGGAATTTGGCAATGACTCTTCTGTTTCTATATTGTGAAATACCTTGAGGAGTATAGGTATTAGGTCTTCTTGGAAATTCTGGTAGAATTCCGCATTGAAACCGTCTGGTCCTGGGCTTTTTTTGGTAGGGAGTTTTTTTTTTTTTTAATTTTATTTAATTAATTTTTTTTCTTTTTTTTTATTGGAAAAAAAAAAGAAATTTCAGCCTCCTCCCCCACCTCCCATTTCCCTCCTACTCCTCCCTCTCCTCTTCCCCTCCCCCCACTCCTCCCCCCTCCCTCTCCAGCCTGAAGAGCAGTCAGGGTTCCCTGCCCAGTGGAAAGTCCAAAGTCCTCCCCGCTCAATCCTGGTATAGGAAGGTGAACATCCAAACTGGGTAGGCTCCCACAAAGCCAGATCATGAAGCAGGATCAAAACCCGGTGCCATGGTCCTTGGCTTCTCAGCAGCCCTCATTGTCTGCCAAATTTAGAGATTCCGGTTTTATCCCATGCTTTTTCAGTCACAGTCCAGCTGGCCTTGGTGAGCTCCCAAAGAATCAGCCCCACTGTCTCCACGGGTGGGCGCACCCCTTGTGGTCCTGACTTTGCTCATATTCTCTCTCCTTCTGCTCCTCATTGGGACATTGGGAGCTCAGTGCAGTGCTCCAGTGTGGGTCTCAGTCTCTATCTCCATCCATCGCCAGATGAAGTTTCTATGGTGATATGCAAGATATTCATCAGTATGGCTATAGGGTAGGGTCATTTCAGGTTCCCTATCCTCAGCTGCCCCAGGAACTAACTGGGGACATCACCCTGGGCACCTGGGAGCCCCTCTAGATCCAAGTCTCTTGCCAACCCTAAGATGGCTCCCTTAATTAAGATGTGTGCTTCTCTGCTCCCCTAACCAACCTTCCTTTATCCCAATCATCCCGTTTCCCCAAGTTCCCCCCCACCCTCCCCTTCTCATGTTTCTCTCCCCTTTTTCCCTTACCCCCCCTCCCACCACACCCCCAAGATCCCAGTTTTTTGCTCGGCAATCTAGTCTACTTCCCATAACCAGGAGGATAGCTATATGTTTTTCTTTGGGTTCACCTTCTTATTTAGTTTCTTCAGGATATCAAATTATAGACTCACTGACCTTTATTTATGTCTAGAAACCAATTATGAGTGAGTAAATCCCATGTTCATCCTTTTGGGTCTGGGTTACCTCACTCAGGATAGTGTTTTCTATTTCCATCCATTTGCATGCAAAATTCGCGAAGTCATTGTTTTTTACCGCTGAGTAGTATTCTAATGTGTGTATATATTCCACACTTTCTTCATCCATTCTTCCATTGAAGGGTATGTAGGTTGTTTCCAGGTTCTGGCTATTACAAATAATGCTGCTATGAACATAGTTGAACAAATGTCCTTGTCATATGATCGGGCATCTCGTGGGTATATTCCCAAGAGTGGCATTGCTGGGTCCATGGGTAGGTTGATCCCAAATTTCCTGAGAAACCGCCACACTGCTTTCCAAAGTGGTTGCACAAGTTTGCATTCCCACCAGCAATGGATGAGGGTACCCCTTTCTCCACAGCCACTCCAGCATAGGCTATCATTGGTGTTATTGATTTTAGCCATTCTGACAGGTGTAAGACGATATCTCAATGTTGTTTTGATTTGCATTTCCCTGATTGCTAAGGAGGCTGAGCATGACCTTAAGTGCCTTTTGGCCATTTGAACTTCTTCTGTTGAGAATTCTCTCTTCAGCTCAGTGCCCCATTTTTTAATTGGGTTAATTAGCATTTTAAAGTCTAGTTTCTTGAGTTCTTTATATATTTTGGAGATCAGACCTTTGTCTGTTGCGGGGTTGGTGAAGATCTTCTCCCAGTCAGTGGGTTGCCTTTTTGTCTTAGTGACAGTGTCTTTTGCTTTACAGAAGCTTCTCAGTTTCAGTAGATCCCATTTATTCAATGTTGCCCTTAATGACTGTGCTGCTGGGGTTATACCTAGGAAGCGATCGCCTGTGCCCATCTGTTGTTGGGTACATCCCACTTTCTCTTCTATCATGTTCAGTGTGTTCAGATTGATATTGAGGTCTTTGATCCATTTGGACTTAAGTTTTGTGCATGGTGATAGATATGGGTCTATTTTCATTCTTCTACAGGTTGACATCCAGTTGTGCCAGCACCATTTGTTGAAGATGCTTTCCTTCTTCCATTGTATACTTTTAGCACCTTTATCGAAAATGAGGTGTTCATAGGTTTGTGTGTTAAAATCCGGGTCTTCTATACGATTCCATTGGTCGACTTCTCTATTTTTATGCCAATACCACACTGTTTTCATTACTGTAGCTCTGTAATAGAGTTTAAAGTCAGGGATGGTAATGCCTCCAGAAGTTCCTTTATTGTATAAGATTGTTTTGGCTATCCTGGGTTTTTTGTTATTCTATATAAGGTTGATTATTGTCCTTTCAAGATCAGTGAAGAATTTTAATGGGATCTTGATGGGGATTGCATTGAATCTATAAATTGCCTTTGGTAGGATTGCCATTTTTACTATGTTGATCTTCCCGATCCACGAGCAAGGGAGATCCTTCCATTTTCTGGTATCCTCTTCAATTTCTTTCTTCAATGCCTTAAAGTTCTTGTCAAATAGATCCTTCTCTTCTTTGGTTAGAGTTACCCCGAGATATTTTATGCTGTTTGTGGCTATCGTGAAAGGTGATGCTTCTCTGATTTCCCTCTCTGCTTCCATATCCTTTGTGTATAGGAGGGCGACTGATTTTTTGGAGTTGATCTTGTATCCGGCCACCTTACTAAAGGTGTTTATCAGCTGTAGGAGTTCTTTGGTGGAGTTTTTGGGGTCGCTTATGTACACTATCATATCATCTGCAAATAACGAAAGTTTAACTTCTTCCTTTCCAATTCGAATCCCCTTGATCCTCTTATGTTGTCTTATTGCTATTGCTAAAACTTCAAGCACTGTATTGAAGAGGTATGGAGAGAGTGGACAGCCTTGTCGTGTTCCTGATTTAAGTGGGATGGCTTTGAGTTTCTCTCCGTTTAGTTTGATGTTAGCTGTCGGCTTGCTGTAAATAGCTTTTATTATATTTAGGTATGACCCTTGTATCCCTAATCTCTCCAAGACTTTTATCATAAAGGGATGTTGAATTTTGTCAAAAGCTTTTTCAGCATCTAATGAAATGATCATATGGTTTTTTTCTTTCAGTTTATTTATATGATGGATTACATTGATAGATTTTCGTATGTTGTACCAGCCTTGCATCTCTGGGATGAAGCCTACTTGATCATAATGGATAATTTTTCTAATGTGTTCTTGGATACGGTTTGCCAGTATTTTGTTGAGCATTTTTGCGTCGATGTTCATGAGTGAGATTGGCCTGTAATTCTCTTTCTTGGTTGAGTCTTTGTGTGGTTTTGGTATCAGAGTGACTGTAGCTTCATAAAAGGAATTTGGCAATGACTCTTCGGTTTCTATATTGTGAAATACCTTAAGGAGTATAGGAAGTAGGTCTTCTTGGAAATTCTGGTAGAATT
This sequence comes from Microtus obscurus, assembly GCA_963919715.1. Classification (NCBI taxonomy): domain Eukaryota; kingdom Metazoa; phylum Chordata; class Mammalia; order Rodentia; family Cricetidae; genus Microtus; species Microtus obscurus. Next base: position 36,948,056 of record CAWTZC010000501.1, on the reverse strand, counting down.
CCACATTGAAACTGTCTGGTCATGGGCCTTTTTTGGTAGGGAGGTTTTTGATAACAGCTTCTAATTCTTCGCGACTGACAGGTCTATTTAGATTGTTTGCCTGGTCCTGATTTAACTTTGGTATATGGTATTTATCTAAAAACATGTCCATTTCTTTTACATTTTCCAGTTTTGTGGCATACAGGCTTTTGTAGTAAGATCTAATGATTCTCTGAATTTCCTCTATGTCTGTGGTTATGTCCCCCTTTTCATTTCTTATCTTATTAATTTGCAAATTCTCTCTCTGCCATTTGATTAGTTTGGATAGGGGTTTATCAATTTTGTTGATTTTTTTTCCAGGAACCAGCTTTTTGTTTCATTCATTCTTTGGATATTTTTCTGTGTTTCTATTTTGTTGATTTCTGCCCTCAGTTTGACTATTTCCAGTCTTCTACTCCTCCTAGGTGAGTCTGCTTCTTTTTTTCTAGAGCTTTCAGGTGGGCTGTTAAGTCTCCAATGTATGCTTTCTCTGTTTTCCTTAAGTGGGCACTAAGGGCTATGAACTTTCCCCTTAGGACTGCTTTCAAAGTGTCCCATAAGTTTGAGTACGTTGTTTCTTTATTTTCATTGAATTCAAGGAAGACTTTAATTTCTTTCTTTATTTCTTCTTTGATCCAGGTGTGGGTCAATAGTTGACTGTTCAGTTTCCATGAGTTTGTAGGCTTTCTGGGGGTAGCATTGTTGTTGAATTCTACCTTTAGTCCATGGTGATCTGATAAGACACAGGTGGTTATGGATATTTTTTTGTAACTGTGGATGTTTGCTTTGTTACCGAGGATGTGGTCAATTTTCGAGAAGGTTCCATGAGCTGCAGAGAAGAAGGTATATTCTTTCCTATTTGGGTGGAATGTTCTATAGATGTCTGTTACGTCCTTTTGATGCAATACCTCCATTAATTCTCTTATTTCTCTGTTAGGTTTCTGTTTGATTGACCTGTCCTTTGGTGAAAGAGGAGTGTTGAGATCTCCTACTATTAGTGTGTGCGGTTTGATGGCAGCCTTGAGTTTTAGTAATGTTTCTTTTACATATGTGGGTGCTTTTATATTAGGGGCATAGCTATTCAGGATTGAGACCTCATCCTGATCAATTGTTCCTGTTATGAGTATAAAATGTTCCTCTCCATCTCTTCTGATTGATTTAAGTTTGAAGTCAACTTTGTTAGAAATTAGTACGGCCACACCTGCTTTTATCCATTTGCTTGATAAACCTTTTCCCATCCCTTTACTCTAAGTAGGTACCTGTCTTCGTGGTTGAGGTGTGTTTCTTGTAAACAGCAGAATGTTGGATCCTGTTTGCATATCCAATCTCTTAGCCTGTGCCTTTTTATAGGTGAGTTGAGTCCATTGACATTAAGGGATATTAATGACCAGTGGTTGTTAACTCCGGTCACTTTTTTAGTTATAGAGTTTGTGCGTTTGCCTTCTTTTAGTTGCGCTGGTGAAGGGTGTCTAGATGTTTGAGTTATTGTGGTCATTGTTGAACTCCTTGGTTTGTGATTTTCCTTCTATTACTTTCTGTAAGGCTGGATTTGTGGCTACGTATTGTTTAAATTTGTTTTTATCCTGGAAAATTTTGTTTTCCCCATTTATAGTGAATGAAAGCTTGGCTGGGTATTGTAGTCTGGGCTTGCATCCATGTTCTCTTAGCTTCTGCAGTACATCTATCCAGGACCTTCTTGCTTTCATGTTTTCCATAGAGTAGTCAGGTGTAAGTCTGATAGGTTTACCTTTATAAGTAACTTGACCTTTTTCCTTTGCAGCTCTTAATATTCTTTCTTTATTCTGTATGTTTTGTGTTCTGATTATTATATGGCAAGTAGATTTTTTTTTTGGTCCAGTCTATTTGGTGTTCTGCATGCTTCTTGAACCTTCAAGGGAATATCTTTCTTTAGGCTGGGAAAGTTTTCTTCTAAAATTTTATTAAATATATTTTCTGAACCATTGAACTGTGCTTCTTCTCCTTCTTCTATCCCAATTATTCTTAGGTTTGGTCTTTTTATTGTGTCCCATATTTCCTGAATGTTTTGTGATGAGAATTTGTTGGTTTTGCTGTTTTCTTTGATCAGTGTGTTAATTTTCTCTATGGTATCTTCAGTGTCTGACATTTTTTCTTCTGACTCTTGTAATCTGTTGGTAGTACTTATCTCTGTAGTTCCTGTTCGTTTACCCAGATTTTTCATCTCCAACCTTCCCTCGGTTTGTGTTTTCTTCATTACTTCCATTTCATTCTTCAGGTCTTGAACCACTTCCCTTACCTGTTTGATTTTATTTTCTTGTTTCTCTTGGTTTTCTTGGGTATCTTTGAGTGATTTATTCATTTCCTCTACCTTTTTGTTTGTAGTCTCTAATTGTTTATGGCAGTTTTTCACCTCCTGTTTAAGGTCTTCTATTATTTTCAAATAATTCACTTTTGAGTCGATTTCTTCTAATTCTTCTGGAGTAGGGTGTACAATTCTTCTTATTTCGGGATCCCTGGGTTCTGATGATGTCATGTTGCCTTTCGGGTTGTTGGAGGAATTCTTGCATTGGTACCTTCCCATCTCTTCCTTCAAATGGAGCCAGGAGAGGCCTGGTGTCTTGGTCCAGTCTTTGCTGTGACTGACTCTCTGGGTGTATCTCTTCAGTGTAGAAGCAGGAACCAACCCGTCCAGATGGAATTCCTCAGCACAACAACTCTGAGGCGACCCTGGAGCACCAACTATAGGTGCTCGAGCTACCTTACAGGGAACCTTGAGACCTGCCCAGAAGGCAGTCACTCCCCGCTCTGGGTGGGTAGCCTTAGTGAAGGAGCTTAAAACCAGTCTTGAGCACTGGTCCTAGCATACAGCAGGGCAGGGTTGGGGGGTGGGGTGCTGGGGGGGTTGGGACATACCTAAGAAAGAGAGCCCTGCAGAAGGAGCTGGAGGAGGGGGGTTTGTGCTCGCTTCTGGGACACACCGCCCCTGGATAGCAGACACTCACCCATCCAGATTGAACTCCTCAGCACCTAAACAGGGCCGCCTGGTAGCCCAAAGATCCGGGGACAATAGGAAGGAGGTGGGAGGCAGCGCGGGGTCCAGGAGACCACTGGAGACCCTTGAGCACCAGCTGTAGGTGCCCGAGCTCCCTCCCTTACAGGGAACCTTGAGACCAGCCCAGAAGGCAGGCACTCCCCGCTCTGGGTGGATAGCCTTAGTGAAGGAGCTTAAAACTGGTCTTGAGCAGTAGTCCTAGCACACAGCAGGGCAGGGTTGGGGGTGGGGTGCTGGGGGGTTGGGACGTACCTAAGAAAGAGAGCCCAGCAGAAGGATCTGGGGGAGGGGGGTTTGTGCTCGCTTCTGGGACACACCGCCCCTGGATAGCAGACACTCACCCGTCCAGATGGAACTCCTCAGCACCTAAACAGGGCCGCCTGGTAGCCCAAAGATCCGGGGACAAGAGGAAGGAGGTGGGAGGCAGCATGGGATCCAGGAGACCACTGGAAACCCTGGAGCACCAGCTGTAGGTGCCCGAGCTCCCTCCCTTACAGGGAACCTTGAGACCTGCCCAGAAGGCAGGCACTCCCTGCTCTGGGTGGATAGCCTTAGTGAAGGAGCTTAAAACCAGTCTTGAGCACTGGTCCTTGCAAACAGCAGGGCCCCCACCCTAGCTTTTATCTTTTCTTTCTTTCTTTCTTTCTTTCTTTCTTTCTTTCTTTCTTTCTTTCTTTCTTTTTTTTTTTTTTTTTGTTTGTTTTTTTCAGACAGGGTTTCTCTGTAGCTTCGAAACATGTCTTGGAACTAACTCTTGTAGACCATGCTGGCTTTGAACTCCCAGAGATCTGCCTGCCTTGCCTCTCTAATGCTGAGTAAAGGTCTGTGCCACCAATGCTCAGCTGCTTGTCACGTCTCTACCTTCTACTTGTCCTATCTTCCTCATCCCCTGTGATCTTCACCACAGGACCCTGCCACTGTTTCATGCCACTAGTGTACTTCAGGAAGTGTTCTGGGAATATCTTTGCTGTCTAGCCCTCCCGTCTGCCTGGGTGACTAGACCTACAAATTGCCTATCTCTTTTGAATTGTTTAAGCTTCAGGCAGAGATGGATAAGTACCATCAATAAAGAGATTTTTCTTTGTTAATTAACTTTATGTGAAGTGGTTTCTCAAAGGGAAGGCATATTTCTAGAACTGTTGTTTTCCATCCTGTTGGAAAAACTGTGTTTGAGATAGGCTCTCTAAGGTAGACTTGGATGGCCTTGATTCCAATCTGTTGCACTCAAGAAATTGGCCTTGTTGTCCTCTATATTATACCTTCAATATTCTTAAATTGCATTACTGTACCATCTATCTCAGTTTTAAAATAATCTCTTTGAGTCATTTAGTCAAGTATCCAGTGCAGTCACAGGAAAAGGATCCACATATGGAACATTGCTTCTGTCTTCTGACCAAAATAGGAGGAAGAATTTATTCTGTACTTTGCAGGGGAAACAGGATAGGCAACCAGCTCCTGGAATTAGCATTATGATAAAGGACTTAATTGTGGTCAGGGGAGTGTTTTTGTAATTTCCCAGCATGTTTTAATTCATATCATGTGAATGAACAGAGATCAGTGTACGTGTACAGTTTGGTAAGGTTATCTTGAGCCAATGAATACTAAAGGTGTAATTAAGCAGAGATCCTATGCAGATATTTCAGTCCTGCTTGACAAAAGGGCAAACTGTTGTTATCCTTCCTAAAAGGCTGTTATTTTTCTTGTTTAAGATGTGCGCCTAAGAGAAAAGTTGTGCGAACTCTTTGATATGCTCTAATCCCTAGTCTGGACTACATGGCTATAAAGTCTGTTTCAACATTTCAAAATTAATTTTGAAATTATATCTTCATTATCTTCACATTCTCTTCTTGCTTACAAGCCTACCATGACGCCTCATTGTTTTCTAATTCATTACTTCTTTTTCTTTAACAACAGTTGACCTGTGTTTGTCAGCAGGATTTTCCATGTATGAGGCAATGGGTTCACTGAACTAGAGATTGAGTATGTAATGTGATGGTCACACAAAGAACCATGTGATTTGTTTGAGGAACAGGATGTTTTCAGGAAAGTAGAAGATAAGGTCCTGTCTATTGCACTGAAAGGTCAGAGCTAGAAGAACTGTGTTGCCTGAGTCATTTGATCTTTGCTAACCCAGTACGGGAGCTGCTAGCATTCAGAGGCACATCTGGGAAGCACTGACCGATGAGGAAATTTGGGGCATCTGAGAAATCAGGATTACTGGTGATGCATAATTTTCGGGTTCTTTCTGGGACTCCCCCCCCTGCTTTTGCTGTAGTGAGATGTAAGGAAGACAACAATCTGTGCCTTGGTGAGTTTGGCATGTTCAGAGCAGGTCTGCTGTGCTGTCATTTCTGCTGGGAATTGGATGTGCCATGAGCCAGACTGATGATGTGGTGACTTGGACAGTGGCCCTTGTCCTGTGAGCCGCCCTGTGTATGGATTTCCTGGGAAGTGGAAGAGCCCTGGAATGGGAGGATATGATGCTTGTAGTCCAGTGTGTACACATGAGCACTGCTTGGCAGGTTGGAAAACTAAAGGTCTTGTTTCTAGAAGTTCTGAATATGACATTCCACTCTCAGGTTTTTCTCGTAGATGTTACAAGTAGTTTAGAAACTGTTAGAACCATTGTGATGGGATCATCTTTCAGCAATACATGACTAGAATACTGTTAACTTTCTCTTTCCACCAGGCCCCGTGGTGTGATTCAGTGAAGTTTAGTTCCAGAGGACAAAAGGAGTTTCTGATCTGCAGAGATATCTCAGGTGTGAATGGTGTAGGGGCATGATAGGTCAGAATTCAAATCAAAACTGCATTTTTCTTATGCCACAAGGAGGTATACAGAGCTGCACAACCTTAGCAAAGAATCATCTTCATTTGCAGAGAGATGTCTAGAGCATGGGGTTTCAATCTTTGGAAGAAATGTTAGTAGCTAGAGGGACAAAAACAATTTAAAGGTCACTTTGGGCTGATATTATGAAAGTTGTAAAGTCTGTGTTTATTTAATTTCTATGCTGATAGGATTATAGATAGATTGGTAACATTGGCCATAATCACACTTTTCATTGTTAAGTTTCCTTTGGTCTTCTGATTAAAAGTTGACAATATTTTCATATCTTTGTTCTTGGCCTTTTCTCCACATCCCCTTTATTCTTTCTAAATACTGTTTATATTTTAATTGTTGTATCTTTAGAATAAAGATTAAGTAAGTATAGAAGTCATATCAATCTGTGTTCTACTTTTTCATAATTCCATTGAGCATTCTGAGTTTTTCCACTGTAAATGTAGGTTTGTAATCAACTTACTTCTTATAAACTGTTGGGCATTGTCATTTTATTGAATTCATTTTATGATGAAAATTTGTCATGCACAATACCTTAATCTTACTGCATCATGTTTCCAAGGATCATTTATTCACTTCTTTCCTTATTTATCCTTTCTTGCTCTGGTTGTTGTTAATTGTAAAAGACTTTTGCTTTATCGTACAGAAGGTATTATGGGTCTTGATATGTGGCCCAGCACAATTTCTTTTTGAGGATGACCTGAGTTTCATTATCTAGACTCTAATTGGATGGCTTTTTAACTTTTTACTATTCCACATTCAGGGGATCTGAAATCTTTTTTTGGCATGTCGTGTGTGTGTGTGTGTGTGTGTGTGTGTGTGTGTGTGTGTGTGTATAAACGTACACACACACATATATATATAGAGATATAGATGTAGATATAGATATAGTGAATGTCCATGGCTCCTGGAGCAGAGTGTGCCTTCCAGTTCCTGAAACACTGATGCATCCCCTCAGGTAGTGAAGCATTAAGGCATTTTTGTGTTTCTGTGTATGATTGCTTAGTAGTCAAGGAATCATAGAAATTTCATAGGACAATTGATGTTAGACATTCATTTTGTGTACCCTGTATATCTTGCAAACTTCATTGTATCTTGACAACTAAAGAGTATTTATCCTGGAAATAGCCATTACCTTATATTTTTGATGAAGCTAAAAAAATCTGATAGCTCTCCATAAAACAGTCAAAGCATCCTCTTGCTGTGGTGACTGCAGCCCAAGCCTGAGTTCATTCTTCAGGGCCCTATCAGTTGATTGGTAATTAAGCACAAGTGCTTATAAGACTTCATGAAAAATTTAGTTAGCAGTCATTTGTGTGATATATGGTCCCACATCCTTCTTATTTTCTCGATATCCCAAGTAAGTGAGTAAGTCAGTATTATCTGATTTCTTAGACCAAATATTTCTTCTGTTGCATGGTTATTACTGATGGTAGTCACATCAAAAAAGTAAAAAGGAAACAAGGAGAAAGAAATGAAAAGTGTAGTTGGATATTTCTCTCCCACCCACCAATTTCTCAATAACCACTCAGAGGCTTTTATTAATTATAAATATTTGGCCAGTGGCTCAGATTATTACTTGCTCGCTCTGCCCCATGGTTTCTGCTTGGTTACCTTACATCTTGCTTCTCTGGTAGCTCTTAGTGTCTTCATTATTCTAACATCTTTCTTTCTGTATATCTGTTAGTTTTTCCACCTAGCTATATTTTGCCTTGCCGTATACCAAAATATAGTAGGGGTGCAGGCTGCATCTAGCTGCCTGGCTAGCTTACCCCCCAAAATAACCACATAGAAATTGTATTAATTAAATTACTGCCTGGCCCATTGTATTTAGCTTCTTCTTGGCAATTCTCATACCTTGATTTAATCCATTCCCATTAATATGTATCACCACTTGACTGTGGCTTACCAGCATGAATCTAACCAGCATCCGTTTTGGGCATGAGAATCATGGTGTTTGCCACACTGCCCTTCTTTCCGGCATCCTGTTCGGTCTACTCCACCTGTCTAAATTCTGCTCTATCAATGAAACCAAGGCAGTTTCTTTATTCAACCAATGAAAGCAATACAAATACAGAAAGACCTCCTACACCACCAAAAGCGCTTTAATCATTAACCATACAGAGCAACACATATTCACAGAATACAAAATATTCCATATCAGAAAGTTTTTATTTTGTTGAGAAAAACAGCACTAGGTAGTTTCAGATGACAGTACAATGCCAAAAAGGATTCAGGGATTATCAAGGATTTTAGCTCCATTGAAGGGAAGACCCTGGTTTTACATTTGAAGCCTTGGAAGGTGCTCTATCCAGCTAAGTCCTAATTTTATGGAAGAGTACACAAAGTAATTTCTTGACAGCAGCAACATCATATAGAAACAGCACCAAATTTGGTCTAGGCTTGGTAGCATCTATTATATTTTGGCGAGATAATGTATGTTGTACTGATTCTGGACACAGAAAAGCTGTAAAATGTAAAGGTCATGGATTCTTCTTCTGTGGTCAGTACATCACTGCCATACCCATCTATGTTTGGCAGGGTCATAGCCCCAGTGAAGAGATTGTGAGAGTTCATTGCAAGAAGCAGTAGAGATGACGCTGGGTTGCATTTGAGACCACAGGATATTGAGATACCCAAGCAATGAGACATCTGCCATGGAGAGTTGCATATGGGGAGTAGAACTTGCAAAAGAGTACAATACATGAGAAGTTGCAGGATATTGTGAGATATGTTGATCAAACTTTGATTATAAAGCTTTCTTGGGGTAAGAAAACAGTAACAGCTATTAGCTGACCAAAAAAATATCATAGTGGCCCAATACTGTGAAAAGAAAAGAAACATATAGTGGCAAGGTGGGGCTGTTAGAGGATATTGACCTTTTGTGGATGGAGAATGGAAGAGATATCAGTCACCAGTGACTGATCCACTGCATCTCTAATCATTCAGGTTCTTACCACTGATATCTGAATCCCTGTATTTTCTTGATAAAGATTCATTAGTTAACACTTCATCTGGCATGCTAAAAGACATTCTTAATAAACACCAAGGGGTAATTAAGATCCCCAGAGACTGATTATACTGCAGCTTATCAACTTGAAATATTTCAAATGCTAATGAAAAGAAAACGATATCTGAGGGGAAAGTTAAAAGTCATACTCTTTCATTTTGATTTAGACAAAAGGGGAAATCTTGTGAAATATTGTTTGAAAATGTTTTACATTCAATTATACTGTGAAATATTTGTTTAGTGATGCAAGAATGTATTACATTTTTTTATGTTGCATTTATTTAACTCTGTGACGCTGTGTTACTTTGCCTGCCTAAAACACCTGATTGGTCTAATAAAGATCTGAATGGTCAGTAGATAAGCAGGAGAGGGATACGTGAGGATTTCTGGCAGAGATAATAAATAGAAGGTAAAAGAGATAAGAATTGAGGAGGGAAAAAGAGGATAGGAGGACATTACAGACCAGCCATACAGCTGCAAGGCCAGCCTTGATGTAAGAAGTAAAGAAAAGTATTTGTAATAGAGAAAGATGAAAGACCAGAGATGAAATGTAGATGAGATAATTTAAGAAAAGCTGTAGAGAAAGAAACCAAGCTCAGCCTGGGTATTCATAGGTAAGAATTAGTTTCTGTTTTAGTTGGGAGCTGGGTGGTGAGACTCAAAAGATAAAAGAAGAAAAAAACCAACTTCAGAATGGAGCATCCTTTGGGTATATGCCACAGAATAGTATAGCAGCTCCCTGGGGGTATATCTATTCCCAGTATTCTGAGGAACTGCCATTTTGATTTCCATAGTAGGTGTAAAAGTTTGTAAAATTATATACCATACAAGAACAAGAGTGATGTAATTGAAGTTTTGCTCAGCTCATGCCAATCTAAAATTTAAGTTTCTCAGTGACTTGAAATTCTTAGGCCTGCTCATATCCAAATACCCAAGTTCGAAGGCCTATAATTTCCTGCTACGCCAGATCCAGGGAATTTGACATCCTCTTCCCCTGTATGTCACCTCTATGCACATGGAAGGCATTCTCTCTCACATAAAAAAGATATACAAACTGTGTGGATGGAATTGTTTTCAAAAGTTCTTGTGACTCATAAAGCAATAAAAGCAAAACACATTGCTTTAAGTGTATAATATAAATCATGAACTGTTTTCTTAACAGTCTGCTATCTTGCATTAGGTTTGGAAAAGTTTTTATTTCCTCTCCCTGCTGCACACTTATAGACAGTCATCTGTCACAAGAAACAAAATGATGCCTAAGTGATCTTAACAAATAGTTTATTATAAGTGAATGACATTCTTTTAGTAATCAAAACTGTTTTGTAAAATTTAAAGAATCAGAAATCTTCCAGTGAATCTCCCCAGTTTTGGTGGAAAAGCTCTCCGTGTCCAATCTATTTTCTGTTATTGGCAAAAGTCACAGCTGCAGTGCACAGAATGAGGCCTGACTATTGCTTTCTTCTGGTTACATTTTCATTAGAATCTTGTTCTTGTGTAAGTGACCGTATGTTTGTAGGTCTGTCTTTGTGTATTGTTTTACCAGTGGTTTTATCTATGTTGCTGATTTTATTAATTATCATTTAAGTTTATTGTGGTTTCTCTAGAAAAATGATGTATCTTCACCTTTTTTTTATTCAGAAAGTTTACTGTTATGATGTTATGAGTTCTTTGAGCATTTGTTGTCTTGGGAAGTTTCTTTGGAAAGACAGTTGTTTTCTCTTCTTGACCTAGGAGGCTCTCTTCTCCTCATTACTTGGTATACCTTTATTTTGCTGTTGTTGCCATCTTCATGGTTTTTTTTTTTTTGCCACTTACATTTTTCTGAGCCCTTACAAGCCTTGCTTACTTGATTCAGTGGGCCCTGTTTTTCCTCAACCCCTCTGGATCCTACAATCCTAACCCCTCTTTCTATAGAATTTCTATAGCTCAAGATAATGTTTGGGTAGGGATCTCTGCAGGTTTTTCCATGAACTGCTGAAAGAAGACTCTCTGATAAATATTGGGTTAAGTGCCAATCTATGATTATAGCTGAAAATAGGTTGAATCATTCATTGATTTTTTTCTTCTTTAGTTGTATTTTGTTGTACCATAGTTTTCTGAGTCATTCAAATTCTTGTTCCTGGCCATTCAGGCAGCGTCAGACATTCACTTATTCTCACAATTTGGGCTTCAAGTTAGATCAGTTATTGTTTAGCCACTATAGCAGTTCTGACCCACCATTTCCCCTGTATATTTTGCAGTCAGGATATATGTGTACCAAATGTTTTATGGCTAGCTTGGCATCCCAGTCCTACTGCGAGCTTTATATAGTTACAGAAGATGGCTGGTTTAGCCTCTGTAATCTTAATCACTACCAGCCCTAACGAGGGTTATAGGTTCTATGATGTTTTCACTGCACTAATTTCATATCCCCTGCTGAAAGCTCTCCTATTCCCATCATCTCTCTTTGTCATCTCCTCCTCCATACCTTCTTCACTCACCTGACTCTTCCTTTTCTCATCCCCACTGGCTTCCAGTGCACCCATAAAATCTTTTATAGTTTCTCTTCCCAGGGAGTTCCCTGCATATCCCCTAGATCTGTTCTTGTTGCTTAGCTGCTGTGTATCTATACCTTGTTCTTGGATTAACTGTAATTACCATGATTGTACTTTACTTAACTGCTAACTTACACTGTATATAACATGTTTTTCTCTGTGCTTTTGGTTTTTTTTTTGCTTATGGTAATAAATAACACTCAAGGAATAAGACAATGACAAATCTATAATCCAAATATAATTGTGTACACCTCTAAATACAATTCTCAGTAAACGTTTCTAAAGTGGATGAGAAACTAGAAGAAATTTTTACCATCCTTAGTCATCATTGAAATTCATATTAAAACTCTATGAGATTTCATCTTAATGCTTTCAGAATAGTTAAGTACATAACAACAATGAAAACTAATGCTGTCAAGGACATGGAACAAGGGGATTCATTGCTTTTGCACGTACACAGTTGTACAGCCATTGTGGCAAGCAATATTCAATCTTCAGAAAATTGAGTATAAGTCTATCTCCAGACTAACTTATACCACTCTTGTATATAATACCAAAAGATCCTTCTGGAAGGATTCCATAATACATACATAATAGCCAGAAAATGTATCTCTGAGAGATTATGTTGATTGACGATTTATGTGGGATGATTCCTCCATTGAGGGTGGCATTATCCCTAAGAAAGTGGGCCTGAACTAGAAATGGAAGCTATCTCCACATGAGACAGTGACTAGGCAAGGGATTGAGCCAGGAAACAAACATTGCCCATGACTTTTGCCTGTAATTGTTAGCTTGATTTGCTATCTTAAGTTTCCCAAAATGATGGAATGTGATCTGACACAAGCAGCCTGAGCTTCTTCTGGTTGTCATATTTAATCACAGCAGCAAAAACTCAAGTTATACCAAAAAAAAAAAAATAATGAAACAACAAAAGGGATTTGTTTTTCTTATGCAGAACCTGAAATGCTTTCTTTTGTAAGAATGTCAAATATATCATGACTTTAGGTTGCAAAAACCATAGAAAGTTGTACATAGAACTTAATTGGCTGTTCTTTTTTTTTCATTTATTTATTTATTAAAGATTTCTGTCTCCTCCCCACTGTCACCTCCCCTTCCCTCCCCCTCCCCCGATCAAATCCCCCTCCCTCAACAGCCCAAAGAGCAATCAGGGTTCCCTGCCCTGTGGGAAGTCCAAGGACCACCCACCTCTATCCAGGTCTAGTAAGGTGAGCATCCAAACTGCCTAGGCTCCCACAAAGCTAATAAGTGCAGTAGGATCAAAAACCCATTGCCATTGTTCTTGAGGTCTCAGTAGTCCTCATTGTCCTCTATGTTCAGCAAGACCGGTTTTAACCCAGGCTTTTTCAGACCCAGGCCAGCTGGCCTTGGTGAATTCCTGATAGAACATCCCCTTTGTCTCAGTGTGTGGGTGAACCCCTCGCGGTCCTGAGTTCCTTGCTCGTGCTCTCTCTCCTTCTGGTCCTGATTCGGACCTTGAGATTTCAGTCCAGTGCTCCAATGTGTGTCTCTGTTTCTGTCTCCATTCATCGCCTGATGAAGGTTAATATTCAGGAGGATGCCTATATGTTTTTCTTTGGGTTCTCCTTCTTATTTAGCTTCTCTAAGAACCCGAATTATAGGCTCAATGTCCTCTATTTATGACTAGAAACCAAATATGAGTGAGTACATCCCATGTTCCTCTTTTTGGGTCTGGCTTACTTCACTCAGGATAGTGTTTTCAATTTCCATCCATTTGCCTGCAAACTTCAAGAAGTCCTTGTTTTTTACTGCTGAGTAGTATTCTAATATGTATATATCCCATACTTTCTTCATCCATTCTTCAATTGAAGGGCATCTAGGTTGTTTCCAGGTTCTGGCTATTACGAACAATGCTGCTATGAACATAGTAGAGCATATACTTCTGTTGTATGATACGCCCTCTCTTGGGTATATTCCCAAGAGTGGTATTGCTGGGTCCATGGTTAGGTTGATCCCGAATTTCGTGAGAAACCTCCACACTGCTTTCCAGAGTGGTTGCACAAGTTTGCATTCCCACCAGCAATGGATGAGTGTACCCCTTTCTCCTCAACCTCTCCAGCAAAGGTTATCATTGGTGTTTTTGATTTTAGCCATTCTGACAGGTGTAAGATGGTATCTTAAAGTTGTCTTGATTTGCATCTCCCTGATCACTAAGGAAGTTGAGCATGACCTTAGGTGTCTTTTGGCCATTTGAACTTCTTCTGTTGAGAGATCTCTGTTCAGCTCAGTGCCCCATTTTATAATTGGGTTGATTAGCCTTTTACGGTCTAGTTTCTTGAGTTCTTTATATATTTTGGAGATCAGACCTTTGTCAGTTGCGGGGTTGGTGAAGATTTTCTCCCAGTCAGTGGGTTGCCTTTCTGTCTTGGCGACAGTGTCCTTTGCTTTACAGAAGCTTCTCAGTCTCAGGAGGTCCCATTTATTCAACGAGGCCCTTACTGTCTGTGCTGCTGGGGTTTTACGTAGGAAGTGGTCTCCTGTGCCCACGTGTTGTAGAGTACTTCCCACTTTCTCTTCTATCAGGTTCAGTGTGTTCAGACTGATATTGAGGTCTTTAATCCACTTGGACTTGAGTTTTGTGCATGGTGATAGATAAGGATCTATTTTCATTCTTCTACAGGTTGACATCCAGTTTTGCCAGCACAATTTGTTGAAGATGATCTCTTTTTTCCATTGTATACTTTTAGCTCCTTTATCGAAAATCAGGTGCTCATAGGTTTGTGGGTTAAAGTCATTGTCTTCTATTCGATTCCATTGGTCAACTTCTCTGTTTTTATGCCAATACCAAGCTGTTTTCAATACTGTAGCTCTGTAATAGAGTTTGAAGTCAGGGATGGTAATGCCTCCAGACGTTCCTTTATTGTATAAGATTGTTTTGGCTATCCTGGGTTTTTTGTTTTTCCATATAAAGTTGATTATTATCTTCTCCAGCTCTGTGAAGAATTTTGATGGGATTTTGATGGGGATTGCATTGAATCTATAAATTGCCATTGCTAGGATTGTTATTTTTACTATGTTGATCCTCCCATTCCAAGAGCAAGGGAGATCCTTCCATTTTCTGGTGTCCTCTACTATTTCTTTCTTCAAAGACTTAAAGTTTTTGTCAAATAGATCTTTCACTTCCTTGGTCAGGGTTACCCCAAGAAATTTTATGCTCTTTGTGGCTATCGTGAAAGGTGATGCTTCTCTGATTTTCCTCTCTGTTTCTTTATCCTTAGTGTATAGGAAGGCAACTGATTTTTTGGAGTTGATCTTGTATCCTGCCACATTACTAAAGGTGTTTATCCGCTGTAGAAGTTCTTTGGTAGAGTTTTTGGGGTCACTTATGTATACTATCATATCATCTGCAAATAACGAAAGCTTAACTTCTTCCTTTCCAATATGAATCCCCTTGATCCCCTAATGTTGTCTTATTGCTATTGCTAGAATTTCAAGCACTATATTGAAGAGGTATGGAGAGAGTGGACATCCTTGTCTTGTTCCTGATTTTAGTGGGATGGCTTTGAGTTTTTCTCCGTTTAATTTAATGTTAGCTGTCGGCTTGCTGTAAATAGCTTTTATTATATTTAGGTATGACCCTTGTATCCCTAGTCTGTCCAATACCTTTATCATAAAGGGGTGTTGAATTTTGTCGAATGCTTTTTCAGCATCTAATGAAATGATCATATGGTTTTTTTCTTTCAGTTTATTTATATGGTGGATTACGTTGATAGATTTGCGTATGTTGAACCAGCCCTGCATCTCTGGGATGAAGCCTACTTGATCATAATGGATAATTTTTCTAATATGTTCTTGAAATCGGTTTGCCAGTATTTTATTGAGAATTTTCGCATCAATATTCATGAGTGAGATAGGCCTGTAATTCTCTTTCTTGGTTGGGTCTTTGTGTGGTTTTGGTATCAGGGTAACTGTAGCTTCATAAAAAGAATTTGGCAATGACTTTTCTGTTTCTATATTGTGAAATACATTAAGGAGTATAGGTATTAGCTCTTCTTGGAAGTTCTGATAGAATTCTGCATTGAAACCATCTGGTCCTGGGCTTTTTTTGGAGGGGAGATTTTTGATAACAGCTTCTAGTTCTTCACGACTAACCAGTCTATTTAGATCATTCACCTGGTCTTGATTTAGCTTTGGTATATGATACTTATCTAAAAAGATGTCCATTTCTTTTGCCTTTTCCAGTTTTGTGGCATACAGGCTTTTGTAGTAAGATCTAATGATTCTCTGAATTTCCTCTGTTTCTGTGGTTATATCCCCCCTTTTTTATTTCTGATCTTATTTATTTGCATGTTCTCTCTTTGTTGTTTAATTAGTTTGGATAGGGGTTTGTCGATCTTGTTGATTTTCTCCAAGAACCAACTTTTTGTTTCATTGATTTTTTGAACTGTTTTCTGTGTTTCTATTTTGTTGATTTCAGCCCTCAATTTGATTATTTCCAGTCTTTTACTCCTCCTGGGCGCATCTGCTTCTTTTTTTTCTAGAGCTTTCAGGTGTGCTGTTAAGTCCTCAATGTATGCTTTCTCTGTTTTCTTTAAGTGGGCACTTAGTGCTATGAACTTTCCTCTTAGCACTGCTTTCATCGTGTCCCATAGGTTTGAGTATGTTGTCTCTTTATTTTCATTAAAATCAAGGAAGACTTTAATTTCTTTCTTAATTTCTTCCTTGACCCAGGTGTGGTTTAGTAGTTGACTGTTCAGTTTCCATGAGTTTGTCGGCTTTCTAGGGGTAGCATTGTTGTTGCCTTCTAACTTTAATCCGTGGTGATCTGATAAGACACAGGTTGACACTGATATTTTTTTGTATCTGTGGAGGTTTCCTTTGTTTCCGAGTATGTGGTCAATTTTTGAGAAGGTTCCATGAGCTGCAGAGAAGAAGGTATATTCTTTCCTATTTGGGTGGAGTGGTCTATAGATGTCTGTTAAGTCCAATTGGTTCATTACCTCCAATAATTCTCTTAATTCTCTATTAGGTTTCTGTCTGATTGACCTGTCCATTGGAGAGAGAGGTGTATTGAAGTCTCCTGCTACTAGTGTGTGTGGTTTAATGTCTGCCTTCAGTTCTAGTAATATTTCTTTTAGATAAGTGGGTGCTTTTGTATTAGGGGCGTAGATATTCAGGATTGATACGTCATCCTGATGACTTGTTCCTGTTATAAGTATAAAGTGTCCATCTCGATCTCTTCTGATTGATTTTAGTTTGAAGTCAGTTTTGTTAGAGATTAATATGGCCACACCTGCTTTTTTCTTAGGACCATTTGCTTGAAAGACCTTTTCCCAACCCTTTACTCTGAGCAGATGCCTGTCTTTGTGGTTGAGATGTGTTTCCTGCAAACAGCAGAATGTTGGATCCTGTTTTCGTATCCAATCTCTTAGCCTGTGCCTTTTTATAGGTGAATGAGACCATTTATATTAAGTGATATTAGTGACCAGTGGTTGTTTACTCCAGTTATTCTTATTGTTTTTGGTAGTAGAGTTTATGTGTCTCCCTTCTTTGAGTTTTGCTGGTGAAGGGACTCTAGATGCCTGAGTTCTTGTAGGCAGTGTTGACCATGTTGGATTCCTTGGGTTGTGATTTTCCTTCTATTATTTTCTGGAGGGCTGGATTTGTGGCTATGTATTGCTTAAATTTGTTCTTATCCTGGAATGTCTTGTTTTCTCCATTGATAGTGAACGATAGCTTGGCTGGGTAAAGTAGTTTGGGTTTGCATCCATGGTCTCTTAGCTTCTGCAGTACTTCTATCCAGGACCTCCTGGCTTTCATGGTTTCCATAGAGAAGTCAGGTGTAAGTCTGATTGGTTTACCTTTATAAGTTACTTGGCCTTTTTCTTTTGCAGCTCTTAATATTCTTTCTTTAACCTGTATATTCTGTGTTTTGATTATTATATGGTGAGGGGATGTTTTTCTTTGATCCAATCTGTTTGGTGTTCTGTATGCTTCTTGAATATTCAAAGGAATATCTTTCTTTATGTTGGGGAAATTTTCTTCCATAATTTTGTTAAAAATATTTTCTGGGCCTTTGAGCTGTGACTCTTCTCCTTCTTCAATTCCTATTATCCTTATGTTTGGTCTTTTTATTGTGTCCCATATTTCCTGCATGTTTTGTGATGAGGATTTGTTGGCTTTGCTGTTTTCTTTGATCAGTGTGTTTATTTTCTCTATGGTGTCCTCAGAATCTGAGATTCTTTCTTCTATTTCTTGTATTCTATTGATTATGCTTTTTTCTGTAGAATCCGCTTGTTGACCATATCCAGCTGGTGCTCAGCTTGCGTTTTCTTCCTTGCTACCCTTTCAGTTTTCAATTCTTGAACTGTTTCCATTACCTGTTTGATCGTTTTTTCTTGATTTTCCAGGGTATCATGTATGTATTTATTCATTTCTTCAAACTTTTTGTCGTACTTCTCCTCTATTTATATAAGGGTGTTTTTTACATGTTGTTTAAGGGACTCTATTGCTTTCATAAAGTTAATTTTTTCCACTTCTTCTGTGTTAGGGTGTTCAAGACCTTCTGTTGTAAGATCATTGGGTTCTGGTGTCTTCATGTTGTTTTTCAGATTATTGGGTGAAATTCTGCCTTGGCACCTGCCCATGTCCTCCTATCAATGCTACCTAAACGGTCTTTTAAAATTGGAACAGGTTTCTCTGCTGGCCAGAGGGTCCTCTTACAGATTGCCCTTGCTCTGTTTCCTGGCTCCTATGGGGGGCCAAGATTCCTGTCACCCCTCAGTAGGGCCTTCAGGGACAGGATCCGGCTCCTCGTCTGCCAGGGACCTCGTCAACCAAAGGCCTACCTCCTTGATTCAATCGCTGTGGGGCGATTTGCTCTCGGTGTTGCGCGCTGGTCCCGCCGCCTGCGTCCTCTGCTGCCGCGCCAGACCCCGCTGGTCCCGATTGCCGCCTGTGGTTGCAGCCTGTGGCTGAGGCCTGTGGCCTACGTCGCCCGCCCGCGTCTCTGCTCTGCCGGCGCCTGCGTTTCCCTGGCCGTTCTTGTAGGACCAGGAAGATGGGAATGTTAAGAGTAATAGCAGAAAAAGGAGATTGAGATCATAGGATTTCAGTCTAAATAGGCACCTGGTGTAGGAGGATCTTCTTTCTATGTGTTGCTTTCATTGGTTGAATAAAGAAAACTGCCTTGGCCTTTTGATAGGGCAGTCTTTAGATGGGCATAGTAGACAGAACAGAATTCTGGGAGGAAGAAGGCAGTGTAGTAGATGGATGGCTCTCCTCTCTGAGAAGGACAATGATTAGACTCATGCCAGTAAGCCATAGAAAGAACCCACAGAGAGAGGCCTGCTAAACTTGCCTAAAGATGAGATGATTCTTCGGGGTTCTTGATTCATATAAGAGCCTGTGAGACATTCTTCAGGATACAAACGAAAGTGACTGAACTGTCTTTGAATTTTCCTGCTTCATGAAAATGTCTACTGGATTCTATGGGCCTGTAGGCTGAAGATGGATGCCCCAAAGGTACAAGAGATCTTTGGGTGACTGTCCAGGCAGCAAGATGTCTCTGTCATTTCTAGAGTTTTAGAAGTTGCTTACTTCTTGTTTACTTAAGTAATATTATATTCTTCTGGAGTCTTTGATGGAGTTGAAGAATCAATAGATAGTTATAGTTTACCTTACTTATGATAAAAGATAAAATAGATCTAAATATTGTAACAAATTCTTGCTTAATAACTGTTTTGTTATATGTAATGTTACTATGTTAAAGTTAAAGCCTTTCTTTGTTTAAACAGAAAAAGGGGAAGGGTATTCTTTCTATCTGTTGCTTTCATTGGTTGAATAAAGAAAACTGCCTTGGACTTGATAGGCAGGCCTTAGATGGGCATAGTAGACAGAACAGAATTCTGGAAGGAAGAAGGCAATGTTGCAGATGCTATGGCTCTCCTCCTCGAGATGGATGCTGGTTAGACTCATGCCGGTAAGCCACAGTCAAGTGACAATGCACATTAATAGAAATGGGGTAATTGGGGCTGGAGAGATGATTCAGAGGTTAAGAGCATTGCCAGCTCTTCCAAAGGTCCTGAGTTCATTTCCCAGCAACCACATGGTGGCTCACAACCATCTGTAGTGATGTCTGGTGCCCTCTTCTGGCGTGCAGGCATACACACAGAATATTGTATACATAATAAATAATTAAATAAATAAATAAACATTTAAAAAAAAGAAATGGGTTAATTAAGATTCGAGAGTTAGCCAATATGAGGCTAGAAATAATAGGCCAGGCAGTGTTTAAATGAATAAAATTTGTCTGTTGTTATTTCAGGATATAAGCTAGCCAGAGGGCGGGAGCCAGGTGGCGGGAAGTGGCCTGCTGCTCCTTTTATCACAGGCACCATAGAAAATTATACTTGAGATCATTTGCATGATATCTTGAGCCCACAATCATTCTTATTTTGCCTATGCCCTGGAAATTTAGTACAGCAGAATTAAAAATAATAGGCTTATTTCTTAAATGGAATACTGAATCTGTTGAATGGCTATTACTGATGCCTCATTCAGGTCAGCTGTAAAAAGAAAGTAACAAATGGGGCAAAAATAAATGAAAATGAAAAGATAGTTTTATATCACAATAAATTGCTGAAACAGGTGGTTATTTTCAAGGAGTTTATCACCACTATGTAAAAGACTCTTGCTATGGAATGAAAACTTTGCAAGGTGCCTTAAAGGTAAGACTCCATCTATCTAAACCTTCAGTTTATGAAAGGAGTAAGCAAAGTGTTTCCTATTCCCAGGATGCAGCTTCATGCAAA
This sequence comes from Microtus obscurus, assembly GCA_963919715.1. NCBI lineage: Eukaryota > Metazoa > Chordata > Mammalia > Rodentia > Cricetidae > Microtus > Microtus obscurus. Next base: position 36,927,832 of record CAWTZC010000501.1, on the reverse strand, counting down.
CCTGCTGTACCTGTGATCCAAGCATGTTAGTTTTTATGCCAATTACCAAGTCAAACTTATGAATTTCTATGAGTTTGATGCCAGCCTGGTCTATAAGTGCTAGTTTCCAGGAAATGCTCCAAAGTTACTGATGAACCTTGCCTTGAAAATCAAAACAAAACAACAAAATAGATGTTGAACTTTATAGTATCTCCCATCATGTATTGGTCCTGCAAACAAGAAAGAATAAAAATTTAATGGAATGAGTTCTTAGTCTGTAATTACAGTTCAGCATTGTTGTAGGCATCTTTGTTTGGAATAATCAGAAACCCATTGAGGAGACTGAGAGTTCATTCCATGAATCTATGAGGATGAAGCCTGGTTGTTGTAATTTTTTCTCTCTCTTACTTTATGTTTGTGGCAGCATGTCATGGAGCTTCCAAATAAATGACACAGGAGAAGTTTTATTCCTTCTTATAAGTTCCCAGCTTTATTGTGGCTTGCTTCTAGCCAGTTTTTCTTAAGTTATCCTATTGACATTTTGTTTTTGGGCCTTTATCTTTCTCTACTTTGAATACCATTCTTTACTTCTTGATCTGTGCCTTGTTGTGTAGTTAGGTAGCTGTCCCCTGGTGTCCTATTCTTTTTTTCACCTTGTTCCTTTTGTCCTCCCATATTTTTCCTTTCATTTGTTTCCTTTGCCTTCTAGATCCTTTTATCCTTCCTGCGAAACTACTTACTGTTCTGCTTTTTATTAGACCATTTTATCCTTCCTGCCAAACTACTTACTGTTCTGTTTTTTATTAGACCAATCGGGTATTTTAGACAGGCAAAGTATTACAGCTTTGCAGTGTTAAACAAATACAACATAAAGAAATGCAACACATCTTAGCACCATTGTAACATATGTTCCACACCAAAAAACATAAAAAAAAATCTTAAAATAATATGTCACAAGCTTTTCCCTTTTTGTCTAAATCAAAATAAAATATTAAAACTAAAACTATGTACAATAAAAGCAGTTACCAAGTAAGAATTACATTTGCAATATTCAGTCCACTTGTCTTTATCAGTTTCAAAGAAAACACTCCGTGATCCATCCCATTTTAGTGACTCCAAAGTTTAATACTTAGCTTACTTGCTATCATAGCTACGGTAAACTGAAACTCTAATTATTTAGTCTTTAACTCCATCCTAGACCTGAGATGGAATTAATATTCCCTATTAGAGACACTGAGCTAACTGAACATTCAACCAAAGATTTTTTTTTAGCTTTTTTTATTTTTCCTTTCAAAAATTTACACTTACTCCCCTCCTTCCACTCCTCTCTAGTTCCCCCACTCACTCTCCTCCCTCCCCCTCCCTGCAAGAGAGAGGGCAGGAAACCCTGCCCTGTGGGAAGTCCAAGGCCCTCCCCCCCCTTCATCCAGGCCTAGGAAGGTGTGCATCTGAATAGACTAGCATCCCAAAAAGTCAGTACATGCAGTAAAAACAACACCAGTGCCTTTATCAATGGTTTCTCAGTCAGCCCCCATTGTCAGCCACACTCAGAGAGGTCGGTTTGATCACATGCTCAAATCCACCTGGATTTGCTGAGCTCCCATTAGAACAGGCACACTGACTCAGTGAATGGACCAACCTCTTGAGGTCCTGACTTCCTTGCTCACCTTCTCCCTCCTTCTGCCCTTCAGCTGGACCTTGGGAGCTCAGTCCTTGCTCTGATAAGGGTCTTTGCCTCTATCTCTATCCATCGCCGGAGGGAGATTCTATCATGATATTCAAGATAATAATCAGTATGATAGTGGGGCAAGGGCAGTTCAGGCACCTTCTCTTCTGCTGCCCTAGGATCTAACTGGTGACAACCCTGTGGACATCTGGCATCCCCTCTAGAGCCAAGTATCTTGCCAACCCTAAAATGGCTCCCTTAATGTAGATATCTTCTTCTCTGCTCCTATATCTGCCCTTTCTCCATCTCCACCCTCCCAGTCCCCCAAGCTCTCCCCAATCTTTCCCTTCTCCCTTCCTTCTCCCCCTCTTCCTTTCCCTCAACCCCTCCTCCACACCCACAACCACCCCCATGCTCCCAGCTTTTGCCTGGCAATCTTGTTTGCTTCTAATTTCCAGGAGGATCTACATAGGTTTTTCTTTGGGTTCACCTTGTTATTTGGCTTCTTTAGGCTTGTAAACTATAGACTTAATGTCCTTTGTTTATAGCTAGAGTCCACGTATGAGTGAGTACATACCATATTCATCTTTTTGGGTCTGGGTTATCTCACTCAGTAAAATGTTTTTTTTTTCTATCCATTTGCATGCAAAATTCAAGATGTCATTGTTTTTTACTGCTGAGTAGTACTCTAATGTGTATTTATTCCACACTTTCTTCATCCATTCTTCCAATGAGGGGCATCTAGATTGTTTCCAGCTTCTGACTATTACAAATAGTGCTGCTGTGAACATAGTTGAACAAATGCTTTTGTAGTATGATTGAGCATCTCTTGGGTATATTCCCAAGAATGGTATTTCTGGATCCTGAGGTATGCTGATTCCCAATTTCCTGAGAAATGCCACACTGATTTCCAAAGTGGTTGCACAAGTTTGCATTCCCACCAGAAATGGATGAGTGTTCCCTTTACACCACATCCTATCCAGCATAAGCTATCAATGATGTTTTGAATTTTAGCCATTCTGACAGGTGTAAGATGGTATCTCAAAGTTGTTTTGATTTGCATTTCCCTGATTGCTAAGGAGGTTGAATAGGACCTTAAGTGTCTTTTGGCCATTTGTAATTTTTCTTTTGAGAATTTTCTGTTCAGTTCAGTGCCCCATTTTTCAATTGGGTTTATTAGAGTTTTAAGGTCTAGTTTCTTGAATTCTTTATATATTTTGGAGATCACACCTTTTTCTGATGCGGAGTTGGTGAAGATCTCCCAATCAGTAGGTTGCTTTTTTGTCTTATTGACAGTGTCCTTTGCTTTACAGAAGCTTCTCATTTTCATGAGGTCCTATTTATTCAATGCTGCTCTTATTGTCTGTCTACTGAGGTTATATGTAGGAAGTAATCTCCTGTGCCCATGTGTTGCAGTCTACTTTCCACTTTCTCTTCTATCAGGTCCAGTGTGGTCAGATTTATATTGAGGTCTCTAATCCATTCGGACTTGAGTTTTGTTCAAGGTGGTATTTTCATTCTTCTACAGGTTAACATCCAGTTATGCCAGTACCATATGTTGAAGATGCTCTCTTTCTTCCATTGTATAATATTAGCTCCTTTGTCAAAAATCGGGTGTTCACTATGTTGAAGAGATATGGTGAGAGTGAACAGCCTTGATTGTTCCTTATTTAGTGGAATGGCTTTGAGTTTCTCTCCATTTAATTTGATATTAGCTGTTGGTTTGCTGTATATTGCTTCTATTTTATTTAGGTATGATCCTTGTATCCCTAACCTCTCTAAGACCTTTATCATAACGGTGTGTTGAATTTTGTGTAATGCTTTTGCAGCATCTAATAAAATGATCATATGGTTTTCTTCTTTCAGATTATTTATATGATTGATTACATTGATAGATTTTCATATGTTGAACCAGCCCTGCATCTCTGGGATAAAGCCTACTTGATCGTAATGGATAATTTTTTGGATGTGTTCTTGGATTTGGTTTGCCAGTATTTTACTGAGAATTTTTGCATCGATGTTCATGAACGAGATTGGTCTGTAATTCTCTTTCTTGGTTGAGTCTTTGTGTGGTTTTGTTATCAGTGTAACTGTAGCTTCATAAAAAGAGTTTGGCACTGACTCTTCTGTTTCTATTATGTGAAACTCATTAAGGAGTATAAGTATTGGTTCTTCTTAGAAGTTCTCAAAAATTTCTGTATTAAAACCTGATCCTGGGCTTTTGTTTGGTTGGGAGGTTTTTTTTTTCTTTTTTTTTTTTTAAATGACAGCTTCTATTTCTTCATGACTTATAGATCTATTTATATTGTTCACCCAGTCTTGATTTAATTTTGGTAAGTGGTATTTATCTAAAAACAAGTCCATTTCCTTTACAGTTTCAAACTTTGTGGCATATAGGCTTTTGTCGTAAGACCTAGTGATTTTCTGAATTTCCTCAGTCTCTGTTGTTATATCTCCTTTTCATTTCCAATCTTGTTAATTTGTGTGTTCTCGTTCTGCCTTTTGAGTAGTTTGGATAGGGGTTTGTCAATCGTGTTGACTTTCTCAAAGAACCAGCTCTTTGTTTGTTTGATTCTTTGGATTTTTTTTTTCATGTTTCTATTTTGTTGATTTCAGCCCTCAGTTTGATTATTTCCAGTCATCTACTCCTCCTGGGTGAGTCTGCTTCTTCTTCTTCTTTTTTTTTCTAGAGCTTTCAGCTGTGCTGTCAAGTCTCTAATGTGAGCTTTTTCCGTTTTTTTAACGTGGGCACTAAGAGCTATGAACTTTTCTCTTATCCTTCCTGCCAATGTTTTGGCTGTTCTGTTTTTTATTAGGTAAATCAGATATTTTAGACTGGCAAAATAACACAGCTTTACAGGGTTAAAAAATGCAGCATAAAAGTATGCAGCACATTTTTGCATCATTGAAACATATATTCCACATCAGAAAAAATAAAACGAATCTTAAAATAATATTTGAACCTCTCTCCTTTTTTGTCTAAATCAAAATGAAATATTTTCACTTTACCTTACTAAAACTGTACAATAAAAGCAGTAACCAAGTAAGAATTACATTTACAATGTTCAGTCTATTTGTATTTTTCACTTTCAGAGAAAACACTTCATGATCTATCTCATTTTAGTGACTGGAAAGTTTGACACTTAGATTACTTGCTATCATAACTTTGGTAAACTGAAACTCTAATTATTTAGTCTTTAACTCCATCCTAGACCTGAGATGGAATTAATATTCCCAAACAGAGATACTGAGCTAACTGAACATTCAACCAAAGTTCTTTTCCAACATTAAACCATCCATTTTCAAAATGCAGGAAGACTCTTCTCTGAAGTGGGGAATTTGAAGGACTTTCCTTGTAGTGGCCAGGCTCATCAATTACTTTTCTCTGAATCCTGCAAAATGCCTCGCCATCTCTTCTGTGAAGTAGAACTCACAGAGCATTGTTCTGCCTTGTTTTGAAAATGTTCAGCAATCACTTTCCTATTGGTCCTACGTATAAAATCTGCACAGAACACTGTTGAGCAGCCCAAAGTAGTAGCAGGTTTTTTTTTTTCTCACCCAGTGATTAGGCTTGCCAGAATGAAAGCAACTCCAGTGGAGTTTCTTCAATACCCATCATTTTTAAGCAAGAAAATAACATATTCTGTACATCTTTTAAGTGTTTGGAAACCTTTTGTCTATCTAAATATTTCTTGGTAGGACTCTGGAAATATTTCTAACATTATATTTCATTGTTATAAGTGTTTAACTGTAGAAGGAGCTGTGGGCTGGCCTGCTTTTTGTCCTGCTCGGCTCCCTCACAGCTGGCTTTATACCCGAAATAACAACACACCTGGCCCATTAGTTCTAGCCTCTTCTTGGCTAACTCTCATATCTCGATTAACCCTTTTCTATTAATGTATGTAGCACCACAAGGTGGTGGCTTACCGGGAAAGATTCAGCATGTCTGACCTGATGGCTGGATCCATGGCGTCTGGCCCAGAGAGCAGAGGCATGGCATCTGGCTAACTTTCCTTCTTCCCAGCATTATGTTCTGTTTACTACACTCACCTATGTTCTCACCTATCATGCCAAGCAGTTTCTTTATTAATTAACCAATGAAAGCAACAGATAGACAAATGACCTTCCCACATCATTTAACTACTAATCTGAGTTTCCAGATTATCCTAAATAGTTTATAATAATAGCTTTAAAAACTAGAACCTTATCTTATACTTTTTAATGTGTTTATAGATACCATACCTTAAATAATAAAAAAAATATATATGCACTATAACAAAATAACTTAAATACTTACCAAAATACAGGTATCTATAGCTTACCAAATATCCAAAAGCCTATCATGTTTCATCTGCTGGAAATGTGGGTGTCATGTTCTCTGGATTACTTCTTGATAAATAGGGGTGAAGACATCTTTAGGGTTCCCTGAGAAAATTTGAGATAATGTCCAAGTAGTTGGGAGAGCATCTAATCTTTATTGATAGTCATCATTTGTCAATATTCAGGAGGTCTTCCCTGATTAAACCTGATCAATGTCATTCCTTAAAAAAAAAATCCATAGAGTTTAGTCTGCTGTGGAAACAAAGGCAAAACCTTTCTCAAAAATATTTTATACCCATTTAACAGATACATTTGACTCATATTTTAAAATTAAAATAATGTGACAACAAAAGACCAAATAATCTAACAAAAATCGGCTACATTCCTAAACAGAAAACTATGAGCAGATGAATCTCAAAGGGCTGCGGGACACATAAGCAAGTGCTCAGCATGCTTAACTATCAGCGAAATGCAAATCAAAACAGCTCTGAGATTCGATCTTACACCTGTCAGAATGGTACAGAACAAAATCTCTGATGAAAGCTTATGCTGGAAAGGATGTGGGATGAGGACAACACTCATCCATTGGTGGTCTTGTAAACTTGTACAATTGCTTTGGAAATCAGTATGGTGGTTTCTCAGATAATTAGGAAACAATTTACCCCAAGACCCAGCAATATCGCTGTTGAGTATATACCCAAATGACATTCAAGTATATGCCAAGAACATGTGCTCAACTCTGTTTATAGCAGCATTGTTTGTAATAGCCAGAACCTGAAAAGAACCTATGGTGTGGGAAGAGCTTTTGCATATGTGCTACTTTTATTGGTTAATGAATAAAGAAGTTGTTTTTGGCCAATAGCTTAGCAGAATAGAGCTAGATGGGGGAAAACTAAACTAAATGCTGTGAGAAAAAAAGTGGAGTCAGAAAGACACCATGGAGCCACCAGAGGAGGAAGATGTAAGCCACCACCTGAAAGCATGCTGATAGACCATGAGCCTTATGGTAAAATATAAAATAATAAAAATTGGTTAATTTAAGAAATAAGAGTGAGCTAAAAATACACTTAAGATATTGGTCAAACAGTATTTCAAATAATATTGTTTCTGAGTGTTTAATTTGGTGCTGAGCATCTGGGAACCAACTAAATGCTTCCACCAACAAACCTAGATGCCCCTTAACCAAAGAATAGATGAAGAAAATGTGGTACTTTTATACAATGGAGTACTACACAAATGTAAATTGTAATGGCTGTTGAAATTGGGGGCGCCGGGGTTGCGTCCCCAACACCCCAGCTGCCTGGCTAGCTTATCCCCGAAATAACAACACACAAACTGTATTCATTTAAACACTGCTTGGCCCATTATTTCTAGTCTCTTCTTGGCTAACTCTCGCACCTGGACTAGCCCATTTCAAATCAGGTTTGTAAGCACCCCAAGGTGCGCTTACCGGAAAGATTCTAGCCTACGTCCATCCCGAGTAGGAGCTTCATCGCGCGTGTGCCTCAGAGCGCAGAGCTATCCCGTCTGCCCGCTAGACAGGAACCTGGAATCTCTGAGCGGAGCTGCATGATTTCTGACCTCACTTCCTCTTCCGCCCAGTTCTGTTTACTCCACCCACCTATGTTCTAACCTATAGGTCCAGCCAAGCAGTTTCTTTATTTTAACCAATGAAATCAGCAGATTGATATATGACACTCCCACATCAAATGGTATCTTGAAATTTGCAGGCAAATGGATGGATCTAGAAAAAAGATATTGAGTGAGGTAACCCAGACCCAGAAAGTCAAATATAATATGTACTCACTCAAAAGTGGTTCTTAGTCATAAAGTAAAGAAAATCCAGCCTAGAATCTATAACCCTGGATAAACTAGACAACTGAAGTCCCTAAGAAAGACATACATGAATCTACATAAGATGGTGGAAAAGACAAGATTTTTGAGTAAATCAGGAGTGTGAGGGTCACAGGAGAGAGTAGGAGTGAGGAGTAGAAAAGAGGGAAGTAGAGAAAAATGTAAAGCTCAATAAAAGCAATAGTAACAAAATGATAACCCAAAATACCTAAATTGTTGTAGTGCTGTTTATAATACCATGTCTTCCACCAGCTATCTGGTGCCCATTGGCCATCAAAAAGGTCAGAGTCAACACAATACAATACAGGATCTTGACTCCTTGTGTATTTCCCATCATTACATGACTTTTAAAATTTCTATTAGTGTTATTATCTTTTTAAAGATGTTACTATTTTTTAAATCTATTTCTATAAATGTCTGTACCTATTGTCTTTGCTTTTTAATGCCTATGCAAATTGTAAAATACACTGGAAATATTTTACAGGTTTTTTTGAATCTGAACCTGTTTAACTGAATATCATTTTGCCTTTTTAAAAAAAGATTTAATTTATTATGTATACAACATTCTGCCTCGACATATGACCGCACGCTAGAGGAGGGTGCCAGATCTCAGTACAGATGGTTGTGAGCCACCATGTGGTTGCTGGGAATTGAACTCAGGACGTCTGGAAGAGCAGCCAATGCTCTTAACCTCTGAGCCATCTCTCCAGCCCCCTCATTTTGCCTTTTTGAAAACATAAGCCTTTAAACTACTGTGCAGGATCGAGCCCCACTGGTAACCTTGGCTGCAGTCTCTTCCTGCTTCTCTGTTCATTAAAACTAACCACTAAGCTTGCAGCCATGTAGAAAGTGTGCTTCAGGAACTACATTCTCCCATTATATTTCTGAAAATCTAATTCTTGTGCTGCTTGCAGACTTTTTATGGTTAAAATTTTCATGTGCCCGCTACTCAAGGGCTTCTTTTGTAAGGCAGAAACATCTTTACATATTCTTTCTTTTTTTTCTTTATTAAAAATTTCTATCTCCTCCCCTCCTCCCATTTCCTTCCCACTCCTCCCTCTCCCTCCCCCCCCCTCCAGTCCTAAGAGAAGTCTGAGTGTGCTGCCCTGTGGAAAGTCCAAGGTCCTGACCCCTCCATCCAGGTCTAGGAAGGTGAGCATCCAAACAGACTAGGCTCCCACAAGGCGAGTCCATGCTGTAGAATCAAAACCCAGTGCCATTGTCCTTGGCTTCTCAGTCACCCCTCATTGTCAGCCACATTCAGAGAGTCCGGTTTGATCACATGCTCCATTAGTCCCAGTTCATCTGGACTTGGTGAGCTCCCATTAGATCAGCCCCAGTGTGTCAGTGAGTGGGAGCACCCCTCGTGGTCCTGACTTCCTTGCTCATGTTCTCCCTCTTTCTGCTCCTCATTTGGACCTTGGGAGCTCAGTCCAGTGCTCCAGTGTGGGTCTCTGTCTCTATCTCCATGCATCGCCAGATGAAGGTTCTATGGTGATATACAAGATATTCATCAGTGTGCCAATAGGATAAAGCCAGTTCAGGTGCCCTCTCCTCTGCTGCCCAAGGAACAAGCTGTGGATATCTCCTTGGACACCTGGGAACCCCTCTAGGGTCAAGTCTCTTGCCAACGCTAAAATGTCTCCCTTAATTAAGATATCTGCTTCCCTGCTCTCATATCCACCCTTCCTCCATCTCAACCATCCCATTCTCCCAAGCTTTCCCCCATCCTTTCCTTCTCCCTTCTCTCTCCCCATCTCCCCTTCCTCCTACCCCACCCCCATCCTCGTGCTCTGAACTTTTGCCTGGCAATCTTGTCTACTTCCAATATCCAGGAGGATAACTATATGGTATTCTTTGGGTTCACCTTCTCATTTAGCTTCTCTTGAAACATGAATTATAGGCTCGATGTCCTTTATTTATGGCTAGAATCCACTTATGAGTGAGTACATACCATATTCACATTTTGGAGTCTGGGTTATCTCACTCAGTAAAGTGTTTTCCGTTTCCATCCATTTGCATGCAACATCCAAGATTTCACTGTTTTTTTTTTTCTGCTGAGTAAAACTCTAAAGTGTATATGTGCCACACCTTCTTTATCCATTCTTCTATTGAGGGGCACCTCGGTTGTTTCCGGATTCAGCTATTACAAATAGTGCTGCTCTGAACATAGTTAAACAACTGCTTTTGTAGTATGATCTGGCATCTCTTGGGTATATTTCCAAGAGTGGCATTGCTGGGTCCTGAGGTAGGTTGATTCCCAGTTTATTGAGGAACCGCCACACTGATTTCCAAAGTGGTTGCACAAGTTTACATTCCCACCAGAAATGGAAGAGTGTTCCCCTTACTCTACATCCTCTCCAGCATAGGCTATCATTGGTGTTTTTGATTTTAGCTATTCTGACAAGTGTATGATGGTATCTCAGAGTTGTTTTGTTTTGCATTTCCCTGATCGCTAAAAAGGTTGAGTATGACCTTAAGTGTCTTTTGGCCATTTGAACTTCTTCTGTTGAGAATTCTCTGTTCAGTTTAGTACCTCATTTTTTTAATTGGGTTAATTAGAGTTTTAATGTCTAGTTTGTTGAGTTCTTTATATATTTTAGAGATCAGACCTTTGTCTGATGCGGGGTTGGTGAAGATTTTCTCCCAATCAGTAGGTTGCCTCTTTGTCTTAATGACAGTGTCCTTTGCATTACAGAAGCTTCTCAGTTTCAGGAAGTCCCATTTATTCATTGCTGCTCTTATTGTCTGTGCTACTGGGGTTCTACATAGAAAGTGGTCTCCTGTGCCCATATGTTGCAGTCTACTTCCCACTTAATCTTCTGTCAGGTTCAGTGTGGTCAGAGTAATACTGATATTAACACACAAACCTATGAAAACCTATTTTCAACAAAGGAGCTAAAATTATAAAATGGAAATTTCTTTATTGTATATTAGAATTTTCCTGTATGCATATATATGCACCATGTGGGTACCTGGTTCTCACAGAGGTCAAAACATGATCCCACAAACCCAGAGCTTGTTCTAATATATAGTTGTGATTCCCTTTTCAGTACAGACAATTGAACCCACCTACAAGCAAGCCAGCGAGTACTCCTTTTGAGCCCTCTTTCCTGCCCTGTGTTGATTACTTGGTATCAACATTTATATATAACTTTTTAACTTAAATACACGGTTCCTTCAGTTACCCTTTTTATGTTATAGTTTAAATTAGCATACTTCAGGTTTCTGGAAGATGAATACAGAGTGGGAGTTAATGCATAACGCCTTATAGGAGTTTCACCAAACACCTATGTATTTTTCTGTAAATTTTTATTTGTTTGTTTATTGTTTTGGTTTTTGCTGGTTTTGCATAGATAATAGGTTCTTAATATTTAATTCTGACTGTCCTGGACATGATTAATAAACTTGTACAGCATTTAAATCAGAGGCCTCTGCCTTCTGAGTGCTGGAATTAAAGGCATGAGTCTTTAGTCTTCTTGTTCTTCATTTATGTATTCAGTAATTAATTGTTCATTCAGTTTTTCCTATGTGTTCTCTGTACTTCTGATCTGTTTACTTGTTTCTCTATGTTTGTGTATAGGCATTTCTCTTGCAGGTGATATTCCATTCAAGGGTATAGAAATAATAGAGGTGAACATCATCCTATTGAGTTTCCTTCAAAAGTTACTGGGTGACTGAATTAAAATGTCTATGGTATGGAATAATTGGGGGTCAGCCGCAAAATTATATGAGTATACTGTCAAAGAATTATACATTTACAATGTTGTCACCATCATGCTTTCTATTGTACATATATATTGGAAATTTTAGAATGCAGTGACCTATGATGATGTGCATATTGATTTTACTTGGGAAGAGTGGACTTTGCTGAATCCTTCCCAGAAGAATCTCTACAAAGATGTTATGCTGGAGACCTACAGGAATCTCACTATTATAGGTAAGACTGAATTTCCTCTTATGTTTCAAAATAGGGGGACAACAATTCATTGTTTACTGATGTTCTTATCTAATTGTGATTAAGAAAGGAGAACCATTGATTGAATAAATCAGGCATGATTCTAAGGTTCAGGGAAGAGAGTAACTAAAATTTTACATCATTTTCAATATTACATATATTTTCTGATATTATATTTTAATATACGCTTGGGAAGACCATAATATTAAAAATCATTCTCAATGGTCTAGAAGATATGAAAGGTAACTTTCATGTGCAAGCTGATACAAATGTTCCTCTGAAGAAATTGTAGTGTGTATTGGAGATTTTAAACAAAAACAGTGTAATAAATAATGACACTTTAAGGGCATTAATGATTATTACATTGTCACAAAACTATGTACCTTAGTGTCAGCTGTGTGAATTGCATTTGAACACCATGCTTTTAAGAAAGAAGCTAAGTGTCCTAAGAGATATCACCATTTGTGTTATAGCATTATGAGAGCTATGCTATAGAATTGTCAATCAATTTTTTCATACCACTCATATTACAAAAATTATAAACATTGAAGTGGTGATAAATCATAAAGGAACATATACTGGAGAGAAACCCTTTGAATGTTATCACTGTGATAAAGTCTTTGCATATCATAGTCATCTTCAAAGACATAAAAGGACACATACTGGAGAGAAACCTTTTGAATGTATTCAGTGTGGTAAAGCCTTTGCACGTCACAGTTACCTTGAAATACATGAAAGAACAGATACTGGGGAAAAACCCTATGAATGTATTCAGTGTGGTAAAGGCTTTGCAAGTCAAGGTAATCTTCACATGCATAAAAGAATACATACTGGATAGAAACCCTATGAATGTAATCAGTGTGGTAAAGCCTTTGTATGTTACAGTCATCTTCAAAGGCATAAAAGAACACATACTAGAAAGAAACCTTATGAATGTACTCAGTGTGGTAAAGCCTTTGCATATCACAGTGACTTCAAAGGCATAAAAGAACACATTCTGGTGAGAAACCCTTTGAATGCAATCAGTGTGGTAAAGCCTTTGGACGTCACAGTCATCTTGAAATACATGAAAGAACACATACTGCGGAAAAACCCTATGAATGTAATCAGTGTGGTAAAGGCTTTGCAAGTCAAGGTAAACTTCGCATGCATAAAAGTATACATATTGGAGAGAAACCATATAAATGTAATTAGTGTGATAAAGCCTTTACATATCGCAGTGTTCTTTAAAGGCATAAAACTGACTGTTCTTTGGACTGGAGAAGAAGGGGTAGGGGAGTGGAGGATGGGGAGTGAGTGGAGGGGGAGGGAAAAGGGAGACGGGGAGGAGTCGGGAATTTTTAATTAAAAAAAGGCACAAAAGAGCTGGGCATAGGTGGCACACACCTTTAATCCCAGCACTCGGGAGGCAGAGGCAGGCGGATCTCTGAGAGTTCGAGGCCAGCCTGGTCTACAAGAACTAGTTCCAGGACGGAGAAGCCCTGTCTCGAAAAAAATCAAAAAAAAAAAAAAAGCACAAAAGAACACATACTGGAAAGAAACCCTATGAATGTAATCAGTGTGGTAAAGTTTTATTATATTATGTATCAGTATACTTCAAATGCATATAAATACATACTGGAGAGAAACCCTATAAATGTAATCAATGTGGTAAAGCCTTTGCAAGTCAGGGTTATTTTCACATTCGTAAAAGAGCACATACGAGGCGATGTCCCCAGATAGTTCCTTGGGCAGCTGAGGATAGGGAACCTGCAATGACCCTATCATATACCAATACTGACGATTATCTTGCATATCACCATAGATCCTTCATATGGTGATGGATGGAGATAGAGACAGAGACCCACACTGGAGCACTGGACTGAGCTCCCAAGGTCCCAATGAGGAGCGGAAGGAGGGAGAACATGAGCAAAGAAGTCGGGACCATGAGGGGTGCACCCACCCACAGAGACAGTGGGGCTGATTTATTTGGAGCTCACCAAGGCAAGAAGGACTGTGACTGAAAAAGTATGGGATAAAACCGCACTCTCTGAACATGGCGAACAATGAGGGCTGATGAGAAGCCAAGGACAATGGCACAGGGTTTTGATCCTACTTCTTGTTCTGGCTTTGTGGGAGCCTAGCCAGATTGGATGTTCACCTTCCTAGACATGGACAGAGGGGGGAGGACCTTGGACTTTCCATAGGGCAGGGTACCCTGATTGCTCTTTGGATGGGAGAGTGAAGGGGAGAGGAGTGGGGGGGAGGGGGAGAAGGGGGAGAAGAGGGGGAGGGAAATGGGAGGCTGGGAGGAGGCGGGAATTTTTTTTCCCTTTTCTCAATAAAAAAAAAGAGCACATACTGGAGAAAAATCCTATGAATGCACTCAGTGTGGTAAATCCTTTGTATGTCACATTTATCTTCAAAAGCATAATGAAGAGAAAACCTGTGAATGCAATCAATGTCCTAAAGCCTTTGGATATCACAGTGGTCTTCAGCAGCATAAAGGAACACATACTGGAGAGAAACCCTACGAATGTAATAAGTGTGGTAAAGCCTTTACATGCCAAAGTAATCTTGTAATGCATAAAAGAATACATACTGGAGAGAAACCATATAAATGTGATCAATGTGATAAATAAAGCCTTTGGATATCGCAATGTTCTTCAAAGGCATAAATAACACATGCTGAAGAGAAACCCTATGAATGTAATCAGATCAGAAAGCCTTTGAATGGCATGGTCACCTCCTGATGCATAAAAGAGCACATGCTTGAGAGAAACCCTGTGAATGTACTCAGTGTGGTAAGGTCTTTTAACATCACAACCATCTCCTTATACATATGAGAACCCAGACTGGAGAGAAAATCTGACTAATCAGTGTGGCAATGCTTTGCATGTAGTAGTTATTTTCAAATGTATGTAACCAATAATGTAAAGCCTTTGCATGTCACAGTCATCTTGAAATGCATAAAAGAACCCATACCTTAAAGAAACTTATGAATGTAATCAGTGTGGTAAATTCTTTGCATATCTCAATGGTCTTTGAAGGTATAAAAGAACATATGCTGGAGAGAAATTCTATGAATGCATTTAGTGTGTTACAAAATTTAATGTCACAATAGTTTTCAAATATATTAAAGAATCTTTATTGGTGAGAAAACCTATGAATGTACTCATTGTGGTAAAATTTTTACATGTCAAAAAGTCTACAAAAGAACAAACGAATACATACTGGAGAACAGATACTCAGGATTAGTATGCATTCACATACTGAGAACTTATTAATTTTCTATTCATACTCTGTCTTGATGTAATTTATTAACAGGTCACAGTACAAACTGGAGAACACATACTCTGGATTAGTATCTGTTCATTTTACTCGCTGAGAATTTAATAGTCTAGTCATACCCTGTTGTGATGTAATTCTATTATCAAATCACAGCAGACATGAAGGTTCCCTCTCAACTGCCTGTGAAAGCCCAAAATTAGAGCCTGTTTTTATCCTGACACGTATTCAGGATATCCACATGTACTTTTCCTCCTTTTTTTGGTAATATGAGGTTACCTGCAGAGTGGTTGCCTTTGGGATTCTTGGTCTTGAGTGGCCTTAGTTCCCAAACAACATAATGCTAGTGACTTGATGCCTCAAAGTATTAAAACAATTGACTGTTCAAGTTGTCTTTTGAATCATGTTAAAGAAGTCTTTCTTTATATTCTTGCTTTTGTTTTTCAGTGTAGTAGTATATGGATAATTACGTATGGGCAATTTCAAAAGTCAGAGGAATGCTCTCCCTGTATTTTTTATAGTTGCTGTTTCATTATTTTTTTTTCTTCATATTCTTTACTAATATATCTAAATCCCCTTGCCCATACCCTGGTAAGAGTTGTTTTTTGTTGATATATGGTGCCCAACATGGGGCGGTCACCAGCATATGGTTAATATGGGGTTAACTGGTGAACCCCAATATGAACAGAACTGTGGCTAGGTGTACAAGGGAGTATGTGAGGGAACCCATAAGAATACTTTGTACCAGATCCACTGTCACTGCTCTTTGAAGGAACTTTATCTACCAAGTTGTGCATGGGAGGTTTTTCTTGCTTCTGCTAATAAACAATCACTTTCCTAACTCATCTGTCAAGTTTGGGTAATGTTTTCTCCCAGATATGCAAAGTGGAAAGATAGAGTCTGGGTTATCTTCACATCACATCACATGTGACAGGCACCTGGCATTAAAAATAGAAAACAAATACCCACAAATGATTAACATTTCTAAACGACTCAATATTTTACAAGCTCAATAGTGCTGACCAGAGCTAGCAAATACTCACAGATAGTATAATGGCTTTAACTATTTTCTTCTATCAATTATTATTTTACTTGTTATACCAACATACAGTTGATCTATTTTGAGTTAATTTTTATATCAAGTGGGATATCGAAATTAGTTGCCTTGTTGTTGGTTGGATATCTAGTTTTGATAGCAGCATTTATACATGAGTCTGTATTTTCTCTGACTTTTTTTTTTTTTTGGTTTTTCGAGACAGGGTTTCTCTTTGGCTTTGGAGCCTGTCCTGGAACTAGCTCTGTAGACCAGGCTGGTCTCGAACTCACAGAGATCGGCCTGCCTCTGCCTCCCGAGTGCTGGGATTAAAGGCGTGCGCCACCACCACCCGGCTCTCTGACAAATTTTTGAAAACTTTGTATAAAAGGATTGAGCTGTAACTTTTTGCAAAATTTCTATATCCTCTGTTGGGGGAGATTGGTTGTTTCTTGCCTGCCCAGACTCATTTCCTAGCCATCTCACCTTTAGGCAAGTTCAGTCATCATTTGCCCAGGCCTGCAGCTAAGTCAGCACAGACCTTGGGGGCAGGGGAGAGAGAATGGGAAGGACAAGAGACACAAGAGAAATAGACAAGATAGAATTCTGATCAAGGTAATAATCAAGGTAAATATACGGTAGGAAATGGGAAAATTCTTTGTGTGTATATGCATAACTAGGCAATTTACTAGGCAACCTAACCATGGTCTAATGGTCAGATGGAAAGTCTGTAACTGCAACATGCAGAAAAGTCTGAATGTTCAGAACACAGTAATAATTGAGCAATAAGTCCTTGCAGAATTAGTATTTGACAAATCAGAACAGCAGGAGAAGCCAAGCACAACAGGGTGGGCAAAACTGATTCAGGGAGCAGTAAGTCTCCCTGAGTTTTAAAAGCTGAAACTCACTTTGGAGCTGTTCCTGTCTTTGGACAGAGGAGCTCCTGTAGTCCCATCCTTACTTATCCTAGGAAGACAAAATAGCTTTTGGTTCTGTTCCTGTCTTAGGTGACATGTTTAACATAGCTATACAGATGGGTATTCTGTTACCCATCTCTGGCTATAGAGTCTTGCAAACCAAGTTTAAAGTCAATTGTCTGGGTACCTCAAGAACAAGAGGTTACCCGTTAAACATTCTCATATTTTTCAATGTCACCCATGTCCAGTTTATGATCATGGGCCTGTATAGTTTGCATTTTAGTTGCCTCATTCATAAATGCAATTAACTTAAAAGAAAAGATCCTAGTGAAAGGAAAATAATAAGCCAAGCAAGGCTGTTAATGGGAAGCATGCAGGGGCAAGTTGCTAATGCCTCCATGACATTCACAAGGAGGGAAAAATAAAGCTTGTATTAGGTCTTGGGTATTTGCTGGTGGCCCAACTCTTCCTTCAGCCGAAGTCATCAGAGGCAGCAATATTTCATGTAGTATGGTCCATCTCTTCATTTTCTTTTTCTGGAATTTAAAATTCTTTGTTCCCAGGGAAACCCTTCATTCCTAAATTTTGTTAGATTATTATTTCATTATTTTGTATTTTATCAGTTTGTTTAACTAGGCATTCAGAAAGCCATTTAGCAGATTCTATGTTTTTGGAATAAATGCATACTGACCCTCGTCTCCAGATAAGGACTCAGTCTGACTCATGCCAGGAATTATCTATGGGATCTTCCATAGTACCATGGCAAATTGCTTTTGAGTTTCTGTATGTCAAAAGGAGTTGGCAGCTTATCGTCTATCAGCGTTCAATTTGAAAAAAATTGAAGATAAAAAGGGCATGAGATAGGATGTCTCTGGGTGACACACTTGTTGGGTACCATTCTCCCTTTATTTTATCAGTGGTAATTTGAATGTGAGGTGTGCTCTTTCAACTATGCCTTGTCCCTGGGGGTTATAAGGAATCCCCATAAAATGCGAAGTATTAGGGCTGTTTACGAAACCTAGAAAAGGCAGCACTAGTATAAGCAGGATCATAATCTGTTTTTATTTGTTGAGTAGAGTTGACTTGTCTTCATAACAAGGAGTTGTGTACGAGTGGCCATGTAAGCACATTGATTACCCTCAACAAGGGGTTTGGGGAAACATGAATGGGAAAATTCTTTTTCTGATTCAAATCTGTAATTCCTAAAAAAAAAAAAAAAAAAAAAAAAAGCTTTCCATCCTGAGAAGTATCTTTTATTTGTCCCATAGTTTCTAGTAGTGGCACAGAGTGAGCAAGGTAAATATTGTTTATGTAAATGTTTATGGGCTGATTTGAAAGGGCTGAGAAGACTGCAATAACAGCTTGTAATTCTATAATTTGTGCCAATGAACCTGCAGCCTGGAACCGAGTTGTTTGATTATTCCAAACATAGGCAGCAATTCCAATGGGAGAATCATCAGTAAAAACCAAGAAAGCATTTGGTATGGGGTCTAGGAATGTGACTTTAAGAAAAATAAATTTGTGTCTATTGATAAAATCTATGAATTTATCAAGAAAATAATGGTTATCTAAAATGCTGCTGTAAGAGGCTAAAGCTAAGGGCCAAAATATCCATTATTTGCCTAAACCAATCAATCTGTTCTTTAGTATACAGCTGTTTAATGACATCAGGTTCTTTCAAAGAAATGTTTTCCCTGTTTTCTTCCTATAACAATGAGGTCAGATACAGCTTGATAATAGGGACCAAGGACACACTTAGAAGTAGCAGGCAAGTGACCCCACATTAGTGGTGCAGTTTGCCAAAAAAACTGCAGTTGGGGAAAGGATAGTCTTGCATATAATATATATTAATGGTTTATTATAATCCATGAAGTTAATTGATTGAGACTGAATTGCTTGTTCTATAATTCCTATGGCTTTTCTCTCTTCTGGCATGAGCTCACAAGGTGACACAGGATAAGCATTCCCATGTAAAATATCATAGAGAGGTTTTAAATCATATTTGCAAAGTTTAAGATACATTATAAGCAAATTGATATCACCAAGGAGTTTTTGAAAATCATTTAAGGTCTTAAGTTTATGTAGAATATGCGGCAGGGCGCTTCCCACCACCTGACTAGCTTTAACCAAAATAATTACGCGGAAACTGTATTCTTTTAAACACTGCTTGGCCCATTAGTTTCAGCCTCTTATTGGCTGATTCTCATATCTTGATTAACCCATTTCTAATAACCTGTGTAGCACCACGAGGTAGTGGCTTAGCAGGAAACATCTTAACCTGCATCTGTCTCAGAGAGCAGAGTCATGGCGACCGCCTGACTCGGCTTCTTTCTCCCAGCATTCTGTTCAGTCTACTCCACCTACCTAATTTTTTGTCCTATTAAAGAGCCAAGGCAGTTTCTTTATTAATTAACCAATGAAACAACAGATAGATAAAGACCCACCTATATCAAGTTTATCTAATCTTAAGTTTTTGAGAGGAAATTTTAGACCCTTTCATCTGAAAATCTAAATAAGTATATGGATCTTTAAGTTGTACTTTATCAGTTGCTATTTCTTTTTTTATGCATAGTATTTTGTTTTCTTTTAATTTTTTTTTTCAGTTGCTATTTCTAATCCTCTGTTTTGTAAAGCTGGTTTAAGCTCATCATAGCACTTTAGAACGTCTGTACAGCTATTCATATGTCATCCATGTAATGAATTATATACATTTGAAGCCAACACTCTTGTACAGATTGCATGGCTGAAGCTACAAAGGATTGACTGACA
This sequence comes from Microtus obscurus, assembly GCA_963919715.1. NCBI lineage: Eukaryota > Metazoa > Chordata > Mammalia > Rodentia > Cricetidae > Microtus > Microtus obscurus. Next base: position 36,908,069 of record CAWTZC010000501.1, on the reverse strand, counting down.
CAGAATGGGACGATTTGCCATGACTTGGGGCGAATACACCATTGATGTCATTGCATGGGTGCTTGAAAATTAAGAGAAGACAGACTGATAGCAAAATATTTTTGATCCTCAAGGTGTAATGGAATAGTGAAAAAACAATCCTTTAAATCTACAATCATTTTAAAATACCCTAATGGTATAGTGATAAGTGAGGGAAGTCCTGGTTGCAAGGCCCACATTAATATCATAGTTTTATTGACTGCTCTAAAATCTTGTAGAAGGAGCCATTTTCCTGACTTCTTTTCAATAACAAACACTGGTGTGTTCCAGGGGGAGTTGCTAGGAATAATATGGCCAGCTTGTAGCTGCTCCTGTACCAGATATTGAGTGGCAGGTAGTTGTGGGTTTTTTTTTTTTTTTGAGAGGGGCCATTGATTGACCCATACTGGATCATTAGTCATATATGTGATTTTGTCAGTATGGGTAATAGGAGCATCAATGGCCCCTATGAAAATGTCCTAGCCCCACTCTGGGAGTTCTGAGCATGGCCTCATAAGTTGCAGCATTATAGAACTGTTTTATTCAAGTCCCTTGCCTGGGAGATATCCATTTTAAAACATTTTCATGGTGACAATCTCATTAGGACTGCACATAATGATCCCTAATTGCGAAATTAAGCCACAGCCCCAAAGGTTAATAGGCAGTCCTGAAACTACATAAGATTGAATGTTGCCTTGGCTGCCTTTTTGGTCTCTCCATTTTAAGATTTTTGAACTCTTGAAGATGTTGGCTCTGACCTATACCCTTTAAATGAGTTATGGTAGCATCTAGACACTATGTATCAGGTCAATTTTCCTTTTTGATGATTGTGACATCAACACCTGTGTCTATCAATCCTGAAAACTTCTTTTCATCTAACCATAAACTCATATGAGGTTTTTGTGCAAATATTACTTCTGACCAATAGACATAAGAAGACCAGAAACCTTTATTTCTAGAATTACTCACAACTTCATTTGAAGTGGGTAGTAAGGGAAAAAGTAATTGAGCAAATCTCTGTCTGGTAGGGACTGTAACAATATTTTTTGGGGGATGACATCATAACTTTAATTTCTCCCAGATAATCATTATCAATAAATCCTGGGAATACTTGAAGGACCTTGATGGTAGAGATGGTATGACCTATAGAACCAACAGTAGCTTTTGGTAAGGACTTGAACTCCCATCTCAGGCATTAATACTGTATGGGTGGTGGAACTAAGCTTCAGTCCTGTCTTCTTTATTGTGGCTCTGAAGAGGTTTGGAATGGATTGTTGTTTGCTGAAACAAAACTGATTGTCCCAAAGGCTTGTTTGGGTTTGGGAGTCCTGGGGTTATATTCTGTCCTGTTTCCCTGGTTTAGAAGTTGACCCTGGACATCCCTCTTGTACTTACATTTACTAGCCCAATGTTTTCCTCTTTTACATCAGGTTCACAAACCTGGAATAGATGTTCCTGTGGCACCAATTTTATTATTTTTGCAATCCCTGACAAAATATCCAAATTCTCCACAATTAAAACATTTACTTTTATTTTGTTATGATGATAATTGATTTACAGTAAATCCCTGCATCACAACAGCCATTGCAAACCTTGCTGACAGGCAGCTCCTATGTCTGAGCAAAGGCTTATATATCCTGTCAGGTCCATTTTCGTTTATTTGGATGGACAACCAACTGACATGCTGCATTAGCATTTTCAAAGGCCAATTGTTTAACAAAATGTGTGACTGCATCAGCATTGCCAAATATTCTCCCTGCTGTAGTGATTAGCCTGTGGGAAAACTCAGCAAAGGGCTCATCTTAACCTTGCTTAATGCTGGTCAAGGTAGAGCTCATATATCCCTTAACTGGCAGTTTTCTCCAGGTTCATGTTGCTGCGCTTTGAATCTGGGAAAAAGTCCTGCAGCATAATGATTTTGAGCATCAGTAGTAGCATAATTACCTTAGCCAATTAACATATCCAAGGTTCATCCATTTCCAGCTGGTGTATTATATCTGGCAATTTCTTTGCTTGACTCAACAAACTCAGACCTCCAAAGGAGATAGTGTAATGGATTATTAAAAATACTGACAGATCCCCTACCGCGACAGGCAGCAGAAATGCCGCAGGTCCCCAAGGGGTGGTAGAGGGCCACTGTGGTGGCAGCAGCGGGCCGTGAGAGCATCCAGTGCCAGGCAGGGAGGGCTGCAGGTCCCTGAGCTGTGGCTGGTCCAGGGCAGGATAACAGACTGCAGTGGGCAACACGGACATGGATAGGCATGCCATGCAGAGTGAGGTTGGATATTTATTCAGGGAGGTATGGAGGGGAAGGTAGAATGGAAGAAGATGAGAGAGAATGAGAGGATAGAAAAGAGAGATGGAAGCTGCCTCTCTGAGAGGGAGACAAAAAAGAGAACTCAGGCTGGAAGCTGAAAATCAGCCTGCCACAGAAGATGGGGCAGGGAGTGGGTGTGGTTTTTCTTTTTAAAAAGACAGAACAATCATTACATTATATCTCTCTCTTTTTTTTATATATAATAAGAAGGTGAGAGGTTAGGTACCACAGGTTAAAGGAATTGGATTGACAGATTCTCAAAACTTCTTCCTGCTTGTTTGTGGGTGTTGTCTTTGGGAAGAACCTGAGAAGGCTGGATGCTGGCCACATCCTAGCATAGCTGGTTCTTTGCTCCTGTCCAGTGTTTGTGGTATGGAAATATCTGGTGTTCCTTACACCTGTTTAAGGTATTGGCAGAACAGAGGACAAAGTTAAATTAAGGAAAACAAATTTAGGACCAGGGAATTGAGGGGGATGTATCTGACCTGTTTATGCTGGATTTTTCAGTTAAGCTCCCTGGAACTCACAAGAATTCCTTGGCTTTGTGAAAACAGAAGTTTTAGACATATACATTGTATAAATAGTAGCATATTTATTTCAGAATTCTAGTCATCTCCACTGAGGGTTGCTCTTTCTGGAGTTTGCCAGTCTCCAGGCATAAGCCACAAACTCAACAGTTGCTGTGGTGTAAGGAACTATAGCTCCATGTTGTAAAACAGCTAATTTTAATTCTTTAATCAGTTTAAAATCAAAATTTACACACTGTTCCCTGAGCGACCACAGTTTCTGTTTCGAGGAAAGCTTCTAGATCATCCATTTCTAGTGAATTATTTCAGGAGAGGGGGTGGGTGTAGCCCCTCACATGGGTGTCTGATGGTTAAGCCAACTGTCCCATGGACTTCAGTACTGGTTTTTCCTGTTTTTAATCCCTTCAATTGGTTAATTAAATCCTGATGTTCCTGTTCCAATTTTATCTATTCTCTTAAAAATTTTATTTTATCAGAAAGTTCCTTTTGGGGGTTCACTACTGAACAAGCCAACGGAGGTGCTGTTGGGACTGAGCTATATGCCAGAGAGTGATGGGCAAGTGATGATCCATCTGAATTATGAAATCTGGTTGCTTCATTCTCTAAATCATATGAGTCCACCTCACTCAGATCATTTTGTTTGTGAAGGAATTCTTTTAAAGCTGGATATAGTTACTTAACCTTATATCTAACTCTTGGAGTTTTTTGTGCTTTTGACTTAGATGTGGGGAGAGGATCTTTGTTTGATTCCTTAATTTCCTACAGGGAAGGCTTAACTTTAGGAGCTTCTAAGTTTGAATTCTTTTTGTCAGATATTTCAGCATCACTATCAGAGGACATAAGGTTCTCACCTTCTTTTGCCTTATCCTTTTGATACTTTGTGTGTCATTCTTTTGATAAAGTTTCCTTTTGTCTATCTTGTCTAACTTGTGTTTTAATAATATTTCTTCTCCTGTCTCAGAAGCATTTCCAACTACAGAATCTTGATACCTCTGGGACAAAAGTTCATCAATTAAATTTCAAAAAGAAAAGGAAATTACAGGAAATTTTTTCTGGTTCAAATGCTTGATAATGTTCTTTGGGAGCCTCTCTGACTCTCTTCATTTTTGTTCATCTGTAGTCTCATCAGTCAGAAACTAGGGACAAACATCTTTAATATAGTCAAAGAATTCACATGACTGTTTAATTTTAACCTTTTCCCATTGTACCTTGAAAGCATGTCTTAATGCACTATTAAACATTTCGTGCTAAGTAATTGCCTGTCCCATAATCGCTGTTCTACTTGCCAAGCTTAAGAAGACACAGCAGGCTCCTGTGTTTCTTTTCCTCTTAACTGTACTTCACTTTATGCCTGCGCCTCTGAACAGCATTATTCACTAAATTCCCCACACTCAAACCCCATATTAGGTGGCACTTTGCCCGGCCTGTGGGTATGTCAACGGAGATCCTGGGAAGTGAGCTAGAATGGAAAAGGACCAGAGACACAGGAGATGGAGACAAAACAGGATTCTGATCAAATCTCATTTATTCAAGGGAATAATCAAGGTAAATATTAGGTAGGGAAAATGAGAAAGTTCATCATGTGTATATGGGTAACAAGACAACTTACTAGGACACCTACCCATGGTCTAATGGTAAGGTAGAAGTGCTATTTGTGGATGTTTAAGTACTATGACTTAAATAGAGGTAATATACAACTGTATGTTTTTTATTTTTTTAACTATTATTTTATTTTATTACTTAAAAAATACCAATCCAAATTCCCACTTCCTGCCCTCCTCCCAATCCCTACAAACACCCTCCCCACCACCATCTTCGATCTTAATAGAGGGCAAGGTACCCTTCCCTGTCCAAATCCCTCCCTAATATATCTAGGTTGATCAAGGTATTCATCCAAAGAGAATAGGATTCCAAAAAGACAGTACATACAGTAGAGACAAATCCCGGTACAATTGTCATTGGCCCCTCAGTCTGCCCCAATTGTCAAACACATTCAGAGGGAGTAGTTTGATCCCATGCTTGTTCACTCCCAGTCCAGTTGGAGTTGGAGAGCTCCCGTTAGCTCAGGCAAATTGTATCAGTGGGTGAACCCCACATGGTCTTATCTTCCTTGCTCATACTCTCCCTCATTCGACTCTTCAACTGGACCTTGGAAGCACAGTCCAGTGCTCCCATGTGGGTCTCTGTCTCTGTTTCCATCTGTTGTTGGATGATATGGTGATATTTAAGATCCGTTTAACTAAGCGCAAGGCCAGTGAGGCACCCTCTCCTCTATTGCTTAGGATCTTAGCTGGGGTCATCCTTGTAAAACCTGGGAATTTTTCTAGAGCCAGGTTTCTTGCTAACCCCAAATGGTGCTGTCATTCAAGATATCTCTTTTCTTGCTCTCATATCTGTCTTTACTCCATCTCAACTATCCCATTCCCTCAAGTTCTCTCCAACCCTCTCCTTTCCCCCTCCTCTTCTCCTCCCTTTCCTTCTACCACGCACCCCAATGCTCCCAATGTTATCAGGCGAGCCTGTCGGTTTCCAAGTTTTAGGTCGGTCGCTATATATTTTTCTTTGGGTTCACCTTATTACTTAGCATCTCTAGAATCATGAAGTCTAGGCTCAATGTCCTTTGTTTATGGCTAGAGTCCACTTATGAGTGAGTGCATACCATAATGATTTTTGGGGGTCTGAGTTACCTCACTCAGGATAGTGTTTTCTAATTCCATCCATTTGCATGCAAAATTCAAGATGTCATTGCTTTTTTACCACTGAGTAGTACTCTAATATGTATATATTCCACACTTTCTATATCCATTCTTCCCTTGAGTGGCATCTAGGTTGTTTCCAGGTCCTGGCTATTACAAATAATGCTGCTATGAACATAGTTGAACAAATGCTTTTGTAGTATGATTGAAAATCTTTTGGGTATAATTCCAAGAGTGGTATTGCTGGATCCTGAGGTAGATTGACTCCCATTTTTTTGAGAAACTGCTATACTGATTTCCAAAGTGGTTAAACAAGTTTGCATTCCCATCAGCAATGAATGAGTATTTCCCTTAATCCACATATTCTTACTCTTGTTTTTTATTTTAGCCATTCTTACAGGTGTAAAAAGTATCTCAAATTTGTTTTGATTTGAATTTTCCTGATAGCCAAGGATGTTGAACATGTCCTTACATATATTTTCACCATTTGAAATACTTCTGTTGAGAAGTCTCTGTTTAGTTCAGTACACCATTTTTTAATTGGGTCATTTAGAATTTAATGTCTAATTTCTTGTGGTGAAGATCTTCTCCCATTCAGTAGGCTGCCATTTTGTCTTATTGACTATGTCCTTTGCTTTACAGAAGTTTCTCAGTTTCAGGAGGTCCCATTTATTCATTGTTGCTCTTATTGTCTGTGCCAATAAGACACAGTGTTATACTTATGAGGTGGTCTCGTGTGCCCATGCATTGAAGGCTACTTCCCACTTTGTCTTCTATAAGGTTTAGTGGGGTCAGATTTGTATCGACGTCTTTAATACATTTGGACTTCAGTTTTGTGAATGGTGATAGATACGGATCTCTTTTCATTCTTCTACAGGTTGACTACCAGTTATGGCAGCACAATTTGTTGATGATGCTTTGCTTTCCATTGTATAATTTTAGTTTTTTTGGTCGAAAATCAGGCGTTCAAAAGTGTTTAGATTAAATCCAGGTCTTCAATTTGATTCCATTGTACAACATCTCTGTTTTTATGCCAATATCAAGCTGTTTTCATTACTGTAGCTCTGTGATAGGGCTTGATATCAGGGATGGTAATGCCTCAGGAAGTTCCTTTATTGTATAGGATTATTTAGGCTATCCTGAGTTTATATTTTTCACTATAAAGTTGATTATTGTTCTCAAGATCTATGAAGAATTCTGTTGGAATTTTCATGGGGATTGCATTGAATCTATAGATTGCTTTTGGTAGCATTGCCATTTTTACTATGTTGATCCTTCCTATCCAAGAGCATAGGAGATTTTTCCATTTTCTGATATGTTCTTCATTTTCTTATTTTAAAGACTTAAAGTTCTTGTCAAACAGGACTTTCAATTCTTTGCTTAGTGTTATTCCAAGATACTTTATATTTGTAGCTATTGTGAAAGATGATGTTTCTCTAATTTCCCTCTCAGCTTCTTTATCCTTTCTGTATAGGGGGGGCTACTGATTTTTTGAGTTGATCTATGCTGCAGCATCACTGGAGGTATTTATCAGCTGTAGGAATTCTCTAGTAGAGTTTTTTGGGGTCACTTATGTACATTATAATGTCATCTGCAATTAAAAAAGTTTGACTTCTTCCTTTCCAATTTGGATCCCCTTGATGTCCTTATGTTGTTTTAAGGTTATTAATTGAAATCAAGCACTATGTTGAAGAGATATGGAAAGAGTAGAGTCTTGTCTTGTTTCTAATTTTAGTGGAATTGCTTTGTTTCTCTCCATTTAATTTGATGTTAGCTGTCGGGTTGCTGTATATTGCTTTTATTATAATTTGCATATGATTCTTGCGACACTAATCTCTCCAATACCTTTATCATGATGGGGTATTGAATTTTGTCAAATGTTTTTTCAGCATCTAATGAAATGATCATATGGTTTTTTCATGTTATTTATATGATGAGTTACATTGATAGATTTTTGTATGTTGAACCATTCGTGCATCTCTGGGATGAAGCTTGCTTGATTGGGTGTGCATGATTTTTCTTATGTCTTCTTGAATTGTGTTTGCGAGTATTTTATTGAGTACTTCTGCATTGATGTTCATAAGGCAGATTGGTTTGTACTTCTCTTTCTTGTTTGCATCGCTTTGTTTAGGATATCAGGGTAAATGTCACCTCATAAGAGGAGTTTGGCAATGGACAATATCTCTTCTGTTTCTATTGTGTAGAACAATTTGAGGAGTATTGGTATTGGCTCCTCTTTGAAGTTCTGGTAGAATTCTGTACTGAAACCATCTGATCCTGGGCTTTTTTGTTGTTGTTGTTGTGAGGCTTTTGATGACTACTACTATTTCCATAGGTTTTATAAGTCTATTAAATCACTTATCTGTTTGTGATTTAGTTTTGATGTGAGGAACTATTCCAGAAAATTGTCCATTTCTTTACAATTGTCCAATATTGTGGTGTACAGGTTCTTGAAGTATGACATGATGATTCACTGGGTTTCCTTTTTGTATGTTGTTATGTTCCCCATTTTCATATCTAATTTTGTTAATTTACATATTCTCTCTGTATTTTGGTTTCTGCCTGGAAGTCCTGTATAGTAGGGAGATTTGGGAACTAAAGTGTGTGATTTGAGCTTTAGTAATGTTTATTTTACAAGTGTGAGTGCACATATATTTAGGGCATAGATGTTGAGAAGTGAGACTTCATCTTGATGGATTGTTCCTATGAAAATATGAAATGTCCTTTTACATCTTTTGAATAGATTTTGTTTGAAGTCTATTTTTCTTAGAAATTAGGATAGCTATACACACATCTCTCTTAGATCAATTTAGTTGGAAAATCTTTTCCCAACCCTTTAGTCTGGGGTAATATTGGTTTTTGAAGTTAAGGTGTGTTTCTCATATGAGGCAGAAAGATGAATCCTATTTCTATATCCATTCTGTAAGCCTGTGTCTTTTAATAGGTGAATTGATATTATACATATTAAGATATCTTAATGACAAGTGATTGTTAATAACTGATTTTTTTTTTAATTTTGTGGTTGGTGGTGGTAGTATAAGTATGTATCCCTTCTTTGGAATTTGCTATTTTGTGGTTATCCATTGCCTGTGTTATTGTTGTTTCAGTTAAGTTGGAATTTTCCTATTAGTTCTTTCTGTAGGGCTGTATTATTGGATAGGTATTGTTTGAATCTGATGTCATCAGGGAATGTTTGTTTTCTCCATCTATTCTGATTGAAAGATTTACTGGGTATTGTATTCTGGACTGGCATCTACAGTCTCCTAATGTTAGCAGAATGCCTATCCAGGACCTTATTGCTTTCTGAGTTTTCATTGAGAAGTCTGTTTACTGTTTTGATTAGTATGTAGTGGGGGGGGGCGTTCGAGACAGGGTTTCTCTGTAGCTTTGGTGCCTGTCCTGGAACTAGCTCTTGTAGACCAGGCTGGCCTCAAACTCCCAGAGATCCTCCGGCCTCTGCCTCCCGAGTGCTGGGATTAAAGGCATGTGCCACAACTGCCCGGCAATTGACTCTGATTTTCAGAATCAGAGTTAAGTACTTGGTGAAGGGTAAAGTGTTTCTTTCCCTGGTTCAGGCGTCAAATCCAGGGTGTGTTTCTTTCACTGGCTCTGGATTCAGGGTCAGGGTGTTCAGGGATTGGTTGGTTTCTTTGGCTGTCCCCTTTACCCTATAGTGATCATTTTCAGAAGTGGATTTGAAAAATGTGACTGCTTAGGAATAGGCAGACCTCTATGTGAATGTGTCCATACTCTGCATCGCATCCTTCCTTTGCTTAAAAAAAAAAAATCATTGTTTTGGAAATAACTGCCATGCTCTACTTGTTTCCTGCAGGTAAGAAATCTTTCTGATTTCCTCTGTCTTGGCTGTTGTGATGGCTATTCTTTATAGTCAAACTGACTACCTCGAGAATTAAGTAAAACCCAAAGAGTTGTGTAAACCTGTGAGGGATTTTTCTTAAATGTTTTGAATTTGAAGACCCATGTTTAATCTGTATCCACCTTTAGCTTCTTGACTCAAGTGCACACCATTTACCCAAGCAGTCAAGAGGCAGAGGCCGTCAGATTGTCTGAGTTTGAGGCCAGCTCAATGTAATGATCTGTGTTGTCTTTTTAAAAGACAAGCCATACCCATTCCCTTCCCCATCCACTGAGGAAAGCTGATTTTCAGCTTCCAGCCTGAGTCTCCTCCTTTTCCATCTCCTTGGCAAATCTCTCTCTCTCTCTCTCTCTCTCTCTCTCTCTCTCTCTCTCTCTCTCTCTCTGTGTGTGTGTGTGTGTGTGTGTCTGTCTGTCTGTCTGTCTCTCTTGTCTTCTAGCTGTTAGGATTTTCTCTCTCTCTCTCTCTCTCTCTCTCTGTGTGTGTGTGTGTGTGTGTGTGTGTGTGTGTGTCTGTCTGTCTGTCTGTCTGTCTCTCTTGTCTTCTAGCTGTTAGGATTTTTTCCTAACATGAGCTCTCTGCTAATGCAAAAATCCCAATCAAGCCAAATCACAAGAAGCCAAATTAAAAAAAAAAAAATCCAGGCTTAATGGGATTCCTGTGCTCTCCGGTGGCCCTGAGTCGGAACTGGAGGCCACTAATGTGACCACCAGGGGGAATGAAAAGACACCATGAGGAGACTTTCCAGGGAAGCAGTTTAAATAGACTGAGGGCTTGTTCAAGATTTTGGCAGGCTTGTCTTGAGTCTTGACCCTCCCTGTAGGCAGGCACAGGGACAGGGCCTCCAAAGATGGAGGCCAGAGATGGGGCTTACACTGCCCTTCTCCTTTTCTCCCCTTTAATCTCCATAACCCACTAAATAAATATTCAACCTCACTCAGCATGGCATATCTATACCATAACTATCTGTCTGTCTCTTGTACAGCGCTCGGCTTCCTGCCCTTGACCAGCCACCTTGTCAGACCTGATACGTGATCTCTTGGAGTGCCCATAAGTCTATATCTCCTCATAGGCTGCTGCAGCTGCTCACGGAACTGTGCCTTCCCTGCCGGGAACTTGTTACTCTCAGAACCCACTGCAGCTGCCTGCCCACATTACTCTCTGCCTGCCACTGGGGACCTGTAGCATTTTTGCCGCTGCAACCACCAGCGATCTGCAGCATTCTTACTTAATCCATTACACCTCTTATACACTCACCTATTATGAGTTCCAGGGCTACACAGATAAACCCTGTTTCAAAAAAAAAAAAAAATGGGGAAAAAAAGAATAAGATCCACCTGCAATCTGAACTGCATCTTGTGGTAGCAGCCGGCATATATTAAAGATATTGAAGAAGGAAGATCTCTCTCTTTGCGTGCTTGCATTATATCTGGCTACAAGATCATTCCCTTACTATTATTAGAGCCTATTTCTTTGGAATTTTGCCATATACTGAAGACCAGCTGAGACATCCAGCATCATAGACTAAGCAACTACTGAACTCTTCGAATTTCAACTGGTAGGTAGCCATTGTTGGACTACCTTGACCACAGCTTGTAAGATATTCTAATAAATTCACATTCTACATACATGGAGAGATCATTATTTCTGTCCTCTTCATGTGGAGAACCTTGAAATTCAGTTGATTTTTTGTTTGTTTATTTTTTTGAATAAGATTTGCTGTCTAACAATAGTGATCATAAACACATTCTTCCCATCTCCATTATTTCCTAAGTATTCAGGTTTCTGTGAAGATTACTGTTTTTATTAATATTCATTTGCCAAGTGTTTGCTCTGAATTTCAGGAATAAAACTCCTAGCATTGGAACCATCATTCAGCCTTCTGATTGGAGAAAGACCTATGATCTGGTTTGAGATCTGGTTCCTGCTTTTCTTTCCTGGTTGTCTGAAGTCCCTGTGGAAACCCAGAAAAGAGTAACTTTTGTCTTCAGTTTGTCTTAACTCAGCATAACCACAGAACAAACATCCCCTTTTGTGTACTTAAATCTTTCTTTTAATGTTGATATTCTGGGCATCCTTCTACCTCTGTGACAGGAAATCATTCCACCCAAAATGTAGAGTGGGCTGTGCCATATTGTTAGCCATGCAGTGTACAGGAGGCAAAAGGAGAAGTGCCTACAGGAAGATAGTAGGATCTGCTACTGGATCCAAAGTAAAGTGCTATTGAAATGCACTCCTCTGCTGACCTAGAAAAAGTCTTTGGCTTGGAAAACGGGGCCACAAACAATTGTGCTGTGTCTTTAAGCACAGTCTAAACCTATGGGAGGTGCTCTTGTCAATCAGGCCTTGCTAGCCAATCAGGGACTCCTGTGACTTGCCAGTCATAAGTGACATAGAGACTTTCCCAGCGCCATTTTCAGGCTTGGCTTTGAAGAGGAGCTGTTACCAGTGTTTGTGCTGTGCTGCAGATACTGCTGCAGGGATTGGAGTGGAGAGCTTGGGCAAGCCCAGAAACCACGACATGGTGAGTGAGCAGTTGCAGTCCCCAGATGGGGAGGAGCAGATGGTGAGGTTCAGCAGGCAGTGGGGTGGGTCCTCCCCAGATGTGGGTGGGAACCTGCATCCAGATTCCCTCACAAGGTCCCATGCAGTCATTGCATTTCCCTAAATAGGACAGGCCTCTGAAAAACTTTGCTCCGTGGCCTGAAACTACTCAGAATTTTGAGAGCAGGGAGCTCTGTGTAGAAACATCTTTTTAGGCAACATCAACCTGATTTTGGCGCAGGTTGCCAAACTCGAAGAGGCTTCGTTTCTCCAGTATCTTCTAGATGTTCAGCACTGTGCATTTTTCCTTTATATGAAAGATCAATTTACTATTAATTTTGTGGTGGTTTTAAAGGGCATCTCACGTGTTTGGTAGCACTCCGCTTCTATGCCGTGATGTAGAAGAGCTGAATTGGTAATATAAAGGATTACTACTGCTTAAGAAATAGTAAGTTTCACAAAGTAGAATTTAGCTGAGGGATGATTGCCTTTTATTTTATTTTATTTTATTTCATTTGTTTTTCGAGACAGGGTTTCTCTGTAGCTTTGGAACCTGTCCCGGCACTCGCTCTGTAGACCAGGCTGGCCTTGAACTCGCAGAGATCCACCTGCCCCTGCCTCCCGGGTGCTGGGATTAAAAGCGGGATGATTGCCTTTTATACACCCAAAAGATTTGTGTATGGTAATCAGCCCTGTTAGAGATTAGGATACTAGAATACGCATTGTTTTTAATGAAAATATTTAGAAGTTTTTAAAAAAAATTTAGAAGATCTTTAGACTTGTGGAGAATAAAACGGATGCTTTGAGCCCAGTTAGGTCTTAAGTTGGGCTGCTAAGCCACCTAGGAAACTACTAAAACAATTAGACACCGCAGCCCAAACAACTAAATAAGAATTTTTTCAGGCCGGGCACTTGGGAGGCAGAGGCAGGCGGATCTCTGTGAGTTCGAGACCAGCCTGGTCTACAAGAGCTAGTTCCAGGACAGGCTCCAAAACCACAGAGAAACCCTGTCTCGAAAAGAAAAAAAAAAAATGTTTTCAGGAGCGGGAGCAAAGTCTCAGTTTTTCAAAAGTGAACCCTGTGTGATCTGAACAGCAAACGAAGTTGAGACCTCTCTGGAGTCTTTTTCAGAAACCCTATCTCCAGGAAACCACTGTAGAGATTCAATTGGACATAGGAAAATGTGATTCCCTTTAAAAGAACAATAAATGACAGAAAGTTTTTGGTTTCACAAAGCACAGGAGGAATAATGGGATAGTCTCCACCATCAGATGCTAGCCTATTTCTTTCACCAAGTAGAATTTAGCTGAGGGGCAATTGCCTTTAAAACACCCAAAAGATTGCTGTATGGTAATCAGGCCTGTTATAAATTAGGATGGTAGAATACACTTTTGTTTACCAGAATTTAGCAGACTTTTAACTTCAAGCCATTAACAGAAACCTTCCCTAGATTACAACCAGGCATTAGCCTCATCTGCATATCAAAGAACAGGCCTTTAAGGAGCTACTCAAGGGAGCATTACAGGATCACTGCCAACCTTAAGACCTGGTGTGTCTTAAAGTTCCAGCTTTCTTCTTGAAAAAGCATAGTTCTGCCAGAAGGACAGTATAACACCAGGTGACATCTATTTAAAAATTAAACACTGTTCGGCCTGATCAACTAAGGCTTTTATAGGAATACAGTTCTGCAACTCCTTCCAGACTGGGTCCTGACAAGTCAATGAGAAGAAAAATTAGACCAGTTCCTGCTCTTAATTACCAGTCACAGTGGTGTGATTCACTGAAGTTTTATTCCAGGGAACAAAAAGTATCAGATCTGCAGAGATTTCTCAGGTGTGCGTGGTGCTGGACAGGTAGATAGGTCAGAATCCAAATCTTGTGCCTTAATCCATGTGGCAGGATCAGATTTTAAATTATTCTTCTACGTTGTTTTGGAACTGGGCATCAGTGGGGCTGCATTAACTTCTACAAAGTGTAATACAGGGCTGCGGAGTCAGAGCAAGAGATCTATCACCTCCATTTGCAGAGAACTCTGGAACGTGGGCTTCTATCTTTTTAAGAAATATTAGTAGCTGGAGGGACAGAAACAATAGTTTAAGGGTCAGTTTGAGTTAATTTTGTAAAAGTTATGAAGTTTGTGTTTCTTTAATTTCTACATGTTGCACCCAGGGCCTAAACCCTCCAAACCACCAAGAGACCACATCTGATGTAAAAGCAAAGAATCATTTTAATTACAAGTTAATTCCGGTCCTCTGTCCTTGCAACACATCTGGTGAAGTAAGAGGGAGCCCAAAGCTGCAGTGGGGCAGAGCATATATTGGGGTTAGAGGAAGGGATTCATCTAGGTGTCTGCTAGTTGCATAGTAACAGTCTCAGGATTTGCACACCTCCAGGTACCAAGAATTTGTCCTGAGAATTGGTCAGTTTCTTTTCCTGAAAGTTACTATTCCTGGAGGTCATGAGGGCGTAGAATATCAGTTGCAACATTCCACCTTTATCAGTAAAGCACATCCAATGCCCACCAGCTAACTTCTCATTGGTTCTTTACCACAATGGAGATGCCTGGCACGAAGTGTCATTTTGACATCCATAGTAGCTGTATAAGTTTGCAAAATGTATTTCCCATAGGGAAACCATAGGTATGAAGTTGAAGTTTTGCTCAGCTCTTGCCAGTCTAAGTTTTAAGTGTTTTTCAGTGACTTGAAATTCTTAGGCCTTATTATGTTGCAATATTTAAGTTGGAAAGCTCATAATCACCTGCAACTCCATTTCCAGAGGATGCGACACTTATTTTCTTGTAGGTCATCTGTAAACACGTGGAAAACATTTTCTCAAATGTATAAATGTGGGAATATATTTACTGTAGAAAGTTCTTGTGACTCATAAAGCAATTAGAGCATAACAAGTTGCTTTAGGTGTATGTACTATTTTTTTAAAACTGTTATTTTTTATTTCATTGGAAAAGTTCTCATTTCCTTACACTGCAGATATACAGATAATCATCATATCATCTGTCTTAGGAAGCACAATGTTGTGTGTCTATGTGATCTGAACAGGTTTAATGTTCTTTATTATAAGGCAATGGTATTCTTTTAGTAATCGAAACTATTTTCTACAGAGTTAAAGCATCAGAAAGCTTTAAGAAATCTCACTTTTTATGGAACATGTCTACTCATCCAACCCATTTTCTATTATTGTCAAAGCACAGAACTGGAGTCCACATGATGAGTGCTGGCGTGATTTCTTGTGGTTTAATTTTGTTTAGAAACTTGTTGCTCTTGTTTAAGGTACCATGCTATAAATTTGTAGGTCTGTCTTTGTGTCTTGTTTTGCCAGTGGAGCCTTATATGTTGTTGATTTCATTACTTTTATGTAAGTGTATGTTGTTTCTCTGGAAAATGATGTATCTTCACCATTTTTATTCAGAAAATTTTCTCTATTATGTTATTAGATCCATGACGTTTTTGTTGGTTTGAAAACTTTGTGTGGATGGACAGGTTTTGTTCTTCTTTTCTTGATCATAGAGGCTTGCTTTTTCCCATTTTTTTACATATATGTTTTTCTGTTGCTTCTATCTTAATGTTTGGATTTTTGCTGCTTTAGTGATGAATATGGTTAATAAATTGATTTTTCTACTTTTAACATCTTCTCATATATTATTATCGTCATCATAATTAGCTTCAGCTGTAAACATGATTTAGCCTAGCATCACCTGAGGAAACATCGGTTGAGGCTTTGCCCAGATCAGAACTGGTAATTGCTATTTGTTGAAAAAATGTTTTGAGGAATGATTAGTGTGGGTTGGCTCATCCACTGATGTTTCAATCTCCTAACTAAGTGACTAAGTGGGCCTGAGATGGATAAGAGATCTAGCCTTGCATGTGGTAGCAAAAGAGAAAGCCAGTATACAATGTTACCCTGTGGTTTGGCCTTTAGCTCTTAGCTTGAGTTTTTGTCCTAAGTTCCCACAATTGTGGGGTGTGTTCTGGTAATATCTGCCAAATAAACTTGTTCATTACCTGAGATGCTGTTTGTTGGGGAATTTTATCATAGCTAGAAATAAGCAAGCCAGATCAAAATGTGGTAAGCCAAAAGTGATTTTGTAGCTGGTTGAATGTGAAAGTTGTCTTTTGGAGGCATGTGGAAGGGTTTAGGTCTTTAGATAGCAAAAGCCAAAGAAAGCTGCACATTGGGCAGAATTGGCTTTTCTTGTAGTACTAGGAATATGTGATTGTTGAAAGTAATGCAGACAGTGGAGCTTAAGGTCACAGGATTTCAGTGAAAAACATAATCCATGAAAATTTTGCTGGGGTCATTTGTATAATATTTTGTCCCCAAATCATTTCTACTTTTTTCATTCCCTGTGAAATTGAGTAAGGCAAAATTAAAAAGTAATAGCCTGATATCATGGACAAAGTATTGATTCTGTTGGGTGTTTATTACTAATGACTCATTCATGTCAACAGAGGAAAAGAAACAAGTGGTACAAAAAGAAGTGAAAAGCCAGTTTCATGGAGAAAAAGAGACTAGGTAGTTTCAAATGGCAGTTTCAAATGTGGTGAAGCATGGGCAGGAAATAAGCACCTTCATACAGAATCTGCTGTAACTCTGGTCCAAGTGTGGTGGTCTCCATCAAAACTTAGAAGCCAAATTTGAGGAGATAACCCATGTTGTACCCATTACAACCCATGACTAGATTGTCTAATACCATTGAGAATGAAGCCCACCTGTCTGAGACATAGCTACCAGATTTGGTTGCCCTGCTGAGTTTTATTCTTGCCTTGGTCTAATATTCCCTCTCTCTATGCACGTTTCCTTCTTTTTAAAAAATTCTTCTTCTCATACAATATGTTCGAAATGGAGGTTGCCCTCTCTCAAATCCTCTCCATCTCCTCCCCAGATTCACTCCTCCACCATTTTCCTCCAGAAAAGAGGAGATATCCCAGGATACCAGTAAAGCCTTCATGACAAGTTACAATAAGACTTAGCACATTCCTTCTTATCAGGAATGGATGAGGCAATGTGGTAGAAGGAAAAGTGTTCCAAGACCAGGCAAAAGACACAGGGAGAACTCCTAGGCCCACTCTTAGGAGTCATACAAGAGCACCAATTTATGCAATGATAACATATAAGCAACCAGATATGGTGCAGACCCTTGCAGGTTCCATGATGCTTTTTTCAGGCCCTGTGAGCCCCTGTGAGCCCTACTCAGTTGATTATGTGGGCTGTGTTCTCCTGTGCAATTCTTTTAGTTTCTTAAGGTTTTGAATATTAAGATTTTTCAAAATCTTTTCTAGGCCTTTCCGTTCAGATTCATCTCCTTCAATATTTCTATTATTTTTAGTTTTTTTTCCCCTATTCATAGTAGTTCAGATATACTGGATGTTTGTTTCAGGAAATTTTTGGATTTATCATTTTATCAATATATCTATTTCTTCTATCATACCTTCAAAGTCTGAAATGCTCTTTCTGAATTACAAACTTTCCTTTGTAAGTCCTGTTCAATTTCCTAGATTTTTATTTTGAGAATTCCTTTAGTTTGCATTTTTAAAATTGTTCTATTTCTATCTTCAGATCTTAAACAGATTTATTCATTTCCATCAACTGTTTATGTTAGATTAATTCTTTTTTTACTTTAAAACTTTACTTTTTATTTTATGGAATTATTAATTTTCTCCACTTTTTTAAAGGAATTCATTCACATCTTAAAGGACTTTTGTTATCTTTATAAAGGTGGCCTCAACTCAATGGGGCTTCAACTGTGTTGCTATATTTAGGGCTTTGTAGTTTGATAGCTGGAATTTGTGAGTGACCTATTGATATTGTTTTTTTTATTTTATTCATATGCTACTGTACATGGATTTGAGTTTGAAGTGATGTTGGTCTACATGCCAATTTCTCAGTTTGTTGTTTTTTTTTTTTATTGGAAAAAAAAAGAAATTGCTGCCTCCACCCCGCCTCCCATTTCCCTCCCACTCCTCCCTCTCCTCCTCCCCTCCCCCCACTCCTCCCCCTCCCTCTCCAGCCTGAAGAACAGTCAGGGTTCACTGCCCTGTGGAAAGTCCAAGTCCTCCGCCCTCAATCCTGGTCTAGGAAGGTAAACATCCAACCTGGGTAGGCTCCCACAAAGCCAGAACATGAAGCAGGATCAAAACCCGGTGCCATGGTCCTTGGCTTCTCAGCAGCCCTCATTGTCCGCCAAATTTAGAGATTCCGGTTTTATCCCATGCTTTTTCAGTCACAGTCCAGCTTGCCTTGTTGAGCTCCCAAAGAATCAGCCCCACTGTCTCCACGGGTGGGCACACCCCTTGTGGTCCTGACTTCTTTGCTCATATTCTCTCTCCTTCTGCTCCTCATTGGGACATTGGGAGCTCAGTCCAGTGCTCCAGTGTGGGTCTCTGTCTCTATCTCCATCCATCGCCAGATGAAGTTTCTATGGTGATATGCAAGATATTCATCAGTATGGCTATAGGGTAGGGTCATTTCAGGTTCCCTATCCTCAGCTGCCCCAGGAACTAACTGGGGACATCGCCCTGGGCACCTGGGAGCCCCTCTAGATCCAAGTCTCTTGCCAACCCTAAGATGGCTCCCTTAATTAAGATGTGTGCTTCTCTGCTCCCCTAACCAACATTCCTTTATCCCAATCATCCCGTTTCCCCAAGTTCCCCCCACCCTCCCCTTCTCACATTTCTCTCCCCTTCTCCCCTTACCCCCCCTCCCACCACACCCCCAAGATCCCATTTATTTGTCCGGCAGTCTAGTCTACTTCCCATATCCGGGAGGATAGCTATATGTTTTTCTTTGGGTTCACCTTCTTATTTAGTTTCTTTAGGATATCATATTATAGACTCACTGACCTTTATTTATCTCTAGAAACCAATTATGAGTGAGTACATCCCATGTTCATCCTTTTGGGTCTGAGTTACCTCACTCAGGATAGTGTTTTCTATTTCCATCCATTTGCATGCAAAATTTGCGAAGTCATTGTTTTTTACCGCTGAGTAGTATTCTAATGTGTATATATTCCACACTTTCCTCATCCATTCTTGCATTGAAGGGCATCTAGGTTGTTTCCAGGTTCTGGCTATTACAAATAATGCTGCTATGAATATAGTTGAACAAATGTCCTTGTCATATGATCGGGCATCTCGTGGGTATATTCCCAAGAGTGGCATTGCTGGGTCCATGGGTAGGTTGATCCCAAATTTCCTGAGAAACGGCCACACTGCTTTCCAAAGTGGTTGCACAAGTTTGCATTCCCACCAGCAATGGATAAGGGTACCCCTTTCTCCACAGCCTCTCCAGCAAAGGCTATCATTGGTGTGATTGATTTTAGCCATTCTGACAGGTGTAAGATGATATCTCAGTGTTGTTTTGATTTGCATTTCCCTGATCGTAAGGAGGCTGAGCATGACCTTAAGTTTGTAGTAGGTATGGTCTTCATTCCAGTTC
Source organism: Microtus obscurus (assembly GCA_963919715.1). Lineage (NCBI taxonomy): Eukaryota > Metazoa > Chordata > Mammalia > Rodentia > Cricetidae > Microtus > Microtus obscurus. Next base: position 36,888,638 of record CAWTZC010000501.1, on the reverse strand, counting down.
GTAGTATCTGTCCATATTTAAAGCTAAAAATAAGAAAAAGGGGAGGGAGCTTGGAGATATTGCTGAGGTGACACTGAGAGTGATGAGTTCTGTGAGTAGGTGGCCTACATGGGCTTCTGGCAGATGATGTGTCCTTTCTTTGAGCAATGGGTTTTACCCAATTTTTAGGCTAGAAAACATATGAGGAGGGATGTGGGACTGAGGATAGCATTGGGGGGGTTATTGAAAGAATGGTGGAGGTTGACATGCAAATAGCCTATGTACATTTCTGATGGCTGCCATTATCTCTTGTACAGTAAGAAGTCATTGCCAAAGTTTGCCTACCTGCTCTTTTGGCTTATATTTTGCACTTGAGCAGAGATATCCATCAGATTTTGGGTGTGACCATGGTTTTGGTGGTAACAACTGTAGGGTTGGTGGGGGGGATTGTGTCTGTCAGAATGTAGGGAGTATAGAAATTCTATGGAGTGGAGTTGTGCCTCCCCTGCTCTTCTAATGTGACATTCACTTGAACAGTGGATGTCAGCCAGACTTGGGAACTGGAACACAGCAATATTCTTTTTTTTCTGAATGGGAATATACCCTGTGCCATTATAAGTTGAAAATACTTAATTTGTTTCTTAATTTTATAAGATGTGGCAATCAAGCGGTTGTTTTGAGTCTCAGAAGATACTTTCGACATATGAGGTGATTGGGCTGCTACAGAATATGAGGATCATTGAACTCAGAATAAATGCACTTTAACTTTTTCATTTTTCTTTGTGTTTCTTCTTTTCTCATACAATACATCATGACTAAAGCCTCTCCTTTCTCTACTCCTTCTAGTATTTTCCCCTTTACCAAATTCTACTCCCCTAGATCCACTGCTACATTACATGATTGTCTGTATGCTTTTGGGTTTCCTCACTCGGGAAAATAAAGAACTCAAAAAACTAGACAACAACAGACCAAATAATCAAATTACAATGGTTTATACTTCTGAACAGAATTCTCAGTAGAGGAATGTACGGCAGCAGAGAAACATTTGAAGAAATATTCAACATCCTTAGCCATGAGGGAAATGCATATCAAAACTACTTTGTGGTTTCATCTTATAACTGTCAGAGTGGTAAGGATTCATAACACAAGTAAAAGCTAATGCTGGCAAGGATATGGAGCTAGGGGACTCATTGCTGTTGCAAGTACACAGTTCTATAGCCTCTGTGAAAAATCAATGTTATTCTCAGAAAATTGGCAGTCAGCCTGCCTCAAGACTCATCCATCACTTTTGGATATATACCCAATGATTCTTCCACAAGTATGTTCATACTGGCTTTATTTATAGTAGCCAGAAAGTGCTATGTCTATGAGAGATTGTGTTGATTGATGATTAATTGTGGAAGGCTCCTCCATATGACAATGTCACTAAGAAAGATAACCTGGACTAGAAAAGGGATATGAGCATTAGACCGTGAATAGGCAAGAGATTTTTTTGAATTAATTTATAATATTATTACTTAAAAAATTGCCAGTCCAAATTCTTACTCTCCCCTCTTCCAACTCTCCTCCCTCTCCCTCCACAGATCCTCTCACCCTGCCCCCAATCCTAAGAGAGGGTCATGCACCCTACACTGTTGAAAGTCCAAGGCCCTCCCTACTACATCTAGGTTGGGCAATGTTTGTATCCAAAGGGAATAGGGTCCCAAGAAGCCTGTACATGCAGTAGAAACAAGTCCCAGTTTCACTATCAGTGGCCCCTCAGTCTGCCCCAACTGTCGACCCCATTAAAAGGGGCATGGTGTTCCTGTGCTCATGCACTCCCAGTCTAGTTGGAGTTGGTGAGCTATCATTTGCTCAAGCAAACTGTCTCAGTGGATAAACCCCTCATGATCTTACTTCTTGCTCATACTCTAATGCCTTCTACTCTTCAACTGGATCTTGGGAGCTCAGTCTGGTGTTCCTATTTGAGTCATTGTCTCTGTTACCATCTGTTGTTAGACAAAGGTTCTATGGTAATATTTCAGATAATCGTGAGTCTGACTACAGGGTGAGGCCAATTCAGATACCCTCTGCTCTTTTACTTGGGTTCTTACCTGGAGTCATCCTGGTGGGGTCTTGGGTGTTTTCCTAGAGCCGGGATTCTTGCTAACTCCATCATGGCTTCCTCAATCAAGATATCTCTTTCCTTGCTCGCATATCTATCCTTCTTCCTCTCGGCTATCCCATTCCTTCAAGTTCTCCTCAGCCCTCCTTTTCTTCTTTTTTCAACCCCCGTGCCTCCTGCTCTCAAACTTTTATCTGATTCAAATTTCCAGGTGGGTCCATATATGTTTATCTTTGGGTTCACCTTATTACTTAGATTCTTTAAGATCATAAACTTGTGAGAGAGAAAAAGAGTAATAAAAATAAGCCACGTAAAGATGGAATATACACAGAGTCTGGATTATGCATTATTGTGATTTTTGAATTTTTTGACTATTAAAGAGTTCCATAATGAGAGACATTTCATTGTATGGGCTGCTAAAGTAAACCAACATAAAAGTAGAGGCAGGGCAATGAGAACAGGAGTATTCTGGGAAGAAGGAAGCTCTTCCTGCAGTCTTGCCCACATCACAGAAGAAGCAAGATGTGAACTACCCTGCCAAAAATGATACCAAGCCATGTGCCTAACATAGATAAGAATAATAGGTTAATATATGTTACAAGAGCTAATAAAAAGATTGAGCTAATGGCCCCATCAATTTTATAACTTATGTAGACCTTCTGTGTGATTTTCTTTGGGACCAAATGCCTGTGGGACTTGGTGGGAGTACAGAAACCCCAACAAGCAGGCCCTCATGCTAGAGTTTGGCCAATAGCTTTAGCATATTTTTGGCTAACTCTTATATCCTATACTAACCCATCTCCATTAATCTGTATATCACCATGTAGCTTTGACTTACCAGGTAAAATTCCATCCCCAGCGTCTGTCTCTGGCAGGCCTACATGAAGTCTTATGATTCCACCTTCTTTCTCCCAGTATTCAGTTTAGTTTTCCCTGCTTAGCTCTGTTCTTTCCTGCTATAGCCCTATAAAGCAGTTTCTTTATTAACCAGTGGTAATCGCAGCATACAGAGGGGAATCCCACATCAAGTAATCTTTCCATTTGTAGGTAATATATTCAGAGAAAGTAATGCATTATCTATCCTATCTTAGTGAATTCAAAGTTTTATTCCTAATGAATTTTCTATCCTAAGGAAAACTGCAACTATAACTAAGTAGTCTTCAAATTCATCGAAGACTTAGAAAGATGTGATATTATCTAAAATCAGAGACATTTGGCTTGCTGGACAATCATCCACAGTTCCTCTGAAATGTTGGGACAACCAACTTCATTCAATAGGCCCAGAATATCTGATAAATTTTTCAGTGAAGCATGAAATTTAAAGGAATATCCTGCCTTGTACTCACAAAGTTCATCAGTTGCTTTCTTATATGTCTTGGAGAAAATATGGCATATTCTTCTGTAAAGCTGGAATTATCCTGTCTTGTTTTGGCAAAGTTAGACAGTCTATTTCTGTGTGTCCTGTATTTCCTGTCTGTATAGCACATTATGAGCAGTCAAAGGCAAGAGCAGTTTCTTGCCTAGTAGCTAGTCTTGTCACAATGAAAGCAAACTCCAATGGAGTTTTTCAATGTCTGGCATCTCTGAAGTAATAAAATGATATATTTCATAGATGTTTGAAGTGCTTGAAAACCATTTGTCTATTCAATGTACATATGTATGAACTTGAAAACATACTTAATGTTCAAAATTGATTATTATAACTGACTATATACTAACCTGTGGTTTTTTTCAATTATTTTGTGATACAGTGTCTGTATGTAGTTCTGGAGCTGCTCCTACCATTCCTGCCACTCATTCTGTAGACCCAGTCTTGAACTCCCAGAGATGTACCTGCTTATGGCTTTGAAGTGCTGGGATTAGAGATGTGCATGATCTCCTTTCAGCTAACCTGTGGTGTTTTTTTTTATTATCCTAAATACTTCATTATAATAACCTTAAAAAACTAGATTTTTATCTTAAATTTTTAAATGAATAGCATGGGGACATTAACTTAAGCCAAAGTAGAAACGTAAATACACTGTGACAAAGTAACTTTAAATTTCTGTCAATCTGCTATATTCCCACAAATTATAACAAACATCCATAATCCACCATATAATCAAAAGCCTCCATAAAAATCTCTTGGAATTGGAGGTAGAGGATTCTCTTCATGCTTTCCTGTCATATGTAGGAAAAGACACCTTTAGAGGTCCCAAAGAAAATTTGAGATAATGGAAAAGTCTTGGGAAAACCAGCTATAATATTTGTTGTTAGATTTCGCAGGTCAAGTTTTTGGAGGTCGTCCCTGATCAAACCTGATCAATATTATTTCTTAAGAATTCCACAATATTTTGCCTTCTACAGAAACCAAAGTAAAACCTCTTCTCTAAATCATTTTTAATTTCCATTTTACATATACATTTGACTTATTTTTCAAATTAAGATAGCCTAAAGTATCTAGATTGATTCAGGTTGGAAGCCCTGTTTACAATTCCAAGGTTTTCAGAAACTGTCTCTTGCTTGTCATACATTAAAAAATTGAAAATCAGCACAATAATATACAAGATCCAGAAGCCCTGTTTATTTCCCATATTACCTGCCTCCCTGTTTTATATTACTTTTAATATCTCTTTAAAGACATTATTATTTTTTGAACTATTTCTTTCTATACCTCTTATATAAATTTTCTTGTCTTTTTTAAGCCTATGTATATTGTAAAACACACTGGAAACTTTTCATAGGTTTCTCAGTCTGAACCTCTTTTACTGTATTGTATGACCACATGAGCCTTTTATCTGCTATGTGGCATGGACATCTGCCATGAGTTTTGCTGCTGGCTGCTCCCACTACTGTTGGCATGAAAGCCAAGCTCACAGTCTGATTGGAGATGTGCTTTGGGAAGTACTTTCTACCATTGTAGCTTTAGGAAGCCAGTGGTCATGCTTCTGCAGACCTTTTATTTACTTAGATTTTTTTTTATGTACCTGCTGCTTAAGCATTTGCTTTAAGGCAGAAACTCTTAGAGGAGACATGAAATATAAGCCCTGTGTTGTGTAACAAATTATATTTAGGGTTTTTTTTTTTTGCTGTTTTTGGGGGCCGACATCTCGGCTCCCCAATAAATAACACTGATTTTTTTTATTATTACTTAGAAATATCTGGCCACAACTTGACTCCCCGTTAAATAACAAAATAACAAAGATCTTTTATTATTATTTAGACATATCTGACCTTAGTTTAACTAGTTTCTTGGCAGTTTTTCTTAAATTGTCATATCAACCTTTTGCCTCTGGAGTTCTATCTTCTTCTATTCTGTGTACCTTTCTTTATTACTTACTCCCTGACTTTCTATGTAGCTGGCTGTCTGGCCCTTGGTATACTCTTATTTCCTTGATTTTCCTTCGATTTCTCTCCCTACATTTTTTTTTCCATTTATTCTTTCTACCTGGCATCCCCTCCTATTCTTTACTGTCTATCTATTTGTCATTCAGCTCTTTTTTGACCAACCAAGTGATTTAGGCATCAAGGTATCATGTTATCACAAAGTTGAACAAACACAGCATAAAAATGCAAAATATCCTTGTAGCATTAATACAAATGTTCCACAGCATAAACAAATATAACACATCCTAAAAAATATTCCACAACATGTTGAATTGCAGTTTGATAATACAAAATGGTGAGATACCTAAGCTATGAGACATATTCCATGGAAAGATAGCTACATATAGGGAATAGAAGTAACCAAAGATGAAAATGTAGGAGAAGTTGCAGGTTAGGGCCATCTAAGTCTTATAAAACTAAAGCCCCACAAATCTGAGACAGAACTACAGGACATGATATATGACCTGCTGTGCTTCAGTCTTTCTTGGTCCAATCGTCCCTCACTATGTGTCCATTTCTCTTTGAGATGTGAATGGTATCCTGTTCCATTGTTTGTTGGAAAGATGTCATTGTCAAAAGATTGTCTGCAGTCTCAGAAGGAAACTTTGGACCTTTAATATTGTAGGTGCTGGTGTGGACTATGAGGATCATTGAAGTGACAAAAGCATTTTCATCACTGATGACCATGAGCCTATAATGGTCTGGGTCAGAATGTAGTTGATTGAATAAAAAACAGATAGCAAGTTGTATTTGGTCAAGTGTGTCTCCTTGGTGATTTTCTTTTGATTTGTTGTGAAACCATTAGTAGGGGGAACCTTTCTGGATAAAATTCATTATTGGGGATGTGATATGAGTCACTATTGCTTCAATACATCCCCTGTTCTTTGTGTCTACTATGCTGTGGTTGAAACTAATTTCCTTCTTGGTTCCTTCTTGTGCTATCTTGCCTTCTCCACCATTATAGACTGAAACACTAAATCATGAAAGGTTTAGTAGAAGTAGTTGCTATTCAGTGCTAATGCAGTTTGGTAGCTTGCTTTTTACAATTGTTTTCTTTGTATATTTTTGAAGTAAAGGCTTGTCTATGTAGCCCTAGCTGTACTAAAAGTAGTCCTGTACACCAGGTTGGCCTCAAACTCAGATATCACTTGACTCTGGCTCCCAAGTTCTGGGATTGAAGGTGGACCAACATTCCTGGCTTTTTTGTTTTGATATTATTGGATAATTTTGTTACCCATAGCTTGAATTTTTAAAGTTTGGCAGAGGGATTCAGTATATTTCCTAGCAGGGCATTTATTCATGGCATTAATACTGTCTGAGCCTTCTGAGTCATTGGATTGCAGGTACATCACCTTTTTCCAGCTCTTGTGTTAATTTTGAAACTTTTATTGAATATGAGTAACTGTATGCATGAATATGTACCATGTGGTTACATGGTTCTTACAGTGATAAAAAGCTGGTCGCAGAAACCCTCAATTTGAAATAATGGGTAGTTGTGATCCCCCATTTAAGCTCTAGCAAATGAGCCCACCTATTAACAAGACCAGTGAGGACTCTTTAATATTAGGGCATCTCTCCTGCCCTGTGTTGATTATTTGTGATCAACATTTGTATTGTTAAGGTTTTAGTCTGTTCCTTTGTAAACTTTTAAACTTGCACTGCCTTTTAGTAAAATTTTATTCATGTTACAGTTCTAATTGGGACACATCAGGATTCTGGAAGATGAATACAGAACTGGAATGAATTTGTAGAAACTTCTATGAAAACCTCATGTTCTTTCTATTGTTCCTTATTGTTTGACTGATTTTTCCATGGGAAATTGTCTTTTTTTTAAATTAATTAATTTATTTATTAAAGATTTCTGTCTCTTCCCCACTGCTGCCTCCCTTTTCCCTCCCCCTCCCCCAATCAAGTCCCCCTCCTTCTTCAGCCAAAAGAGCAATCAGGGTTCCCTGCCCTGTGGGAAGTCTAAGGACCACCCACCTCCACCCAGGTTTAGTAAGGTGGGCCTCCAAACTGCCTAGGCTCCCACAAATCTAATCCGTGCAGTAGGATCAAAAACCCATTGCCATTGTTCTTGAGTTCTCAGTAGTCCTCATTGTCCCCTATGTTCAGCGAGACCAGTTTTATCCTGGGCTTTTTTCAGCCCCAGACCAGCTGGCCTTGGAGGCGGCAAGGCGGAAATGGTCTTAATATGTACTTCTGACTATCCTGGAAGAGAATGCATACACTAGGCTTACATTCAACTCAGAGGCACATATATACACTCCTGTGGTTTCAGATTAAAAGCATGAGCAAATGCACCCAGCTTGCCCATCTTATTTTTTGTTTTTTTTTTTAAGTAGGAATTAATTGTTCATAAAATTTCTCTCTTGTACTCTGTATTGTTGATCTGTTTATTTGTCTATGTTTTATAATAAACATTTCTCTTGCAAGGTGACACCCCATTCAAAGGATAGAGAAGTTACAGAGGTGAACCCCTTAATCAGTTTCCCTTTAAAGTGACTTGGTGATTAAATTTTGTCTATGCTATGGACTATCTGATGGGATTACCAGGAACTTTTGACTGTAGTGTCAAAAAAGTATATATGTAATATAGTCAGTGTCCTGCTTTCTTTTATACACATGTATGGGATATTTAAGAATGCAGTGACCTATGGTGATGTGCATGTTGACTTCACTTGGGAAGAATGGGCATTGCTGGAACCTTCCCAGAAGAATCTCTACAAAGATGTGATGCTAGAGACCTACAGGAACCTCACTATTATAGGTAAGCTGTACTTTTCCATTACAATTTAAAATAAGGGGACAACCATTCATTAATTATTGATGTTCTCCTGTAATTTGATAAAGAAGAATGGAGTGAATAAATCAAGCAGTGTTTGAGGTTCATTAAAGGTAGTAATTGAAATTTTGAAAAAAAAATTTTGCACAATTTTTAATAATAAAGCATGCATTTTCTGGTATATTTTAGGATACAATTGGGAAGACCATACTATTGAACAACATTGGCAACATTCTACAGGGTATGAAAGGTAACTTTCATGAGAAAGTTGATACAAATGTGCATCTGAAGAAATTTTATTGTGTCCTGGAAGTTTTTATCAAAAGCAATAGTGTAAATAAGAACAGCTTAAAGTGTATCACTGATTATTAAATTCTCACAAAACTATAAAGTGCAATTTTAGGTAGGTGAATTGCATACACAGGGATTCTTCATGAAAGAAGTCAAGGAAACGATGCCTCAGCTGATAATCTCTATACCACATGTCTATGAGTACAGAAATTCATACTGTGTGAATTCAATATTGAAGTCTTTTATTTATTATTCTTCATTTACAATCAAGCCATCTGAGTATACGTATATGGAAAGGCAAAACATACTTCTCTCTCAGAACAATTAGAAGAATCATAGCAGTCTCCATGTGAATTATACTTGTTGAGTTTGATTCAAGTATACAAGTAATTGGTTTTCCAGTTTCATCATTAATGCATCAGCAAATACACATTGCAGAAAAGCTACATAAATACTAAGACTTTGTAAATACTTTTGTTTATCCTAGGTCACTTAGCAAATGTCATATCACTCACAGAATAGGAAACTTTATGAATGCAGTAAGCATGGTAAAACTCTGAATTTTTCCAGTTTTCCTCATATATTTGCATTTCCATGTATATAAAAAAGTTTCTGTAAATATGAATCATGTAAAAAAGTATCTTACAATTAGAAGTATCCTCAAAGATGCAAAACAACTAAAGGCGTAAACCACGAACAATGCCACACCAGTTTGGAGTTATTATTATTAGGGTAGTATTTATTTAAAGAGGGAAAACTTACAGATCACGATCCCGGACAACAGCTCTCTGCACAACTAGAAAGGGAGTCTAGTCGCCAGACCAGCAGGAAGCCAAGAGAGAGTGCGGAGAAAGTAGAAGCTTTTTGAATGGAGAGAAACCACGCCCCAATGGGCTGGTATCTCAGCAGCAATTTTTTGGAGGGGCAGAAAGACCTCCCGCAACACCTCCCCCTTTTGTTTAAGTAAGAGAGTTCTAAACCTACTACGAAATTATATACAATAAGTACAAATATCCTATTCTAACTAGCTTAGGACTTGTATAATAAATAACTTGGCCAAGTCATGACAGAAAAGTAACTATAGTTATATAGTCTTCAACCCCATCAAAGATCTGAGAAGGGAAATAATGTTACCTGGGTAATTAGGAAGTTCAGTAAAACAACTTTCAAAACCCGCAACAAATCATAGGGACAACTAGCTACCTGGGCAATCACCCAAAGTCACATTTGCAGCGTTGAAGCAACCAACTTTGGCTAAGGCCTAACATAACTGACATACCATTTTCAAAGGCAAACAACTTTTAAAAACTGTCTTACCCTGTCTTGTCAGGATATGACAGTCCTGTTTTATCCATTGATGCACGCTCTGTATCTCTGTCAGTGGTTAAGGTATGGGCTTTTCTTTGCCCCAAGGCCAGTTCTGACAAAAAGAAAGGCTCCAGGTGGAGTGTCTTTGGTGCTCAACATTCTCTCGGGAATAGAGCGGTGTTGCCAGGAGCAATTGTGTCTCACTACCACAAAACTCTGAGTTAGATTAAAGGCCATTTTCTACAGCTCTTTGAAGAGGTTGAAGATCATCTATCTATACTGAGTATAATCTCTATATATCTAAATAACCTAATTAGTCTAATTATAAATGGCAAACTTAGATGACTATTAATCTATATAATTCTCAATATCTATCTAACTTAAAGACTAAGACAATAAACATCTGTGTAACAAATGAGGATAATGACCTCCAAATATAAACAATGTACAAATATACATTGCAATATGGTAAATATCGATACAATATATGTCAATACATAAAAAATATTTTAAACAGAGGTAGAAACATGCATGCATACAATAGTCAATATAATTTAACTTTGTATCAATATACAAGTGTCAATACCAATATATTTGTCTAAAAATTGTAACTCACAATTACAAATCTATTATCCCATCAGCCGAGGGGGGGGGTCCTAAAAGCCAAACGTTCGTTGGGCGCCAGCTAAAGGCATAAACCACGGACAATGCCACACCAGTTTGGAGTTATTATTATTAGGGTAGTATTTATTTAAAGAGGGAAAACTTACAGATCACGATCTTGGACAACAGCTCTCTGCACAACTAGAAAGGGAGTCTAGTCGCCAGACCAGCAGGAAGCCAAGAGAGAGCGCGGAGGAAGTAGAAGCTTTTTGAATGGAGAGAAACCACACCCCAATGGGCTGGTATCTCAGCAGCTATTGGTTGGAGGGGCGGAAAGACCTCCCGCAACAAACAACCCTTAATAAAGGGGGACAACCTGAGTGTATTCTCAGTAATAAGACCATAAGATCTAATTCTTCTTTATGATTAGACCAAATTTTAAAATTAATTCATATAAATATAAACATTTAACAGTGTATTGAATATAATAATGCTTATACATATTCCATTATACTTACAGGCAGAAAAAAAGTCAAACTGGAGAGAAACCTTCTTTATCTACTCAGTGTCTTAAAGCCCTTGGGTATGATAGTCATCTTCAAAGGCATGAAAGAACAAATCCTATAGTGAAACCGTATGAATGTAATCAGTATGATAAAGACTTTGTACATCACAGTCTTCAAATGCCTAATAGAACACATGCTGGAGAAAAAGTTTATGGATGTAATGAATGTGATAAAGCCTTTACATGTATCAGTCATCTTCAAAGGCATATAATAAGACAAACTGGAGAAAAACCTTATGAATGTAATCAATGTGGTAAAGCTTTTGTATGTCATAGTCATCTTCAAAGGCATATAAGAACCCACACTGGAGAGAAACCCTATGAATGTAATGAGTGTGGTAATGCCTTTTTATGTATCAGTGAACTTCAAAGACATATAATGAGACACACTGGAGAGAAACCCTATGAATGTAGTCAGTGTAGTAAAGCCTTTGTATGTATCAGTGATCTTCAAAGACATATAAGAACACATGCTGGAGTGAAACCCTATGAATGTAATCAGTGTGGGAAAGCCTTTGCAAGGCAGGGTTATCTTCATATTCATAAAAGAACACATACTGGAGAGAAACCCTATGAATGTAATCAGTGTGGGAAAGCTTTGGTAAGTCAAAAAACTCTCCGAACACATGAAAGAATGCATACTGGAGAAAAACCTTATGAATGTAATCAATGTGGTAAAGCTTTTGTATGTCACAGTCATCTTCAAAGGCATAAAAGAACCCACACTGGAGAGAAACCCTATGAATGTCATGAGTGTGGTAAAGCCTTTGTATGTATCAGTGATCTTCAAAGGCATATAAGAACACATACTGGAGAGAAACCCTACGAATGTAATCAGTGTAGGAAAGCCTTTATAAGTCAAAAAAGTCTCCGAACACATGAAAGAATGCATACTGGAGAAAAACCTTATGAATGTAATCAATGTGGTAAAGCTTTTGTATGTCACAGTCATCTTCAAAGGCATAAAAGAACCCACACTGGAGAGAAACCCTATGAATGTCATGAGTGTGGTAAAGCCTTTGCATGTATCAGTGATCTTCAAAGGCATATAAGAACACATACTGGAGAGAAACCCTATAAATGTCATGAGTGTGGTAAAGCCTTTACAAGGCAGAGTTATCTTTACATTCATATAAGAATACATACTGGAGAGAAACCCTATAAATGTAATCAGTGTGGGAAAGCCTTTGCAAGTCACAGTTATATTCAAAAGCATAAAAGATCCCATACTGGAGAGAAACCCTATGAATGTAATCAGGATTGTAAAGCCATTTGCCCATCACAGCACTCTTCCAAAGCATAAAAGGACACATAACTCGAGAGAAGGACTATGCTTGTAATCATTATGGTAAAGGATTTGGTCATCATAATACTGTTCAACAGCATAAAAGGACACACACTGGAGAGAAATCCTATGAATTTTATCAGTGTGGTAAAGGTTTGGCATATCACAGTCAACTTCAAGGCATAAAAGAACACATACTGGAGAGAAACCCTATGAATATATGTGTTAAAACTTTTGCTCATTGTGGAGGCCTAAAATTGTGAGCCTGTTAACAATTAAAGGTCAGAGAATTGGGACTTTCCTCTGGTTCCTTCAAGGTTATTGTGATTTTACCTCAAACAAATGCTCCACCAACATATAGGTCCAAGAGTTTCGCTCTCTCAAGGATATTTTCAGCAGGTGTTTCTAATTGTCAGAACTTGTACTCCAGGAATAGAGAAATAGATCTCTTCCTACCTCAAACAAATTCTAAAGATTCAACTAAGTTCCAGTTTTCTTTATGAAGAAACTTGGGATTCTACTGAGGGAGTAGTTTGCCTACAGAATGTTTTGGTCTAAGGTGTAAGCATGACTTGTTTTGTTCTGTCAACATAATTTTTAACTGTGCATGTAGCTCATAAATTTCAGTTAATACTAGTTCATTTCCTTGTACTATGTTAATGCAGTCTTTTGTCTTACTCCTACATTTTGGGGTCAAGGATATTTTAAGCAATTGGAAATTAAATGCAGGTGAATTTTCAGTACTCACTGGAATTCCCTTCCAATACTACCTTATGTGTTTCTCCATTTTATTCTTTTCATTTGTGTCTTCATATTCATATTATCTACTGTAGTTCTATTACTGACACCTTTACCCTTAAGAGAGGTTTTTGGGTTTTTTTTTTGTTTTGTTTTGTTTTGTTTTGTTTTTTCTTGATGCTGGTTCCAGACAGCTAATCACAGTTCACCTTCAAGAGATAAATGAAAATACACTGGATAGAAAGTAAATGAATGCAATCATTATGGTATAGCCTTTGCATGTATCACTAGTCTTTAATATCATGAGGTAAAATCATACTACAGATAAACCCTGTAAATGTAGTCAGTGTGCTAAAGTTTTGCACTTTATAAAGGAGTGAAACTTTTTGCGTGCAGTTAATCTGTTTTTATATTCATTTTCATATTACAATAGTCTTTGCCTACCTGAAAACTATATTGAGGTATTATTATAAAATACCTGTTAAAATCTTTATCCAACACAAATATAATCAGTTACAGAAGAATATTTATTCTGTAGAAAAGTTTGACAGTGTCAAAAAAGTTTCCAAATATTATGATATCCATTTTTATGTTGTAAATACTCACATACTCATGGAACAAATGAATATATGAAGACCTATGTGTAGGGTAAAAGGGCCAGACCCCCCCCCAAAAAACCACACCCTAAACCTGAAAGCAGAGCCAGTGAAAGACATAAATTTTCACCACCCTAAACTTGGAGCCAATGAGATACACCGTGACTCTTAAACCAGAGCCACATAAACACGTTCAGCCCCTGTATCCAGAGCCAGTGAAAGAAACACCCTGACCCTAAAATCAGAAGCAAAATGTGGAAAGGGGCCATTAAAAGAAACACATTTTGTCTCTGAAACTATATCCAAATAAACACTCTACCCTTGTTCAACTGATCACAAAATCAACTAATCCCTGAGCTCAAAACGAACCAATTCCAGAACCCAAAATCCAGTAAGTGTCTGCAACTTTTAACACTTAGGGAAAATCTTCTACCTGGAAAATCTCTGCCCATTTATAAGCCCTGTTTCTAATCAGTCGGCAGCTTCTCTTTTCTACCCTGGCAGAGGTAGCCAGTCTTCTGAATTAATCCCTTTTAAATAAATCTTTTGAATGAGTTTTGGATTAAGACCTTTCCCCTGAGCAATTATAAACTCCCTAGTTGTTTGGAGTAGAGAAGCAGTGGACAACTCTGCTGGTAAACTCCCTTAAAGGAATGAAGCAGTACCATTTTGTGGAAGACTGCTACATTTTTGCAACAGTTCTCCCCTTGCTTAAGACAAGAAGTGGCCAGATGGTAGTGGCTGTTATTCCTTTGGTCCCTCCCTAGCCATTCCCACACCCTTTTAACCTCCGACCCCCGCCTGCAATCGCTCTCTTCCTGTTCCCTCTGTCCCGGTGTACACACGGCATTTCCTTTTCTCCCTCCCTCTCTCTCTCTCTCTCTCTCTCTCTCTCTCTCTCTCTCCCTCCCTCCCTCCCTCCCTCTCTTTCTCTCTTCCTCAATAAAATGCCTTATACTTATTTTCTGTGTTTACGTGTCTGTTCGTCACCGTCTGCGAGGCGCGTGCCCCCCTGCTGCTGGGAACCTTACAGCTGCTTTTCTCATGCCGAGATCCACCAGCCTGATCGGTAATCATTTTAATGAATAACAAATGGTGCCGCGTGACTCCCGAACCAGGTTCTTTTCCACTTCGCCGGCCTATGCCCCATGTGTTCCATCTGCCGCAGCTTCTCCAAACAACTAATCAGCTAACAGTGAGTGTTCCCTTCCTGCCAGCTTAACCATCTCTTCTGACCCAAGGGATTGACCGTTGAGCTCCCGGCAACTCTTCGCGGTTTTTAGGGATGGGGGGACCTCCACTTGTTCCCTTCACTGGCATTCAATTCGGCTTGTCTCCTGTGCTAAGCCCGTGCCTGGGATGGTGTTAGCCAGCTCCCTCAGCTCACTCGCGCCTGGAGGCCCGGGGTCTCCAGTTCTCTTTTCTTTTTTCATTCCTTTTCTTTTTTCTCTTCGTCGTGACTACTGCTGCGGTGCAGTAGGCTGCTTGGTGCAGCACAGCCACTAGGGTGTGGCCTGACCGTGGCTAAATCCCTCTTCCGTCGGAGGCTCAAGTGGATTCAGCCAGGTCATAGCACCCCCCCCCCCCCCGTGAGCTCGGACGCCTGTTCACAGGGCCTGGGTGTTCGTGTCATCTGCATCTCGCCTTAATGGGAGGCCGTTCTCATTGTAGGCTTGAGGTGCCACGGTCTTTGCGAGTGTTTTCGCGGTCTTAACCACGGGAGCCAAGCCATCCAGACCTAGTTTTTTCGGTTCCAGCCTTTTGCCCCTCCCCTCTGTGGCTTTTGTTATAGCATGGAGGGCTTTCCAACAGAGCAGACTACACGTGGCATTCGCCATCTTGGCTGAGAGCCAGATGGGTCAGGTGACCATTTCGCCATCTTGGCTGAGAGCCAGATCACGTGACCACACTCTCCCGGTTTTACCCTGCCTTCTCACCCGGTTTTCACTAAAATCCTCATGCTAACTCTGTTAAATATGTTTTGAGCAATGGCAAATGTCTCTGATAGGGCCCGTCAGACGCGTCCACGTTGCTCAATTCTCGTTCACTCTCTCAATGCATAATAATTGTTTATTACATCTTATTTCAGACTACAAAATCATGAGTCTCATATTTTAAGCTGGTATGTATCTTTAAATCTCTTAAGTTGTTTTCTACCATTGTCAGTTCTGGCATTAACCTTCCATTGCCAGAAGTTTCTTCTTTCTGCCCTTTTACAAATGTGGACCTTACCTGTTAAGAGCCAGTATACTGCAGCTATATTTAATCCAGCCCTCAACTGCTCAGAGATCTGGGGAATGTGATATTTAAGTATTAATTATTAAAAACGATATTTCAGTATTAATTATTAAAAACTTTTCACAACACCAAAAAGAGACAGGTTGGCTCCTAGCAGCAGCTCTCTGCACCCTCCAAAGAAGACAAACACACGGAGAACAACGTCCTTCTGCCTTTCGCTTCGACTGCAGAGCGCTAACCATTGGGCAAACCTGCCTTTCATCTAAACTAGAGATCTCTAGACGTGGATGGAATCGCTGGAATCGACAGCCTAGCTGCTCAGATCAAGGTAGGCCTGTCTTCCTACAGATTTCTTAGCCCACAGGATCTTCTGGAGCTTGGCAGGCCCTGCGCTAAAAAGCAAAGCTCAAGTGCAACCTTCAGCGACCATGGAGGACCCCAAAAACAGTAGCTCTGGGTTCCAACCAAGTAAGTTCTCTGTCATTTTTTAATCAGTAACTCAAGTAAAATCTTATACTTCTCAAAGATCTCTGACAGTCTGACAGCTGAGAGGTTTTGCCAGGTTGAGGTTTTTGTAAGGTGACCTCACCAAACAAATTTCAAATCAAATTTATCTCTTATGCTACAGTCATTATGTCTAAAACTTCTGTTTTCACAAACCCAAGGAGTTCTCTTGAGTTCCAGGGAGCTGAATTAACAGCTCAGAAAAAACAGGTCAGATACCCCCTCAATTCCCTGGTCCTAAAATTTTTTTAACCTTAATTTACCTTTCTTCTTTGTCCTGCCAATACCTTAGGCCATGCCACAAACACCAGTCAAAAGCAAAGGGACCAGCTACGTCAGGATGCTCCCGGACTTCTCTCGCGCTCCCCCCCAAAGACGACGCCCACAATCAGCCAGAAGCAGTCTTGAGAATTCGCCGCCCCAATTCCTTCAAACTGGAGCGTCTAATTTGCTTTTTTTATTAAAAGCAAGATGTGCAAATGTTATTCCTTTGGTCCCGCCCTAGCCACGCCCATGCCCTTTTAACCTCCGACCCCCGCCTGCAATCGCTCTCTTCCTGTTCCCTCTGTCCCGATGTACACACGGCTTTTCCTTTTCTCCTTCTCTCTCTCTCTCTCTCTCTCTCTCTCTCTCTCTCCCTCCCTCCTTCTCTTTCTCTCTCCCTCAATAAAATGCCTTATACTTATTTTCTGTGTTTACGCGTCTGTTCGTCACCATCCGTGAGGCACGTGTCCCCCTGCTGCTGGGAACCTTACAGCCGCTTTTCTCATGCCGAGATCCACCAGCCTGATCGGTAATCGTTTTAATGAATAACAGTGGCACATTCCCTTAATGCCAGCACTCAGGAGGCAGAGGCAGGCAGATCTCTGTGAGTTAAAGGCCAGCCTGGTCTACAAAAGTTTGTTCCAGTACAGGCTCCAAACACTGCGGAGAAAGCCAGGTGGTGGTGGCGCACGCCTTTAATCCCAACACTTGGGAGGCAGAGGCAGGCGGATCTCTGTGAGTTCGAGACCAGCCTGGTCAACAAGAGCTAGTTCCAGGACAGGCTCCAAAACCACAGAGAAACCATATCTTGAAAAAAAAAAACCTGAAAACAAAAACTGCAGAGAAACCCTGTCTCAAAAAAACCAAAGGGAAGGGGCTGAAGAGATGGCTCAGAGGTTAAGAGCACTGACTGCTCTTCCAGAGGTCCTGAGTTCAATTCCCAGCAACCACATGGTGGCTTACAGCCATTTATAATGAGACCTGGTGCCCCCTTCTTGCTTGCAGTCACACGTGGAAGGGATACTATACACATAATATAATAGATAAATAAATATTTAAAAAAAAAACCCTGTTGAGAGAACAAATTCAGATATAGCATGACACTCAGGATACTTTTTCCTATATATCTGTAGGTCTCCAGGATACGTTCTCTTCAGAGCTGTAGGCATAGCCTGACTTCTGATAGTACAGTAGGTACCTTTTTCTTCAGGGCCCTATGTAACCAGGAGATCTTCCCTCCACAACTTCATTTATAGCTGGAATTCCATCATTCAGGGTGTCTTTCTCTTCACAGATGAATATACCCAGAATTTCTTCACTTCACAGGTGTAGGAATAGCCTGCATTCCAACATTCAGTGTACCTTTCTCTTTAGAGAGGTAACAACCCAGGATACCTTCCTTCCATAGCTTCAGGTGTAGCCTGACTTCCTGACAGTCAGCATACTTTTCTATTCAAAGCTGTAGGTATCCAGCATACTTTTCTTTCACAGCTGTAGGTATGGCATGCCTACTGATAGTAAGGATACCATTTTCTTCACAAACTTAGGTATTAAGGATAACTTCCCTCCATAGCTTCAGTTATAGCCAGACTTCCCAAAAATTAGGATACCTTTCTACTCACAGCTGTAGGTATCCTGGATATCTTCTCTTCACAGATTTAGATATAGACTGACTTCAACAGTCAAGGGATCTTTCAGTATCCAGGATGCCATCCCTCTACATCTTCAGGTATAACCTGATTTTTCAACAGGCAGAGTAACTTTCTTCTCACAGCTTTAAATACCTTCCATTCACAACTGTAGATATAACCTGACTCTACATTATTCCCTTCAGAGCTGTAACACTTGAAGTATTAGTTTAAACAATCAGATAACCCTTTTGGGTTTTGGCCTTTATACATCTCTTCAATTAAATGAAATAACTAATTGAGGTATAAAATTGTGTGGATTTGTTAGTTTCTTTTCTGTTTTTGTGATAAAATGTCTAGGTCAATTTATAAAAGAGTTTCATTTGGCACTTGGTTTCAGAGGGATTCGAAAGAGGCATGGAAAAAGGAGTCAGACGTGTCTGCTAAAGCAGGAAGCTAATAATTCACATTGTTAGTCTGCAGCATTGATATATATTTTTTTTCATTGAATCCTTTGATAACCATATACAGGGTCTTTCGATTAAGTGATAGCAGGCAGAGGAAGCACTGAAATATCTTAATCATTAGCATTGTAATGGCATTTGGGACCTGGAGAGATGGCACAGTAGTATTGATTCTTTGGGTACTCAAGTTCGATTTCTATCACTCACACAAGTTTGGTCAGAATTTTGTGTATTTCCAGGTTGTGGAGATCTGTTGAATTTTTCTGGCCTCTTAGGAAACGAGATATGGAAATGGTGAAAAGACAGATATATATGTGATTCCCTAATTTAAAAGGGTTCTGTAATGGTAAAAGTTTAAATGCTGCAGATCTTTGGTGGCTACAGAGGCAGAAACACTGCAGGTTCCCCCAGCAGCGTTTGTGGGCCATGTGGCAGCAGACAACAAACAGCTAGTCCCGAGAGCAGCCAGTCCCAGGCAAGAATGGTGCAGTTCCATGAGTAGCTGCAAGAGGCCACAAGGGGAAACAGACAGATTCACACGTCATGAGACCAGGTCACAGGTCTCCGGAGGCAGCTGGTCCTGGGCAGGAAGCTAAGCTGCAAGTGAGAGACAGATCGATAGGCATGTCATGAAAAGTGAGGTTGGATATTTGTGGGTTATGGAGGTCAGTTGGAGAAGGAAAAGAGAGAGAGAGAGAGAGAGAGAGAGAGAGAGAGAGAGGTGGGGAGAATCAGAAACTGCCTCTTAGAGGGGGAGAGGGAAAAGGAAGAGACTCGGGTTGCAGGAAGGAAGATCTGCCTGCATCAGCAGACAGGGGAGGGAGTGGACATGGACAGATCATTACAGCTTCCCTTCATGTGCCTGTTATGTTAAAAAGAATGAAATTTAAGTGACAAATTTTGTCAGTGAGTATACCAAGTGAATGCCGAATGCCAGTGGTGACCACAAGATGGTATCTGATACCCTTTGACTTGAGGTATAGACAGTCCTGAGCTGTCTCGTGGGTGCTGAGCCTTCTGTCTAGCCCCATGAACATGCAGTTGATAGTAATAATGTATGAATGGCAGATATGAGTTCATCATTTTTGTTCTGTTTTTCAAAAATAAGGTTTCTCTATAGCTATGGAGCCTCTTCTGGAACCCACTCTCTAGATCAGACTGGCCTCAAACTAAAAAAGAGATTGGCCTCTCTGCCTCTCAAGTACTGAGAATAAAGGCATGCACTTCCCCCTTCCACACACACTAAATTTATCTTTACCTCAAACCTGATAATCAAGAAGAAATATAAGACTGATAGCATCAGAAACTAACCTAGACTTGGTTCTTAAAGAATATTGCAGGCCCAAACCTCTACAACATGAGGGAAAGGTACAAACAATAATCAGCACAGAAAGTCACAATAAATGCCTTTAAAAGATGGTTGAATATTTATTGAAAACCACAAGAGTGAATTTGTCTCCAGTGGTGTAAAAAGACAGCAATTGGAGCTCACAAGATCACATGTCATGTCTAGCCCTCCTTGAGTTTATACCTCCTATAAGGCTTGCTGTATATTGCTTTTATTATAATTTGCATATGATCCTTGCGACACTAATCTCTCCAATACCTTTATCATGATGGGGTGTTGAATTTTGTCAAATGCTTTTTCAGCATCTAATGAAATGATCATATGGTTTTTTCATGTTATTTATATGATGAGTTACATTGATAGATTTTTGTTCGTTGAACCATTCGTGCATCTCTGGGATGAGGCCTGCTTGATTCTGGGTGTGCATGATTTTTCTTATGTCTTCTTGAATTGTGTTTGCGAGTATTTTATTGAGTACTTCTGCATTGATGTTCATGAGGCAGATTGGTTTGTACTTCTCTTTCTTGTTTGCATCGCTTTGTTTTGGATATCAGGGTAAGTGTCACCTCATAAGAGGAGTTTGGCAATGGACAATATCTCTTCTGTTTCTATTGTGTAGAACAATTTGAGGAGTATTGGCATTGGCTCCTCTTTGAAGTTCTGGTAGAATTCTGTACTGAAACCATCTGATCCTGGGCTTTTTTTGTTGTTGTGAGGCTTTTGATGACTACTACTATTTCCATATGTTTTATAAGTCTATTAAATCATTTATCTGTTTGTGATTTGGTTTTGATGTGAGGAACTATTCCAGAAAATTGTCCATTTCCTTACAATTATCCAATATTGTGGTGTGCAGGTTCTTGAAGTATGACATGATGATTCACTGGGTTTCCTATTTGTTTGTTGTTATGTCCCCCATTTTCATATCCAATTTTGTTAATTTACATATTCTCTCTGCCTTTTGGTTTATGTCGGTAAGGGTTTGTTTGTCATGTTGATTTTTAAAAAGAACCACTCTTTTTTTTTCATTGATTCTCTGTATTGCTTTCTTTGTTTCTGTTGTATTGATTTCAGCCCTCAATTTGATTATTTCTTGGTGTCTACTACTGTAGTGGGAGCTGCGGGCTGTATTCCTGCCACCCAGCTCCCAGCTGCCTGGCTAGCTTATGCCCCGAAATAATTACACTGAAACTGTATTCTTTTAAACACGGCTTGGCCCACTAGCTCTAGCCTCTAACTGGCTAATTCTCACATTTTGATTAACCCATCTCTAATAATCTGTGTGGCTTACCAGAAAAGATTCAGCATGTCTGACCTGGTGGCTGGCTGCATCACGTCTGGCCTGGGGAGTAGCAGCATGGTGTCTGAGCTCGCTTCTTCTTCCTCCCAGCATTCTGTTCTGTTTATTCCACCACCTATGTTCTAATCTATCAGGCCAAGCAGTTTCTTTATTAATTAACCAATAACCTTCCTCCATCATACTACACCAGGGTGAATTTTCTTTTTTAGTTCTAGAGTTTGCAGGTGTGATGTTAAGTCTTTAGTGTAAGATTTCTCCAAGTTATTTATGTAGGCATTTAGTTCTATGAACTTTCCTCTTAGCACTCCTTTCGAAGTGTCTTATAAGTATGGGTATGTTGCATATCCAATTTCATTGAATTCCTAAATTTATTTAATTTATTTCTTCTTTGGTTCAGGGTTGATTTATTTGAGCATTGTTCAATTTTCTTGAGTTTGTTGACTTTCTGCAATCGTTTTTGTTGAATTCTAACTTTATGCCATGCTAATTCGATAAAATACAGGGGATTTTTTCCAATTTTTTTGTAGTTGTAGAGGTTTTATTTGATACTTCTTATGTGGTCAGTTTTTGAGAAGGTTCCATGAGGTGTTTAAAAGAAGGTAAATTCTTTTGTGTTTGGGTAGAATATTCCATAATGTCTGTAAAATCCACTTGAGTCATAACTTCTGTAACTTCCTTAATTTCTTTGTTAAGTTTCTGCCTGTAAGTCCTGTATAGTAGGGAGATTTGGGTCCTAAAGTGTGTGATTTGAGCTTTAGTAGTGCTTATTTTACAAGTGTGAGTGCACATATATTTAGGGCTTAGATATTGAGAAGTGAGACTTCATCTTGATGGATTGTTCCTATGAAAATATGAAATGTCCTTTTACATCTTTTGAATAGATTTTGTTTGAAGTCTATTTTTCTTGGAAATTAGGATAGCTATACTCACATCTCTCTTAGATCAATTTGGTTGGAAAATCTTTTCCCAACCCTTTACTCTGGGGTAATATTGGTTTTTGAAGTTAAGGTGTATTTCTCATATGCTGCAGAAGGATGAATCCTATTTCTATATCCATTCTGTAAGCCTGTGTCTTTTAATAGGTGAATTGATATTGTACATATTAAGATATCTTAATGACCAGTGATTGTTAATAACTGATTTTTTTTTAAAATTTTATGGTTGGTGGTGGTAGTATAAGTATGTATCCCTTCTTTGGAATTTGCTATTTTGTGGTTATCCATTGCCTGTGTTATTATTGGTTCAGTTAAGTTGGAGTTTTCCTATTAGTACTTTCTGTAGGGCTGTATTATTGGATAGGTATTGTTTAAATCTGATGTCATCAGGGAATGTTTGTTTTCTCCATCTATTCTGATTGAAAGATTTACTGGGTATTGTATTCTGGACTGGCATCTAAAGTCTCCCAATGTTAGCAGAATGCCTATCCAGGACCTTATTGCTTTCTGAGTTTTCATTGAGAAGTCTGTTTACTGTTTTGATTAGTATGTAGTGAGGGGCCTTTCTCTTTCTTCTTTTCTTTTTTTTTTTTCCTTTTTTTGTTCTTTTTTTTTGTTTTGTTTTTTTTTTTTTGGTCCACTCTATTTGGGGTTCTGTAAACTTCTTGTACCTTCACAGGCATATCCTACTTATGTTGGGAAAGGTTTACTTCTAAGATTTTGGTGAATATATTTTCTGTACCTGTAAGCTTGACTTCTTCTAATCCTGTCATTCTTCCATTTGGTCTTTTTGTGGTGACCAAGATTTCCTGGATATTTTCTTGTGTTTACTATCTTTAACCTTTCCTTTGATCAGTAAATCTACTTCTTCTATCATATCTTCAACACCTGTGCTTCTCTCTTTGATCTCTTGTATTTTGTTTTTTTCTTTTTGTGTGTGTGATTTTTCGAGACAGGGTTTCTCTGTAGTTTTTGGTGCCTGTCCTGGAACTAGCTCTTGTAGACCAGGCTGGCCTCGAACTCACAGAGATCCGCCTGCCTCTGCCTCCCAAGTGTTGGGATTAAAGGCGTGTGCCACCACCGCCCGGCGATCTCTTGTATTTTGTACGTTATGAATGCTTATGTATTTCCTGATCATTTATCCAGGTTTTCTCTTTCCCAAATTACCTCAGTTTGTGTTTTCTTTATTGTCTCTCTTTTAGTTTTTAAGACTTGAACTGGTTGAAACGTTTGTGAAACATTTGTTGTTGGTGGTTTTGTTATTGTCTGTTCACCTGATTAAAATTTTTTTTGTTTTGGATTTCTTCTCATTTTTTGCTTGTAATTTTTTTTAAATATTTATTATGCATACAATATTCTCTCTGTGTGCATGTCTGCAGGCCAGAAGAGGGCACCAGACCTCTTTACAGATGGTTGTGAGCCACCATGTGGTTGCTGGGAATTGAACTCAGGACCTTTGGAAGAATAGGCAATGCTCTTAACCTCTGAGCCATCTCTCCAGCCCCTTTTGCTTGTAATTTTATCCATTTATTTAAGGGAATTTTTTTTACTTACAATTTATGGGTTTCTATCATCTTCATATAATTATATTTAAGGTCGCTTATTTCTGATTTATCTCACTAGGATATTCAGTTCTTGCTGGTGTAGAGCCATTCATTTGTGGTGGTGACATATTGCTCTTTATTTTGTTGAATGTGTTCTTACACTGGTGTCTACCCATCTCCTTCTTCAGTGGGTAAAGTTGGAATCTGTGACTTAAGTTGTCACTCTTGTTCCAGATTCAGTCTTGTCTCTGCCTCTGATAGATGCAGTTAAAATTTAAAAGCTCCTCTGTGCATAGGCAGGACCAAGGGTCTGGTGGTTGCAGATGCCATGGGGGCTTTTGGGTATGAGTGGATGCTGCTTCTAGCTATCCTGAGCTCCTATGCATGGGAATAGAGTACTGCATGTACCTCTTTGGGTCTATGGTCTACAGAGTAGGGCCCTCCAGTTTGTGAGGAATATATTCATGTCCTCATGTGGGGGCAGGGCTGAGGCTCAGTTGGTTGCAGATGCCAAGGGGATTTGGGGGCTATAGGGAGGCTGCTCCCGTGTCCCTGGGGCTCTAGTGCATGGAGGAATGTCTTAGAGAATCATTTTATCCCAGAGAACATGTTGTAGAAAATTCCATAAAAATTGACAATTATAAAAATGAGATATTAGCATACTATTGTTATAATTCTATATTGACTGCTATTTCCTGAATAGCATAAACTCCCCAAGGAACAAGGAATCCTTCTTGGGCCAAAGATGTGCAAAAACAACACACAATTCTCAGGCCCATGCAGTTTTAATTTTTTTATGTAAAGGTTCCTTATAGATGGTCCTGCAAAGAAAGTGCAAGTGTTCAGCAGTGGCAGGGTTTGTGAGAAGGGCAGATGACTATACAGGTCAACTATAGATATACTTGTCAGGTCAAATGGTTAGAAATCTGGCATTTATTATAAAAACACATGGATTAGCGAAACTGCAGTGTTTATAGTGCACTGGCAGTGCTCTGAGAAGATAAAGTTTCATAAAAATAAACTGTATATAATATATACATTTCAAAGAAAGCTTGGATTTCTATCCAATCTACTGAAGTTTTAAAACTGTTTGAATGCCCTTACCTTGAACTTGATTCATTTACAAGATTAAAACTGAAGCTTGACAGGAAAACTAAAATTTAAGCTGTTTCTCTTGTTTTAACCATTCTTTGTATTTCTTGGTATAGGGTTGAAGTCTTGTTCCTATTCCCTTGTCCACATTAGGATGCCTATTGTTGTCCCTATTCAGCTCTTGTTTAGGCAGTCATGATCTTGAGACATTAGAGGTGTAGCTTACTTTATTTTTTTTTAAATATTTATTTATTTATTATGTATACAATATTCTGTCTGTGTGTATGCCTGAAGGCCAGAAGAGGGCGCCGCCAGACCTCTTTACAGATGGTTGTGAGCCACCATGTGGTTGCTGGGATTTGAACTCAGGACCTTTGGAAGAGCAGGCAATGCTCCTAACCACTGAGCCATCTCTCCAGCCCTGTAGCTTACTTTATTAAGACATACAATGTCATAGCAAACCCCGTGACCCTCTGGGTTAATTTTAGCACTTAGAAAGATGACCAAGAAGGATAGATTGAGTTCTAGCTCATCCTGGGGTCAAGACTGAAGAATAGATTGGGCATACTGATGCACATTTAATGCCAGATTTTGGCAGGCAGAAGCAGGCATATCTTGGTGAGTTTGAGGCCAGCCAGTTGTATAAATTAAGGTCCCATCAAGAAAGGTTTCTTGTAGCCTTCAAGACTATCTTACAAGCTGCTTCAGTGTTGTATACTTAATGCTACAGATTAGCACACTTTAGAAAAATTTAAGGACTTTGTAGGAAGTAGGGGAAAACTCTCACATAATCTCTTAGTAGTGACTTTATTTTCTCATGTGTGTTTACATTGTGTTCTTCTTTTCTCATAGTTCCATCCTCTCATTTCTTTTCTTCAGTTTATATATTGCAACCAATTATTTCTGACATTGTAAGAGTTTTAATAATTCAAAAACACCTGCAACCCTAATTTGGGGCTGCTGAGTCAAATTATCTTCTATTGTCTTGACTAGTCAGAATTGATCTTCACAGCTTGAGGTAAGAAATGGAGGTAAGGAATTAATCCATGCTAGCTAGCAATAATTTGGCTGGTATTGTATTTACACACTTATCCAGGCAGTTCAGCTATTGTGTCCTTGTGATAGCAAGGTATTGGATCTAATCTAAAACTCTTTTGAAACTTTGTTTTGCTTAATAATATACAAGAAACAAGTAACTGAAATTCTCAGCATAAATATTAATGGAATTTGAGCCAGTCTTGACTCAACTGTTTTCCTAAACCATAAATCTAAGCTGTGATTAAAACAGTTTCTTGATGGAACTCTATGGGACCTGACTGTGTTAAAAATTAGATAGCACCTTCCTGACTATCCCTCCAAAAAATTGTCCAGTAGAACAAAACGTATTTATGAGATAAACAATTAGAGTACAGGTAACAGCTATTCCACATAGCTGTTTTCTCACATGTAAAAATATAAATGGAAGCAAACAATACTCAGAGTCTATGGCTTCACAGCCATGCTTAATGACATTACTCCATCAGTGATTTTCAGATGCACTTTCACATGAAAAAAAAAGTCTAATGGAAAAAGTTAGGATGGAATTGGCATCTTTGCTAGAATGAAATGGATATTTTCAAATATAGGGATTAAAAAACTGAGTCATATACTCTGAACAAAATGCTTGATTAGATCTTGGGCTGCATACAAATAAGATAATCTGAAATAACAGGATCAACCAGAGGGAAATAAAGCCTGGTACTGAAAGCCTCACCAACGACCCAGGATTAGTGAAATCATGGATCTTGAATGAGAATCTATAACCATTTTACAAACCACCATAATCCCTAACTACATTATAAATAATTGACCTTATACACAAAAGTAAGCGTAGTCTTCACTCCTAATCTCTTTGCAATGTATGATGATGACTACAAAATATGACGACCAGTTTCAGTGTAGTTATGTTGTCCAATCACAATGAATGCATCTATAAAACAACTACTGTACTGAACGCAAAAGAATCACTAAGGAAGAAGTGGTGGAAAATTTATAAGGACCAAGGACCACAAACTGTGTAGTGAGATTGTGTTTCCTAGGAATATCGGAAGCTGTACTCACAATGCCTCACCAGCATGACTACCTAAACATAAACTGAACAAGAATGACTATGAACTTCTGCTGAAACACATAGACAAATGTGGAATTAGTGCTCTCTTTTCATCCTGAGCATCAATTTGAGATTGTCATACTTGCCAGCAAGTACCTACCTGCTAAGCCATCTCACTGGGCCTCATATGGATATTTCAGGTGTCAAGTCCAAAAGTCTGTGATAGTAACAAAGGCTAACAGAGGCTAATTGAGCTGCAAGACTAGAGATTGGTGTGGTGGATTTAATTAAATCATTTATTTCCTTTAAAACTGTTTAGTTTCAAATTCTTGATGTAATTTTTTCTGTAGAGCCTAAGAATGCTCAAGGGACTCTGCTTTCTTGTGATCCAGCTAGAGAACAAAGAGGATCGACCTTTCTAAAATCCTTAACAGGATGAGATACAAAGTTGCATATGACATTATTGCTCTTAAGTTCTTTAAGAGACATTTCTTCTAAAAAATGGTACATGAATAGCAGTTACTGTCTTTAAAAATTCACAGAAATTTCCAATTAGGTTCAAATTGTATATGAACTCTTTAGACATCATTAAAGACTTGAAAGTTTAGCTTTATTCTTATCTAGTTTTATTTTGTATATTTTTATTGTGTTTTGAATTTATTAGATTTAAAAAAAAATCCAAGTTTCCACTCCCTCCTCTTCTCCACACACCCTCCCACTCTACCCCCATCTAATCCACAGAGATTGTAAGACACATTGCCTTGTGGAAGTACAAGGTCCAAGGCTGAGCAGGTTATACATCCAAAGAGAATAGGATCTCAAAAAGCCAGTACATGCAATAGGGATAAATCCTTGTGCCACTACCAGTGGCCCCTCAGTCTTCCCCAGCCATGCAACTGTCAAGCACATTCAGAGGAAATAGTTTGGTCCTATGCTTGTTCCTTCCCAGTCAGGCTGCAATTGGTGAGCTCCCATTAGCTCGGGCAAACTGTTTCAGTGAGTGACCCCATCATGGTCTTGACCTCCATGCTCATATTCTCATTCCTTCCACTCTTCAACTGGACTTTGGGAGGTCAATCAAGTGCTCCTCCTTTTCAAGTATTAAAGGTTGACCAAATTTTTAAACAACCATGCATTTTCCTAGCTTCTGAAAGCAAGAAATCAAAGAATATCATCCTCTTCTATATTAATAACTGAACCCAAGACCTGTACCCTCCCATATAGCTCTACTCACTATCAAATTTGGTTAATAAAATACCTAATGCAGGTAGAAAAATGACATACCTGTAGTTACATTTGCAGAGGAGGCCAAGGGAGGACAGATTAAACCCATTGTTGTAATAGGAGCGGTGGGCTGCTTCACGCCACCCAGCTCCCAGCCGCCTGGCTAGCTTATGCCCCAAAATAATGACACACAAATTGTATTCATTTAAACACTACTTAGCCCACTAGCTATAGCCTCTTACGGGCTAATTCTTATATTTTGACTAACCCATTTTTAGTAATCTGTGTAGCACCAGTCTTACCAGGAAAGATTCAGCATGTCTGACCTGGCGGCTTGCTTCATCGCGTCTGCCTCAGAGAGCAGAGCTATCGAGTCTGAGCTCACTTCCTCTTCCTCCCAGCATTCTGTTCTGTCTACTCCACCCACCTAAAGGCTGGCCTATCAAATGGGCCAAGGCAGTTTCTTTATTAGCCAATGACCTTCCTCCATCATCACCCCTTTTTCTGTTTAAACAAAAAGAGGAAGGCATTAACTTTGACATAGCAAAATTACATATAACAAAACAGTTATAAAGCAAGAATTACAGTTACAATATTTACATCTACTTTATCTTTTATCATAACAAAGGAAAACAACTATAACTATCTATCTATTCTTCAACTCCATCAAAGACTCCAGAAGGATATAAATTACCTAAGTAAATGAGAGAAGTAAGCAACTTAAAAAACTCTAGAAATGACAGAGACATCTCGCTGCCTGGACAGTCACCCAAAGTTCCTCTGTACCGTTGGGGCATCCATCTTCGGCCTACAGGCCCATAGTTTCCAGAAGACTTTTTCCATGAAGCAGGAAATTTCAAAAGCAGTTCAGTCACTATCTGCTGTGTCCTGCAGAATGTCTCGCAGACTCTTTCACGAATCAGGAACCCTGAAAGATCATCTCACCTTTAGGCAAGTTCAGCAGTCCTCTTTCTGCAGGTTCTTTGTGTCCAGTTTATGCAACAGTCCAGGCAAGAGCAGTTTCTTGCCCAAATGGCTATGAAACTCCATAAGGTTCCTCTTCGATGCCCATCTTCTTCTTGAAGTAGATTGGTGCTGCCAGGAGCAGAGTGTCTCATTGTCATGAAAAGCCCTAAGTTATTAAAACATTTAAAATGTCATTTCTGTAGTCTTTGAAAGATATGAAGAATGCCTATCTAAAATATATCTATGTACATCTAGAGAATCTTAACTAACATGACTACAAACTTGACTATTACGATTATCTATTAACAACCTATATACATTACATTTTTATTTTTTTTATATAACAAGGCAATGTTTTAATATATATTTCATTCAATAATACAAATATGAATTAATAAATTATAGTATTTCAATTTTTGCATTGCATATAGAATGTACTTTATTTTTGTAGTTCTATGTCAGAAATGTATACAGTTATCCATGTAATCTTTTTTTTTTTTTTCCCTGGCCAAAAATACATTTTATTTATTTATTTATTTATTTTTGTCAAAGCCTCCGTTTATTAGGGACAGGGTAACAACTTATATACCCCCTGAATGAGGGCTTGGGGAGCAGGGCACAGGAGCATGGAATCTGGCCGCGTGGTCCCAGTCACGTAACCTACATCCGGTCGGGTAGGCCAAGAAGTCAGGAGTTGCCACACCTAGTTCCCTGGACAGCTGAAATTTAAGGCAGTTCCACTATCAGATTAGGTTCGTTAGCAATTAGCGAATAGCTAATTGGGTGTGGGGCAGGTTTTGCCAATAGGACTATTCTTAACATAATTATGGGTTTGGGGTTCCCTGCAGGCTCCCCAAGGTGATGGTTTCTGTAACAATCTTTAGGGGGGGAAACGGCTCCCAACATATTCCTCCTTTCTTATATAAAGGCAAGTAGTTATAGGTGGAGGGCACCAAGACAGAGTCAACCATGGTGTCAGATCTAAAGGAGAAGGGACTGGGACAAGGAGAGACCCTCCTCTCGACTGGTGAAGCAATTTACCTCTCCTGGGAACAGAGGGGTGCCTTATGAGTAGCATTAGTTTCTTGGAGCTTCTCAAATAAAAGGTATCTAGTAGGATTAAAGTAAGCAGATCACAGGGCACCCTGTCTTAGGCTATGTGGAGAGCGCCCTCGTACCTAAAACCCATGCCATGTTGAGCCGGCCTGTACGGCCTCTGTATGGTTTGAAATTTAGGTGAGGATCCACACTAACTCCCGTCATTGGGCCCCTGTATCTATCATTAATGAAAAATCTGTGAGGTGCTCCTTAAACAAAAGATATGATATAATTTTGGCACCAATAACTCCATCTCCAGACAAGAAGAAAGGGGCACCTTCCAAACCCAGTATTCACCTTTTAGTCTGGCCCATGGTATGTCCTCCTTCCTAAATGCCTACTCCACAAAAAGTTACGTGTGCTTGCCTGCCATCAATTAGGGAGGTGAAAAAGGGATCAAAATCTAAAATTCTTAACATATGCATTAAACCCAAACACTTTACAGCATGTGTCAAACCTTTCCCAACATCTATAAGCAGTTACAAATATCATTAGATCAATTTCAGTAAGAGTACAATGACATACATTGTTGTCAAATACCACCATTTCCGGACTCTGAGCAACAGTCACAGGAACCCCAATCTTTCCCCTTCTTAAGTGAAGAGGTTAGTATTTTAATTAAAATGAGTTCTGTGTCCCAGAGATTAAAACAGTCTGATGTCCAGTCTGCATCTCAGCTCCAAAGCAGACCAGAGTTCAAGCTGCAGAAGCAGTTTAGCACTTGTGCTTCAGGGCCGGTGGGATTCCTGGGTGAGGTGAGCTGGATTCAGCTATCTGAAGCACATCCTGGCATTATCTCAGCCGGGTCTCCCTGGACTCAGGAGGCAGAATTGACACCCTGTAGAGTGGAGCAGCAGGTTCTGTTATCAGGGACTCCTCTCCTTGGGGGCAGGAAAAGCCAGACTAAGGACCTCTCTGCAATCGCCTCAGGGACTCCTCTGTGTCCGCAGCGCAGCCTCGACATCAGGCCCAGCTTTTATTTTCTTTCTGTGAAAAAAGCATAAACATATCCTCGACCCCAAATATATATAGGTCGGGTTTTTTCATAATGCATTGCAAGGGCTTTTCCACCTTGCCCTAGCAAAGGTCAGCTTGGTGTTATCATGTCACATCCGTTTGCATCTGGATCTACTTGCAAGTTTCATAAGCTGCTTACAAGGAGCCTTATTATGCGCCATAATATTTTTTTTATTATTATTAGCCATATATGCAGTTCCTCCATTGGAAGAGCCATTTGTAAAATTTAACATAAAATCCTTTAAGGGATTTTTTTTGCTATAACATTAGCAAAATACAGTTGTGTGAATTGTAGCAATAATCATCTGGGGATCAAGCCATTTTTTAGCTTTTATCCTGCCCTTTTGTACCAGACAGGCAACTGGTTTAAATTAAGAGTTTAATATCTTAATTGGCAAAACTTGAGAAGATTTTGCCATAAACAGCATTTTTTTATGAAAATGTTGTAGAATAAGTTTTATATTTAATATGCACACTTGCCATAGCTGCATTATAATTAATATGCTGTGTTTGTTGATTATTGTATACTTTACCTGTTGATTTATATTTTACCTGTTTGAGTACCTGTTAGGCAGCTTTAAGCTCTCTCTATTGGAAACTGTTTTTTTTTTATTTTATTTTTTTTCTATTCTAAGATGGCTCCCTTAATTAAGATGTGTGCTTCTCTGCTCCCCTAACCAACCTTCCTTTATCCCAAACATCCCGCTTCCCCAGGTTCCCCCCCATCCTCCCCTTCTCACATTTCTCTCCCCTTCTCCCCTCACCCCCCCCTCCCACCACACCCCCAAGATCCCAAATTTTTGCCCGGCAATCTGGTCTACTTCCCATAACCAGGAGGATAGCTATATGTTTTTCTTTCGGTTCACCTTCTTATTTAGTTTCTTTAGGATATCAAATTATAGACTCACTGACCTTTATTTATCTCTAGAAACCAATTATGAGTGAGTACATCCCATGTTCATCCTTTTGGGTCTGGGTTACCTCACTCAGGATAGTGTTTTCTATTTCCATCCATTTGCATGCAAAATTCGCGAAGTCATTGTTTTTTACCGCTGAGTAGTATTCTAATGTGTATATATTCCATACTTTCTTCATCCATTCTTCCATTGAAGGGCATCTAGGTTGTTTCCAGGTTCTGGCTATTACAAATAATGCTGCTATGAACATAGTTGAACAAATGTCCTTGTCATATGATCGGGCATCTCGTGGGTATATTCCCAAGAGTGGCATTGCTGGGTCCATGGGTAGGTTGATCCCAATTTTCCTGAGAAACCGCCACACTGCTTTCCAAAGTGGTTGCACAAGTTTGCATTCCCACCAGCAATGGATGAGGGTACCCCTTTCTCCACAGCCTCTCCAGCAAAGGCTATCATTAGTGTTTTTGATTTTAGCCATTCTGACAGGTGTAAGGTGATATCTCAATGTTGTTTTGATTTGCATTTCCCTGATCGCTAAGGAGGTTGAGCATGACCTTAAGTGCCTTTTGGCCATTTGAACTTCTTCTGTTGAGAATTCTCTCTTCAGATCAGTGCCCCATTTTTTAATTGGGTTAATTAGCATTTTAAAGTCTAGTTTCTTGAGTTCTTTATATATTTTGGAGATCAGACCTTTGTCTGTTGCGGGGTTGGTGAAGATCTTCTCCCAGTCAGTGGGTTCCCTTTTTGTCTTAGTGACAGTGTCTTTTGCTTTACAGAAGCTTCTCAGTTTCAGTAGGTCCCATTTATTCAATGTTGCCCTTAATGTCTGTGCTGCTAGGGTTATACCTAGGAAGCGATCGCCTGTGCCCATCTGTTGTAGGGTACTTCCCACTTTCTCTTCTATCAGGTTCAGTGTGTTCCGATTGATACTGAGGTCTTTGATCCATTTGGACTTGAGTTTTGTGCATGGTGATAGATATGGGTCAATTTTCTTTCTTCTACAGGTTGACATCCAGTTGTGCCAGCACCATTTGTTGAAGATGCTTTCTTTCTTCCATTGTATACTTTTAGCACCTTTATCGAAAATGAGGTGTTCATAGGTTTGTGGGTTAAGATCCGGGTCTTCTACACGATTCCATTGGTCGACTTCTCTATTTTTATGCCAATACCACACTGTTTTCATTACTGTAGCTCTATAGTAGAGTTTAAAGTCAGGGATGGTAATGCCTCCAGAAGTACCTTTATTGTACAAGATTGTTTTGGCTATCCTGGGTTTTTTGTTATTCCATATAAAGTTGATTATTGTCCTTTCAAGATCAGTGAAGAATTTTAATGGGATCTTGATGGGGATTGCATTGAATCTATAAATTGCCTTTGGTAGGATTGCCATTTTTACTATGTTGATCCTCCCAATCCAAGAGCAAGGGAGATCCTTCCATTTTCTGGTATCCTCTTCAATTTCTTTCTTCAATGCCTTAAAGTTCTTCTCAAATAGATCCTTCACTTCTTTGGTTAGAGTTACCCCGAGATATTTTATGCTGTTTGTGGCTATCGTGAAAGGTGATGCTTCTCTGATTTCCCTCTCTGCTTCCATATCCTTTGTGTATAGGAGGGCGACTGATTTTTTGGAGTTGATCTTGTATCCGGCCACCTTACTAAAGGTGTTTATCGGCTGTAGGAGTTCTTTGGTGGAGTTTTTGGGGTCGCTTATGTAGACTATCATATCATCTGCAAATAACGAAAGTTTAACTTCTTCCTTTCCAATTCGAATCCCCTTGATCCCCTTATGTTGTCTTATTGCTATTGCTAAAACTTCAAGCACTATATTGAAGAGGTATGGAGAGAGTGGACAGCCTTGTCGTGTTCCTGATTTAAGTGGGATGGCTTTGAGTTTCTCTCCATTTAATTTGATGTTAGCTGTCGGTTTGCTGTAAATAGCTTTTATTATATTTAAGTATGACCCTTGTATCCCTAATCTCTCCAAGACTTTTATCATAAAGGGATGTTGAATTTTGTCAAAAGCTTTTTCAGCATCTAATGAAATGATCATATGGTTTTTTTCTTTCAGTTTATTTATATGATGGATTACATTGATAGATTTTCGTATGTTGAACCAGCCTTGCATCTCTGGTATGAAGCCTACTTGATCATAATGGATAATGTTTCTAATGTATTCTTGGATACGGTTCGCCAGTATTTTGTTGAGGATTTTTGCGTCGATGTTCATGAGTGAGATTGGCCTGTAATTCTCTTTCTTGGTTGAGTCTTTGTGTGGTTTTGGTATCAGAGTGACGGTAGCTTCATAAAAGGAATTTGGCAATGACTCTTCTGTTTCTATATTGTGAAATACCTTAAGGAGTATAGGTATTAGGTCTTCTTGGAAATTCTGGTAGAATTCCGCATTGAAACCGTCTGGTCCTGGGCTTTTTTTGGTAGGGAGGTTTTTGATAACAGTTTCTAATTCTTCGCGACTGACAGGTCTATTTAGATTGCTCACCTGGTCCTGATTTAACTTTGGTATATGGTATTTATCTAAAAAAGTGTCCATTTCTTTTACATTTTCCAGTTTTGTGGCATACAGGCTTTTGTAGTAAGATCTAATGATTCTCTGAATTTCCTCTATGTCTGTGGTTATGTCCCCCCTTTTCATTTCTGATCTTATTAATTTGCAGATTCTCTCTCTGCCGTTTGATTAGTTTGGATAGGGGTTTATCAATTTTGTTGATTTTCTCCAGGAACCAGCTTTTTGTTTCATTGATTCTTTGGATTGTTTTCTGTGTTTCTATTTTGTTGATTTCAGCCCTCAGTTTGACTATTTCCAGTCTTCTACTCCTCCTACGTGAGTCTGCTTCTTTTTTTCTAGAGCTTTCAGGTGGGCTGTTAAGTCTCCAATGTATGCTTTCTCTGTTTTCTTTAAGTGGGCACTAAGGGCTATGAACTTTCCCCTTAGGACTGCTTTCAAAGTGTCCCATAAGTTTGAGTATGTTGATTCTTTATTTTCATTGAATTCAAGGAAGACTTTAATTTCTTTCTTTATTTCTTCTTTAATCCAGGTGTGGGTCAATAGTTGACTATTCAGTTTCCATGAGTTTGCAGGCTTTCTGGGGGTAGCATTGTTGTTGAATTCTAACTTTAGTCCGTGGTGATCTGATAAGACACAGGTGGTTATGGATATTTTTTTGTAACTGTGGAAGTTTGCTTTGTTACCGAGGATGTGGTCAATTTTCGAGAAGGTTCCATGAGCTGCAGAGAAGAAGGTATATTCTTTCCTATTTGGGTGGAATGTTCTATAGATGTCTGTTAAGTCCATTTGGTTCAATACCTCCATTAATTCTCTTATTTCTCTGTTAGGTTTCTGTCTGATTGACCTGTCCATTGGTGAAAGAGGCGTGTTGAGATCTCCCACTATTAGTGTGTGCGGTTTGATGGCGTCTTTGAGTTTTAGTAATGTTTCTTTTACATATGTGGGTGCTTTTATATTAGGGGCATAGATATTCAGGATTGAGACCTCATCCTGATCAATTGTTCCTGTTATGAGTATAAAATATCCCTCTCCATCTCTTCTGATTGATTTAAGTTTGAAGTCAACTTTGTTAGAAATTAGTATGGCCACACCTGCTTGTTTCTTAGGTCCATTTGCTTGATAAACCTTTTCCCATCCCTTTACTCTAAGTAGGTGCCTATCTTTGTGGTTGAGGTGTGTTTCTTGTAAACAGCAGAATGTTGGATCCTGTTTGCGTATCCAATCTCTTAGCCTGTGTCTTTTTATAGGTGAGTTGAGTCCATTGACATTAAGGGATATTAATGACCAGTGGTTGCTAACTCTGGTCACTTTTTTAGTCATAGGGTTTGTGTGTTTGCTTTCTTTTAGTTGCGCTGGTAAAGGGTGTCTAGAAGTTTGAGTTATTGTGGTCATTGTTGGTCTCCCTGGTTTGTGATTTTCCTTCTATTACTTTCTGTAAGGCTGGATTTGTGGCTACGTATTGTTTAAATTTGTTTTTATCCTGGAAAATTTTGTTTTCTCCATTTATAGTGAACGAAAGCTTGGCTGGGTATAGTAGTCTGGGCTTGCATCCATGTTCTCTTAGCTTCTGCAGTACATCTATCCAGGACCTTCTGGCTTTCATGGTTTCCATAGAGTAGTCAGGAGTAAGTCTGATAGGTTTACCTTTATAAGTAACTTGACCTTTTTCCTTTGCAGCTCTTAATATTCTTTCTTTATTCTGGATGTTTTGTGTTCTGATTATTATGTGGCGAGGAGATGTTTTTTTCTGGTCCAGTCTATTCGGTGTTCTGTATGCTTCTTGAACCTTCAAAGGAATATCTTTCTTTAGGCTGGGAAAGTTTTCTTCTATAATTTTATTAAATATATTTTCTGAACCATTGAGCTGTACTTCTTCTCCTTCTTGTATCCCAATTATTCTTAGGTTTGGTCTTTTTATTGTGTCCCATATTTCCTGAATGTTTTGTGATGAGAATTTGTTGGTTTTGCTGTTTTCTTTGATCAGTGTGTTAATTTTCTCTATGGTATCTTCAGTGTCTGACATTCTTTCTTCTAACTCTTGTAATCTGTTGGTAGTACTTGTCTCTGTAGTTCCTGTTCGTTTACCCAGATTTTCCATCTCCAACCTTCCCTCGGTTTGTGTTTTCTTCATTACTTCCATTTCGTTCTTCAGGTCTTGAACCATTTCCCTTACCTGTTTGATTGCATTTTCTTGTTTCTCTTGGTTTTCTTGGGTATCTTTGAGCGATTTATTCATTTCCTCTACCTTTTTGTTTGTAATCTCTAATTGTTTATGGCAGTTTTTCACCTCCTGTTTAAGGTCTTCTATTATTTTCAAAAAATTCACTTTTGGGTCGATTTCTTCTACTTCTTCTGGAGTAGGGTGAACAATTCTTCTTATTTCGGGATCCCTGGGTTCTGGTGATGTCATGTTGCCTTTCAGGTTGTTGGAGGAATTCTTGCATTGGCGCCTTCCCATCTCCTCTTTCAAATGAAGCCAAGAGAGGCCTGGTGTCTTGGTCCAGTTTTTGCTGTGACTGAGCCTCTGGGTGTATCTCTTCAGTGTGGAAGCAAGGTCCGTCCTGCTGAGCTTGATCTGCCCAGTGATGTCTCTCCTGGCACCCGGATCTGATCTCCCTGCTGCTTGGGTGTCTCGCGAACCAAGGGCCGACCTCGCTGCCACAGGGCAGGCAGGCCACCTAGACAAAGGAGCTACTACCCTCCTGGCTGCCCTCCCAATTCGGACCCTGTCCCAGCGCCCAAACAGGCTGAGCTGGGAGCTGTTGTGTGGTTCAATGCGGGGCGGGGGTCAGAGGAGGTGGGGGGAGGGTCGTGGATGCAAGCTGGGTGGGATATGAATAGAGAGGAAGTATCGGGCAGTGTAGCCCCTGCAGACTGACCAAGGAGTGCAGGAGGATTGAGGAACGTCTGACTTCCCTGACCCGGGCTGCTGCCGCAGTCAGAAACTCACCCACCCTGGTGATGTCTCTTCTGGTACCGGGATCTGGTCTCTACATTACATTTTTAAATGAACTGCACAATCACAATACCTTAAGATCAGAAATACATATATATATATATATATATAACAAAATTGACCTTAAATTTATATCAATAAATTCAAATCCACACCAATGCAAATTATTCATATCTCTATCATATCCCCCTTTAAATGTAAAAGAACATTTATAAACAATATTTGGGAATATGGACGTGTAAGACTTTAAGACAATCCTGAAGCCATTTTTGACAATTCTGAATCCTCTCAGCCTCTGTGCCATAGTGCTTCCCCTCCTCCCCTGGGAACCAAGAACCTAACAGCTACACTCACAGGTACTCAGTTCCTGAACAATTACCCACATAGGTATGTTTTGGTTCGGTCCCCTGGGAAACAGGGTCAAAATGACCTCTTCCCTCATCTGATCTGGCAACAGCTCTCCAGTCAATTATTGGTAATAGCCTTTTCAAATAAGTTAATCAGAATAGTCAATGAACAACCCTCCTTGCTTCTGTGGCCCCTTTAAAAGTAGACTGTACCCACTATTCGGGGTCCCTCAGCTTCCCGAATGCTGGGGAACCCTGTCATGACAGAATTAATAAAAATCCTCATGCTTTTGCATCGGCTGTGGTGTGTGGTCTCTGGGGGCAACTCCTTCTCAGTGTTTGGACGCTAGAGTCCAACATTTGGTTCCCTTACCGGGAATTGAGTGGCTCCCAGACACACTCTAGACCCAGTTGGAGGTATAAAGAAACGAGCTCATTTTTATGTCTGTCTGTTTGTATATTGTGTCTCTGTTTCTGTGTAATTGTAAATTAATAATATGAGAATTGTACCTGCGCAGGGCTAGTATTTGAAGGGGAACAGGCAGTAGGACAGACGTGTCCGGGAACACTCCCTGGCCCAGCTGTGGAGGACGCTTCACTGGCAATTTGTAAAACTAGGAGCGACTAGGTCATCTTAGTTTCTAGGGAGTGTGGCCCTTATTGCCCACTCCCTTCCAGGTTCGTATCAGTTTGTTGCCACGCGGCTTCTAATTTTGAGTCTATGTCTGTCTTTTTGTTCTTGTGTATTTTCAGTTCTACACCAGAGTGGTGGTGAGAGCACCAGCTTCTGGTTTTGAGTTTATGTCTGTCTCTTTGTATTTTTTGTTTTTGTATGTCAGTTTGTCTTTGTTAAAATCCACCTGCAGGAATTCAGAACCTGGCACCAGCCCCCTGGCCATCATCAGTTTCCCTGATCCCGAAAGCAGCCCCACTGCTGGAGGAGGTGATGGCTGCCCCTCCCCAAGCCCTTTGTCTTCTCTCTTTCCTGTACAGGAGCGAAAGAACCCAGAATCCAGGCACCTCCTGTTCTTCCTGATATCCAGCCAAGCATGACAGACTTCTCCCTCCTCCTCCCCTGGAGGAAGCACTTCATTCCTGAGGAGCCCCGCTGGTCGGGCCCTAGCCCTGTAAACTTCAGTACTCAGCATCTATGCTGGGACAGGGGAAGGATGAGAGTGACTTCCCAAACATTTCCCCTTCGCTCAGTAGCAGGCCAATTACATTGTGCATACAGACCCCAGAGTTCAGGACAGGTAAAAAGGATAAATAAAGACCCTTACCTTTGGAATCTGGCACTAGAGACTGGGTACAGCTCCTTCCCCTAGCCCTGTTCTGTGTACGAAACACCCCATCTCAGCTTGGACTAACCCCCTATGAGATCCAATATGGGGGATTCCTAAGGCCCCTCATGACCCATTTGCTCACAAACCTCATCTGCGGGCACGGTTGAAGGCTCTCCAGATCTCCGAGCCCAGGCATAGAGACCCCTGGCCACCCTGACACCTGGAAATCTCGCATTCGTTCCAGAATTGACGCCTGGGGTATATCCGGAGGGACATGAGAAAAGCTGCAGCACCCCACAGCCAAACAGCAGCTGCCCGCTCATACCTGCAATCCATGCCTCCTCAGGCCCTTGCTTTGATACCCCTGCCCTTACCCCTGATTTCTGTCAACTAGTGGCAGAGCTAGCCTCCTGGGATATCTGCGATACATACCCCCCGAAGCTGCCCCTGGAGGCTGGCAAAAGATTTTCCCCT
The DNA here is from genome assembly GCA_963919715.1 of Microtus obscurus. Lineage (NCBI taxonomy): Eukaryota > Metazoa > Chordata > Mammalia > Rodentia > Cricetidae > Microtus > Microtus obscurus. The sequence goes on along the minus strand of CAWTZC010000501.1, from coordinate 36,848,806 downwards.
GGAGGACATCTCCTCCACTTGTCTCCCAGGGGCGAGAAGCGGCACTGTCTCCATGGGTGTCGGGAAGGACTTGGGACATAAAATGGTATTTATCTGACCAGATCCTGCTGCTGCAGGCCAGACTAGACCCTCCCTAAAGGGGCCCTAGCTATCCCTGCTACTGCCCGCTGGACTAAGCTACTCTCCCTGCTTCTCTGCTGGCACCTCCCAACACCAGCCCAGGCACCCGGAAATCTCACACCCATTCCAGGTTGGTGATTCTGTGTACATTCGGAGACACCGGTCCCAGAACTTTAAACCTCACTAGAAGGGACCCTACACCTACTGCCCTCAAAGTGGACGGTATTGCAGCCTGGATGCAAGCATCTCATGTCAAGCCTGCACCTCCACAGGACGACCCAGGACCTTCCAAATGAAAGCTTCAACGTACCCAAAATCTTCTCAAGGAGGCCTGATTCTGCCAGGCTTGCTGATCTTTGCCCTAATACTCAGGACTTAATCTGGACCCTGACTAACTTTGAGACTGGGCAAGCCTTAAGGCTAGCCACTGGAGTTCATCCCCTGAATACCTGGTTCCCCCAGCTAACTTTTGACCTGTGTTTAGCAAATTACTCTTAGGAGGATACTGAGCAAACCCCCAGAAACTTTTATCCTGTATACAAATATTCTAAATGATATATTTGTCCGGGGGGGGGGGGAAGGAAACTCTGCAGTATGGGGGGGGGGGCTAAAATATTTTATTGTGCTGCCTAGGGATGTAAAATCAATGTCAATGTCTCCTGGTTGAGGGTTAACAAAAAGGACTTAGTCTCTTTCACCCGTACCACATCAGAAAAAAAAATCTAAAATCATAATCACTTTCACTGAAAAAAAAAAAAGCTAACCGGTTAACAGGCAATACTTGGGGTTTATGGTTATATGACCCAAAAAGGAAAGACATAGGGATTCTGTTCACCCTGTGGGTTGCTGTAACACCTCCAATGACTATAGTACTACGGCCCAACTTGGTATTACCTGACCAGGGCCAACTAGCCCCTGCTGAGGTAGCCCCGCTTTCCAGGGCCCTGGGCTCCACTCCTAGTCCTAAAAACCCTTCTGCAACTCCTGCTTCACTGCTGGCAAGCTCTAATATAGGCCAGTGACTGTTTAATCTGATAGTGGGAGCCTTTTCTTTGCTAAATAGTACTGACCCCAGCTTGACACAATCTTGTTGGCTATGCTTGTCAGCAGGACCTCCCTAATATGAGGGAATAGACTAATCTGGCAGTTTATTGATCTATGATGGGTCTACAACACTGGTTTGTTAATTTCTGTGTACAGATCCAATTGGTCCTCCAAATTTACTAATATCTCAAGACTGAGATATTTGACCAAAAAAGAGGAGGGAATGTAAGACTTTAAGACAATCCTGAAGCCATTTTTGACAATTCTGAATCCTCTCAGCCTCTGTGCCATAGTGCTTCCCCTCCTCCCCTGGGAACCAAGGACCTAACAGCTACACTCGCACGTACTCAGTTCCTGAACTAAAACATACGTATACCCATATACGTATGTTTTGGTTCGGTCCCCTGGGAAATGGGGTCAAAATGACCTCTTCCCTCATCTGATCTGGCAACAGCTCTCCAGTCAATTATTGGTAATAGCCTTTTCAAATAAGCCAATCAGAATAGTCAATGAACAACCCCCCTTGCATCTGTGGCCCCTTTAAAAGTAGAATGTACCCACTATTCAAGGTCCCTCGGCATCCCGAATGCTGGGGAACCCTGTCATGACAGAATTAATAAAATCCTCATGCTTTTGCATCGGCTGTGGTGTGTGGTATCTGGGGGCGACTCCTTCTCCGTGTTTGGATGCTAGAGTCCAACAGACGCAGTTATTTCTCTCCAAACTGCTTCCTGCCGAATGGGGGCATTGTAATTTAGGCCTTTTATGGTATAACCTGTGGGCCAGGTTCATCTCAGTCAGCAGTTGAATGAAGTAATTTTTTGAAAGTGTTCACAGCAACCTTTCAGGAGGGCGAGGTCTATCATACCATATTGGGATAGAAACAATCCACAGGGTTTCATCCTCTGTGAAAACAAAAGAAGAAACTCTTTTCCAAAATATCATATCCTTAGATCCAAATTCTGAAGTCAAAGTATTTTCAAAATATCTATGTTGGATTAGTTCAGCAGCATTTATAAACAAGTATCTTTTAGAAGCTGATGTTTCTTCCTCAGCATTCAAACAATTCAAAGAGAGCATAATAGCATACAGTATGAAAATTCTCATTGTATTTTCCATCTTTGTGCGGCTTTATTTTAACCTGTATTTCGTTTATTTTTACTTTTATTTTTTGAGATGCCTTCTCTGTATATCTTCCTCCTAGAATAACTCTGTAGACCAAGCTGTCCATGAACTCAGAAATCAGTCTGTCCCTGCCTCCCAGGCATTGGGACTAAAGATGTATCCTGCCACACCTTGAAGTCACAGAGGTCAATCTCCCTCTGCCTCCCAAGTGTTGGGATTAAAGGTGTGTACTACCACACCCACTGCTCTCTTTCTTTCTTTCTTTCTTTCTTTTTTTTTTTTTTTTACTTTAAGAACTTTATCTTTGCCCGGCGGTGGTGGCACATGCCTTTAATCCCAGCACTTGGGAGGCAGAGGCATGCGGATCTTTGTGAGTTTGAGACCAGCCTGGTCTACAAGAGCAAGTTCCAGGACAGGTTCCAAACCACAGAGAAACCCTGTCTCGAAAAACCAAAAAAAAAAAAAAAAGAACTTTTAGCATGCATATATTTTTAACACACTGTAAATCATTTAAAGGTTTGTATGTTATTCAGTTTTCTATGTGTGAGTGTGTACGTGTGTGTGTCTGTGTGTCTGTGTGTGTGTATAGACTACTTAGCCCAGGTAAAGTACTCCCAATGACCTTTCTGCCTCTACAGATATATCATATTTATTTTAATAAATAAATCTTTCCTGATTTTCAGAATATAAAACAGCCATGGCAGTGGTGGCACATAACTTTAATTCCAGCAGCCACCCTAGTTAACAAGAGGCCAGGTGGTGATGGTATATGCCACCTATTGACACAACAAAGTGGAAATATAGTGATACTTCATTTGTATTTTATTTACTATAGCTTGCCTGAAGATCAGAACACAAAACAGCCGCACTATTCAACCATACAGATCAGGCAGTTGTGTCATTCTCCTTTAATCACAGCAGCCACACTTATTAGTCATAGAACCTGGGTGGTGGTGGTGCACACCTTTATCCTAGTGTTAGAGAGGAACGTGAAGCAGGATGAGAGAGGAACTCACTCTCTTTCAGTCTGAATATTTCACAGAGGTAAAACTCTCTAGTAGTTTGACTGTTTTGTTTTTATGATCATCAGGTCGAACCCCAATATCTGTCTGGGTGCTGACTATCTATGCTACACTGTGTACTAGATAGCTGGTACTAAAAGAATGCACTAGCACCCAGAGCTTGAAATCAAGTTTTATCGTTCAAGTCTCCTCTTCTTATGATTACCAGGGAGGACCAGAGAGCTTGTATGAATCCTGTTTACCAGAGTTACAGATTGTAATGCGAGTCTATATAAACTTGGAGTGGAAGATGGATGCTCTGAAAGAATCTTTAGAGCACATAACTCCTAAAGCCTAAAGTATTTGCCACCCAAAGTTATATATATACTTGATTTTCATTCATGTACAAGCCAACCTAATCAGGGTCAGACATCTGATGCTGGTTAAAGAGTAGAATTCTTCTCCCTTTGAGATAATTAGCCTCAGGCAGGGATAAACTCCCCAACTCTTTATCCAATTCAGCCTGCTCAGTCCATTATCCATATATTTACATATTCAACAAAATGGATACAGCAAGTTATATTTGTGTATTTCAGTATATGTCTTCACCCATACTTAACATGGAAGAAGTTGGAAAGGGAGAAATAGATTGACTGAAGAGATAAAAGGGGAACATCATGTAATATTTTTAGTTAACAATTTATAGAAATACATTTCAAATAAAAGAGGGATAGATAGATGGCTCAGCAATTAAGAAGTCTGGGTATTATTACAGTGGACGCAGCTTCCACTCATAGGACCCATAGGGTAGCTAAATTTGCTGTAACTCCAGCCCCAGAGGTTTCTTAACTTCTTCTGGCCTCTGTAGGTACTGTGTACAGACATGTACAGGCAAAACTCCAATAACTAAAAAATTTTTATAAAGTTAGAAAAAGGAAATAATTAAATTCTTTACATTGATTTCACAATCCTGAGACAGACAGCAGCCAGGTAAAATGAACTCATTTCAGACTTGGATGAAAGCAGCTGTGGCCTTCTGCCAATCTAGTCTGCCCAGAGGCAAAAACAGCTTTATCTTTAGTCTGAGGTTAATCCAGATCATCATATTGGTTCATCTAGGAACAGAGTATACAGTGTTGTTACTTGACATTTTCTTGATGTGTTCTGTATTTATGTTCTTTATGTTGTGATCCATGAGAACTGTGACATTCATACAATCATATTTTAGATCAAGTATCCGCATTGACAGGTGGCATAGGCTTCAAAGCAACCTACTTTTCACAATGTCATTTACTTGATTTTCAGCTGAGATATTGTAGTACAACTTAACGTGCCAAAAGCATTTCTTTCCATGATTTTATAATTTATATATGTTCCTGCATGACTCTGAATGCAGAATGTCCCTAAATGTCTCTGCTTATACATTGTGATTGTAAGCAAGTGTGTGTGTTAGAGCTCTGAAACTGCAAAGATATCCTGACTTATAGGCTAGCCAGGCTGTATCAAGAACTGCAATAAGACAGGTCTGGAGGTGTATAACAGCAGTAGGACAGCTCAGGAGGTGTAAAGCCATAATAGAAAGGCACTATAAATTGGAGCTGCAATAGTACATCTCAGCCCTGGAGGAAAATGTGCCCTTACTTGTTAGGAATTCATACTATCTGAAGTTGGGCTGTAGTGGGGGATGGTCTCTGGCAGGATATAGCAATATCCCTCCTCTCCTGGAGAGCTGCTATGACTGGTTCTGCTCTGTTCCCCTAAGGAAACATCCTAGCAGAGCTATCTACTTCTTCTGCCCTTTCTTCTACCAAGATGTTGCTTCTTCTGCTAATGATTTGCTAAAGGGGAAGCCACTGCAGAAATATAGCAGTCTCCTGTACTCCTGGGAAAAGTTGTTACTTTTTCTGCTTAGCCCTGCTTATCCCCCTCTATGTGAACATACCAGCAAGATTTTTCTTTTCTTTCCTTCTGCTCAGCCTTGCTCAGTCCCCCTAAGGGAATGCCTCAGCAAGGTTTTTCAGTTTAGTACCTTAAGGGACCTCCCAGCCAGGTTGTTCTATTCTGTGCCTGTGAATGAAGATCTTCACCCAAGATTCCTTTGAGAAAGAAATTATTTTGGGAAGAAGTCCAGGAGAGTGGCTGCCTCTACCAGGGTGAGGAAGGACTGCTTAAAACTGAACAGGTAGAAAGGCTTATATAGGCTTTTTAAGGGCAGAAATTTCCTACTGAGAAATTTTTCTGCTCAGTGATGGGGTAGTTTTTCCTGTTCAAGAATTGGTTAATTTTTGTTGTTCAAGGTGAGGGATGGCTCTGATTTCAAAGCCAAACTATGTTTCTGTCACTGGGATATTTTAGCTTTTTTAAAAATCTAAACCTAGGTCCAAGGAATATTTCTTTCACTGGCTCTCATTCTAAGGACAAATTGTGTTTATCTGACTCTGCTTTTCATTTTTTTGGCGGGGGAGGGGGGGTGTCGAGAAAGGGTTACTCTGTAGCTTTGGTGCCTGTCCTGGAACTAGCTCTTGTAGACCAGGCTGGCCTCAAACTCCCAGAGATCCGCCTGCCTCTGCCTCTCGAGTGCTGGGATTAAAGGCGTGTGCCACCACCGCCAGGCGATTGACTCTGATTTTCAGAATCAGAGTTAAGTACTTGGTTAAGAGTAAAGTGTTTCTTTCCCAGGTTCAGGCATCAAATCCAGGGTGTGTTTCTTTCACTGGCTCTGGATTCAGGGTCAGGGTGTTCAAGGATTGGTTGGTTTCTTTGGCTGTCCCCTTTACCCTATAGTGAATGCTTAGGAATAGGCAGACCTCTATGTGAATGTGTCCATACTCTGCATCGCATCCTTCCTTTGCTTAAAAAAAAAAATCATTGTTTTGGAAATAACTGCCATGCTCTACTTGTTTCCTGCAGGTAAGAAATCTTTCTTATTTCCTCTCTTGGCTGTTGTGATGGCTATTCTTTATAGTCAAACTGACTACCTCGAGAATTAAGTAAAACCCAAAGAGCTGTGTAACCTGTGAGGGATTTTTCTTAAATGTTTTGAAATTGAAGACCCATGCTTAATCTGTATCCACCTTTAGCTTCTTGACTCAAGTGCACACCATTTACCCAAGCAGTCAAGAGGCAGAGGCCGTCAGATTGTCTGAGTTTGAGGCCAGCTCAATGTAATGATCTGTGTTGTCTTTTTAAAAGACAAGCCATACCCATTCCCTTCCCCATCCACTGAGGAAAGCTGATTTTCAGCTTCCAGCCTGAGTCTCCTCCTTTTCCATCTCCTTGGCAAATCTCTCTCTCTCTCTCTCTCTCTCTCTCTCTCTCTCTCTCTCTGTGTGTGTGTGTGTGTGTGTGTCTGTCTGTCTGTCTGTCTGTCTCTCTTGTCTTCTAGCTGTTAGGATTTTTTCCTAACATGAGCTCTCTGCTAATGCAAAAATCCCAATCAAGCCAAATCACAAGAAGCCAAATTAAAAAAAAAAAATCCAGGCTTAATGGGATTCCTGTGCTCTCCGGTGGCCCTGAGTCGGAACTGGAAGCCACTAATGTGACCACCAGGGGGAATGAAAAGACACCATGAGGAGACTTTCCAGGGAAGCAGTTTAAATAGACTGAGGGCATGTTCAAGATTTTGGCAGGCTTGTCTTGAGTCTTGACCCGCCTACGGGGATGGTTCAAGACTGGGCGGGCACAGAAACAGGGCCTCCAAAGATGGAGGCCAGAAATGGGGCTTACACTGCCCCCTCTTCTTTTCTCCCCTTTAATCTCCATAACCCACTAAATAAATATTCAACCTTACTCAGCATGGCATATCTATACCGTAACTATCTGTCTGTCTCTTGTACAGTGCTCGGCTTCTTGCCCTTGACCAGCCACCTTTTCAGACCTGATACGTGATCTCTTGGAGTGCCCATAAGTCTATATCTCCTCATAGGCTGCTGCAGCTGCTCACGGAACTGTGCCTTCCCTGCCGGGAACTTGTTACTCTCAGAACCCACTGCAGCTGCCTGCCCACATTACTCTCTGCCTGCCACTGGGGACCTGTAGCATTTTTGCCGCTGCAACCACCAGCGATCTGCAGCATTCTTACTTAATCCATTACACCTATTATACACTCACCTATTATGAGTTCCAGGGCTACACAGATAATCCATGTTTCAAAAAAAATGGGGAAAAAAAGAATAAGATCCACCTGCAATCTGAACTGCATCTTGTGGTAGCAGCCGGCATATATTAAAGATATCGAAGAAGGAAGATCTTTTTCTTTGCCTGCTTGCGTTATCAAGATCATTCCCTTACTATTATTAGAACCTCTTTCTTTGGAATTTTGCCATATACTGAAGACCAGCTGAGACATCCAACATCATAGACTAAGCAACTACTGAACTCTTCGAATTTCCATTGGTAGGTAGCCATTGTTGGACTGCCTTGATCACAGCTTGTAAGATATTCTAGTAAATTCACATTCTACATACATGGAGAGATCATTATTTCTGTCCTCTTCATGTGGAGAACCTTGAAATTCAGTTGATTTTTTGTTTGTTTATTTATTTTTTGAATAAGATTTGCTGTCTAACAATAGTGATCATAAACACATTCTTCCCATCTCCGTTATTTGCTAAGTATTCAGGTTTCTGTGAAGATTACTGTTTTTATTAATATTCATTTGCCAAGTGTTTGCTCTGAATTTCAGGAATAAAACTCCTAGCATTGGAACCATCATTCAGCCTTCTGATTGGAGAAAGACCTATGATCTGGTTTGAGATCTGGTTCCTGCTTTTCTTTCCTGGTTGTCTGAAGTCCCTGTGGAAACCCAGAAAAGAGTAACTTTTGTCTTCAGTTTGTCTTAACTCAGCATGAATCCACAGAACAAACATAGCCTTTTGTTTACTCAAATCTTTCTTTTAATGTTGATATTCTGGGCATCCTTCTACCTCTGTGACAGGAAATCATTCCACCCAAAATGTAGAGTGGGCTGTGCCATATTGTTAGCCATGCAGTGTCCAGGAGGCAAAAGGAGAAGTGCCTACAGGAAGATAGTAGGATCTGCTACTTGATCCAAAGTAAAGTGCTATTGAAATGCACTCCTCTGCTGACCTAGAAAAAGTCTTTGGCTTGGAAGGCGGGGACACGAACAATTGTGCTGTGTCTTTAAGCACAGTCTAAACCTATGGGAGGTGCTCTTGTCAATCAGGCCTTGCTAGCCAATCAGGGACTCCTGTGACTAGCCAGTCATAACTGACATAGAGACTTTCCCAGCGCCATTTTCAGGCTTGGCTTTGAAGAGGAGCTGTTACCAGTGTTTGTGCTGTGCTGCAGATACTGCTGCAGGGATTGGAGTGGAGAGCTTGGGCAAGCCCAGAAACCACGACATGGTGAGTGAGCAGTTGCAGTCCCCAGATGGGGAGGAGCAGATGGTGAGGTTCAGCAGGCAGTGGGGTGGGTCCTCCCCAGATGTGGGTGGGAACCTGCATCCAGATTCCCTCACAAGGTCCCATGCAGTCATTGCATTTCCCTAAATAGGACAGGCCTCTGAAAAACTTTGCTCCGTGGCCTGAAACTACTCAGAATTTTGAGAGCAGGGAGCTCTGTGTAGAAACATCTTTTTAGGCAACATCAACCTGATTTTGGCGTAGGCTGCCAAACTCGAAGAGGCTTCGTTTCTCCAGTATCTTCTAGATGTTCAGCACTGTGCATTTTTCCTTTATATGAAAGATCCATTTACTATTAATTTTGTGGATGTTTTAAAGGGCATCTCACGTTTTTGGTAGCACTTCGCTTCTGTGCTGTGATGTAGAAGAGCTGAATTGGTAATATAAAAGGATTACTACTGCTTAAAAAATAGTAAGTTTCACAAAGTAGAATTTAGCTGAGGGATGATTGCCTTTTATTTTATTTTATTTCATTTGTTTTTCGAGACAGGGTTTCTCTGTAGCTTTGGAACCTGTCCTGGCACTTGCTTTGTAGACCAGGCTGGCCTTGAACTCACAGAGATCCACCTGCCCCTGCCTCCCGGGTGCTGGGATTAAAGGCAGGATGATTGCCTTTTAAACACCCAAAAGATTTGTGTATGGTAATCAGGCCTGTTAAGAGATTAGGATACTAGAATACACATTGTTTTTAATGAAAATATTTAGAAGATTTTAGAAAATTTTTAGAAGATCTTTAGACTTGTGGAGAGTAAAACGGGCCTAGTTAGGTCTTAAGCTGGGCTGCTAAGCCACCTAATAAACTACTAAAATAATTAGACCCCGCAGCTCAACCAACTAAATAAGAATGTTTTCAGGCCAGGCGGTGGTGGTGCACGCCTTTAATCACAGCATTTGGGAGGCAGAGGCAGGCGGATCTCTGTGAGTTCGAGACCAGCCTGGGCTAAAAGAGCTAGTTCCAGGACAGGCTCCAAAACCACAGAGAAATCCTGTCTCAAAACAAAAAACAAAAACAAAAAAAGAAAAGAATGTTTTCAGGAGTGGGAGCAAAGTCTCAGTTTTTCAAAAATGAACCCTGTGTGATCTGAACAGCAAACAAAGTTGAGACCTCTCTGGAGTCTTTTTCAGAAACCCTACCTCTAGGAAACCACTGTAGAGATTCAATTGGACATAGGAAATTGTGGTTCCCTTCAAAAGAACAATAAATGACAGAAAGTTTTTGGTTTCACAAAGCACAGGAGGAATACTGGGATAGTCTCCACAATCAGATGCTAGCCTATGGCTTTCACCAAGTAGAATTTAGCTGAGGGGCGATTGCCTTTAAAACACCCAAAAGATTGCTGTATGGTAATCAGGCCTGTTATAAATTAGGATGCTAGAATACACTTTTGTTTACCAGAATTTAGCAAACTTTTAACTTCAAACCATTAACAGAAACCTCCCCTAGATTACAACCAGGCATTAGCCTCATCTGCATATCAAAGAACAGGCCTCTAACAAGCTACTCAAGGGAGCATCACAGGATCACTGCCAACCTTAAGACCTGGTGTGACATAAAATTCCAGTTTTCTTCTTGAAAAAGCATAGTTCTGCCAGATGGACAGTATAACACCAGGTGACATCTATTTAAAACTTAAACACTGTTCGGCCTGATCAACCAAGGCTTTTATAGGAATACAGTTCTGCAACTCCTTCCAGACTGGGTCTTGACAAGTCAATGAGAAGAAAAATTAGACCAGTTTCTGCTGCTAATGACCAGTCACAGTGGTGTGATTCACTGAAGTTTTATTCCAGGGAACAAAAAGAATCAGATCTGCAGAGATTTCTCAGGTGTGCGTGGTGCTGGACAGGTAGATAGGTCAGAATCCAAATCTTGTGCCTTAATCCATGTGGCAGGATCAGATTTTAAATTATTCTTCTACGTTGTTTTGGAACGGGGCATCAGTGGGGCTGCATTAACTTCTACAAAGTGTAATACAGGGCAGAGCAAGAGATCTATCACCTCCATTTGCAAAGAACTCTAGAACGTGGGCTTATATCTTTTTAAGAAATATTAGTAGCTGGAGGGACAGAAACAATAGTTTAAGGGTCAGTTTGAGTTAATTTTGTAAAAGTTATGAAGTTTGTGTTTCTTTAATTTCTACATGTTGCACTCAGGGCCTAAACCCTCCAAACCACCAAGAGACCACATCTGATGTAAAAGCAAAGAATCATTTTAATTACAAGTTAATTCCGGTCCTCTGTCCTTGCAACACATCTGGTCAAGTAAGAGGGAGCCCAAAGCTGCAGTGGGGCAGAGCATATATTGGGGTAAAAGGAAGGGGTTCATCTGGGTGTCTGCTAGTTGCATAGTAACAGTCTCGAGATTGACAGACCTCCAGGTACCGAGAATTAGTCCTGAGAATTGGTCAGCTGCATTTCCTGAATGTTGCTATACCTGGAGGTCATGGGGGCGTGAGATATCAGTTGCAACATTCCATCATTATCAGTAAAGCACATCCAATGCCCACCAGCTAACTTCTGATTGGTTCTTTACCACAATGGAGATGCCTGGCACGAAGTGTCATTTTGACATTCATAGTAGCTGTATAAGTTTGCAAAATGTATTTCCCATAGGGAAACCAGAGGTATGTAGTTGAAGTTCTGCTCAGCTCTTTCCAGTCTAAGTTTTAAGTGTTTTGCAGTGACTTGAAATTCTTAGGCCTTATTATATTGCAATATTTAAGTTGGAAAGCTCATAATCACCTGCAACTCCATTTCCAGAGGATGCGACACTTCTTTTCTTGTAGGTCATCTGTAAACACATGGAAGACATTTTCTCAAACGTATAAATGTGGGAATATATTTACTGTAGAATGTTCTTGTGACTCATAAAGCAATGAGAGCATAACAAGTTGCTTTAGGTGTATGTACTATTTTTTTAAAACTGTTATTTTTTATTTCATTGGAAAAGTTCTCATTTCCTTACTCTGCAGACATACAGGTAATCATCATATCATCTGTCTTAGGAAACACAGTGTTGTCTATGTGATCTGAACAGGTATAATGTTCTTTATTATAAGGCAATGATATTCTTTTAGTAATCAAAACTATTTTCTACAGAGTTAAAGCATCAGAAAGCTTTAAGAAATCTCCTCACTTTTTATGGAACATTGTCTACTCATCCATACCATTTTCTATTAGTGTCAAAGCACAGAACTGGAGTCCACAGGATGAGTGCTGGCGTGATTTCTTGTTGTTTAATTTTGTTTAGAAACTTGTTGCTCTTGTTTAAGGTACCATGCTATAAATTTGTAGGTCTGTCTTTGTGTCTTGTTTTGCCAGTGGAGCCTTATATGTTGTTGATTTCATTACTTTTATGTAAGTGTATGTTGTTTCTCTGGAAAATGATGTATCTTCACCATGTTTTTTTTTTTTTTTGCTTTTTCGAGATAGGGTTTCTCTATGGTTTTGGAGCTCTTCACCATTTTTATTCAGAAAATTTTCTCTATTATGTTATTAGATCCATGACGTTTTTGTTGGTTTGAAAACTTTGTGTGGAAGGACAGGTTTTGTTTTTCTCTTCTTGATCATAGAGGCTTGCTTTTTCCCATTTTTTTACATACATGTTTTTCTGTTGCTTCTATCTTAATGTTTGGATTTTTGTTGCTTTAGTGATGAATATGGTTAATAAATTGATTTTTCTACTTTTAACATCTTCTCATATATTATTATCGTCATCATAATTAGCTTCAGCTGTAAACATGATTTAGCCTAGCATCACCTGAGGAAACATCGGTTGAGGCTTTGCCCAGATCAGAACTGGTAATTACTATTTGTTGAAAAATGTGTTGAGGAATGATTAGTGTGGGTTGGCTCATCCACTGATGTTTCAATCTCCTAACTAAGTGACTAAGTGGGCCTGAGATGGATAAGAGATCTAGCCTTGCATGTGGTAGCAAAAGAGAAAGCCAGTATACAATGTTACCCTGTGGTTTGGCCTTTAGCTCTTAGCTTGAGTTTTTCTCCTAAGTTCCCACAATTGTGGGGTGTGTTCTGGTAATATCTGCCAAATAAACTTGTTCATTACCTGAGATGCTGTTTTTTGGGGAATTTTATCATAGCTAGAAATAAGCAAGCCAGATCAAAATGTGGTAAGCCAAAAGTGATTTTGTAGCTGGTTGAATGTGAAAGTTGACTTTTGGAGGCATGTGGAAGGGTTTAGGTCTTTAGATAGCAAAAGCCAAAGAAAGCTGCACATTGGGCAGAATTGGCTTTTCTTGTAGTACTAGGAATATGTGATTGTTGAAAGTAATGCAGACAGTGGAGCTTGAGGTCACAAGATTTCAGTGAAAAGCATAATCCATGAAAATTTTTCTGGGGTCATTTGTATAATATTTTGTCCCCAAATCATTTCTACTTTTTTCATTCCCTGGGAAATTGAGTAAGGCAAAATTAAAAAGTAATTGCCTGATGTCATGGACAAAGTATTGATTCTGTTGGGTGTTTATTACTAATGACTCATTCATGTCAACAGAGGAAAAGAAACAAGTGGTACAAAAAGAAGTGAAAAGCCAGTTTCATGGAGAAAAAGAGACTAGGTAGTTTCAAATGGCAGTTTCAAATGTGGTGAAGCATAGGCAGGAAATAAGCAACTTCATACAGAATCTGCTGTAACTCTGGTCCAATTGTGGTGGTCTCCATCAAAACTTAGAAGCCAAATTTGAGGAGATAACCCATGTTGTACCCATTATAACCCATGACTAGATTGTCTAATACCGTTGAGAATGAAGCCCACCTGTCTGAGACATAGCTACCAGATTTGGTTGCCCTGCTGAGTTTTATTCTTGCCTTGGTCTAATATTCCCTCTCTCTATGCACGTTTCCTTCTTTTTAAAAAATTCTTCTTCTCATACAATATGTTCGAAATGGAGGTTGCCCTCTCTCAAATCCTCTCCATCTCCTCCCCAGATTCACTCCTCCACCATTTTCCTCCAGAAAAGAGGAGATATCCCAGGATACCAGTAAAGCATTCATGACAAGTTACAATAAGACTTAGCACATTCCTTCTTATCAGGAATGGATGAGGCAATGTGGTAGAAGGAAAAGTATTCCAAGACCAGGCAAAAGACACAGGGAGAACTCCTAGGCCCACTCTTAGGAGTCATACAAGAGCACCAATTTATGCAATGATAACATATAAGCAACCAGATATGGTGCAGACACTTGCAGGTTCCATGATGCTTTTTTCAGGCCCTGTGAGCCCCTGTGAGCCCTACTCAGTTGATTATGTGGGCTGTGTTCTCCTGTGCAATTCTTTTAGTTTCTTAAGGTTTTGAATATTAAGATTTTAAAAAATCTTTTCTGGGCCTTTCCGTTCAAATTCATGTCCTTCAATATTTCTATTATTTTTAGTTTTTTTTTTCCGTATTCATAGTGGTTCAGATATACTGGATGTTTGTTTCAGGAAATTTTGGATTTATCATTTTATCAATATATCTATTTCTTCTATCATACCTTCAAAGTCTGAAATGCTCTTTCTGAATTACAAACTTTCCTTTGTATGTCCTGTTCAATTTCCAAGATTTTTATTTTAAGAATTCCTTTAGTTTGCATTTTTAAAATTGCTTCTATTTCTATCTTCAGATCTTAAACAGATTTATTCATTTCCATCAGCTGTTCATTTTTATGTTTGATTAATTCTTTTTTTACTTTAAAACTTTACTTTTTATTTTATGGAATTATTAATTTTCTCCACTTTTGTAAAGGAATTCATTCACATCTTAAAGGACTTTTGTTATCTTTATAAAGGTGGCCTCAACTCAATGGTGCTTCAACTGTGTTGCAATATTTAGGGCTTTGTAGTTTGATAGCTGGAATTTGTTAGTGACCTATTGATATTGCTGTTTTTTTATTTTATTCATATGCTACTGTACATGGATTTGAGTTTGAAGTGATGTTGGTCTACATGCCAATTTCTCAGTTTGTTGTTTTGAATAAGTGTTTTGTTCCTTTGTTTTTCTTTCCCTTCTAGTTTTCTACTCTGTGTGGTCCATGGTAAACAGGAGTTTTCACACGAAATTGGAGGCTAGAAATTTGGTAGTAGGTGTGGTCTTCACTCCAGTTCATAGTATCTCTCCATATTTAAAGCTAAATATGATGAGTTCTGTGAGTAGGTGGCCTACATGGGCTTCTGGCAGATGATGTGTCCTTTCTTTGAGCAATGGGTTTTACCCAATTTTTAGGCTAGAAAACATATGAGGAGGGATGTGGGACTGAGGATAGCATTGGGGGGGTTATTGAAAGAATGGTGGAGGTTGACATGCAAATAGCCTATGTACATTTCTGATGGCTGCCATTATCTCTTGTACAGTAAGAAGTCATTGCCAAAGTTTGCCTACCTGCTCTTTTGGCTTATATTTTGCACTTGAGCAGAGATATCCATCAGATTTTGGGTGTGACCATGGTTTTGGTGGTAACAACTGTAGGGTTGGTGGGGGGGATTGTGTCTGTCAGAATGTAGGGAGTATAGAAATTCTATGGACTGGAGGTGTGCCTCCCTGCTCTTCCAATGTGACATTCACTTGAGCAGGGGATGTCAGCCAGATTTGGGAACTGGAACACAGCAATATTCTTTTTTTTTCTGAATGGGAATATACCCTGTGCCATTATAAGTTGAAAATACTTAATTTGTTTCTTAATTTTATAAGATGTGGCAATCAAGCGGTTGTTTTGAGTCTCAGAAGATACTTTCGACATATGAGCTGATTGGGCTGCTACAGAATATGAGGATCATTGAACTCAGAATAAATGCACTTTAACTTTTCATTTTTCTTTGTGTTTCTTCTTTTCTCATGCAATACATCCTGACTAAAGCCTCTCCTTTCTCTACTCCTTCTAGTCTTCCCCCCTTTACCAAATTCTACTCCCCTAGATCCACTGCTACATTACATGATTGTCTGTATGCTTTTGGGTTTCCTCACTCGGGAAAATAAAGAACTCAAAAAACTAGACAACAACAGACCAAATAATCAAATTACAATGGGTTATACTTCTGAACAGAATTCTCAGTTGAGGAATGTACGGCAGCAGAGAAACATTTGAAGAAATATTCAACATCCTTAGCCATGAGGGAAATGCATATCAAAACTACTTTGTGGTTTCATCTTTTTTTTTTGGTTTTTCGAGACAGGGTTTCTCTGTGGTTTCGGAGACTGTCCTAGAACTAGCTCTTGTAGACCAGGCTGGTCTCGAACTCACAGAGATCCGCCTGCCTCTGCCTCCCGAGTGCTGGGATTAAAGGCGTGCGCCACCACCGCCTGGCATGTGGTTTCATCTTATACCTGTCAGAATGGTAATGATTCATAACACAAGTAAAAGCTAATGCTGGCAAGGATATGGAGCTAGGGGACTCATTGCTGTTGCAAGTACACAGTTCTACAGCCTCTGTGAAAAATCAATGTTATTCTCAGAAAATTGGCAGTCAGCCTGCCTCAAGACTCATCCATCACTTTTGGATATATACCCAAATGATTCTTCCACAAGTATGTTCATACTGGCTTTATTCATAATAGCCTGAAAGTGCTATGTCTATGAGAGATTGTGTTGATTGATGATTAATTGTGGAAGGCTCCTCCATATGACAATGTCACTAAGAAAGATAATCTGGACTAGAAAAGGGATATGAGCATTAGACCATGAATAGGCAAGAGAGAAAGCCAGCAAACAATATTTTTTGAATTAATTTATTATATTATTACTTAAAAAATTGCCAGTCCAAATTCTTACTCTGTCCCCTCTTCCAACTCTCCTCCTTCTCCCTCCACAGATCCTCTCACCCTGCCCCCAATCCTAAGAGAGGGTCATGCACCCTACACTTTTGAAAGTCCAAGGCCCTCCCTACTACATCTAGGTTGGGCAATGTTTGTATCCAAAGGGAATAGGGTCCCAAGAAGCTGGTACATGCAGTAGAAACAAGTCCGAGTTTCACTATCAGTGGCCCCTCAGTCTGCCCCAACTGTCGACCCCATTCAAAGGGGCTTGGTGTTCCCATGCTCATGCACTCCCAGTCTAGTTGGAGTTGGTGAGCTATCATTTGCTCAAGCAAACTGTCTCAGTGGATGACCCCCTCATGGTCTTACTTCTTGCTCATATTCTCATGCCTTCCACTCTTCAACTGGATCTTGGGAGCTAAGTCTGGTGTTCCTATATGAGTCATTGTCTCTGTTCCCATCTGTTGTTAGACAAAGTTTCTATGGTAATATTTCAGATAGTCATGAGTCTGACTACAGGGCAAGGCCAATTCAGACACCCTCTGCTCTTTTACTTTGGGTCTTAGCTGGAGTCATCCTAGTGGGGTCTTGGGTGTTTTCCTAGAGCCGTGATTCTTGCTAACTCCATCATGGCTTCCTCAATCAAGATATCTCTTTCCTTGCTCGCATATCTATCCTTCTTCCTCTCGGCTATGCCATTCCTTCAAGTTCTCCTCAGCCCCTCCTTCTCTTTTTTTTTTTTTCAACCCCCATGCCTCCTGCTCTCAAACTTTTGTCTGATTCAAATTTCCAGGTGGTTCTATATATGTTTATCTTTGGGTTCACCTTATTACTTAGATTCTTTACGATCATAAACTATAGTCTCAATGCCCTTTGCTTAAGGCTAGAATCCACTAATGAATGAATACATACCGTATCCATTATTTTGGGTCTGGGTTACCTCACTCAGGATAGTGTTTTCTAATTCCATCCATTTGCATGCAAAATTCAAGATGTCATTGTTTTTTACAGCTGACTAGTAATCTAATGTGTAGATGTGCCACACTTTCTTTATCCATTCTTCCATTGAAGGGCATCTAGGTGTTTCCAGGTTCTGGCTATTACAAATAATGCTGCTATGAACATAGTTGAACAAATGCTTTTGTAGTATGATTGAGCATCTTTTGCATATATTCCTGAGAGTGGTATTGCTGGGTCCTGAGGAAGATTGATTCACAGTTTTCTGAGAAATGTCACACTGATTTCCAAATTGGTTGCAAAATTTGCATTCCCACCAGCAATGGCTGAGTGTTCCCCTTGATCAGCATCCTCTTCAGCATAGTGTTTTTGATCTTAGCCATTCTGATAGGAGTAAGATGGTATCTCAGAGTTCTTTTGATTTCATTTCCCTAATAGCTAAGAAAGTTGAACATGTTTTTAAGAATCTTATGGCCATTTGAAATTCTTCTCTTGAGAATTTTCGGTTTAGTTCAGTACACCACTTTTGAATTGGGCTATTTAGAATTTTAATGTTTAATTTCTTGAGTTCTTTATATATTTTGGAGACCAGTCCTTTGTCTGATATGGGGTTGGTGAAGATTTCTTTCCCATTCAGTAGGCAGCCTTTTTGTCTTATTGATTGTGTCCTTTGCTTTACAAAGAACCCAGTATGATATAATATTACCTAAGTAAACAGGGAGTGCATCATAAACAACTTCAAAAGTCTAGAATTGTCAGAAACATCTCACTGTCTGGACAGTCACCCAAAGTTCTTCTGTAGTTTTGGGGCATCCATATTCAGCCTACAGGCCCATAGCTTCCATGATACTTTTCAATGGAGCAGGAAATTTAAAGACAGTTCTACCTATATTGGCACTTTATCAGTCACTTTCTTCTGAGTCCTAGAGAATGTTTTGCAGACTGTTTTATGAAGCAGGAACCATAAAGGGCAGTCTCAGCCTTAGGCAAGTTTAGCAGTCATTTCTCTGTGGATACTGCAAGTCCAGGCAAGAAGTTCAGGAAAAGAAGTTTCTTGCCCAAATGGCTAGCAAACTCCATGAAGAGCCTCTTTGACACCCATCTTCTTCTTGAAGTCATTGGTCCTGTACCAACCAAGATGATGTTTTGCACTGTCATAAAAAGTATTAAACTCTTAAAACATACATTTTAAATGCCATATTCTAAAGGTCTTTGAAAGGTTTGAGGATTATGTATCTCACTAAAATATATCTGTATATCTAGAAAACCTAACTAACATGACTACAAGCTTGACTATTATAGATGATTCTCTATTAACTTATATTTCTTAATTATACATTAAATTTTTTAATCTGAACAAACACAATATCTTAATCAAGTGTAGATATGTATATATAATAAATATGAACCTTTAGCCGTGCGGTGGTGGCACACGCCTTTAATCCCAGCACTCGGGAGGCAGAGGCAGGCGGAACTCTGTGAGTTCGAGGCCAGCCTGGTCTACAAGAGCTAGTGCCAGGACAGGCTCCAAAGCTACAGAGAAACCCTGTCTCGAAAAAAAAAAAATATGAGCCTTAAATTTGTATCAACAAGCCAAGATCCATACTAATGCAAGTATCTATAGAATATTCCTCTCTAAATGTAAACAATCATTTATAAGAAACATTTGGGAATATGGGTGTAGTTCTCTCCAAACTGCTTCCTGCTTTTCATTGAGTGAAGTAATTTTTCTGGGTGTTCACAGTGACCTTTTGGGGGATCTTGGTTCTTCAAACCATACTAGCCTGGAATGAAGGCACAGGTTCTCATCCTTTGTGGAAACAAAAGAAGCATCTCTTTTCCAAGGCCACACATAAGACCTAAATTTGGAAGTCAATATTCTTTTATGTTGATTTACTTTAGCAGCCCATACAATGAAATGTCTCTCATTATGTAACTCTAATAGTCAAAAAATTCAAAAATCACAATAATGCATAATCCAGACTCTGTGTATATTCCATCTTTACAGGGCTTATTTTTATTACTCTATTAACTTTTTCTACAAGTTTAATATTTATTTTATTATATTTCATCCTTTAATCTATGATTGTCTGTACTTTTATCTTACATTTATTGTATTTTTACTCTTTTTCTCTCTCTCTCGCAAGCATACATACATTTTTTAAACTTACTGTGTCTCTTTTAGAAGTCTTTTTTTGTCTAAATCTGTCCTTTTGTGTATCTGTAATTCTTTTCTGTCCAGAAGCACTTCTTAAAATGCCAAACCGAGGTCTGACTAGTACTAAGGCTGCTTTACCTTTTGGCTCCACCCAGTCCAACATGATGGAACAGAGGTCTGTTTATTGTGAACCATTCTCATAGCCCCATTTTCAGGCACACAGCAGGTCTATGTTGCCATTAAACAAGTTGTAGTACTCTGCTCACAAACTGCATTTAAATGTTTCATAACTAGCCCTTGTCAGAGTTTTATTGAAAGCATGTGTCAGAAAACCAGCCTTTCAAAGCCCTGGTTTTTTTTTTCCTGCTACCACTGAATCATAATAACTTCTCTAAAAGAGCCATGACATTAAGCCAAGTTTTACTCTGTTTTTTTGTTTGTTTGTATTTTGAAAGGGCTAGAATTACTTCTCAAACTCTCTCAGGTTTTAAGTGGATTTTAGTTGGCCACATATTTGCCAATTTTTAGCATGAGACCACTTGTTTGTTTCCAGCTGTAAATATCAGTCAGAAAGTATATTTGCAATGTTGTTTGGTGGTATGGGAAAATTGTCTGTATTCTGTCAATCATGTTTGAAATAAATGCTGATTGTCCATAGCCAAGCAGGACATATAGGTGGGACAACCAGACAGGAAGTAGAGGCAGGGCAATGAGAACAGGAGTATTCTGGGAAGAAGAAAGCTCTTCCTGCAGTCTTGCCCAGATCACAGAAGAAGCAAGATGTGACCTACCCTGCCAAAAATGATACCAAGCCATGTGGCTAACATAGATAAGAATAATAGGTTAATATATGTTACAAGAGCTAATAAAAAGATTGAGCTAATGGCCCCATCAGTTTTATAACTTATGTAGACCTTCTGTGTGATTTTCTTTGGGACCAAATGCCTGTGTGACTTGGTGGGAGGACAGAAACCCCAACAAGCAGGCCCTCATGCTAGAGTTTGGCCAATAGCTTTAGCATATTTTTGGCTAACTCTTATATCCTATACTAACCCATCTCCATTAATCTGTATATCACCATGTAGCTTTGACTTACCAGGTAAAATTCCATCCCCAGCGTTTGTCTCTGGCAGGCCTACATGGAGTCTTATGACTCCACCTTCTTTCTCCCAGTATTCAGTTTAGTTTTCCCTGCTTAGCTCTGTTCTTTCCTGCTATAGCCCTATAAAGCAGTTTCTTTATTAACCAGTGGTAATCGCAGCATACAGAAGGGAATCCCACATCAAGTAATCGTTCCATTTGTAGGTAATATATTCAGAGAAAGTAATGCATTATCTATCCTATCTTAGTGAATTCAGTTTTATTCCTAATGAATTTTCTATCCTAAGGAAAACTGCAACTATAACTAAGTAGTCTTCAAATTCATCGAAGACTTAGAAAGATGTGATATTATCTAAAATCAGAGACATTTGGCTTGCTGGACAATCATCCACAGTTCCTCTGAAATGTTGGGACAACCAACTTCATTCAATAGGCCCAGAATATCTGATAAATTTTTCAGTGAAGCATGAAATTTAAAGGAATATCCTGCCTTGTACTCACAAAGTTCATCAGTTGCTTTCTTATATGTCTTGGAGAAAATATGGCATATTCTTCTGTAAAGCTGGAATTATCCTGTCTTGTTTTGGCAAAGTTAGACAGTCTATTTCTGTGTGTCCTGCATTTCCTGTCTGTATAGCACATTATGAGCAGTCAAAGGCAAGAGCAGTTTCTTGCCTAGTAGCTAGTCTTGTCACAATGAAAGCAAACTCCAATGGAGTTTTTCAATGTCTGGCATCTCTGAAGTAATAAAATGATATATTTCATAGATGTTTGAAGTGCTTGAAGACCATTTGTCTATTCAATGTACATATATATGAACTTGAAAACATACTTAACGTTCAAAATTGATTATTATAACTGACTATATACTAACCTGTGGTTTTTTCAATTATTTTGTGACACAGTGTCTGTATGTAGTTCTGGAGCTACTCCTGCCACTCCTGCCACTCATTCTGTAGACCTGGTCTTGAACTCCCAGAGATGTACCTGCTTATGCCTTTGAAGTGCTGGGATTAGAGATGTGCATAACCTCCTTTCAGCTAACCTGTGGGCTTTTTTTATTATCCTAAATAGTTTATTATAATAACCTTAAAAAACTAGAATTTTATCTTAAATTTTTAAATGAATGGCACGGGGACAATACTTGAAACCAAAGTAGAAACGTAAATACACTGTGACAAAGTAACTTTAAATTTCTACCAATCTGCTATATTCCCACAAATGATAACAAACATCCATAGTCCACCATAAAACCAAATGCCTCCATAAAAATCTCTTGAAATTGGAAGTGGAAGATTCTCTTGATTCTTTCATGCCAAATGTAGGAAAAGACACCTTTAGAGGTCCCGGAGAAAAATTTGAGATAATAGAAAAGTCTTGGGAAAACCAGCTATAATATTTGTTGTTACATTTCATAGGTCAAGTTTTTGGAGGTCGTCCCTAATCAAACCTGATCAATATTATTCCTGAAGAATTCCACAATCTTTTGTCTTCTACAGAAGCCAAAGTAAAACCTCTTCTCCAAATCACTTTTAATTTCCATTTTACATATACATTTGACTTATTTTTCAAATTAAGATAGCCTAAAGTATCTAGGTTGATTCAGGTTGGCAGCCCTGTTTACACTTCCAAGTTTTTCAGAAACTGTCTCTTGCTTGTCATACATCAAAAAATTGAAAATCAGCATAATACTATACAAGATCCAGAAGCCCTGTTTATTTCCTATATTACCTGCCTCCCTCGTTCATATTACTTTTAATATCTCTTTAAAGACATTATTATTTTTTGAACTATTTCTTTTTATACCTCTCATATAAATTTTCTTGTCTTTTTTAAGCCTATGTATATTGTAAAAGACACTGGAAACCTTTCATAGGTTTCTCAGTCTGAACGTCTTCTACTGTATTGTATGACCACATGAGCCTTTTATCTGCTATGTGGCATGGACCTCTGCCATGAGTTTTGCTGCTGGCTGCTCACACTAATCTGGGCATGAAAGCCAAGCTCACAGTCTGGTTGGAGATGTGCTTTGGGAAGTACTTTCTACCACTGTAGCTTTAGGAAGCCAATGGTCATGCTTCTGCAGACCTTTTATTTACTTAGATTTTTTTTTATGTACCTGCTGCTTAAGCATTTGCTTTAAGGCAGAAACTCTTAGAGGAGACATGAAATATGAGCCCCGTGTTGTGTAACAAATTATATTTAGGGTTTTTTTTTTTTTGCTGTTTTTGGAGGCCGACAACTCGGCTCCCCAATAAATAACACTGATTTTTTTATTATTACTTAGAAATATATGGCCACAACTTGATTCCTTGTTAAATGACAAAGATTTTTTATTATTATTTAGACTTATCTGACCTTAGTTTAACTAGTTTCTTGGCAGTTTTTCTTAAGTTGTCATATCAACCTTTTGCCTCTGGAGTTCTATCTTATTCTATTCTGTATACCTTTTTTTATTACTTACTCCCTGACAGTGTAGCTGGCTGTCTAGCTCTTGGTATACTCTTATTTCCTTGCTTTTCCTTCAATTTCTCTTCCTACATTTTTCTTTCCATTTATTCTTTCTGCCTGGCATCCCCTCCTATTCTTTACTGTCTATCTATTTGTCATTCAGCTCTTTTTTGACCAACCAAGTGATTTAGGCATCAAGGTATCATGTTTTCACAAAGGTGAACAAACACAGCATAAAAATGCAAAATATCCTTGTACATTAATACAAATGTTCCACAGCATAAACAAATATAACACACCCTAAAAATTATTCCACAACATTGAATTGAATTTTGATAATACAAAATGGTGAGATACCTAAGCTATGAGACATATTCCATGGAAAGATAGCTACATATAGGGAATAGAAGTAACCAAAGATGAAAATGTAGGAGAAGTTGCAGGTTAGGGCCATCTAAGTCTTATAAAACTAAAGCCCCACAAATCTGAGACAGAACTACAGGGCATGATGTGCTTCAGTCTTTCTTGGTCCAATCTTCCCTCACTATGTGTCCATTTCTCTTTGGGATGTGAATGGTATCCTGTTCCATTGTTTGTTGGAAAGATGTCATTGTCAAAAGATTGTCTGCAGTCTCAGAGGAAACTTTGGACCTTTAAAATACTGTAGGTGCTGGTGTGGACTATGAGGATCATTGGAGTGACAAAAGCATTTTCGTCACTGATGACCATGAGCCTATAATGGTCTGGGTCAGAATGTAGTTGATTGAGTGAAAAACAGATAGCAAGTTGTATTTGGTCAAGTGTGTCTCCTTGGTGATTTTCTTTTGATTTGTTGTGAAACCATCATTAGGGGGAACCTTTCTGGATAAAATTCATTATTGGGGATGTGATATGAGTCACTATTGCTTCAATACATCCCCTGTTCTTTGTGTCTACTATGCTGTGGTTGAAACTAATCATCCAGGTTCCTTCTTGTGCTATCTTGCCTTCTCCACCATTATAGACTGAAACACTAAATCATGAAAGGTTTAGTAGAAGTAGTTGCTATTCAGTGCTAATGCAGTTTGGTAGCTTGCTTTTTACAATTGTTTTCTTTGTATGTTTTTGAAGTAAAGGTTTGTCTATGTAGCCCTAGCTGTACTAAAAGTAGTCCTGTATACCAGGTTGGCCTCAAACTCAGATATCACTTGACTCTGGCTCCAAGGTTCTGGGATTGAAGGTGGACCAACATTCCTGGCTTTTTTGTTTTGATATAACTGGATAATTTTGTCACCCATATCTTGAATTTTTAAAGTTTGGCAGAGGGATTAAGTATATTTCCAAGCAGGGTATTTATTCATGGCATTAATACTGTCTGAGCCTTCTGAGTCATTGGATTGCAGGTACATCACCTTTTTCCAGCTCTTGTGTTAATTTTGACTTTTATGAATATGAGTAACTGTATGCATGAATATGTACCATGTGGTTACATGGTTCTTACAGTGATAAAAAGCTGGTCGCAGAAACCCTCAATTTGAAATAATGGGTAGTTGTGATCCCCCATTTAATCTCTAGCAAATGAGCCCACCTATAAACAAGACCAGTGAGGATTCTTTAATATTAGGGCATCTCTCCTGCCCTGTGTTGATTATTTGTGATCAACATTTGTATTGTTAAGATTTTAGTCTGTTCCTTTGTAAACTTTTAAACTTGCACTGCCTTTTAGTAAAATTTTATTCATGTTATAGTTCTAATTGGGACACATCAGGTTTCTGGAAGATGAATACAGAACTGGAATGAATTTGTAGAAACTTCAATGAAAACCCCATGTTCTTTCTATTGTTTCTGATTGTTTGACTGATTTTTCCATAGGAAATGGTCTTAATATGTACTTCTGACTCTCCTGGAAGAGATTGCATACACTAGGCTTACATTCAACTCAGAGGCACATATATACACTCCTGTGCTTTCTGATTAAAGGCTTGAGCGAATGCACCCAGCTTGCCCATCTTATTTTTTGTTTTATTTTAAGTAGGAATTAATTGTTCATAAAATTTCTCTCTTGTACTCTGTATTGTTGATCTGTTTATTTGTCTATGTTTTATAATAAACATTTCTCTTGCAAGGTGACACCCCATTCAAAGGATAGAGAAGTGATAGAGGTGAACCCCTTAATCAGTTTCCCTTTAAAGTGACTTGGTGATTAAATTTTGTCTATGCTATGGACTATCTGATGGGATTACCAGGAACTTTTGACTGTAGTGTCAAAAAAGTATATATGTAATACAGTCAGTGTCATGCTTTCTTTTATACACATGTATGGGATATTTAAGAATGCAGTGACCTATGGTGATGTGCATGTTGACTTCACTTGGGAAGAATGGGCATTGCTGGAACCTTCCCAGAAGAATCTCTACAAAGATGTGATGCTAGAGACCTACAGGAACCTCACTATTATAGGTAAGCTGGGCTTTTCCATTTCAATTTAAAATAAGGGGACAACCATTCATTAATTATTGATACTCTCCTGTAATTTGATTGAGAAAGAAGAATGGAGTGAATAAATCAAGCAGTGTTTGAAGTTCACTAAAGGTAGTAATTGAAATTTTGCACAATTTTTAATAATAAAACATGCATTTTCTGGTATTATATTTTAGGATACAATTGGGAAGACCATACTATTGAACAACATTGGCAACATTCTACAGAGTATGAAAGGTAACTTTCATGAGAAAGTTGATACAAATGTGCATCTGAAAAAATTTTATTGTGTCCTGGAAGTTTTTATCAAAAGCAATAGTGTAAATAAGAACAGCTTAAAGTTATCACTGATTATTAAATTCTCACAAAACTATAAAGTGCAATTTCAGGTAGGTGAATTGCATACACAAGGCATTCTTTATGAAAGAAGTCAAGGAAACGATGCCTCAGCTGATAATCTCTATACCACCTGTCTATGAGTACAGAAATTCATACTGTGTGAATTCCATATTGAAGTCTTTTATTTATTATTCTTCTTTTACTTAGTATATCGTATGTCACTATACAATCATGTCATCTGAGCATACATATATGGAAAGGCAAAACATACTTCTCTCTCAGAACAATTAGAAGAATCATAGCAGTCTCCATGTGAATTATACTTGTTGAGTTTGATTCAAGTATACAAGTAATTGGTTTTCCAGTTTCATCATTAATGCATCAGCAAATACACATTGCAGAAAAGTTACATCAGTGCTAAGACTGTAAATACTTTTATTTATCCTAGGTCACTTAGCAAATGTCATATCACTCACAGAATAGGAAACTTCATGAATGCAATAAGCATGGTAAAACTCTTGAGTTTTTCCAGTTTTCCTCATATATTTGCATTATAATGTATATAACAAAGTTTCTGTAAATATGAACCATGTAAAAAAGTATCTTACAATCAGAAGTATCCTCAATGATGCAAAACAACCCTTAATAAAGGAAAACAACCTGAGTGTATTCACAGTAATAAAACCATAAGGTCTAATTCTTCTTTATGAGTAGACCAAATTGTAAAATTAATTCATATAGATATAAACATTTAACAGTGTGTTGAATATAATAATGCTTATATGTATTCCATTATACTTACAGGCAGAAAAAAAGTCAAACTGGAGAGAAACCTTCTTTATCTACTCAGTGTCTTAAAGCCCTTGGATATGACAGTCATCTTCAAAGGCATGAAAGAACAAATCCTAAAGTGAAACTGTATGAATGTAATCAGTATGATAAAGACTTTGTACATCACAGTCATCTTCAAATGCCTAATAGAACACATGCTGGAGAGAAAGCATATGGATGTAATGAATGTGATAAAGCCTTTACATGTATCAGTCATCTTCAAAGGCATATAATGAGACACACTGGAGAGAAACCCTATGAATGTGATCAATGTGGTAAAGCTTTTGTATGTCATAGTCATCTTCAAAGGCATATAAGAACCCATACTGGAGAGAAACCCTATGAATGTAATCAGTGTGGTAAAGCCTTTGTATGTATCAGTGATCTTCAAAGACATATAAGATCACATACTGGAGAGAAACCCTATGAATGTAATCAGTGTGGGAAAGCCTTTGCAAGGCAGGGTTATCTTCATATTCATAAAAGAACACATACTGGAGAGAAACCCTATGAATGTAATCAGTGTGGTAAAGCTTTTATATGTCACAGTCTTCTTCAAAGGCATAAAAAAACCCACACTGGAGAGAAACCCTATGAATGTCATGTGTGTGATAAAGCCTTTGCAAGTATCAGTGATCTTCAAAGGCATATAAGAACACATACTGGAGAGAAACCCTATAAATGTCCTGAGTGTGGTAAAGCCTTTACAAGTCAGAGTTATCTTTACATTCATATAAGAATACATACTGGTGAGAAACCCTATGAATGTAATCAGTGTGGGAAAGCCTTTGCAAGGCAGGGTTATCTTCATATTCATAAAAGATCCCATACTGGAGAGAAACCCTATGAATGTAATCAGGATCGTAAAGCCATTTGCCCATCACAGCACTCTTCCAAAGCATAAAAGAACACATAACTCGAGAGAAGGACTATGCTTGTAATCATTATGGTAAAGGATTTGGTCATCATAATACTGTTCAACAGCATAAAAGGACACACACTGGAGAGAAATCCTATGAATTTTATCAGTGTGGTAAAGGTTTGGCATATCACAGTCAACTTCAAGGCATAAAAGAACACATACTGGAGAGAAACCCTATGAATATGTGTTAAAACTTCTGCTCATTGTGGAGGCCTAAAATTGTGAGCCTGTTAACAATTGATTAAAGGTCAGAGAATTGGGACTTTCCTCTAATTCCTTCAAGGTTATTGTGATTTTACCTCAAACAAATGCCCCACCAACATATAGGTCCAAGAGTTCCGTTCTCTCAAGGATATCTTCAACAGGTGTTTCTAATCGTCAGAACTTGTACTACAGGAATAGAGAAGTGGATCTCTTCCTACCTCAAACAAATTCTTTTTTTTTAAATATTTATTTATTTATGTATTTATTATGTATACAATATTCTGTCTGTGTGTATGCCTGAAGGCCAGAAGAGGGCGCCAGACCTGTTTACAGATGGTTGTGAGCCACCATGTGGTTGCTGGGAATTGAACTCAGGACCTCTGGAAGAGCAGGCAATGCTCTTAACCACTGAGCCATCTCTCCAGCCCACCTCAAACAAATTCTAAAGATTCAACTAAGTTCCAGTTTTCTTTATGAAGAAACTTGGGATTCTACTGAGGGAGTAGTTTGCCTACAGAATGTTTTGGTCTAAGGTGTAAGCATGATTTGTTTTGTTCTGTCAACATAATTTTTAACTGTGCATGTAGCTCATAAATTTCAGTTAATACTAGTTCATTTCCTTGTACTATGTTAATGCAGTCTTTAGTCTTACTCCTACATTTTGGGGTCAAGGATATTTTAAGCAGTTGGAAATTAAATGCAGGTGAATTTTCAGTACTCACTGGAATTCCCTTCCAATACTACCTTATGTGTTTCTCCATTTTATTCTTTTCATTTGTGTCTTCATATTCATATTATCTACTATAGTTCTATTACTGACACCTTTACCCTTAAGAGAGGTTTTTTTTTTTTTTTTCTCGAGGCTGGTCCAAGACAGCTAATCACAGTTCACTTTCAAGAGATAAATGAAAATACAGTGGAAAGAAAGTATATGAATGCAATCATTATAGTATAGCCTTTGCATGTATCACTAGTCTTTAATATCATGAGGTAAAATCATACTACAGATAAACCCTGTAAATGTAGTCAGTGTGCTAAAGTTTTGCACTTTATAAAGGAGTGAAACTTTTTGTGTGCAGTTAATCTGTTTTTATATTCATTTTCATATTACAATAGTCTTTGCCTACCTGAAAACGATACTGAGGTCTTATTATAAAATACCTGTTAAAATCTTTATCCAACACAAATATAATCAGTTACAGAAGAGTATTAATTCTGTAGAAAAGTTTGACAGTGTCAAAAATGTTTTCAAATATTATGATATCCACTTTTATGTTGTAAGTACTCACATACTCATGGAACAAATGAATATATGAAGACCTATGTGTAGGGTAAAAGGGCCAGACCAAAAAAAAAACCACACCCTAAACCTGAAAGCAGAGCCACTGAAAGACATAAATTTTTACCACCCTAAACTTAGAGCCAATGAGACACACCGTGACTTTTTTTTTAAATATTTATTTATTATGTATACAATATTCTTTCTGTGGGTATGCTTGCAGGCTAGAAGAGGGCACCAGACCTCATTACAGATGGTTGTGAGCCACCATGTGGTTGCTGGGAATTGAACTCAGGACCTTTGGAAGAGCAGGCAATTCTCTTAACCACTGAGCCATCTCTCCAGCCCCCTAGAAAAACATCTTAAATATTACTTATTATATGTGACATCTAAGAAAATTTCAGTTGTTTTTCTGATTATAGATATTTTCCTTAATCGTTTTATATATATATATAACATATATATATATAAATTTTATAAACTATATATATATACATATATATAAATATATAGTTTATATATAACAGTAGGGACAAAAAAATATGAGATTCCTGGCTCCAAAGAATGTCCCAGGGAGGGGGAGGGAAAAAGGAGGAGGGGAGGAGGCGGAAATTTTTAATAAAAAAAAAATGTCCCATTCATCTGACACCTTTCTGTTAGATGGTGGATACTATTCTAGAAGCTGGGGAGTTACCAACAGCAGCCACATTCTCTCAGGCAACCTTCCCTCTACTAGCAATGTTAAAGTTAATGTGATTGACTTACACTTTTTTCTCCTAAAGAAAAACTAGACATGGGTATCTCTACTTAGCCCAGGCTGACCTTGAACTCAAGATCTCCCTGCTGCAGACTTCTGAGTGATGGAGTTACAAGCATGAGCCCTTTCTTTCAGAAAGTATAGTGCCCAGTGCTTATATCATTTACAATCTATTGCCAAGTTAACGGTATAGATGCTTTAAATCTGTGAATGCAAGAAAGCCTAGAAAATTGCGCTATATGATTGTAGCTACTATTGCCACAAATATGTTTTCTTCTGGGACTGAAGGTGTAGCCCATTAGTAGTGTTTGCCTTCAGGGGCTTGGGTTTGAGCCTCACCAATACTCCCATGCATACAAAAATTCGGTCTTTCTTGTTTAGTTTTTGTTTTCCAAAAAGATTTTTTTCTCCAACAAGTGGAGGTAGTGGTACAAGCCAATAATGCCAGCACTCTGGAGGCAGAGGCATAAAGACCTCTCTGTGAGATCTAGGCCAGCCTGATTTAAAAAATGAGTTCCAGGACACCCAGAGCTGTTACACAGAGAAACCCTGCCTCAAAAAGCATCATCAACAAAAGATGGTTCTGCTCTCCCAGGGGATGCAGAGTCTATTCTCCACCCACATAGTAACTGACAACCATCTCTAACTCCACTTCCATTGCATCTGATGCCCTCCCGAGACTTCCTCAAACAACAGGCATGTCCGTGGTGCACATATATACCTTCAGCCAAAACATTTATACACATAAATCTAAAACCAGAAAAAATGTGGTGGGAGGGCATTGAGACAACATCTTTCTATTCTGTATGTAGCTCTGGCTGTCCTGGAATTCACTATGTAGACCAAATTGGCATTAAAGGCATGTGCCACGTTATCCATCTGTTTATTTTATTTTTAATAAGTATACTTGTGTTTGGGTATGGTGCATGGAGTTAGAGGTAGTTAGGAGTCGCCTGACATGGGTGCTGGGAACCAAACTCTGGTCCTCTAGAAGGACAGCAACAGCAAGCACTCCTAACTATTGAGCCCATTTTTATTTATTGATTTTTTCTTAGTTATGGATGCCTGGCCTTATCTTGGCCTGTTCCTTTTTTTTAATTTTATTTTATTGAGAAAAGCAAAAAAAAAAGTTTCTGCCTCCTCCCAGCCTCCCATTTCCCTCCCTCTCCTCCCACCCTTCTCCCCCTCCCCCCCACTCCTCTCCCCCTTCCCCCACTCCTCTCCCCCTCCCTCTTCAGTCCAAAGAGCAGTCAGGGTTCCCTGACCTATGGAAAGTCCAAGGTCCTCCCCTCTTGGTCCATGACTAGGAAGGTGAACATCCAAACTGGCTAGGCTCCCACAAAGTCAGAGCATGAAGTAGGATCAAAACCCCGTGTCATTTTCCTTGGCTTCTCATCAGCCTTCATTGTTCACCATGATCAGAGAGTCCGGTTTTATCCCCTGCTTTTTCAGTCACAGTCCAGCTGGCCTTGGTGAGCTCCCAATAGATCAGCCCCACTGTCTGAGTGGGTGGGTGCACCCCTCGTGGTCCTGGCATCCTTGCTCATGTTCTCCCTCCTTCCGCTCCTCATTGGGACCTTGGGAGCTCAGTCCAGTGCTCCAGTGTGGGTCTCTGTCTCTATCTCCATCCATCAACAGATGAAGGTTCTATGGTGATATACAAGATATTCATCAGTATGGCTATAGGATAGGGTCATTTCAGGTTCCCTTGATGTGGGAGTGATTTCTTATTAATAAAGGAACTGCCTAAGCCCATTGAGCCCTTAGGTGGGTGGAGTAAACAGAACAGGATTCTGGGAGAAAGAAGCTGAGTCAGTGAGTCGCCATTATTTTCCTACGCCAGGCAGACGCAGGCTAGAATCTCCCCGGTAAGCACACCTTAGGGTGCTACACACCTTATATGAAATGGGCTAGTCCAGGTGCGAGAGTTAGCCGAGAAGAGATAGCCAATAATGGGCCAGGCAGTGTTTAAAAGAATACAGTTTCCGTGTAATTATTTCGGGTATTAAGCTAGCCATGTGGGTGGCCGGGTACTGGGGACATAGCTCCGGCGCTCATATTACTACATTCCCTATCCTCAGCTGCCCAAGAAAGTAACTGGGGACATTGCCTTGGGCCCCTGGGAGCCCCTCTAGGTTCAAGTCTCTTGCCAACCCTAAGGGGGCTCACTTAACTAAGAATTGTGCCTCCATGCTCCTCTATCCAACCTTCCTTTATCCCAATCATCCTGTTTTCCCAATTCCCCCAATCCTCCCCTTCTCATTTTTCTCTCCACATCCCCCCTTATCCCCATCCCACCCCACCAACAAGATCCCAATTTTCTCCCCGGCCATTTTATCTACTTCCCATAGCCAAGAGGATAATTGTATGTTTTTCCTTGGGTTCACCTTCTTATTTAGCTTCTTTAGGTTCACCAGGCATACACTCCGTGACATTTATTTATGGCTAGAAACCAATTATGGGTGAGTACATCCCATGTTCATTTTTTTGGGTCTGGGTTACCTCACTCAGGATAGTGTTTTCTATTTCCATCCATTTGCATGCAAAATTCGAGAAGTCATTGTTTTTTACCACAGCATAGTACTCTAATGTGTATATATTCCACAATTTCTTCATCCATTCTTCCATTGAAGGGCATCTAGGTTGTTTCCAGGTTCTGGCTATTACAAATAATACTGCTATGAGCATAGGTGAACAAATGCTTTTGTCATATGATAGGGCATCTATTGGGTATATTCCCAAGAGTAGTATTGCTGGGTCCAGGGGTAGGTTGATCCCGAATTTCCCGAGAAACCGAAACACTGATATCCAAAATGGTTGCACAAGATTGCATTCCCACCAGCAATGGATGAGGGTACCCCTTCCTCCACAGCCTCTCCAGCAAAGGCTATCATTGGTGTTTTTGATTTTAGCCATTCTGACAGGTGTAAGATGATATCTCAAAGTTGTTTTGATTTGCATTTCCCTGATCACTAAGGAGGTTGAGCATGATCTTAAGTGTCTTTTGGCCATTTGAACTTCTTCTGTTGAGAATTCTCTGTTCAGTTCAGTGCCCCATTTTTTAATTGGGTTAATTAGCATTTTAAAGTCTAGTTTCTTGAGTTCTCTATATATTTTAGAGATCAGACCTTTGTCTGTTGCGGGGTTGGTGAAGATCTTCTCCCAGTCAGTATATTGCCTTTTTGTCTTAGTAACAGTGTCCTTTGCTTTACAAAAGCTTCTCAGCTTTAGTAGGGCCCATCTTTTCAATGTTGCCCTTAATGTCTGTGCTGCTGGGTTTATACATAGGAAGCGATCTCCTGTGCCCATCTGTTGTAGTACTTCCCACTTTCTCTTCTGTCAGATTCAGTGTGTTCGGACTGATATTGAGGTCTTTGATCCATTTGGACTTAAGTTTTGTGCATGGTGAAAGATATGGGTCTATTTTCATTCTTCTACAGGTTGACATCCAGTCGTGCCAGCACCATTTGTTGAAGATGCTTTCTTTCTTCCATTGTATACTTTTAGCACCCTTATCGAAAATGAGGTGTTCATAGGTTTGTGGGTTAAAATCCGGGTCTTCTATACGATTCCATTGGTTGACTTCTCTGTTTTTATGCCAATACCTCACTGTTTTCATTACTGTAGCTCTGTAATAGAGTTTGAAATCAGGGATGGTAATGCCTCCAGAAGATCCTTTATTGTATAAGATTGTTTTGGCTATCCTGGGTTTTTTGTTTTTCCATATAAAGTTGATTATTGTCCTCTCAAGATCTGTGAAGTATTTTGATGGGACCTTGATGGGAATTGCATTGAATCTGTAAATTGCCTTTGGTAGAATTGCCATTTTTACTATGTTGATCCTCCCAATCCAAGAGCAAGGGAGATCCTTCCATTTTCTGGTATCCTCTTCAATTTCTTTCTTCAAAGAGTTAAAGTTCTTGTCAAATAGATCTTTCACTTCCTTGGTTAGAGTTACCCCAAGATATTTTATGCTGTTTGTGGCTATTGTGAAAGGTGAAGCTTCTCTGATTTCCCTCTCTGCTTTCACATCCTTTGTGTATAAGAGGGCAACTGATTTTTTGGAGTTGATCTTGTATCCTGCTACATTACTAAAGGAGTTTATCAGCTGTAAAAGTTCTTTGCTGGAGTTTTGGGAGTCACTTATGTAGACTATCATATCATCTGCAAATAACGAAAGTTTAACTTCTTCCTTTCCAATTCGAATGCCCTTGATCCCCTTATGTTGTCTTCTTGCTATTGCTAGAACTTCAAGCACTATATTGAAGAGGTATGGGGAGAGTGGACAGCCTTGTCGTGTTCCTGAGTTCAATGGGATGGCTTTGAGTTTCTCTCCGTTTAATTTGATGTTAGCTGTCGGCTTCCTGTATATAGCTTTTATTATGTTTAGGTATGACCCTTGTATTCCTAATCTCTCCAAGACTTTTAGCATAAAGGGATGTTGAATTTTGTCAAATGCTTTTTCAGCATCTAATGAAAAGATCATATTTTTTTTCTTTCAGTTTATTTATATGATGGATTACATTGATAGATTTTCATATGTTGAACCAGCCCTGCATCTCTGGGATGAAGCCTACTTGATCATAATGGATAATTTTTCTAATGTGTTCTTGGATTCGGTTTGCCAGTATTTTGTTGAGGATTTTTGCATCGATGTTCATGAGTGAGATTGGCCTGTAATTTTCTGTCCTGGTAGAGTCTTTGTGTGGTTTTGGTATCAGAGTAACTGTAGCTTCATAAAAGGAATTTGGTAATGACTCTTCTGTTTCTATATTGTGAAATACATTAAGGAGTATAGGTATTAGGTCTTCTTGGAAGTTCTGGTAGAATTCCACATTGAAACCATCTGGTCCTGGGCTCTTTTTGGTAGGGAGGTTTTTGATAACAGCTTCTAATTCTTCGCGACTAACAGGTCTGTTTAGGTTGTTCACCTGGTCCTGGTTTAACTTTGGTATATGGTATGTATCTAAAAAAGTGTCCATTTCTTTTACATTTTCCAGTTTTGTGGCATACAGGCTTTTGTAGTAAGATCTAATGATTCTCTGAATTTCCTCTGTGTCTGTGGCTATGTCCCCCTTTTCATTTCTGATCTTATGAATTTGCATATTCTCTCTCTGCCGTTTGATTAATTTGGATAGGGGTTTATCAATCTTTTTGATTTTTTTCCAGGAACCAGCTTTTTGTTTCATTGATTCTTTGGATTGTTTTCTGTGTTTCTATTTTGTTGATTTCAGACCTCAGTTTGATTATTTCCAGTCTTCTACTCCTCCTAGGTGAGTCTGTTTTTTTTTTCTAGAGCTTTCAGGTGGGCTGTTAAGTCTCCAATGTGTGCTTTCTCTGTTTTCTTTAAGTGGGCACTTAGTGCTATGAACTTTCCCCTTACGACTGCTTTCATAGTGTCCCATAAGTTTGAGTATGTTGTTTCTTTATTTTCATTGAATTCAAGGAAGACTAATTTCTTTCTTTATTTCTTCCTTAATCCAGGTATGGTTCAGTAGTTGACTGTTCAGTTTCCATGAGTTTGTCAGCTTTCTGGGGGTAGCCTTGTTGTTGAATTCTAACTTTAATCCATGGTGATCTGATAAGACACAGGTGGTTACTAATATTTTTTTTTGTAACTGTGGAAGTTTGCTTTGTTACCGAGGATGTGGTCAATTTTTGAGAAGGTTCCATGAGTTGCAGAGAAGAAGGTATATTCTTTCCTATTTGGGTGGAATATTCTATAGATGTCTGCTAAGTCCAATTGATTCATTACCTCCATTAATTCTCTAATTTCTCTGTTAGGTTTCTGTCTGATTGACCTGTCAATTGATGAGAGAGGAGTGTTGAAGTCTCCTACTATTAGTGTGTGTGTTTTGATGGCTGCCTTGAGTTTTAGTAATGTTTCTTTTATGGACATGGGTGCTTTTATATTAGGGGCATAGATATTCAGGATTGAGACTTCCTCCTGTTGAATTGTTCCTGTTATGAGTATAAAATGTTTCTCTCCGTCTCTTCTGATTGATTTAAGATTGAAGTTAACTTTGTTAGAAATTAGTATGGCCACACCTGCTTGTTTCTTAGGTCCATTTGCTTGATAAGCCTTTTCCCAGTCCTTTACTCTAAGTAGGTGCCTGTCTTTGTGTTTGAGGTGTGTTTCTTGTAAACAGCAGAATGTTGGATCCTGTTTTCGTATCCAATCTTTTAGCCTGTGCCTTTTTATAGGTGAGTTGAGCCCATTAACATTAAGTGATATTAATGACCAGGGGTTGTTAACTCTGGTCACTTTTTTAGTAGTAGAGTTTGTGTGCATCCCTTCTTTTAGTTGCGCTGGTGAAGGGTCTCTAGATGTTTGAGTTATAGTGGTCATTGTTGGACTCCTTGGTTAGTGATTTTCCTTCTATTACTTTCTGTAAGGCTGGATTTGTGGCTACATATTGTTTAAATTTGTTTTTATCCTGGAAAGTTTTGTTTTCTCCATTTATAGTGAATGAAAGCTTGGCTGGGTATAGTAGTCTGGGCTTGCATCCATGTTCTCTTAGCTTCTGCAGTTACATCTATCCAGGACCTTCTGGCTTTCATGGTTTCCATAGAGTAGTCAGGTGTAAGTCTGATAGGTTTACCTTTATAAGTAACTTGGCCTTTTTCCTTTGCGGCTCTTAATATTCTTTCTTTATTCTGTATGCTCTGTGTTTTGATTATTATATGGCGAGGGGATTTTTTTTTTGATCCATCCTATTCGGTGTTCTGTATGCTTCTTGAACCTTCATAGGTATATCTTTCTTTAGGTTGGGAAAGGTTTCCTCTATAATTTTATTAAATATATTTTCTGGACCTTTGAGCTGCACTTCTTCTTCTTCTTCAACTCCAATTATTCTTAGGTTTGGTCTTTTTATTGTGTCCCATATTTCCTGAATGTTTTGTGATGAGAGTTTGTTGGATTTGCTGTTTTCTTTGATCAGTGCGTTTATTTTCTCTATGGTATCTTCAGCATCTGAGATTCTTTCTTCTATCTCTTGTATTCTGCTGGTTATGCTTGTTTCTGTAGTCTCTATTCATTTACCTAGATTTTCCATGTCCAGCCGGCCCTCTGTTTGTGTTTTCTTCTTTGTCTGTATTTCAGTTTTCAAGCCTTGAACTGTTTCCATTATCTGTTTGATTGTTTTTCCTTGGTTTCCTAGGATTTATTCAATTCTTCAAACTTTCCGTTATACTTCTCATCCATTTCTATAAGGGTATCATTCACTGATTTATTCAATTCTTCAAACTTTCTGTTATGCTTCTCATCCATTTCCATAAGGGCATTTTTTACATGCTGTTTAAGGGCATCAATCATTTTCATAAAGTCAATTTTTTCTACTTCTTCTTGGTTAAGGTGTTCCTGTTCTCCAGATGCGAGGTCACTGGGTTCTGGTGGATTCATGTTGTTCTTCAGATTGTTGGGTGAATTCTTGCATTGGCACCTGCCCATCTCTTCCTCCCAATGCTCCCATATGGATCTTCTTTTACAGGATCAGGTCTCCTTGCCCACTGATGTACCTTCCCAGTGATGTCACTCCCCAGTGATGGCTATCCTGGTGCACCAATGATGTCTCTCCTGGTGCCTGGATCGGGTCTCTTTGCTGCTTGGGTGGCTCTTAAACAAAGGGCCTACCTTGCTTGCTGCAGGCAGGCTATTGAGACAAAGGAGCTACCACCTTCCCGGTCCCAGTGCCCGAACAGGCAGAGCTGGGAGATGTTATGTGGTCAAAGAGGGGAGGGAGTCAGACGGAGGGGGGGGCAGGGTTGTGGATGCAAGCTGGGTGGGATAGGAAGAGAGAGGAGGTATCAGGCAGTATAGCCTGTGCAGTGTGACCAGGAAGTGTAGGAGGGATGAGGAATGTCTGAGTTCCCTGTCCCGGGCTGCTGCTGCGGTCAGAAACTCACTCACCCCAATGATGTCTCTCCTGGTGCCCGGATCGGGTCTCTTTGCTGCTTGGGTGGCTCTTAAACAAAGGGCCTACCTTGCTTGCTGCAGACAGGCTATTGAGACAAAGGAGCTACCACCCTCCTTGTCCCAGCGCCCGAACAGGCTGAGTTGGGAGATGTTATGTGGTCAAAGAGGGGAGGGAGTCAGACAGAGGCTGGCAGGGTTGTGGATGCAAGCTGGGTGGGATAGGAAGAGAGAGGATGTATCAGGCAGTATAGCCCCTGCAGGGTGACCAGGAAGTATAGGAGGGATGAGGAATGCTGCGGTCAGAAACTCACTCACCCCAATGATGTCTCTCCTGGTGCCTGGATCGGGTCTCTTTACTGCTTGGGTGGCACTTAAACAAAGGGCCTACCTTGCTTGCTGCAGGCAGGCTATTGAGACAAAGGAGCTACCACCCTCCTTGTCCCAGCGCCCGAACAGGCTGAGCTGGGAGATGTTATGTGTTCAAAGAGGGGAGCCACACCATGACTCTTAAACCAGAGCCACATAAACACTTTCAGCCCCTGTATCCAGAGCCAGTGAAAGAAACACCCCGACCCTAAAATCGGACCCAAAATGTGGAAAGGGGCCATTAAGAGAAACACATTTTGTCTCTGAAACTATATCCAAATAAACACTCTACCCTTGTTCAACTGATCACAAAATCGACTAATCCCTGAGCTCAAAACCAACCAATTCCAGAACCCAAAATCCAGTAAGTGTCTGCAAATTTTAACACTTAGGGAAAATCTTCTACCTGGAAAATCTCTGCCCATTTATAAGCCCTGTTTCTAATCAATCGGCAGATTCTCTTTTCTACCCTGGCAAAGGTAACCAGTCTTCTGAATTAATCCCTTTTAAA
Source organism: Microtus obscurus (assembly GCA_963919715.1). Taxonomy (NCBI): domain Eukaryota; kingdom Metazoa; phylum Chordata; class Mammalia; order Rodentia; family Cricetidae; genus Microtus; species Microtus obscurus. The sequence goes on along the minus strand of CAWTZC010000501.1, from coordinate 36,810,094 downwards.
TAAATCTTTTGAATGAGTTTTGGATTAAGACCTTTCCCCTGAGCAATTATAAACTCCCTAGTTGTTTGGAGTAGAGAAGCAGTGGACAACTCTGGGGTAAACTCCCTTAAAGGAATGAAGCAGTACCATTTTGTGGAAGACTGCTACATTTTTGCAGCAGTTCCCCCCCTTGCTTAAGATAAGAAGTGGCCAGATGTTAGTGGCACATTCCTTTAATGCCAGCACTCAGGAGGCAGAGGCAGGCAGATCTCTGTGAGTTAAAGGCCAGCCTGGTCTACAAAAGTTTGTTCCAGGACAGGCCCCATAAAACTACAGAGAAACCCTGTCTCAAAGAAACAAAGGGGAGGGACTGGAGAGATGGCTCAGAGGTTAAGAGCACTGACTGCTCTTCCAAAGGTCCTGAGTTCAATTCCCAGCAACCACATGGTGGCTTACAGCCATTTATAATGAAACCTGGCGCCCCCTTCTTGCTTGCAGGCACACGTGGAAGGAATGCTATACACATAATATAATAAATAATTAAATATTTAAAAAACCCAAAGGGGAGGGGAAGAAATAACAATTTGGTTTGGGACTGAGATGAAATAGACAACGTTGCTAGGAAACTCTGGTGGGACAAAACAGAGAAGTAATGGACAATTCTGCTGGGAACCTCCTTTAGGGGAGTTCAGCAGAGCAGCAATGAATATCTCTGCTGGGAAACTCTCTTAGCAGACTGAAGCCAGGCCTAGCTGTAAAGGCTCTCTTTGTGAGAAGAGAGATTGCTGCATCCTGTTGAGAGAACAAATTCAGATATAGCATGACACTCAGGATACTTTTTCCTATATATCTGTAGGTCTCCAGGATACGTTCTCTTCAGGGTTGTAGGCATAGCCTGACTTCTGATAGTACAGCAGGTACCTTTTTCTTCAGGGCTCTATGTAACCAGGATACCTTCCCTCCACAACTTCATTTATAGCTGGAATTCCATCATTCAGGGTGTCTTTCTCTTCACAGATGAATATACCCAGAATTTCTTCACTTCACAGGTGTAGGTATAGCCTGCATTCCAACATTCAGTGTACCTTTCTCTTTAGAGAGGTAACAACCCAGGATACCTTCCTTCCATAGCTTCAGGTGTAGCCTGACTTCCTGACAGTCAGCATACTTTTCTATTCAAAGCTGTAGGTATCCAGCATACTTTCCTTTCACAGCTGTAGGTATGGCATGCCTACTGATAGTAAGGATACCTTTTTCTTCACAAACTTAGGTATTAAGGATAACTTCCCTCCATAGCTTCAGTTATAGCCAGACTTCCCAAAAATTAGGATCCCTTTCTACTCCCAGCTGTAGGTATCCTGGATATCTGCTCTTCACAGATTTAGATATAGACTGACTTCAACAGTCAAGGGATCTTTGAGTATCCAGGATGCCATCCCTCTACATCTTCAGGTATAACCTGATTTTTCAACAGGCAGAGTAACTTTCTTCTCACAGCTTTAAATACCTTCCATTCACAACTGTAGATATAACCTGACTCTACATTATTCCCTTCAGAGCTGTAACACTTGAAGTATTAGTTTAAACAATCAGATAACCCTTTTGGGTTTTGGCCTTTATACATCTCTTCAATTAAATGAAATAAATAATTGAGGTATAAAATTGTGTGGATTTGTTGGTTTCTTTTCTGTTTTTGTGATAAAATGTCTAGGTCAATTTATAAAAGAGTTTCATTTGGCCCTTGGTTTCAGAGGGATTCGAAAGAGGCATGGAAAAAGGAGTCAGACATGTCTGATAAAGCGGGAAGCTAATAATTCACATTGTTAGTCTTCAGCATTGATGTATATTTTTTTCATTGAATCCTTTGATAACCATATACAGGGTCTTTCGATTAAGTGATAGCAGGCAGAAGAAGCACTGGGATATCTTAATCAGCAGCATTATAATGACATTTGGGACCTGGAGAGATGGCACAGTAGTATTGATTCTTTGGGTACTCAAGTTTGATTTCTATCACTCACACAAGTTTGGTCAGAATTTTGTGTATTTCCAGGTTGTGGAGATCTGTTGAATTCTTCTGGCCTCTTAGGAAATGAGATATGGAAATGGTGAAAAGACAGATATATAGGTGATTCCCTAGTTTGAAAGGGTTCTGTAATGGTAAAAGTTTAAATGCTGCAGATCTTTGGTGGCTACAGAGGCAGAAACACTGCAGGTTCCCCCAGCAGCATTTGTGGGCCATGTGGCAGCAGACAGCAAACAGCTAGTCCCGAGAGCAGCCAGTCTCAGGCAGGAATGGTGCAGTTCCATGAGTAGCTGCAAGAGGCCACAAGAGGAAACAGACGGATGCTCAGAGGCCACAAGAGGAAACAGACGGATGCTCAGTCATGAGACCAGGCCACAGGTCTCTAGAGGCAGCTAGAAGCTAAGCTGCAAGTGAGAGGCAGATGGATAGGCATGCTATGCAAAGTGAGGTTGGATGTTCATGGGTTATGGAGGTAAGTTGGAGAAGGAAAAGAGGAGAGAGAGAGAGAGAGAGAGAGAGAGAGAGAGAGAGAGAGAGAGAGAGAGAGAGAGAGAGAGAAGGAGAAGTGGGGAGAATCAGAAACTGCCTCTTAGAGGGGGAGAGGGAAAAGGAAGAGACTCGGGTTGCAGGAAGGAAGATCTGCCTGCCTCAGCAGACAGGGGAGGGAGTGGACATGGACAGATCATTACAGCTTCCCTTCATGTGCCTGTTATGCTAAAAAGAATGAAATTTAAGTGTACAAATTTTGTCAGTGAGTATACCAAGTGAATGCCGAATACCAGTGGTGACCACAAGATGGTATCTGATACTCTTTGACTTGAGGTATAGACTGTCCTGAGCTGTCTCGTGGGTGCTGAGCCTTCTGTCTAGCCCCATGAACATGCAGTTGATAATAATAATGTATGAATGGCTGATATGAGTTCATCATTTTTGTTCTGTTTTTCAAAAATAAGGTTTCTCTATAGCTTTGGAGCCTCTTCTGGAGCCCACTCTCTAGATCAGACTGGCCTCAAACTAAAAAAGAGATTGGCCTCTCTGCCTCTCAAGTGCTGAGAATAAAGGCATGCACTTCCCCCCTTCCACACACACTAAATTTATCTTTACCTCAAACCTGATAGTCCAGAAGAAATATAAGACTGATAGCATCAGAAACTAACCTAGACTTGGTTCTTAATAAATATTGCAGGCCCAAACCTCTACAACATGAGGGAAAGGTACAAACAATAATCAGCACAGAAAGTCACAATAAATGCCTTTAAAAGATGGTTGAATATTTATTGAAAACCACAAGAGTGAATTTGTCTCCAGTGGTGTAAAAAGGCAGCAATTGGAGCTCACAAGATCACATGTCATGTCTAGCCCTCCTTGAGTTTATACCTCCTATAAGGAGAGAAAACGAACTTGGAGGCATGAAGTCTGACTTGTCTAAATGGGATCATATTATGTTTCCCTAACGCGTGTAACACCCTCAGTTAGGAGCCGTGAGTGGTGGCGACTCTAGATGACAGCCAGGTTGTGTAGGCATTCTGAGACATGAACTTAAGTCTCTAAGGCCAAGGCAATCAGGTATTTACAACGTGCCATAGGGTTTGTAAGAATTGCTAGATATGGAGCAATTTTAGGTGTGAAAGCCCATGGCTGAAAGGCAGGGGTGCAGTACTTGTTATCAGCCTGAGAATAAATTGGCAAAACCTGTACTCTATATATTCAGCTATGTGGGTCATACCTCTTAGGTCTTCCATCATTTACTTTTTGGTCAACTCATATAGCTGTCAATGATAGTACCTTGCACTCTTCATTTTGCAGTTTCCACTTGGATCTTAAAGCTTCTAAGTTTTCAGACCATCAATCCCTGGAACTAGCCTGCCTGGAAGGAATAAGGATATTCTAAGAGGCATTTTTATCTCTCCCTTTGGCTAACTAACAACTAGGGAAGCTGTAACGACCGTGAAATTCTAATTTCACTGGGAAATTCATTGTAATAGACGACTAACTACTCCAGATGAGATTGTCTGTACTAAGGGAATGTTTTTTTCTTCATCTGACCAACTTGCTGAAGAGACTGGAGCTGAGGTTGAAGGAGGGTTTTAGAGATGGTAAAACGTTCATTAAAGGGCTTAGTTATATTCCTTAGCTGTGCATATCTCTTGCCATATGTATAAACTTGTTTGGACCCCAAGGATGGATGAATTGCCTTTTTTCTTCATCACTGTTCTGAATTAGTCACACTGAAAAAGATGCCATGTTTACAATTTTTATTAATAATTTGATTTGTTTTCTATTGTTTTCTTCTTATTTTAAAGAATAGTCTCAGTATGAATATGTGTATGGCCTAGAAATCAGTATGTTTGCTAGTCTCTTCTAGGACATCATAAAGATTTGCACAGCTTGTCTCCAGGGTACGTCACAGAAAACTAACTTGGTTTGTATTTGTTTTTGTTTATTCAAGAGAAGGTTTATTCGTGTAGCCTTGACTGTCCTGGATCTTTCTCTGTAAATTAGGTCGACCTTGAGTTTACAGAAATCCAACATCCTCTCCCTCCCACATATTAGGATTAAAGGCATGTACCAACACCATCTAGCGTAACTTGATTCTTTTAATATGGATAAGAGTGAATGAGTGGGGCTGGAGAGATGGCTCAGTGGTTAATAAGAGCTTTGCCTGCTCTTCCAAAGGTCCTGAGTTCAATTCCCAGCAACCACATGGTGGCTCACAACCATCTGTAATGAGACTCTTGGTGCCCTCTTCTGGCCTGCAGAGATACATGCAGGCTGAACACTGAATACATAATAAATAAATAAATCTAAAAAAAAAAAACAGAGTGAATGAGTGGCCTGCCTGGTTAGGGTACACAGGACACAGGCTCTGGTATGAAGTCCAGTATCAGAAGAAGGCTTTCCATCAAATGCAGGCCTTCTGTCTTATAGTCTACTGTCTTGCAACTATGAGAAATGTTGTTTTCCTTTATCTTTGAGTCTATTATAATTCATCAAGGGACTAGGGAAGAGTATTGTCCTTATTGTTCACATAATGAAATCCAAGCTCACGGAGATAAGAGGTTTCATATAAACTTAAGTGTAACTGCTCATCTTACACATCCTTCAATCTAATGACTTATTAAGTGAAGACACTTAAACCAGGCATGGCACATAATGAATGCAAGAATTTCAGCTTTTCAAAGTCATCCAAGGTGAGAATGATCAAATAACTATGGTGGACAACCAATGTAACATAGGGAGGCAGTGATTGCCTTAAGACAGTGTCTGTTTTCTTCACAGTAGCTCCAGAACATGATACTAGCAAGTGTTAACTGTAGTATTTACCACTCTAACATTTAAATTCTTGATAATGTTTTCTGTACAAGGTAGGCAAGATCACTTAAGGGTCAGACCCATTAGCCCAATAGCGATTAAAATCTCCTGCAAGTTGGTAAATTAGCTTCAGACAGCGATGAGCTCTTTATTTATATATCCAAAACAGCATGTAGAGTCCTGAAACAAAACAAATCCAACAGAAATGGACCCGGCAGAATTTATTCATGGATTTGCACATATTGATTTACATATACTTATCAAGGAAGAAATTGGAAGGGGAGAATTTGTGAATAGAGGCAGATAGGAAAAGGATGGGTAAAAGTGATGTAATATGTTTTAATTAAAATAAAAAATAACTAAAATTGTGGCTTGAAAGATAGCTTAGCAATTCAGAACACTGGTTCTAGTTGTAGAGAACTCAGGTCACATTGCAATAAACCTTGGTTGCTAAACATCTGTTATTCCATATCCAAGAGTTCTGGTTCCCTCAGGTGCCTCTGTGGGTACTACATAGAGACACAGGTAGGCAAACACCAATATACATAAGAGAAAGGTGAAGAAATGAAATTGTGTATAGTATTGTGAATAGTATTGTCACGGTCTTTAGACAACAGTCAGGGCTGTCCATCATAGATGTATCTGTGTTCTTTTTCTGAACCAGCTTGTTTGGAGGCAAAGAAGCCTTATTCCACAGTTAGAGTAGGTCAGAATATCTCTTCATTTAAGAACACAGCATGGATAGATGATTTTTTCCATCAATTATTTTGTATTTGTGTTCTATGCTTTGTATGTTTGAGGACTGTGGCACTGATACATCATTTAAATGTATCTTTTAGATCATACATTATGATCTATTATCTTTTAAATAATGGGTTATGGTATATTTATATTTAGATCATATTGCATGATCTAAAAGATACTTTTTGTCTTTAAGTTTCCATCTGCCTAAGTTATTAAACTTGCTTGTTCTTGTCCCTATTTCAATTTTTAACATATAACCTCAGTCCTGAGCCAAAAAGAGACTTAAGGATGACAACAAATGTGGAATGCAAAATCTGTGTCAGACTGGCTCTTTTAAAACATTCACCACCACTGGATACATGCTATTATTAATGAGACTTTAGTTTATTAAACTTGTGTGTGTGGAATGATATATCCCTGGGAAGGGATATTAATTCTAGAACAGTTGTATCTCCAACCTTGTAAAAAATAGTTTCTGAGACAAACTTTTTTATCTTGAATCTGGTAGCCTTGATCCCAATCCATTGTTTCACAAGACAATGACCTTTTTATATTTTTGATTAAACTGATTATATTTTTAGAGTAAAACAGTAAACTACCAGTGAGCTTTAAAAACAAAGTTCTGACTCATGTAGTCAACTGTTATTTCATTTCATTTCAGTAAAAGAAAAAGGATTTTTGTGTGGAGCAGGCTTCTTTCTTCAGACCAGAATAGGAAGAAGAGCTTGTTTTTTTATGAAATAGGACCTGATTGTGACAGAATCAGTGAATTTGTAATGCCCCAACATGTATCAATCCACATGATGTAAGTTAAGGCAGGCCAGAGTTTAGGTGTGCAATTTGGGAATTTTAACTTGAGCCATGAATATTGAATTTCTGATAAGAGAACCTTTTTTATCCATATATGTTTAATTCTGCATGTCATGATTATATTCATTAGTTATAACTGTGTGTGTGTGTGTGTGTGTGTGTGTGTGTGTGTGTGTGTCGGATTACAGATCTCAGAAGCTAGCAGTGCACATAGGGTCATGGTGAAATCATATTTTATTATTGCCATTCCCTCTACCAGGGAATGATTTTCTCTTTTACAAAGTCAGTATGGCTTTGTGTTTTTTCAATTATATTTACCTTTTTAAAACAATTATGTTATACTTTTTAAATTTGATTATCTTTAAGTGCTTCACTGCTTTAATCTCTTTTTTCTATTCTCCATTGTTTTCAGGTCATTAAGATTACTTTTCCATTTCCCTCAAGTGCTGTTGATTATTTATTTATGCTGATAGCAATGTCCCATGTTGCTTAGGCTAGCGTCCCACTAAGATGTTGAGAATTGCTTTGAACGCCTAATCTGCTTCTGCTGCCCAATGATAAAAAGAAAGTCATGCATTTGCTTCAAGGCTGGGCCCTACCTGGTCAGTGAGAAAGGGAAAATAGGTCAGTAAATAAATGTGTTTCACCTTCTCTGGATTTCTTTTGCAAAATTACAAGTGAAGAGGAACCTGTGTAAGAATTGAGCTTACTGGCCAACTTTAAACAGGTGTAGTCCCAGCACAGAAAGTGATGGACAAGAAGGAGCATGAAAGTTTTCGTACTTTGACTGTAGCTCACATTAGAAATAAGTAGTGAGGTGCTGTAGGAATTCCTACCACCAGTAGCTTTTAAGTTACACACCCACTTGGACATGGCCTAAGACTGTTTGTGCCAATGCAAAGTGCATGTCCAGCCACTTTTCCCACTGTGAGATTTGGTTGCTGTTCTTCGTTCCAGCAGAGGATTGTGATTTGTGAGTCTACCCCTTAATAAATAACACTCTATTATTCTCAGTTCTCAGCTAGTGTGAATTTCTTTTAAGCGCCCTTCTTCATCTGGAGCCCAATGTAGATTCAGAATCCACACCTACCATTTGGATGGTCTAAAGGCCTAACTGGTCCTGAACTAATTAATTTTAGATGATTATTACATGTGACTGAACATGTTTTTGTATCCACAGAACAGGGTGTCATGAATCTGGATAAAGAACTGAACTTATAATAAAACCAATTGCAGTAGTTACACTAGTTTGACCAATATAGAACTGAATAATATAATGTGGCCCAATCAAAAATAGTTATACGGGAACTCACCAAGGCCAGCTGGCCCAGGTCTGAAAAAGCATGGGATAAAACCGGACTTGTTGAACATAGTGGACAATGAGGACTACTGAGAACTCAAGAACAATGGCAATGGGTTTTTGATCCTATTGCACGTACTTGCTTTGTGGGAGCCTTGGCAGTTTGGATGATCACCTTACTAGACCTGGATTGAGGTGGGTGGTCCTCGGACTTCCCACAGGTCAGGGAACCCTGATTGCTCTTTGGGCTGATGAGGAGGGGACTTGATCAGGGGAGGGGGACTTGATGGGGGAGATGGAGGGAAATTGGAGGCAGTGGCGGGGAGGAGGCAGAAGTCTTTAATAAATAAATAAATTTAAAAAAGAAGAAATAAATAAAAAAAATTAAAAAAAATTAGTTATTTTAGAGGTTAAGATGAACATCCTGAGGGAATTTGTGTGACTAGTACTTGGTGTGCCCTTTACAAATTCCTAGCCTCTGAAGCCCATGGCCCTATAACATGTTTCAACTCTTAAAAATATTTTTGGGTATTATACTTACATCATTTCCCCCATGTCTTTATTGATTCTAAGCCCACCCATACACACTATTGTTTTTTAATTTGTGATCTCTTTTTTTCTTTAACCAAAGTTACTATTTGAATGTGATCTATGTTTGGTTTTACCATATCTGATCTACAAAGGAAAGGCTTGATTGTACTTGTCTTTGTTTCATGGATTATACACATAAGGTACTCCATATCTTGTAAGAAGAACTAGAAGTGCTCTGAGATACTGGAATAGTTTCTGCTAAATAAAATTTCCCAGATTAGAAAACTGTCTGCCCCTAGGATGGAAAGGCAGAACTGTGAAAGTCTATTAGTGCCTTAGTCATTTGATCTCTGCTCATATCATAGTGGAGCTGCTACTGTTTGGCAGCCAGTTAGGTAATGCTAGATACTGAGGGACCCTGGGCAAATCTAGCAATCAGGAACACAAGTGGGTTTTTTCTACAGTTCTCCATTATGATATGATAAGTCATGCCATAGTGAGTAGGAACACATTGCCTTCCATGCAAGAGGAGCAGGTTTGCGGAGCTGTCAAATGTGCCTTGAGTTGAATGGCCCATGAGACAGACTGGTTCTGTTGGCCAATGTGTTGACCTGGGAAGTGGTCCTTCTCTCCTAAGCATTCCTGAATATACTCCCTAGAGACAGGGATGCTCTTCAGGCCCAACAATGGGATATGTGATCTTTTTAACATCACTGTCTTGTGTACACACAAAGGCATTCTTTTAATGTACAATGGGAAGATAGAATAAAAAAATGAAGGGCAGGATTAAAGAAATTCTTAAGGTTGCATTCCACATTCAGATAAGATTTACAAATAATTTATAAAACTGTTTGAAAGGAGGTATTGGAGTTATTTTTCAGAAATATTTTATTTAAATGCTTTTATCTTTCCTCTACCATCAGGCACAATGGTAAGATTTAGGGACATTCAATTCTATTAAGCAAAAGGAATTTCTGTACCTGCAGAAATTCCTTGGGTGTTCCTGGTGTAGGGCAGGTGGATAGGACAGATTCCACATCTTGTGCCATAATCCATAAGTCTGGAAACAATTATTCTTCAATATTATTTTGTATGTGGGCATCAATCAAATTGGATTTCCCAGAAACAACAAGGGGGAATGATGGGATGCATAGCCTCAGTCAATCTTTTTGATCACTTTCATTTCCAGAGAGAGTTCTAGAACAGGGGACCATGATGCTTTGAAGCAAGATCAAAAGAACCCAAAGGGACAGACATACAGCAGTCCAGGTGTTATTTTGAGTTATTTTTAGAGGACTTATGAAGTCTGTCTTTATTTAGTTTCTATACATGTACAATCATAGTTAACACTGGTTGATTCTTGAAAGAAGCTAAAATTATACAATGGAAAAAAGAAAGCATCTTCAAAAAATGGTGATTGAATAACTGGATGTCAACATGTAGGAAAATGAAAATGATCCATATGTATTCACATGCACAAATCTCAAGTCCAGAAGATTAATGATCTCAATATGACTCCAACCATACTGAACCTGATAGAAGACAATGTGGAAAGTATCCTTCAATGCATGGACATATTCCTAAATATAACCCCAATAGCATAGATCATGAGAGAAATAATAAATATATAAGACCTCCTGAAACTGAAAAGCTTCTATAAAGCAAGGGACACAGTCACTAAGACTAAAAGACAACATATATATCTTTTCTAACCCCACATTAGACAAGGGAGTGACCTCCATAATACATAAAAAACTCAAGAAATTAGACATCACAAATTCTAAATAACCCAGTTAAAAAAATGGGCACAGAATTAAACAGAGAATTCTCAACAGATAAATCTCAAATGGCCAAAAGACACTTAAGGAAATGTTCAACATACTAAGTCACTATGGGAAGTGCATATCTTGCAGTCTGCAGTCATGTTGTTTGTTTGAGCCTTGGTAGAAGTAAAAACTCTCTAGTGGCTTGGATGCTTTGCTTTTCTGATCTTGAGCCCCAATATTTGTCTTGGTTTTTATTACAAGGCACTGAAGACATTCCATATGGAGCTTTTCTTCTTGGCAAAACTCACCTATTGGGCAAAGAACTGCCTTGGTTCAACTGTTGACAGTAAGCATACTGCTATCTAATCTGAACAAGTAGGACTCAAGGAAAAACAGCTGCTGAACTTTTTCAGAACAGGGTAGGACCCTCTTTTGAATTTTTCTTCTTCTGAAATTGGTCTATCAGATATTCTAGACCCATAGGCAAAGTTGGATGCCCCAACATTGCAGACAGATTTTGTGTGACTGTCCAGGTAGTCAGCTACTTCTGTCAGTTCTTACATTTTTTGGAGGTCACTTACTTGCACTTCCTGCTTACTCAAGTAATGTTGTTTTCCTTCTCAGGTCTTTGATGGGGTTGGAGATTAGATAATTGCAGTTATAACCCTCTACTATCTTAGGTAGGGCATATTAGATTATTTTATTAGCTTTATCTTGTTCCTGATTTTACTAGAATCACTTACAAGATTTAAGACTTTCTAGGATAGGGCAGTTATTGAAATGCTTTCTGTAATTTGCCCGTAACCTATGGCCTGAACATTTAGCATGTTTCTTGCATGATGTTGTTTCTGTTGGTTGTAGTTTCATTTTTGTTTATGATTTTACTTTCTTCTTCTTCTTCACAGTACTTGATAGTTGCTCTTATTGTAAGTAGTTTTATGTTAGGATTAAAGCCTTCTTATTTAGGAAAAAAGGGGGTGAGGAATTATGGCAAGGTTCTGATCCATTTAGCCAATGTCTTTTGGTGCAGCAAGCCCTGTGTTGTGGTCTTGTCTGCCTACAAAACAGCTTTAAATCTAAGGGTTGTTCATTCTCTCTTACTCTTATGGTCTCTTGGTTTGTCAGAGTGGAGCATGTGGTAGAGAGATGTTTTGTGGTTGGTATTCTTCACCCCTGGACAGAACTGCTGGATGAAGACAATTGGATCAGCAGCAGCATCTGATTGGTTCTGTATCAGTGAATGTTTTTCATATCCTATACCTAAAAAAATTGAGACCCCCTAGAAAAAGAAATGCAAACACAAACAATTTTGAGATACCGTCTTATGCCTATCAGAATGGGTAGGATCAAAACCCCCTAAGATAGCTTATGCTGCAGAGGATGTGGAGTAAGGAGAAGACTCGTCCATTGCTGGTGGGAATGCAAACTTGTACAACCATTTTGGAAATCCGTATGATGGTTTCTCAGATTATTGGGAATCAGCCTACTTCAGGATCCAGCAATACCCCTTCTGGGCATATACCCAAAAGATGCTCAGTCATACTACAAAAACATTTGTTTAACAATACTCATAGCAGCATTATTTTTAATAGCCAGAATATTGAGAAAACCTAGAGGCCACACAACTGAAAAATGGTTAAAGAAAATGTGGCACATTTACTTATTAGAGTACTACTCAGTGGTTAAAAATAATGATGAGGTATGAATCTGGGACCTATAATGGAGTAGGAAGGAATCAGATATCTCTGTGGGATCAGGCATGAGTCTGGGACTTCATAGAGAGTAGGCCTGAGCCAGGACTTCTGTGGTCCAGGCATTGGTCTGGGACATCAAAGGGAATAGGCAGGAACCAGAAAAATCTGCAGGTCCAAGCGTGAGTCTGGGACCTCTGAGGGAATAAGCCTGAGCCAGGTCCTCTGTGGGTCTGGACACACCCAAGCCTCAAACTCTGAGGGAGTTGACCAGAGCCAGAGTCCTTTAAAGGACCAACCCCAAGCCAGGGACATGTGCAGGAATGGATCCAGACCAGGGATATTTACAGAAACAGGTTTGAGCCAACAACCTACATAGAGCAGGCCTGAGAAAACAAACTCCAAGGGAGTTTAGCAAAGCCCAGGAGCACTGAGTGACCTCCAGGAACAGGCATGACCAAAAGGGTAACTAGAACTGTGGCACTGACTATACTACAAGAAACAACCATCTGGGCCTTGGATTCGCTAGCACCTAGTACATTAACCACAGGCACAGGCTAACAGATTGAATGCAAAAACAGAATTTATCCTTCTTCTGCATATAAGAAATACACCTTAACCTCAAAGAAAGACATCATCTCAGTGTAAAAGTCTGGGAAAAATATTCCAATCAAATGGACCTAATAAACAAGTGAGTGTTGCTATCCTAATATCTAATAAACTAGACTTCAAACTAAAATCAATTAAAAGAGACATCACTAAGAAGGAGAATTACAGAGCACTCTCACTCATGAACATTGATGCAAAAATACTCAATAAAATACTGGTAAATCAATCCCAAGAACACATCAGGACCATCATCCACCATGATGAAGTTAACTTCATCCCCAAATGTGGGGATGGTTCAACATACAAAAATCTGTTAAGGTAATCTACCATATAAACAAACTGAAAAATAAAAGCCACATGATCATCTCATTAATGCCAAAAATACAACATCCCTTCATGATAAAGGTCTTGGAGAGAGCAGGGATACAAGGAACATACCTAAACATAATAAAGGCAACATACAGCAAGCCAACAGCCAATATCAAACTAAATGGAGAGAAACTTTCAGCGAATCCACTGAAATCAGGAACAAAACAAAAATTTCCACTTTCTCCATATCTATTCAATAAAGTTCTTGAGGTTCTACCTAGAGTAATAAGTCACCAAAAGGAGATCAAATGAATACAAATAGGAAAAGAAGATGTCAAACTCTCACTGTCTGCTGATGATATGATAGTTTACAAAAGCGACCCCAAAAATTCTATCAAGAAACTTCTACAACTCATAAACACTTGTAGCAGGATACAAGATTAACTCAAAAAAAAAAAAATCAGTAGCCCTCCTGAACTCAGATGATAAAAGGTCTGAGAAAGAAATCACAGAAATGTTACCCTTCACAATACCCACAAATAGCATAAAATATCTCAGAGTAACTTTAACCAAATAAGTGGAAGACTTGTATGACAAGAACTTTAAATGTTTGAAGAAGGAAATTGAAGAAGACACTAAAAAATGGAAAGATCTCCCATGGTCTTAGGTTGGTAGAATTAACATAGTAAAAATGACAATCTTACCAAAAGCAATCTACAGAGTCAATGCAATGCCCATCAAAATCTCAGCAAAATTCTTCACAAAACTTGAAAGAATGGTACTGGACGTCATATAAAAAAGCAAAAAATCCAGGATAGCCAAAACAATTTTGTACAACAAAAGAACTTTTGGAGGCATCACAATCCCTGACCTCAACCTATACTAGAGAGCTACAGTACTGAAAACAGCCTGGTATTATCATAAGGACATGGAGGATCAGTGGAACTGAATTGAGGACCCAGATATAAATCCACACACCTTTGAACACCTGATTTTTGACAAAGGAGCAAAAAATATCAAATGGAAAAAGAAAACATATTTTTAAAATGGTGATGGCATAACTGGATATCAATATGTAGAAGGATGAAAATAGACCCATATCTATCACCATGCACAAAACTCAAGTCCAAATGGATAAAAGACCCCAACATAAAGACAGCCACACTGAACCTTATAGAAGAGAAAGTGGGAAGTACACTTGAATGCGCAGGAGACAACTTGCTAAATATAACCCCAGCAACACAGGCAATTAATAAATGCGACCTCCTGAAACTGAAAAGCTTATATAAAGCAAAGGACATGGCCAACAAGACAAAACAACAGCCTACAGAATGGGAAAAGATCTTCACTAACCCTATATCAGACAGAGGTCTGATCTCCGTAATATACAAAGAATTCAAGAAATTGTTCATCAAAAGAACAAATAATCCCAGTTAAAAAAGTGGAGTACGAAACTAAACAGAGAACTCTCAACAGAGGAATCTAAAATGGCTGAAAGACTCTTGAGGAAATGTTCAACATCCTTAGTCATCAGAAAAATGTAAATCAAAGCAACTCTGAGATTCCATCTTACACCTGTAAGAATGGTCAAGATCATAAACACTGATGAGAACTTATGCTGGAGAGGTTGTAGGGAAAAGGGAACACTTCCACATTGCTGGTGGGAATGAAAGATGCTGCATCCCCTTTGGATGTCAGTGTGGTGATTTCTCAGAAAATTGGGAAATAAATTTCCTCAAGAGCCAGTAATACCACTTTTAGGTATATATCGAAAAGATGCTCAATTGTACCACAAGGACATGTGCTCAACTATGTTCATTGCAGCTTTCTTTGTCATAGCCAAAACCTGGAAACAACCTAAATAACCCTCAACCAAAGAATGGATAAGGAAATGTGGTACATTTACACAATAGAGTACTACACTGCAGAAAAAAATAATGGCATCTTGAATTTTGCAAGCAAATGGATGGAGCTAGAAAACATCAATTTTCGTGAGGTATTCCAGAACCAGAAAAAGAGTTATCACATGCACTCAGTCCTAAGTGGTTTTTAAACATAAAGCAAAAAAAAAAATCAGCCCACAAATCACAATCCCTGAGAACCTAGACAACAATGAGGACCCTAAGAGAGACATACATAGATCTAATCTACATGGGTAGTAGAAAAAGACAAGGTCTCTTCAGTAAATTTGGAGTATGGGGACATTGGGACAGTGTTGAAAAGGAGGAGAGAGGCAGGGAGGGGAGCAGAGAAAAATGTAGAGCTGAACAAAAATCAAAAAAAGAAAAGATGACATCTTGAATTTTACATGCACAAGAAAACACTATCCTGAGTGAGGTAACCCAAACACAAAATGACAAATGTGGTATGTACCCACTCATATGTGGATACTAGCTATAGACAAAGAATATTGAGCCTATAGTACATGAGTCTAAAGAAACTAAGTAATAAGTTGAACCCTAAGAAAAACATATATAGATCTACTGAGAAACTCAAAATAGACAAGACTGCCTGATAAGTTGGGAGCATGGGTGTGGGTGGAGAAGGTAAGATGGAAAGGAAAGAAGAAGGGAGAAGGGGAGAGGTAAAGGGATCTTGAGGAAATGGAATATTTGAGATGGAGGAAGGACAGAGATGAGAGCAAGGAAAGAGACTTCTTGTTTGAGGGAGACATTATGGGGTTAGCAAGAAACCTGGCAGTAGAGAAATTCCCAGAAATCCACGAGTATGACCCCAGCTAAGACCCTAAACAATAGAGGAGAGGGGGCCCAAACTGGCTTTGCCCTATAGGCAGGCTGAAGAATATCTTAAATATCATCATAAAACCTTCATCCAGCAACAGTCAGAGGCAGAGACCCACATCAGTGCACTGGACTGACCTCCCAAAGTCCAGTTGAACAGTGAGAAGAATGAGAGTATGAGCAAATAGGTCAGGACAATGATGGGTACACCCACTGAAACAGTCTGCCTGTGATAATGGGAGGTCACCAACACCATATGGACTTGGAAGAAACAAGCATAGGACCAAACTAGTCACTCTGAATGTGGTTGACAGTTGCTTGGCTGTGGCAGACTGCCGGGACCACTGGCAGTGACACCAGGATTTATCCCTACTGCTTGTTCTGGTTTTTTGGGAACTTATTCTCTTTGGATGGATACCTTACTCAGCCTAGATATAGTAAAGCGGGCCTTGGACCTTCCCCAAAGTAATGTGCCTTACCGTCTCTGAGGAGGGGATGTGGGTATGTTGGGGGTTATGTGAAAGTAACGGGAGGAGGGGAGGGATTGGGAACTTGGATTCATATGTATAATGATAAAATATAGTTATTTTTCTTTTTAAAAAACAATGGGAGAATTCTTTTATGAAATCATAATCTTTGGCATTATACTAACTCTTTAACAGCTATTTTATGGTGTAAGACATATAATATATATATGCATATATATGTATATATTTTTTCTAAACATTTTGTCATCATATTAATGATCATATAAAGTTCTAATACTACAAAACTATTTCATCTACCCTCCTGTACATGATTTCAGATTTGATTGTCTAACAGTTTTCTGTAGTGAACCATGTGCACATCTAACAGAGAATTCTGAAGTCTACAAAAGGAGGATTTAGCCACACGATCATTCCTCCAGGATTATGATAGAACTGCTAAGATGAAAATAACACATAAATATCTGCTTTGGACTACAATATTCTCAGAAGAATTCTGAGGTCAATAGAAAAGATCATCCAGCATAACAGACAACTTTAGTCAGAACTTGATAAAAGCCCTGAATTCCCCATTACCCAGAGACTGGACAACAAAATTGATACAACTATTTCTCACAGGAGTTGACAATTAACCATTTTTTCTTTTCAGTATTTCCTAAATATTCAATCAGCCCCAGGAAGCAGAAAGTAAATTTAAGTTTATAACTACCACATTCCCAAGAGTTGGGGTGCAAGGTTTTTGTTATTTCATTGGTTCATGGATATTAGTCATTGGTTAGGGTGATGTTGCTATTGGTAATGGTCAGAAAAAAAAGGCTAAACAAAGGAAAAATGATTCAAGATTCTTGATTTGAAAAGATAAAAGGTGGATATACATAGGATAGGATTGAAAGAGTAGATTATTGGAATTACTCTGAAAAGAAAAGGGGAAGATAAAGATATGATAAGATTAAAAGATAGATTGTTGAATCTGCTTTCAAAAAGCAACCACTAGTTTTGAATGTTTTGCATTGGATTATATTTTTGTATACTCTAAACAATTTTTGTATATTGATACAAATTTGAAATTTTGTTAAAACATACTATACATGCATTTCTACTCTTCATCAAGGCATTGTATATAATGAACTCATTTAACAATGTAATAAAAATTTTTATTTATTGAAAGTTATAATTGCCACTTGATTATTATAATAAAAATTTGCATGTTAGTAATTAGACAGCTATTCCATTTGAACTTATAGTCACATTAGGCACGTTTTCAAGGTCAAACAGATACACTTTAAATAGATATGCCATCTTCAAACACTTCAAACATCTGCAGCATATGACATTTAAGATGTTTTAATAACATAGGTTCTTTTCTCATGAAACAATGAGACATGGCTGCCTCTGGAAGCACTAATCTACTGCTTAGAAGACAATGGACATCAAGGAAACTCCACATTAAATTTATTTTCTTTGTGTAAAAAATGCTGTCACCTCCACTGATGACAGTTTGCTGTCCTAATTGGACAAGTGAAACACACAAAAGTGTTTTGCATAATTTTTAAGACAAGGTGGGACCAACCTTCAAAATATTGTGCTTCACATAAAAGTCTCTTGAATATGCTAGGCATGTATGCCGAAGATGGATACCCCACCATTACAGAGGAACATCGAATGACTGTCCGTGTAGCCAGCTGTTTCTCTCATTTCTCACAATTTTTGGAATTTACTTGCTTGCACTTCCAGTTTTCCCAGTTAATGTTTCCTTCTTGGGTCTCTTTCAAAGTCAAAGACTAGATAGTTATTTTTATAGTTTTCCAGAAATAGAAAGCAATTTATAATAGAAACAAAATTTGTTACAAGATTTCAGATTCACTAAAATAGAATAAATAAGAAATATCTTCTCTGATATTGTCAAATGCAAAAGAATAAAGCATTGTTGATATATTTATTGCCTGTATATATTGTGTATAGTTGTCATTATTGTATAACTTTTTTTCTGATTTACTTATGTTCTTCTTTTATATTTTAGACAAAAAGGGGAATGTAGTGACAGCTCAATTGTATTTTAATAAATAAAGCTTACCTGAAGATAAGAATGCAAAGAAGTCATACTAGTCAGCTATATAGGCCATGTAGTTGTAACTTAGAACTTTAATCCCAGAAACCATACTAGTTAGACATAGAGTACAGACAATGGTGAGGCACACTATTAACCCCAATACTAGAGAGGAAGACAAGGTAGGATGAGAGAGGAATTTGCTCTCTTCCAGTTTAAAGATATCAGAGAGATAAAAGCTGTTAGTGTTTGTCTACTTTGCTTTTCTGATCTTCAGATTGGGTTTTTGTTATTCATGCTACACTCTGTGGCCAAATTCCTGGTACTAAAAATCTCTCTCTATCCCCTCACTTCACCCTTCCTCCTCCATAACCCCCTGAATAAATATTCAACCTCACCCTGCATGTTGTGCCTATCCATGTCTCTGTCTCCTGCCCGCCTGCCATGTGTCTCCCTCCCTGGGACCAGCCACCGCTCTGGGACTGGCAGCCATTTCTGCCTGGGACTGGCTGCTCCCAGAGCCTGCTGCCTGCCACCACATGGCCCGCTACCACCATTTGGGACCTACAGCATTTCTGCTGCCACCGGGGATCTTGCAGCATTTTTTTTTTTTTTAAAAAGAACAATTAGGTGACAATTCCTAGACATTTTTTGTATTTGTTTCCTCTTTTGTATCTATGAGAACTATAGCATTGGTATTGTTATCTTTTCGATCAAGCATCAATATTGACATGTTACATAGGCTCCAAAGCAGTCTACATTTCAGTGCCATTTTCTTGATTTTTATCTAAGACCTTGTGGTACAAGATGGAAATGTCCAGGCACTTTTTTTTTTTTTTTTTTTTTTGTGGCTGGAGAGACAGCCATGGGTGCTGGGAACTGAACCCTTTAATGGCTGAGCCATCTCTCCAGCCCCGAGTCATTTCTTTTTATAAGTTTTGTAATTTTTATATATTACTGAATGACTCTGAGTTAAAATTGTCCCTAAATGTCCCTGAACTTACATTGTGATTATAACTGTGAGTCTAAAAGCTCTGGACTTCAAAGATATCCTGACTTATAGGGAATCCAGGCTATACCTAAAGCTGCAATAGGGCAGCTGAAGAGGGGCAGAGCAACAATAGGACACCTCTGGAGGGGTAGAGCCACATGGGACAGTTTGCCCCTGAAGAGGAAAGTGTCTTGACTTATAGGGAAGCCAGGGTACCTGTAGTTGGGAAGCAGTAGGGAATCCTGTTCTCCCTGCAGCATATAGCAATTCCCCTCATCTCCTGGAATGCCCCTACAGCTGAGCTCTTCTCAGGTCCCCTAAGGGATAGTAAACAGGAGAGCTACCCCCTTCTTGGGCAACCCAAGAAGATACTTCTTCTGTTAACACTGTGCTAAAGGGGAAGTCTTGCAGAAAAGGAGTAATCTCCTCAGGCTCCAGGAAAAAGTTGTTACTTCTGCTCAGCCTTGCTAATCCTCCCTAAGGGAGAATCTTAGAAATGTTTTTCAGCTCAGTCCCCTCTGTGATTTCCCAGCCAGGTTCTTATATTCTTTGTGGAATCAAGATCTTCACCCAAAACTCTTTGGAGAAGGAGATTTATTTGAGAATGTGGAGGCCAGGAGAGTGGTAGCCTCTGCTGGTGAGGTAAATGAGAGCCTGCAACCGAACAGGCAGAAGGGCTTATATAGGCTTCTTAGGCATGGAGTTTACCCAGGGAGATGTTTACCTGCTCAGGGATTGGTTAGTTTAGTTGGTCAGGTCAGGGATGACTCTGATTCAGGACCAAACTGTTTTTCTGTCATTGGTCTTTTTTAGACTTTTGACTCTAATCTTAGGGTCAAGGAATATTTCATTTACTGGCTCTGATTCTAGGGACAATGGATGTTTCTATGGTCCTGGTGTTGAAAGACCCCCAGTGTGGGGAGACTCTCACTCAAGTCTCGGGATAACACGACCCCCCCAGTAACTCACCAGAGACTGCCCTTGCTGCAAGGTTTAATAGATGAGATGAGATGGGAACCAAGTGCACTGGGGCCGGGACTCATAACCCAAGCAGGGGAAGAGTTCGACCCCAGTGACCGGGAGAAAGGGTTTTTAAGGGAAGAAACCACAGTCCAATGATCTGAAATGGACAGGGACAGTGTAACAGAAAATTCCGAAAATATCAGTGATTGACCGCAAGGGGGCAACTCCCTGCCTCTCAAGATCACTCTCAAGGTCATAATCAGCTAGTTCCTGAAACACAGTATTCCAAAACTACCAAACACAAGGGGGAAACTCCCTGTTTCTCAAGATTATTCTCAAGATTACAATCTAACTTTATCTTCAGCTAGTTCCTGAAACACAGTCACTGAACCGGCTAATCCTAGATTTCTAATTTTCGCCCGGCTTAGATTTTTGGCTCTATTTTTTCCTGCTGGGGGGGAGGGGCATGTGTGTCTGGATTTCTCCAGGTCTTTCAGTGTGAGAGTCAGCATGTGTCTCTTAGGTTTTGGGTTCAGGGATAAAATGTTTCTTTCCCTGGCTCAGGTCTCAGATCCAGGATGCATTTGTTTCACTGGTTCTGGGTTCCGGGTCAGTGTGCTCAGCGATTGATGTTTCCTTTATAGGCTTTTATAGCCTGTAGTGGTTATGTTCAGAAGTGGATTTCATAACTGAACGTGCTTAGGAATACACAGAACTCCACACGAATATGCCCAAACTCCCCAAGTAAAATACCCATGGTTCTATTGTTTAGGAAAAGCATTGGTTTGGCTCTAATTTTAGGGCCATCTCCTAGTAATCGGACATGCTCCTGATGCATCCAGAGTTGGAAAAGGTGGAAAAGGTCTTGTCAAGCCCTCCCATCACGTGGACGGGACTTTCAGGTGAAGAGGCAGCCTGGAGTGGTGGCTGAGCTCAGACTCTGGCACACTCACTCCAACTGCAAGGACTCCTGATTGCCACCCAACTTGCTAACCGCCTCTCCCAGAACTTCTACTTCTAAATGCCCACCACTGGAGGCGAAAAGCACGTATTTTTCTGGACTAGGGGGTGAAAGAAAAAACAAAAAAAACCTCATCCACATAGGAGTCCTAAGACTTTCGACAGGAACAAAAAGCCCCGATGCTAAAGAGAGGGGCGGAAAAGTGGAAAACCGGAATCCGCCGGAACCAGGCCCCTCCACCCTCAGAGAGCACCCAAGTCTCCAGCCTCAGGTTCCGGGTCGCTCCCCTCCCACCGACCGCGCAGCAGCAGCTGGAAGTTAGCGAAGCACTCTGGGTCCGTCAATCAAGCGCGGCCTCCTGCCTCCACCTCACGTCTCCCCCCTCAAAAAGAATAAAATAAAATAAAGGGAAAAATAAGTAATTTGGGAAGTCGTCTGGACAGGGAATTCGTCCCAGATCCGGGGAGGCCGCATGCAGGGGACTGACTGCCTGCACCGAATAGGCCGCCGGCTCAGCAGCCCCCACCAAGAGATCCTCGCCGCGCGCCCTCCGCGCTCAGGCATCCCCGCGACCGGCCCTGGTCAAAGTTGCGCAAATCGCCCAGAGGACTGGCAGCTGCTCAGCGGGCACGGCGGGACGAGCGGCTGAGGGGGTTTCCGGGAGTTCCGGGCGGGGCCTCGAGGCGAGCGGGCGGTGCGGGGGTCGCAGGCTGCTGCACAGAGACATTCCGGCTGCGTCAGGGACTGCGCTACTACAAAGGACTTCCGCTGCTGCGCAGTCTCGCCTGACGCAGGGCACTGAGCCGCCCGACTTACAGGGCGACTCCCGATCTGCCCACCAATTCGCCTCAGCGACCTCCAGCCTTTCCCTCCCTCTGGCCTGCCCACTCATTCCACCGCAGGGGCTATGGGCTCCCGCGGTCGCCTGTTGTGGATAAGCTTAGGGCTGGATGATGCTCGCACTGAGCCCAGATATCAGACCCCTGCCCCGCTGGGCTCTGCAGATGGACCCGCCCCACGCTCCACTTTGGGAACGCAGACACCCTCATCTGGTCAGCTTGAAGCTCCTTTGCTCCGGGTTGCCCATTCCCGGCGCCGCTTCACCCCTCCTCACACCGGCCTTTGGCCTGTAGCCTGAGTCACTTACCCCGCCTTGCCCTACCAGGACCACCTCCTGCCATGGCTCCTGCTACGCTCATCACCTGCCCTGCGCCCTCACCAAGTACTGGTTCCTACTTTTCTTTCCTGATTTTCTGAGGTACATGTGACACCCAGGAAAAAAGCACCTTTAGTTCATTTTTACCTCAGCATTGAACCACAGAACAAATATTCCCTCTTGTGTCCTTAAATCTCTTCTGGACATCCTTCCACGCCTGTGACAAGGAATTATTCTATCCACAAAGAATAGTGGGCTGTGAAACAACCACGTAGTGTCCAGGTGGAAGAAGGAGAAGTGCCTACAGGAAGACAGTCGGGTCTGGAACCAGATCCAAGGGCAAGTGCTATTGAAAAGCACACTTCCACTGATCTGGAAAAGGGTTTTGTCTGGTTTGGAAAGCAGGGTCAGCAAATACTGTGCTGTGACTTTAAGAAGAGGCTCACCCTATGGGAGGTGCACTTGTCACTCAGGCATTACTATCCAATCAGACTCTCCAGGTAACTTGCCAGTCAGAAGTGGGGGACTCTTCCTGGTTCCAGCTTGGCAGTGAAGTGGCAGTGGAGTCAGTGTTGTGTACTGTTCAACTAAAACTCTTCCAGGAAACTGCGTGGAGCGCTTGCGAAAGCTAGGAAACCGCGGCATGGTGAGTGAGGGGCTGCTGTCCCTGGACAGGGAGGAGCAGATGGAGAGGTGCTGGAATTAGTGAGGTGGTTCCCCTCCAGTTATGCATGAAAAACTGCAGCCAGATTCCCCATCCTTTCAAGTTCAATATGGTGCCTGCAACTTCCTGAATAGGGCAGGCCTCTGAATAACTTTGCACTGTGGGCTGAATCTGCTTAGAGCATTGGGAGCAGGGAGCTGTGTGGAGAATCCTCTTTCTAGGCAACATCAGAATGCTTTTAGTGCGTTCATGGAAAGCAGGTTGCCAAACTCATGCAGGTCTAGTTTCTCTAGTAAATTCTAGAAGTTCAGCACTGTGCATTTCACCTTCATGTGTGAGATCCATTTATTGTTAATATTGTGGAGGTTGTAAAATCAACCATATATGGGGTATTCCTCCACTTTTATGCCGTGATGTAGAAGAGTAGAATTGCTAATATAAGAGATTTATCAATGCTTAGAAAATATTAAGTCTCAAAAAGTAGAATTTAAGGGAGATAGGACTGTCTCTGTATACTTGTCGGGCCTCATGAAGCAGGGTCTTGAGTATTTCCCAGTGTATTTTCCTGAGCCGAACTTGAGTTGGCCTGAGGCCTAGTGTAACTTTCTGAGTCTAGCTAGATTTTGAAGACCTGTCTCTGACTACCGGACCTAGACCTGACTCTGCCCAGCTACCACTAACATGGCAAAGTATTATTGGCCCTTGTTACTTACTCCACCTTGCCCAATCCCAAGCTTCTCTGCCCTCATCACAACCTTATTAAGTCCTTGTTTGATACCAATAAAGGAGTTTCTGCTTCGACAGACACCCACTCACTGGGTTTGTTTTTCCCTGGTGCCCCGTGGGGAGGGTGGCTGAATTGTGACACTCATCTCTTTCAGCCCCACAGAGAGTCTGGCAAGTCAGGCTCTGCCCCTGCTCTTTCTGCCTGAGAACCAGGCAGATTGGTGCCCCTTGTAAGGAGGCTCTATCCTGTCAGGAGCTGTTGCTGCCAGAGAACAGGGCATATGCTAACCAGATCTGTTAGAGATTAGGATACTAAATGCACATTTGTTCAACAGAATATTTCGGAAATTTGGCTCCAAACCTTTACAAAGAATTCTTCCCTGGTTTACAACCTGGCACTAGGTCTATCTGCATACCAAAAAAAAAAAAAAAAACAGTCCTATAACAAGCTACTCAAAGGGGAATAACAGGGTCACAACCAACTTTAAGTCCTGGTGTGCCACTGAAGTTTCATTTTCGTTTAGAGAAAAGCATAGTTCTGCCTGATGGGTAATATGGCACCAGGTGACAGCTGTTTGAAAAATAAAACACTGTTGCATTAAGGACTGGCCTGATCAACTAAGGCTTTTGTTTAGGCTCTCCAGCTGGGAGAAGGGACCTTCTTGGGAGAGAGAATAACAGCCCAGGGCCTAGGCTTTGGAAGCTTCCCTAGGGTCTAATGTATTAACATTTGAACATAGCTACTTTGGTAATCCCCTGGGGTCAGGGCCTTTGTGGAAGGGTTGCTTTAGATCCTGAGAACCCCTCAGAGCTATGGTTGCCAATCCCTAGGCCTTTTTTGGTTTGAGTAATGATCACCTAATACACCATATTCCCCTTGTGTAGCATTGTTTGATTAGCCTCCCCTTGAATTTGTACTAAGTGTGAGGGTTTCTGCTGACTTCATTGAAGTCTTTCTCTTTTTTCCATTTCTCCCCGGAAGTTGGATACAATATTCTGGTCTTAAGAAATCTACTTGGCATGGAACTTAGCATGTGCAAGAAATCCCCACCCTAGCTTTTATTTTTTTCTTTTTTCTTTTATTTTTTTGGGTTTTCAAGACAGGATTTCTCTGTAGCTTCAGAAAATGTCCTGGAACTAGCACTTGTAAACCATGCTGACTTTGAACTTGCAGAGATCTGCCTGTCTTGCCTCCAGAATTCTGGTATTAAAGGCCTGTGCCACCACTGCTCAGCTGCTTGTCACTTCTCTACCTTCTACTTGTCCTATCTTCCTCATCCCCTGTGACCTTCACCACAGGACCCTGCCACTGTTTCATGCCACTAGTGTACTTAAGAAATTGTTCTTGGAATATCTTTGCTGTCTAACCCTCCCGTCTGCCTGGGTGACTAGAACTACAAATTGCCTATCTCTTTTGAATTGTTTAAGCTTCAGGCAGAGATATATGTGTACCATCAATAAAGAGATTTTTCTTTGTTAATTATTTTTGTGTGAAGTGATTTCTCAAAGGGAAGTCATATTAATTGTAGAACTGTTGTTTTCCATCCTGTTGGAAAAACTGTGTTTGAGACAAGCTCTCGTAGGTTGACTTGGGTGGCCTTGATTCCAGTCTGTTGGCACTCAATAAATTGGCCATGTCTTCCTCTATATTATACCTGCAATATTATTAAATTGCATGACTGTACCATCTAAGTTTTAAAATAATCTGTTTGAGTCATTTAGTCAACTATGCAGTGTAGTCACATTAAAAGAATCCACATATGCAAGATTGCTTCTGTCTTCTGACCAAAATAGGAGGAACAATTTATTCTGTAAAGTGCAGGGGAAACAGGGTAGGCCTCCAGCTCCTGGAGTCAGCATTTTGATAAAGGACTTGATTGATGTCAGGGGAGTGATTTTGTAATTTCCCAGCATGTTTTAATTTATGTCATGTGAATGAATATAGATCTGTGTGGGTGTACACTTTGTAAAGGTTATTTTGATCCAATGAATACAGAATGTGTAATTAAGCAAATATCCTATGCAGATATTTCAGCCCTGCTTGACAAAGAAGCAGAATGTTGTGACCCTGCCTAAGAAAGCTATTATTTTTCTTGTTTAAGATGTGTACCTTAGAGAAAAGATGCGAGAACTCTTTGATAGGCTCTAATCCCTAGTCTGGACCACATGGCTATAAAGTCTGTTTCAACATTTTTTTTTATATTTATTTATTTATTATGTATACAATATTCTGTCTGTGTGTATGTCTGTAGGCCAGAAGAGGGCACCAGACCTCATTCCAGATGGCTGTGAGCCACCATGTGGTTGCCGGGAATTGAACTCAGGACCTTTGGAAAAGCAGGCAATGCTCACAAAGCAGATTACCCACTGAGCCATCTCTCCAGCCCCTGTTTCAACATTTTAAAATTAATTTTGAGATTATAACTCCATCATATCCATATTCTCTTTACTGCTTCCCAAACTACCATGACCCTTCATTGGTTTCTAATTTATGACTTCTGTTTCTTTAAAAACAGTTGACTGTGACCTATGTTTGTCAGCAGGATTTTCCAGGTATGAGGCAGTGGGTTGGCTAAACTAGACATTGCATGTGTAATGGAATGTGCACACAAAGAACCATGTGATTAGGATGAGGATCAGGATGTGCTGACAAGAGTAAAAGATAAGGTCCTGTCTATTGCACTGGAAGGTCAGAGCTAGAAGGACTGTGTTGCCTGAGTCATTTGATCTTGGCTAACCCAGTAGGGGGAGCTGCTAGCATTCTGAAGCACACCTGGGAGGCACTAACCAATGAGGAACTTTGGGGAGTCTGAGAAATCAGGATTACTGGTGATGTGTAATTTTCGGGTTCTTTCTGGGATTCCTTTCTGCTTTTGCTGTAGTGAGTTGTAAGGAAGACAACAAGCTGTGCCTTGGTAAGTTTTGCATGTTCAGAGCAGGTCTGCTGTGCTGTCATTTCTGCTGGGAATTGGATGGACCAAGAGCCAGACTGATTATGTGTGGCCATGTGGTGACTTGGACAATGGCCCTTGTCCTCTGAACTGTCCTGTGTATGGATTTCCTGGGAAGTGGGAGACTCTGCAGCCATGGAATGAGAGGATATGATGCTTGTAGTCCAGTGTGCACACATGAGCACTGTTTTTTTGTGTGCAGAGGGGAGACAGATTGGAAAACTGAAGGTCTTGTTTCTAGAAGTGCTGAATATGGCATTCCACTCTCAGGTTTTTCTCATAAATGTTACAAGTAGTTTAGAAACTGTTAGAAAGATGGTGATGGGATCATCTATCAGCAATACATGACTAGAATACTGTTAAGTTTCTCGTCTACCAGCCACAGTGGTGTGATTCAGTGAAGGTTCAGTTCCAGAGGACAAAAGGAGTTTCTGATCTGCAGAGTTATCTCAGGTGTGCTTGGTATAGGGTAGGTACAAAGGTCAGAATTCAAATCTTGTGCCATATTCCTTGTGGCAAGAAGTAGATTTTAAATTATTCTTCTACGGTGTTTTTGAACTGGGCATCAGTGTGGGCAGGAGGAACTGCCCTTTCCTTAAAACACAAGGAGGTATACAGAGCTGCACAACCTTAGCAAAGAATCATCTTCATTTGCAGAGAGATGTCTAGAGCATAGAATCCACATATGCAAGATTGCTTCTGTCTTCTGACCAAAATAAGAGGAACAATTTATTCTGTACTTTGCAGGGGAAACAGGATAGGCAACCAGCTCCTGGAATTAGCATTATGATAAAGGACTTAATTGTGGTCAGGGGAGTGTTTCTGTAATTTCTCAGCATGTTTTAATTCATATCATATGAATGAACAGAGATCAGTGTACGTGTACAGTTTGGTAAGGTTATCTTGAGCCAATGAATACTAAAGGTGTAATTAAGCAGAGATCCTATGCAGATATTTCAGTCCTGCTTGACAAAAGGGCAAACTGTTGTTATCCTTCCTAAAAGGCTGTTATTTTTCTTGTTTAAGATGTGCGCCTAAGAGAAAAGTTGTGCGAACTCTTTGATATGCTCTAATCCCTAGTCTGGACTACATGGCTATAAAGTCTGTTTCAACATTTCAAAATTAATTTTGAAATTATATCTCCATTATCTTCACATTCTCTTCTTGCTTACAAGCCTACCATGACGCCTCATTGTTTTCTAATTCATTACTTCTTTTTCTTTAACAACAGTTGACCTGTGTTTGTCAGCAGGATTTTCCATGTATGAGGCAATGGGTTCACTGAACTAGAGATTGAGTATGTAATGTGATGGTCACACAAAGAACCATGTGATTTGTTTGAGGAACAGGATGTTTTCAGGAAAGTAGAAGATAAGGTCCTGTCTATTGCACTGAAAGGTCAGAGCTAGAAGGACTATGTTGCCTGAGTCATTTGATCTTGGCTAACCCAGTACGGGAGCTGCTAGCATTCAGAGGCACATCTGGGAAGCACTGACCAATGAGGAACTTTGGGGCATCTGAGAAATCAGGATTACTGGTGATGCATAATTTTCGGGTTCTTTCTGGGACTCCCCCCCCCCCCCCTGCTTTTGCTGTAGTGAGATGTAAGGAAGACAACAATCTGTGCCTTGGTGAGTTTGGCTTGTTCAGAGCAGGTCTGCTGTGCTGTCATTTCTGCTGGGAATTGGATGGGCCATGAGCCAGACTGATGATGTGGTGACTTGGACAGTGGCCCTTGTCCTGTGAGCCGCCCTGTGTATGGATTTCCTGGGAAGTGGAAGAGCCCTGGAATGGGAGGATATGATGCTTGTAGTCCAGTGTGTACACATGAGCACTGCTTGGCAGGTTGGAAAACTAAAGGTCTTGTTTCTAGAAGTTCTGAATATGGCATTCCACTCTCAGGTTTTTCTCGTAGATGTTACAAGTAGTTTAGAAACTGTTAGAAAGATTGTGATGGGATCATCTTTCAGCAATACATGACTAGAATACTGTTAACTTTCTCTTTCCACCAGGCACCGTGGTGTGATTCAGTGAAGTTTAGTTCCAGAGGACAAAAGGAGTTTCTGATCTGCAGAGATATCTCAGGTGTGCATGGTGTAGGTGCATGATAGGTCAGAATTCAAATCAAAACTGTATTTTTCTTATACCACAAGGAGGTATACATGGCTGCAGAACCTTAGCAAGGAATCACCTTCTTTTGCAGAGAGATCTTTAGAGCATGGGGTTTCAGTCTTTGGAAGAAATGTTAGTAGCTAGAGGGACAAAAACAATTTAAAGGTCACTTTGGGCTGATTTTATGAAAGTTATGATGTCTGTATTTATTTAATTTCTATGCTAATAGGATTATAGATAGATTGGTAACATTAGCCATAATCACACTTTTTCTCGCTAAGTTTCCTTTGGTCTTCTGATTAAAAGTTGACAATATTTTCATATCTTTGTTCTTGGCCTTTTCTCTACACCCCCCTTTATTCTTTCATAAATATTGTATATATTTTTAATTGTTGTGTCTTTAGTATAAAGATAAGTAAGTGTTGAAGTCATATTATATCAATCTGTGTTCTACATTCTCATAATTCCATTGAGCATTCTGAGTGTTTCCACTGTGAATATAGCTTTGTAATCAGCTTACCTCTTATAAACTGATGGGCATTGTCATTTCATTGAATTTATTTTATGGTGCAAATTTATCATACACAACACCTTAATCTTACTGCATCATGTTTCCAAGGATCATTTATTCACTTCTTTCCTTATTTAGCCTTTCTTGTTCCTGTTGTTGTTAATTTGTAAAGGACATTTGGTTTATCGTACAGAAGGTGTTATTGGTCTTGATATGTGACCCAGCACAATTTCTCTTTGAGGATGAACTGAGATTCATTATCTACACTCAAATTGGGAGGCTTTTTAACTTTTTACTATTCCAGATTCAGGGGATCTGGAATCTTTTTTGGTATGTCATATATGTGTATGTGTGTGTGTGTGTGTGTGTGTGTGTGTGTGTGTGTATAAACGTACACACACACACATATATATATATATAGATATAGATGTAGATATAGATATAGTGAATGTCCATGGCTCCTGGAGCAGAGTGTGCCTTCCAGTTCCTGAAACACTGATGCATCCCCTCAGGTAGTGAAGCATTAAGGCTATTTTGTGTTTCTGTGTATGATTGCTTAGTAGTCAAGGAATCATAGAAATTTCATAGGACAATTGATGTTAGACATTCATTTTGTGTACCCTGTATATCTTGCAAACTTCATTGTATCTTGACAACTAAAGAGTATTTATCCTGGAAATTGCCATCACCTTATGTTTCTGATAAAAACTAAAAAATCTGATTGCTCTCCATAAAACAGTCATAGCATCCTCTTACTGTGGTGACTGCAGCCCAAGCCTGAGTTCATTCTTCAGGTCCCTATCAGATGATTGGTAAGTAAGCACAGGTGCTTAGAAGACTTCATGAAAAATTTAGCTAGAGGTCATTTGTGTGATATTTTTTAAAATTTATTTATTTATTAAAAATTTCCATCTCCTTTCCTACTCACATTTTTCTCCCCCTCCCTCCACTCCCTCTCCCCACTCTTTCTGCAGTCCTAAGAGAAGTCAGGGTGCCCTGCCCTGTGGGAAGTCCAAGGCCCTTGTGTGATATTTTTGCCCCACATCCTTCTTATTTTCTTCATATCCCAAGTAAGCGAGTAAGGTAGTATTATCTGATTTCTTAGACCAAATATTTCTTCTGTTGGATGGTTATTACTGATGATATATTCACACCAATAGTAAAAAGAAAACAGTGAGAAAGAAATGAAAAGTGTAGTTAGATGTTTCTCTCTCACACACCAATTTCTGAATAACCACTCAGAGGCTTTTATTAATTATAAATATTTGGCCAGTGGCTGAGATTATTACTGGCTAACTCTGCCCCATGGTTCCTGGTTGGTTACCTTGTATCTTGCTTCTCTGGTAGCTCTTAGTGTCTCCATTATTCTGACCTCTTTTTCTCCATATATCTGCTAGTTTTTCTACTTAGCTATATTTTGCCTTGCCATACACCAAAATGTAGTATGAGTGCGGGCCGCATCCAGCTGCCCAGCTAGCTTAACCCCCCGAAATAACCACACAGAAATTGTCTTAATTAAATTACTGCCTGGCCCATTATATCTAGCCTCTTCTTGGCCAACTCTCACATCTTGATTTAACCCCTTTCCATTAGTGTGTCTCGCCACTTGACTGTGGCTTACTGGCATGAGTCTAACCAGCATCCATCTTGGGCATGAGAATCTTGGTGTGTGCCACACTGCCCTTCTTCCCAGCATTCTGTTTGGTCTACTCCACCTATCTAAATTCTGCCCTATCAAAAGACCAAGTTAGTTTCTTTATTCAACCAATGAAAGCAATACAAATACAGAAGAACCTCTTACACCATCAAAAGAGCTTTATTCATTAATCATAAAAAGCAACGCATAATCACAGAATACAGAAGAATACCCCACATCAGAATGTTTTCATTTTGTTGAGAAAAACAGCACTAGGTAGTTTCAGATGACAGTACAATGCTAAAAAGGATTCAGGGATTATCAAGAATTTTAGCTCTATTAAAGGGAAGACCCTTGTTCTACATTTGAAGCCTTAGAAACTGTCACATCTAGCTAAGTCCTAATTTTATGGAAGAGTACACAAAGTAATCCCATGTTCCAGCAGCAACATACAGAAACAGTACTAAATTTGGTCAAGGCTTGGTAGCATCCATTATATTTTGGTGGGATAACATATGTTATACTGATTCTGGAAACAGGTAAGATGTAAAATGTAAAGGTCATGGATTCTTCTTCTGTGGTCAGTACATTACTGTCATACTCATCTATGTTTGGCAGAGTAATAGCCCCAGTGAGGAGATTGTGAGAGTTCATTGCAAGAAGCAGTAGAGATGACGCTGGGTTGCATTTGAGACCACAGGATATTGAGATAACCAAGCAATGAAACATCTGCCATGGAGAGCTGCATATGGGGAGTAGAACTTGCAAAAGAGTACAATACATGAGAAGTTATAGCATGTTGTGGGATATGTTGATCAAACTTTGATTATAAAGCTTTCTTGGAGTCAAAAAGCAGAAGTAGTTATTAACTGACCCAAAAATATCAAAGAAGTTTACAATACTGTGGAAAAATAAGCGTCATGAAGAAGCAAGGTGGGGCTGTTAGAGGATATTGACCTTTTGTGGATGGAGGAATGGAAGAGATATGAGTCACCAGTGACTGATCCACTGCATCTCTAATCATTCAGTTTCTTACCACTGATATCTAAATCCCTATATTTTCTTGATAAAGATTCATTAGTTAACACTTGATCTGGCATGCTAAAAGACATGCTTAATAAACATCAAGGGGTAATTAAGATCCCCAGAGATTGATTACACTACAGCTTATTAACTTGAAATATTTAAATGACAGCTTTAGGGAAAGGTAAAAGTTATACTCTTTCATTTTGATTTAGTAAAAGGGGAAATCTTGTGAAATATTGTTTGAAGATGTTGTTTCTTTCAATTATACTGTGGAATATTTGTTTAGTGATGCAAGAATGTATTGAATTCTTTTATGTTGCACTTATTTAACTCTGTGAAGCTGTGTTACTTTGCCTGCCTAAAACACCTGATTGGTCTAATAAAGATCTGAATGGTCAGTAGATAAGCAGGAGAGGGATACGTGAGGATTTCTGGCAGAGATAATAAATAGAAGGTAAAAGAGATAAGAATTGAGGAGGGAAAAAGAGGATAGGAGGACATTACAGACCAGCCATACAGCTGCAAGGCCAGCCTTGATGTAAGAAATAAAGAAAAGTATTTGTAATAGAGAAAGATGAAAGACCAGAGATGAAATGTAGATGAGATAATTTAAGAAAAGCTGTAGAGAAAGAAACCAAGCACAGCCTGGGTATTCATAGGTAAGAATAAGTCTCTGTTTTAGTTGGGAGCTGGGTGGTGAGACTCAAAAGATAAAAGAAGAAAAAACCAACTTCAGAATGGAGCATCCTTTGGGTATATGCCACAGAATAGTATAGCAGCTCCCTGGGGGTATATCTATTCCCAGTTTCCTGAGGAACTGCCATTTTGATTTCCATAGTAGCTGTAAAAGTTTGTAAAAGTTATATACCATACAAGAACCAGAGTGATGTAATTGAAGTTTTGCTCAGCTCATGCCAATCTAAAATTTAAGTTTTTCAGTGACTTGAAATTCTTAGGCCTGCTCATATCCAAATACCGAAGTTTGAAGGCCCATAATTTCTGGCTACTCCAGATCCAGGGAATTTGACATCCTCTTCCCCTGTATGTAACCACTGTGTGGATGGAATTGTTTTCAAAAGTTCTTGTGACTCATAAAGCAATAAAAGCAAAACACATTGCTTTAAGTGTATAATATAAGTCATGAACTGTTTTCTTAACAGTCTGCTATTTTGCATTAGGTTTGGAAAAGTTTTTATTTCCTCTCCCTGCTGCACACTTATAGACAGTCATCTGTCTCAAGAAACAAAATGATGCCTAAGTGATCTTAACAAATAGTTTATTATAAGTGAATGACATTCTTTTAGTAATCATAACTGTTTTGTACAAATTTAAAGAATCAGAAATCTTCCAGTGAATCTCTCCAGTTTTGGTGGAAAAGCTCTCCGTGTCCAATCTATTTTCTGTTATTGGCAAAAGTCACAGCTGCAGTGCACAGAATGAGTCCTGACTATTGCTTTCTTCTGGTTACATTTTCATTAGAATCTTGTTCTTGTGTAAGTGACCGTATGTTTGTAGGTCTGTCTTTGTGTATTGTTTTACCAGTGGTTTTATCTATGTTGCTGATTTTATTAATTATCATTTAAGTTTATTGTGGTTTCTCTAGAAAAATGATGTATCTTCACCTTTTTTTTATTCAGAAAGTTTACTGTTATGATGTTATGAGTTCTTTGAGCATTTGTTGTCTTGGGAAGTTTCTTTGGAAAGACAGTTGTTGTTTTCTCTTCTTGATCTAGGAGGCTCACTTCTCCTCATTACTTGGTATACCTTTATTTTGCTGTTGTTGCCATCTTCATCTTTTTTGTTGTTTTTGTTGCTTAAATAATTGATATCGTTAACATGCTGGCTTTGTTTTAGAAAAAAACTTCTCATATTTTATTGTCTGTCTTAATTAGCTGTTAACATGATGTAGCCTAGAGTAATTTGAGGGAGCATCACTTGAGGCTTTGCCCAGATCAGAACTGCTAGTTCCTATTTTGTAAAAACGTGTGTTGATTTGGGATCCTCTTCCACTGATGTTCGAATATCCTAAGCAAGTGGGCCTGAGATGAACAAGAGAACTAGCTGAATCTGAGACCGTAATTAAGCAAGAGAGAAAGCCAGAAAACAATATAATGTTCCCTTGTTGGTTTTGCCTTAAATTTCTAGCTTGAGTTTTTACCCTAAGCTACCAGTTGTGGGATGTGATCTGGTAATATCAAATAAATCTGCTCAATACCTGAGATGCTTTTGGATAGAGAATTTAATCACACCAAGAAACAAGCAAGTTAGGTGAAATGTAGCTCACCATAGCCCATTAGTTCACTTAGTCCATTCATTGGGCTGTGTTATCCTGTGTCCACTTAGTTAGAAAAGTTTTTGACTATGAAGTTTTTTGAAACAATTTTATTGGTCTTAGAGCTGAGATTCTTCTTTAATTCCTATTTTTCTTACATTTTGACATTTCATAGTGTTTCAGATTTCCTGGTTGTTATGTTTTAGGAAATTTTTAGATTTAATATTTTCCCTGATTAATAAATCCATTTCTTCTATCATACCTTCAAAGTCTGAAATTCTCTGTTCCATGTCTTATATTATTTTGGTGAAACTTGCCACTCTAGGTTCTTTATGATAACCTAGATTTTCATTTCCAGAGTTCCTTCAGTTTCCATTTTTAAAATTGTTTCTTTCTAATTTTAGGTGTTCAACACATTCATTCATTTCTATCAATTGCTTGGTTTTTTTTGTTTTTGTATTTTGCTTTCTTTAAGGAAATTAATAATTTTTGAAAATATTTCATTATTTTTATCCTGCTTTCTTTAAGGGATTCATTCACTTCCCTTTTAAGGACATATGTCTTCTTCATAAAACTAATCATAAACTGGTATTGACATATTGATCTGGTTGATCCTGATTTTGTGTTCTTATGCTGGTATCCAGGTATCTGAGTTTGAGGTAATTGTGGTTCTATGTACTGAATTTTTAGTTTGTCTTTGTTAAATGGGTGTTTTGTTTCTTAGTTTCTCTTGCTTTCTGATTTCTCTGTTCTGTGTGGCCTATAGTTGATCATGGGTTCTCAACCAAAGTTGGTGATTGTAAATTTTGTAGTAGGTGTGACATTTGTTTCAGGTGGGAACAACTGTCAAAGTTTGGGGATATAAAACAGGAAGAGGGGAAAGAGCTTGGGGATAGTATAGAGGGGACACTGGGGAGAGGCCAGTGGGTAGGTGACCTAAATGGACTTCTGGCAGATGGTGTGTTTTTTATTTGAGTGAATGGTCTCCACACAATTCGGAGGCTACAACACAGAGATGAGCCAGGAAGTAGGATTGGGGATAGTGTTGGGGTGTTATTGAATGAATGGAGGAGTTACACAGGCAAGCAGTCTACAAGCATTTTTCATGGCTCTCATGTCCTCTCACCCAGCAGGGAGTCAGCTTGCCTACCTGTTCTTGCTGATGTGGCCTTCACTTGAACACAGGAAAGTCTTTCAATTCGGGGGTGGAGACATGGCTTTTGGGATAGCAGCTGTAGGGTTGATTTAGGATTTTGTGTCTGTGAGAGCACAAGGAATGTAAAAGGTTCATGGGCTGGTAGACTGCCTCCCTGTTCTTGTGGCTTCTGTATCATGCATATGAGCAGGGGATGTTTGCCTGAGTTGGGAGCTGGAACACAGTCATATTTCTCTCTTTCTGAATGGGAATATATATACTGTGCCATTATATGTTGGAAATCACTAATTTGTTTCTTGATTTTTACAAGGTGTGACAGTTTAAGAGATTGCCTTGAGTGTCAGAAGGGACACTGGACATTTGCGCTGTTTAGGTTGTTACAGATTGTGAGAATCATTGAAGTTAGACTAAATGCATTTTCTTTTTTTTCTTTATTTTTTTGTATTCTTATCTTTTACAAAACATCCTGACTGCTGTGTCCCATTCTTGCACTGCTTTCTGTCCCCCAACACCAGATCTACCTTCGTCAAGATCCACTGCTACCATTTTCCTTCAGAAAAGAGCAGGTCTTCCAGGGATATCAGCCAAACACATCATTCCAAGGTGCAGTAACACCGGGAACAAGCTCTTATATCAAGGCTGTAGAAGGCAATACAATAGGAGGAAAAATGTACCAAAAGGAGGCAATAGAGTCACAGACAATATGACTCTTACAATTAGGACAACCACAAACACCATAAACTAGAAAACCATAGCAGCATGTGTGCAGAAGACCTGGCACGTTGACTTGAAGGCTCCATGATTGCCACTTACATTTTTCTGAGCCCTTATAAGTCTTGCTTACTTGATTCAGTGGGCCCTGTTTTTCCTCAACCCCTCTGGATCCTACAATCCTAACCCCTCTTTCTGTAGAATTTCTATAGCTCAAGCTTATGTTTGGGTAGGGATCTCTGCAGGTTCTTTCATGAGCTGCTGAAAGAAGATTCTCTGATAAATATTAGGTTAAGTGCTAATCTATGATTATAGCTGAAAATAGGTTGAACCATTCATTGTTTTTTTTTTTCTTTTTTAGTTGTATTTGGTTCTACCATAGTTTTCTGAGTCATTCAAATTCTGGTTCCTTGCCATTCAGGCAGCGTAAGACATTCATTTATTCTCACAATTTGGGCTTCAGGTTAGACCAGTTATTGTTTAACCACTATAGCAGTTCTGAGCCACCATTTCCCCTGCATATTTTGCAGTCAGGATATATGTGTATCAAATATTTTATGGCTGTCTTGGTGTCCCAGACCTACTGTGAGCTTTATATAGTTACAGAAGATGGCTGGTATAGCCTCTGTAATCTTGATCACTACCAGCCCTAACGAGGGTTATAGGTTCTATGATGTTTTCACTGCACTAATTTCATATCCCCTGCTGAAAGCTCTCCTATTCCCATCATCTCTCTTTGTCATCTCCTCCTCCATACCTTCTTCACTCACCTGACTTTTACTGTTCAGATCCCCACTGGCTTCTAGTGCACCCACAAAATCTATTGTAGATTATCTTCCCAGGGAGTTCCCTGCATTTCCCTAGATCTGTTCTTGTTGCATAGCCTCTGTGTATCTATATCTTGTACTCGGATTAACTGTGATTACCACGATTGCACTTTGCTTAACTGCTAATTTACATTTCTGAGTATATATTTGTCTATGTGCTTCTGGGTTTCCTCACTTATGTTAATAACGAACACTCAAGGAATAAGACAATGACAAACTTTATAATCCAATTATAATTGTGTCCACCTCCTAGCAGAATTCTCAGTAGACGTTTCTAAAGTGGATGAGAAACACTAGAAGAAATTTTCACCACCCTTAGCCATCATGGAATTACATATTAAAACTACTATGAGATTTCATCTTAATCCTGTCAGAATGGTTAAGTACATAACAACAATGAAAACTAATGCTGTCAAAGACATTGGAACAAGGGGATTTATTGCTTTTGTAAGTACACAGTTGCACAGCCATGTGGAAAGCAATATTCAGTCTTCAGAAAACTGAGAATCAGTCTATCTCCAGACCCACTTATTCCACTCTTGTATATAATACCAAAAGATTCTTCTGGAAGGATTCCTTCTCAAGTATGTTCACAGTGACTTTTTTCATAATAGCCAGAAAATGCGTCTCTGAGAGATTGTGTTGATTGATAATTCATGTGGGCAGGTTTCTCCATTGTGAGTGGCATTTTCCCTAAGAAAGTGGGCCTGAACTAGAAATGGAAGCTATCTCCACATGAGACAGTGACTAGGCAAGAGCTAGAGCCAGGAAACAAACATTGCCCATGAGTTTTGCCTTTAATTGTTAGTGTCTTAAGTTCCCAAAATGATGGAGTGTGATCTGACACAATCAGTCAAATAAACCTATTTATTGCCTGAGCTGCTTCTGGTTATCAGATTTAATCAAGCAGCAAAAACACAAGTTATACCAAAATTAAAGAAACAACAAAAGGGATTTGTTTTTCCTATGCTGATCCTGGAATGTTTCTTTTGTAAGAATGTCAAAGATATCATGACTTTAGGTGGCAAAAAACGTAGAAAGTTGTACTTAGAACTTAATTGGCTGTTCTTGTAGGACCAGGAAAATGGGAATGTTAAGAGTAATAGCAGAAAGAGGAGATTGATATCATAGGATTTCAATCTAAATAGGCACCATAGAAAATTATACTTGAGGTCATTTATATGATATATTGAGCCCACAGTCTTTCATATTCTGCCTATGCCCTGGAAATTTAGTACAGCAGAATTAAAAATAATAGGCTAATTCCTTAAATGGAATACTAAATCTGTTGAATGGCTATTATTGATGCCTCATTCAGGTCAATGGTAAAAAGAAAGGAACAACTAGGGCAAAAAATAAATGAAAATGAAAAGATAGTTTCATATCACAATAAATTACTGAAACAGGTCTTTATTTTTAAGGAATTTATCACCACTATAGAAAAGGCTCTTGCTATGGAATGGAAACTTTGCAAGGTGCCTTAAGGGTAAGACTCCATCTATCTAAACCTCCAGTGTATGAAAGGAGTAAGTAGAGTGTTTCCTAGTCCCAGGAAGCAGCGTCATGCAAACCTGCTGCACTTGTTATTCAAGTGTGTTAGTTTTTATGCAAATTACAAAGTCAAACTTAAGAATTTCTGTGAGTTTGAGGCCAGCCTGGTCTACAAGAGCTTGTTTCCAGGAAAGGCTCCAAAGTTAGCAATAAACCTTGCCTTGAAAATCAAAACAAAACAACAAAATAGATGTTGAACTTTTCAGTATCTCCCATTGTGTGTTGATCCTGCAAACAAGAAAGAATAAAAATGTAATGAGTTCTTAGTCTGTAATTACAGTTCAGCGTTGTTGCAGGCATCTTTGTTTGGAATAATCAGAAACCCAGTGAGGAGACTGAGAGTTCATTCTATGAAACTGTGAGGATGAAGCCTGGTGTTGTAATTTTTTCTCTCTCTTTTTTTATGTTTGTGGAAGCATGCAATGGGGCTTCCAAATAATTGGCACACAAGAAGTTTTATTCCTTCTTATAAGTTCCCAGCCTTATTGTGGCTTGCTTCTAGGCAGTTTTTCTTAAATTATCCTATTGACATTTTCTTTTGGGGCCTTTATCTTTCTCATCTCTTAATACCTTTCTTTACTTCTTGCTTTATGGCTTGTTCTTTACTTAGGTAGCTGTCCCCTGGTGTCCTCTTCATTTTTTGCTCCTTGTTCTTTTTTTCCTCCCATATTTCTCCTTTCATTTGTTTTCTTTGCTTTTCAGGCCTCTTATCCTTCCTGCCAAACTATTTGCTGTTCTGTTTTTTATTAGGCCAATCAGGTATTTTAGACTGGCAAAATGTTACAGCTTTACAGAGTTAAACAAATGCAACCTAAAAGTATGCAGCACATCTTTGTACCATTGTAACATATGTTCCACACCAAAAAATATAAAACAAATCTTAAAATAATAAATCACACCCTTTCTCCCATTTTGGCTAAATAAAAATGAAATATTTTAACTTTAACTTGCTAAAACTTTGTACAACAAAAGCAGTTACCAAATAAGAATTACATTTACAATATTCAATCCATTTGTATTTATCAGTTTCAGAGAAAACACTCCATGATCCATCCCATTTTAGTGACTTCAAAGTTTGATACTTAGCTTACTTGCTATCATAGCTAAAGTAACGTGAAACTCTAATTATTTAGTCTTTAACTCCATCCTAGACCCGAGATGGAATTAATATTCCCAAACAGAGATACTGAGCTATCTGAACATTCAACCAAAGTTCTTTTGCAACATTAAACCAT
This sequence comes from Microtus obscurus, assembly GCA_963919715.1. NCBI lineage: Eukaryota > Metazoa > Chordata > Mammalia > Rodentia > Cricetidae > Microtus > Microtus obscurus. The sequence goes on along the minus strand of CAWTZC010000501.1, from coordinate 36,770,295 downwards.
ACATTTTTCAAAATACAGGAAGACTTTTCTCTGAAGTGGGGAATTTGAAGGATTATCCTTGTAATAGCAAAGCTCATCAGTCACTTCCCTCTGAGTCCTGCAGAATGTCTGGCCGTCTCTTCTGTGAAGCAGAAGTCCCAAAGCATCGTTCTGCCTTGTTTTGAAAATGTTTGGCAATCACTTTCCTGTTGGACCTGCATGTAAAATCTGCACAGCGTACCGTTGAGCAGCCCAAAGTAGTAGCAGGTTTTTTTCAACCAGTGATTAGGCTTGCCAGAATGAAAGCAACTCCAGTGGAGATTCTTAAATACCCATCATCTTTTAAGCAAGTAAGTACCATATTCTGTACATCTTTTAAGTGTTCGGAAACCATTTGTCTATCTAAATATATCTTGGTAGGACTCTGAAACAATTTCTAACATTAATATATTTGATTGTTATAAGTGTTTAACTACTAACCTTAGTTTCCTGATTATCCCAAATAGTTTTTAATAATAGCTTTTAAAAACTAGAACTTTATCTTATACTTTTAAATGTGTTTCATAGATACCATACCTTAAATAAGAATAAAATATATATGCACAGTAACAAAAATAACTTAAATACTTATCAAAATACTGTGTTCCCCTAAATGATAACAAGCATGTATAGCCCACCAAATAACCAAAAGCCTACCGTATTTTATCTGTTGGAAATATGGGTGTCATGTTCTCTAGATTACTTCTTGCCAAATATGGGTGAAGACATCTTTAGGGTTCCCTGAGAAAATTAGAGATAATGTCCAAGTACTTGGAAAAGCATCTATAATCTTTATTCATAGTCATCACTTCTCAAGATTTAGGAGGTCTATGCTGATTAAACCTGATCAATGTCATTCCTTAAAAAATTCACAGAATTTGGTTTGCTGTGGAAACAAAGGCAAAATCTTTTCTCAAAAATATTTTTCTATTTCCATTTAACAGATTTGATTCATATTTTTTATTTATTTATTTATTTATTTATTTATTTATTTATTTATTTATTTATTTTTGGTTTTTCGAGACAGGGGTTCTCTGTGGTTTTGGAGCCTGTCCTGGAACTAGCTCTTGTAGACCAGACTGGTCTCGAGCTCACAGAGATCTGCCTGCCTCTGCCTCCCAAGTGCTGGGATTAAAGACGTGCACCACCACTGCCCAGCTTGACTCATATTTTAAAATTAAGATAACTTGACAACAAAAGACCAAATTATAATCAATAATAGGGTACAGTCCTAAACAGAAAACTCTGAGCAGATGAATCTCAAAGGGCTGAGGGACACATAAGGAAATGCTCATCATGCTTAGTTATCAGAGAAATGCAAATTAAAACAGCTCTGAGATTCAATCTTATACCTGCCAGAATGGCCAAGAACAAAAACACTGTTGAAAGCTTATGCTGAAAAGGATATGGGATGAGGACAACACTTCTCCATTGGTGGTCTTGTAAACTTGTACAATTGCTTTGGAAATCAGTATAGTGATTTCTCAGATAATTAGGAAACAATTTAAGTAATAAAATTTGGTTAATTTAAGTGATAATGGTGAGCTTAAAATACACTTCAGATATTGGTCAAACAGTATTGCAAATAATATGGTTTCTGAGTATTTATTTTGGGGCTGAGCATCTGGGAACCAACTAAATGCTTCCACCATCAAACCTAGAGGCCCATCAACTGAAGAATAGGTAAAGAAAATGTGGTAGATTTATACAATGAAGTACTACACAAAGGTAAATTGTAATGGCATCTTGAAATTTGCAGGCAAATGGATGGATTTAGAAAAAAAACATATTGAGTGAGGTAACCCAGACCAAGAAAGACAAATATAATATGGACTCACTCAAAAGTGGCTCTTAGTCATAAAGCAAAGAAAATCCAGCCTAGAATCTACAACCCCAGATAAACTAGACAACACAAGTCCCTAAGAAAGAGATATATGAATCTACATTGGATGGTGAAAAAGACAAATCTGAGTAAATCAGGAGTGTGAGGGTCACAGGAGAAAGTAGAAGGAAAGAGGAGTAGAAAGAAGGGGAGTGAAAAAAAATGTAAAGCTCAATAAAAGCAATAGTAACAAAAAGATAACCCAAAATACATAAATTGTTTCAATTTTGTAGTGCTGTTTATAATACCATGTCTTCCACCAGCTATCTGGTACCCATCAGCCATCAAAAAGGTCAGAATCAACACAATACAATACAGGATCTTGACTCCTTGTGTATTTCTTATCTTTACATGACTTTTTACATTTCTATTAGTGTTATTTTTTTAAAGACTTTACTACTTTTAAATATATTTCTATAAATGCCTATACCTATTTTCTTTGCTTTCAAAGCCTATGCAAATTGTAAAATACACTGGAAACATTTTACAGGTTTTTCTTCAATCTGAACCTGTTTAACTGAATATCATTTAGCCTTTTTTGACAACATAAGTCTTTAAACTACTGTGCAGCTTTGACCTCCATTGGTAACGTTGGCTGCAGGCTCCTCCTGCTTCTCTGTTTATGAAAACCAACCATTAAGCGTGCAGCCATATAGAAATTGTGTTTCAAGAACTACATTCTACCTTCATATTGCTGGGAATCTGATTCTTGTGCTGCTTGCAGACTTTTTTATGGTTAGAATTTTCATATACCTAGTGCTCAAGGGTTTCTTCTGTAAGGCAGAAACTCTTAAGCCATGAATTTTGAGCCCCACATTGGGCACCAAAATGTACGCAGTTGATTTAGCTCTTTTGGGAACCCTGACACCCACTTCCAAATAAATCACAGAGCTTTATTATTACTTATTAATCTCTGGCCTTAACTTGGCTTGTTTCTAGACATTTTTTAACATAAAATATTCCATCAATCTTTTGCCTCTAGCTTTTTATATTTTTCTATTTTATATACCTTTCTTGACCTCTTACTCTCTAGCTTGTTGTGTAGCTGGGTGGCTGGCCGCTGGTGTCCTATCTTTTTCTTTTTCCTCCCTCCTACTCCTCCCAGATTTCTCCTTATTTTTATTCTCTCTGTCTTCCAGACCCTCATATCTTTTCCTAATAAGCTATTGGCTGTTCATCTCTTTGTTAGCAAAATCAGGTGCTTAAGACAAGCAAAGCATCAGAGCTTCACAGAGTTAAAAATTGCAACATAAAAGAATACAACAGATCTTTGCATCATTGAAAGACTTTTTCCAGAACTTAGGTAAATAAAACTTACCTTAAAATAATATTTTGTAATAGCCTGGATTGCATTTTGAGACCTCAAAATGTTGAGATATCTAAGCAATGAGGCATCTTCCATGGAGAGCAAGCTATCTATAGGGATTGAGGGTAATCAAAGAGAGTGATTTATGAAAAGATACAGAGATATGATTATCTCAGTCCTTTGAAACAGAAGTTGCATGCATCTGAGATAGAGCATCAGGATTTGATGTTTGTGCTGCTGTGGTTCAGTTTTGCCTTGGTCCAGTCTTCCCTCGGTGTGTCTCCATTTTTCTCTTTTGGAATGTGGTAATGGTATTTGATGTCATTATATGTTTCAAAGATGTAACACATTTTCTGATTTTACAAGATGTTACTCTCAAGAGATTGTCTTCAGTGTCACAGAATACTTTGGACATTTAAACATTGTATGCCCCATTTGCAGAGTATGGGGATCATTGAGGTGACTAAAGTATATTCTTCGTGGATGACCATGGTCATATAGTAATTGATTAAATTAAACACCTCCCCAAATAGGAAGATGCATGTGATTATGTACCATTTGTTGGTGACTTCTGCTGATTGTTTTTGAAATCATTAGTAGAAGGAGACTTTCTAGATGGAATTCCTCATTGGAGATGCGATCTGAGTCTCTCAACCTATTTCCTGTTCTTTGTGTACTGTTTAATATTTGATATTAATCAGTAAGCTTCCTTCTTGTGCTGTCATGCCTTCACCACTATTATAGTAGTGTTACATAAGATTCAGTATAAATTATCACTATTCTGTTATAAGGTAGTTTAGTAGCCTGCTGTTTGAATCTTCTTGTTTGTAGGTTTTTGAAGAAAGTACTTGTCCATGTAGCCCTAACTTTCTTGAAAGTAGTTCTGTACACCAGGCTGGCCTCTGACTCTGGATCCCAAATATTGTGATTAAATGTGGGCCAACATTCCATACTTTTGTTTTTATATTATTGATTAATCGTTTTATCTCTGTCAAACATATGATGTTGTATTGAGAGTCCCCCATATCTTGAATATAGAAAGTTTTAAGAGGGTATCATTTTGTTTTCCTGAATGGCATGTATTTAAGATATTAATAATGCCTGAGCTGTCTGAGATATTGGATGCCTGTAATGTTTGTTTTGAAATTTTTTATTGTATATGAGAAGTTTCCTGTATGCATATATATGAACCATAGAGGTACCTGGTTCTGACAGTGATCAAAAAATGATCCAAAAAATTCAGAGCTTGAACTAATAAATAATTGTGGTTCCCTTTTCAGTACAGACAATCGAGGACACCTATATGCAAGCAAGCAAGTTCCCCTTATTTTGAGCCCTCTTTCTTGCCCTGTGTTGATTACTTGTTATCAACATTTATATTGCTAATGTTTTCATGTCTTAATTTGTAACATTTTCAATATACAGTTCCTTTAGTAAAGTTTTATTAATTTTACAGTTTCAATTAGCAGACTTCAGGTTTCTGGAAGAGAAATACAAAGCTGGAGTTAATGCAAAACTCTTTGGAATTTCACCAAACACCTATGTATTTTTTCTATGATTTTTTTTGTTTGTTTTAGGCTTATTTTTGCATAGATAATAGGTTCTTAATATGTAATTCTGACTGTCGTGGACATGATTGAACAAACTTTTACAGCATTTAAATGAGAGGCCTCTGCCTTCTGAGTGCTGGAATTAAAGGCATGAGCCAATGTATCAAGCTTGCCCATCTTGTTCTTTGGTTTTGTATGCAGTAATTAATTGTTCATTCAATTTTTCCTATGTGTCCTCTGTACTTCTGATCTGTTTACTTGTCTGTCTATGTTTGTTTGTAGAAATTTCTCTTGCAGGTGATATTCCATTCAAGGGGTATAGAAATGATAGAGGTGAACATCATCCGATTTAGTTTCCTTCAAAAGTTACTGGGTGACTGAATTAAAATGTCAATGGTATGGAATAATTGGGGGTAAGCCGCAGAATTATGTGAGTATACTGTCAAAGAATTATATATTTACAATGTTGTCATTGTCATGCTTTCTATTGTACATGTATATTGGAAAATTTAGGATGCAGTGACCTATGATGATGTGCATATTGATTTTACTTGGGAAGAATGGACTTTGCTGAATCCTTCCCAGAAGAATCTCTACAAAGATGTTATGCTGGAGACCTACAGGAACCTCACTATTATAGGTAAGACTGAATTTCCTCTTACGTTTCAAAATACGGGAACAACAGTTCATTGGTTATTGATGTTCTTCTCTAATTTTATTAAGAAAGGAGAACAATTGGTTGAATAAATCAGGCTTGGTTTTAAGGTTCAGGGAAGAGAGTAACTAAAATTTTACATTACTTTCAACATTACATTTATTTTCTGATATTATATTTTAGGATACACTTGGGAAGACCGTAATATTGAAAATCATTCTCAATGGTCTAGAAGATATGAAAGGTAACTTTCATGGGCAAGCTGATACAAATGTTCCTCTGAAGAAATTGTAGTGTGTATTGGAAGTTTTAAACAAAAACAACATAATAAATAATGACACTTTAAGGGCATCAATGATTATTACATTGTCACAAAACCATGTACCTCAGTGTCAGCTGTGTGAATTGCATTTGAACCCCATGCTTTTAAAAAGAAGCTAAGTGTCCTAACAGATATGACCATTTGAGACATAGCATTATGAGAGCTATGCTATAGAATTGTCAATCAATTTTTTCATACCACTCATATTACAAAAATTAAAACACCGAAGTGGTGATAAGTATGTCTCCAAGAGTTTCTAATATGCAAATAGTCCATATTGAAGCTTATGTGTCTTATATACTTGATGTGATTGTGCTAAGTTTATTGAGGGTGCAATTAGAGTCAAGAGTGAAGGGGAACTTGTGGCCAAACCTTAATCGCTATACTAAAAGACAATGATTACAGAGGGTCAGACTCTGTTAATTCAATTGGAATCTTTTTATTTAATTTTCCTTTACTAGGTATATCATATGTCACTCTGGATACAAGGCTTATAAGCATAGAGATATGGAAAGACATAACATACTTCTCTCTCAGAGTAATTAGAAGATATGTAGAAGTCCCCATGTTAAGCATGCTTGTTGAAAATTGTTCAAGTATTTAAGTAATTTGTTTTCTTGTTTCAATATTAATACATCAAAAATGCACATTATAGAAAATCCCCAAGAATACTAGAAATAAGTAATACTCCTGTTTGTCCTAGCTCACTTAGCAAATGTAGTAACTTTCACAGTATAGGAAAATGTATGCATACAATAAGGATATTAAATGTCTGAGCTTTTCAAATTCTCTTCAAATATGTAAATTTTTTTATAGAAAAATTATTCTGTAAATGTGACTCCTGTAATAAAGGATCTTACCATCAAAGGTATCTTCGATATTTCAAAACATCTTTAGTAAATGGAAACAACATGAGTATAAACACAGTGATAAAACCTTAAGATCTAATTCCTTTTAAAAATTGGAACAAATTTAAAAATTATTTGTTACAGTTATAAAGATGCAACAGTGTATTGAATGTGGTAACACTTTTAAATGTGCCATTATCCTTGCAGGCATGAAGGAAGTCAAACTGGAGGGAAAACTGCCATATACCATCAAAGTATTAAAGCCATTGCATGTGACAGTGATCTTCAAAGACATAACAAAACTAATCCTAGTGAGAAAACATATGAGTGTAAGCAATATGTGAAGCCCTTTGCATGTCCCAAAAGATATCAAAATCATAAAAGGACATATACTGGAGAGAAACCCTTTGAATGTTATCACTGTGATAAAGCCTTTGCATATCATAGTCATCTTCAAAGACATAAAAGAATGCATACTGGAGAGAAACCCTATAAATGTAATCAGTGTGGTAAAGCCTTTGCATGCCACAGTCGTCTTCAAATGCATAAAAGAACACATACTGGAGAGAAACCTTATGAATGTACTCAATGTGGTAAAGCCTTTGCATATCGCAGTGGTTTTCAGAGACATAAAAGAATACATACTGGAGAAAAACCCTATGAATGTAATCAGTGTGGTAAAGCCTTTGTATGTCACAGTGGTCTTCAAATGCATAAAAGAACACATACTGGAGAGAAACCTTATGAATGTACTCAGTGTGGTAAAGCCTTTGCATATCACAGTGATCTTCAAAGGCATAAAAGAACACATTCTGGTGAGAAACCCTTTGAATGTAATCACTGTAGTAAAGTCTTTGCACGTCACAGTTATCTTGAAATACATGAAAGAACACATACTGGAGAGAAACCCTATGAATGTAATCAGTGTGGGAAAGCCTTTGCAAGTCAAAGTTGTCTTTATATTCATAAAAGAACACATACTGGAGAGAAACCATATAAATGTAATCAGTGTGATAAAGCCTTTACATATCCCAGTCTTCTTCAAAGGCATAAAAGAACACATTCTCAAAAGAAACCCTATGATTGTAATCAGTGTGGTAAAGTTTTTTCATCAATCAGTACACTTCAAACCCATGGAAGAACACATACTGGAGAGAAACCCTATGAATGTAATCAGTGTGGTAAAGCCTTTTCAAGTCAGGGTTATTTTCACATTCATAAAAGAGCACATACTGGAGAAAAACCCTATGAATGTACTCAGTGTGGTAAATCCTTTGTATGTCACAAAAATCTCCAAATACACGAAAGAACCCACACTGGAGAGAAACCCTATGTATGTAATCAGTGTGGTAAAGCCTTTGCATGTAATAGTCATCTTCGATTGCATAAACAAATACATACAGGAGAGAAACCTTATGAATGTGATCAATGTGGTAAAGCCTTTGCATGTCATGGTGATCTTCAAAGGCATAAAAGAACACATAAAGGAGAGAAACCCTTTGAATGTAATCAGTGTGGTAAAGCCTTTACACGCCACAGTCATCTTCAAATACATAAAAGAACACATACAGGAGAGAAACCCTATGAATGTACTCAGTGTAGTAAAGCATTTGCACATCACAGTGCTTTTAAAAGGCATAAAAGAACACATACTGGAGAAAAACCCTTTGAATGTAATCAGTGTGGTAAAGCCTTTGTACGTCACATCCATCTTCAAAAACATAAAAGAATGCATAATGAAGAGAAAACCTATGAATGCAATCAATGACCTAAAGCCTTTGGCTATCACAGTGGTCTTCAGCAGCATAAAAGAACACATACTGGAGAGAAACCCTATGAATGTAATCAGTGTGGTAAAGCCTTTACATGCCAAAGTAATCTTGAAATGCATAAAAGAATACATACTGGAGAGAAACCCTATAAATGTGATTAATGTGATAAAGCCTTTGGATATCACAATGTTCTTCAAAGGCATAAAATAACACATGCTGAAGAGAAACTCTATGAATGTAATCAGATTGGAAAGTCTTTGGATGTCATGGTCACCTCCTGATGCATAAAAGAGCACATACTTGACAGAAACCTTATGAACATACTCAGTGTGGTAAAGTCTTTTAACATCACAACCATCTCCTTATACATATGAGAACCCAAACTGGAGAGAAAATCTGACTAATCAGTGTGGTAAAGCTTTGCGTGTAGTGGTTATTTTCAAATGTATGTAATCAATAATGTAAAGCCTTTCTATGTCACAGTCATCTTGAAATGCATAAAAGAACATGTACCTTAAAGAAATCCGTGGATGTAATCAGTGTGGTAAATTATTTGCATATCTCAATGATCTTTGAAGGCATAAAAGAATATATGCTGGAGAGAAATTCTATGAATATATTTAGTGTGTTACAGAATTTAATGTCACAATAGTTTCTGAATACATTAAAGAATCTGTATTGTCGAGAAAACCTATGAATGTACTCATTGTGGTCAAATTTTCACATGTCAACAAATCTAAAAAAGAACAAACGAACACATACTGCAGAACAGATACTCTGAGGATTATTATGTATTCACATACCGAGAGCTTATTAATATTCTATTCATACTCTGTCTTGATGGAATTTATTATCAGGTCACTGTACAAACTAGAGAACACATACTCTGGATTACTCTCTGTTCATTTTTACTCAGTGAGAATTTAATAGTCTAGTCATACTCTGTTGTGATGTAATTCTATATCAAATCACAGCAGAGACATGAATGCTCCCTCTCAACTGCTTGTGAAGGGCCAAAATTAGAGCCCGTTTTTTTATCCTGACAGGTATTCAAGATATCTAAATGTTCTTTTCCGGCCGGGCGATGGTAGCGCACGCCTTTAATCCCAGCACCTGGGAGGCAGAAGCAGGCGGATCTCTGTGAGTTCGAGACCAGCCTGGTCTACAGAGCTAGTTCCAGGACAGGCTCCAAAGCCACAGAGAAACCCTGTCTCAAAAAACCAAAAAAAAAAAAAAGTTTTTTTCCTCCTTTTTGGTAATATGAGGTTTCCTACAGAGTGGTTGCCTTTGGAATTCTTGGTCTAGAGTGGCTTTAGTTCCTAAACAACATAATTCTAATGACTTGATGCCTCAAAGTGTTAAAATAATTGACTGTTCAAGTTTTCTTTTGAATCATGTTAAAGAAGTCTTTCTTTACATTCTCGCTTTTGTTTTGCGGTATAGCACTATATGGAAAATTAAGTATGAACAATTTCAATAGTCAGAGGAATGCTCTCCCAATATTTTTATGGTTGCTGTTTTATTATGTTTGTCTTCATATTCTTTACTAATATATCTACATCCCCATGCCCATACCCTGGTAAGAGGTGTTTTTTTGTTGAGGCCAGTTCCAGATATATGGTGCCCAGCATGGGGCGGTCACCAGCATATGGTGCTAGAATGTGGGGCTAACTAGTGAACCCCAAAATGAACAGAACTGTAGCTAGGTGTACAAGGGAGTGTGTGAGGGAACCCATAAAAATACTTTGTACCAGATCCACTGCCACTGCTCTTTGAAGGGACTTTATCTACCAAGTTGTGCATGGGAGGTTTCTCTTGCTTCTGCTGATACCAAGCTAATAAACAATCACTTTCCTCACTCTTCTGTCAAGTTTTGGTAATGTTTTCTCCCAAAAATGTAGAGAGGAAAGATGGAGTCTGAGTTGTCTTTACATCACATGTGACAGACACCTGGCATTAAAAATAGAAAGCCAATACCCACAAATGATTAACATCCTTTGTTGTATGGAGCTACTCATTATTTTACAAGCTCAATAGCTCTAACCAGAGCTAAGCAAATACTCACAGATAGTATAATAGCTTTAACTATTTTCTTCTATCAATTATTATTTTAATTGTTACACCAATTTATAGTTGATCTATTTTGAGTTAATTTTTATATCAAGTGGGATATCAAAATTAATTGCCTTATTGTTGGTTAGATATCTAGATTTGATAGCAACAATTATAGATGAGTCTGCATTTTCTCTGTCATTTTTGACAACTTTGTTTAAAAGGATTCAGCTGTAGCTTTTTGCAGAATTTCTATGTCCTCTGTTGGGGCAGGTTGTTTCCTGGCTGCTCAGACTCATTTCCTAGCCATCTCACCTTTAGGTAAGTTCAGTCGTCATTTGCCCAGGCCTGCAGCTAAGTCAGCAGAGACCCTGGGGGTGAGGGAGAGAGAATGGGAAGGACAAGAGACACAAGAGAAATAGACAAGATAGAATTCGAATCAAGGGAACAATCAAGGTAAATGTATGGTAGGGGAAATGAGAAATATGCATAACTAGGCAACTTACTAGGCAACCTTATCATGGTCCAATGGTCGGGTGGAAAGTCTCTAACTGCAACATGCAGAAAAGTCTGAATGTTCAGAACACAGTAATAATGGAGCGATAACTCCCTGCAGAATTAGTATTTGACAAATCTGAACAGCAGGAGAAGCCAAGCACAATAGGGTGGGCAAAAGTGATTCAGGGAGCAGTAAGTCTTCCACAGGTCCCACTTTTGATTTTTATTAATTTTTAAATGCTGAAAGTCACTGTGGAGCTGCTCTTGTCTTTTTTCAGGAAAGCTCCTGTAGTCCCAGCCTTACTTGTCATAGGAAGAAAGAACAGCTTTTGGTTCTGTTCCTGTCTTAGGTGATATGTTTAACATAGGTATACATTCTCCTGTTACCTATCTCTGGCTATAGAGCCCTGCATATCAAGTTTAAAGACAGTTGTTTATGTACCTCGTGTATATGAGGTTACTAGCTAAACATTGTCATTCTTCAATGTCACCCATGTCCAGTTTATGATCATGGACCTGTATGGTTTGCATTTTAGTTGCCTCATTCACCTATTGTTTTATAAATGCAATTAACATAAGAGAAAAGATCCATTGGAAAGGAAAATTAATAAGCCAAGCATCAACAATCCCTATGAAAAATGTCCTAACACCAAACCAGGAGTTCTAGGCATGACCTCAAGAGGTTGCAGCATTCCAGAAGTATCTTTTTGAAGTTCCCTGCCAGGGAGATATCTATTTTAAAAGATTTTCACAGTGACAACCTCAATTGGACTGAACATAATGATCTCTAATTGAGAATGTAAGACATGGCCCCGAAGGTTGATAGGCAGTCTTGCAATTACATAAGGTTGAGTGGTGCCTTGATTGCCTTCTTGGTCTCTCCATTTTAAGATTTTTGAAATTATTTTGAGGATTTTGGCTCTGACCTATACAATTTAAATGAGTTATGGTAGCATCTAGAGATCATGTATCAGATCAATCATCCTTTTTGATGATTGTGACATCTGCCCCTGTGTCTACCAATCTGAAAATTTTCTTTTCATTTAACCATAAGGTCATATTGTGCAGATATTACTTTTGACCAATAGTTATCTGGAGACCCAAAACATTTATTGTTTCTAGAATTACAACTTTATTTGAAGTGGGTAGTAAGGGAAGAAGTAGTTATTGAACAAATCTCTGTTTGGAAGGAATTGTAACAATATTTTTTGGGGGATGGCACCATAACTTTAATTTCTCACCGATAATCATTATCAATAACTCCTGGGAAAACTTGAAGGCCACTGATGGTAGAGATGATATGACCTACTATAAAACCAAGAGTATCTTTAGGTAAAGGGACAAAAATGCCTATGGCGAGGACTTGAACTCCCATCTTAGGCATTAGTACTCTATGGGTGATGGAACTAAGGTCCAGTTCTGTGCTCCCTGTTGTGGCTCTGAAGAGGTCTGAAATGGATTGTTGTTTGTTGGATAAAAGTTGACTGTCCCAGAGATTGTTTGGGTTTGGGGTCCTGGGGCTGGGTCCTGTTCCCATTTCACTGGTTCAGAGGTTGACCCTGGGCATCCCTCTTGGACTTACATTTACTAGCCCAATGTTTTCCTCTTTTACATCAGGGACACAGTTCTGGAATAGATGTTCTTGGGACAGCAGTTGTATTATTTTTGCAATGTCTGGCAAAATGTCCAAATTCTCCAAATTAAAACATTTACTTTTATTTTGTTGTGACAAGAATTGATTTACAACAAATCCCTGTATCACAGCAGCCATTGCAAGACATTGCAGATAGGCAACTCCTATGTCTGAGCAAAGGCTTATATATCCTGTCAGATCCATTTTCTTTTTATATGGATGGATAGCCAACTGATATGCAGCATTAGCATTTTCAAAGGCCAATTGTTTAACAAAATCTGTGCCTACATCAACATTGGCCAAAATTGTTCCTGCTGCAGTGATTAGCCTATGGACAAAATCAGCAAAAGGCTCATCTGGTAGAGCTCATGTTTCTCTTAACTGGCAGTTTTCTCCACTCTCATGTAGCTGTGATTTGAATCTGGGCAAAAAGTCCCACAGCATAATTACTTTGAGCATCAGTAGTAACATAACTATCTTTCCCAATTAGCATATCCAAGGTTCAACCATTTCCAGTCTGTACATTACATCTGGTAATCTTTGCTTGCCTCAACAAACTCAGACTTCCAAAGGAGATAGTCAACTCCAGTGAGGGTTGCTCTAGCTAGAGTTTGCCAGTCTCCAGGCATAAGCCAATTTTCAGCCACAAACTCAACAATTGCTGTGGTGTAAGGAGCTGCAGCTCCATATTGTAAAACAGCTAATTTTAATCTTTAATCAGTTTAAAATCAAAATTTACTCACAGCTCCCTGAGCATCCACAGCTCGTGTGTCCAGGAAAGCTTCTAGATCATCTATTTCTAGTGATTTGTTTATTTTAGGAGAGAGCCTGGGTGTAGCCCCTCACATGGGTGTCTGATGGTTAAGCCAATTGTCTCATGGGATTCATTATTAGTTTTTCCTGTATTTAATCCCTTCAATTGGTCAATTAAATCCTGATTTTCCTGTTCTAATTTTATCTATTCTCTTAAGAATTTTATTTTATCGTGAAGTTTTTTTTGGGGGGGGGGTCTACTACTGAACAAGTCAATGAAGGTGCTGTTGGGACTATATGTCAGAGGGCGACATGCAAGTGATTGCCAGCCTGAATTTTGATATCTGGCTGCTTCCTCCTCGAAATCATCCTAGTCCTCCTCACTCAGATCACCCTATAAATGAAGGAATTCTTTTAAAGATGGATATAGTTTCTTAATCTTAGATCTAACTCCTGGAGTTTTTTTGTGCTTTTGACTTAGATGTGGGGAGAAGATCTTTATTTGACTTTTTAGTTTCCTGCAGGGAAGGCTTAACTTTAGGATCCTCTAAGTTTGGATTCTTTTTTGTCAGATGTTTTAACATCAGTATCAAAGGACATAAAGTTCTCACCTTCTTTTTCCTTATTCTTCTTGACACCTTCTGTGTCATTCTTTTGATTAAGTTCCTTTTTGTGCATCTTGTCTAACTTATTTTTAGTAATATTTCTTCACCTGTTTCAATAGCATTTGCAACTGCAGAATCTTGATACCTCTGAGACAAAAGTTTATCAATTAAATTCCAGAAAGAAAAGGCAGTTACAGGAATTTTTCTGGTCCATATGCTTGATAATGATCTTTGAGAGCCTCTCCAACTCTCTTTCATTTTTTTCTCATCTGTAGTTTCATCAGTTGAAAACCAGGGGCAAACATCTTTAATATAGTCAAATAATTCACATGACTGTTTAATTTTAACCTTTACACCTTGTGCCTTAAAAACATGTCTTAATCCACTAATAAGCATTTCATGCTTGGTAATTGCTTGTCCCATAATTGCTGTTCTACTTACCAAAGTTAAGAAGACACAGCAGGCTCCTGTGTTACTTTTCCTCTTAACTAACTGTACTTCACTTTATGCCAGCCTCTCTGAACAGTGTTCTTCACTGAATCCCCTGCACTTGAGCCCCATGTTGGTAGCCACTTTGCCCCTGCCCATGGGTGAGTCAATGGAGACCCTGGGGGCAGGGCAAGAATGGGAAGAGACAAGAGACATGAGAGAGGGAGAAAAGACAAGATTCTGATCAAGTCTTGTTTATTCAAGGGCACAATCAAGGTAAATATAAGTAGGGGAAATGAGAAAGTTCTTCATGTGTATATGGGTAACTAGGCAACCTAACCACTGTCTAATGGTCAGGTGGAAAGTCTCTAACTGCAACATACAGAAAAGTCAGAATGTTCAGAACACAGGAATAATTGAGAAATAACTCCTTGCAGAGTTAGTATTTGACAGATTAGAACAGCAGGAGAAGCCAAGCAAAATAGAGTGGGCAAAACAATCCAGAGAGAAGTAACTCCCAAAGTTATTTTTCTGAGGGTCCTGCATGTCTAGGATATAGTATTCATATGCATACTATGAAGCAGTCCAGACAAAAGAGGTTTTTTGCCTAAAAAGGTAGAAAATTCTTAAGGACCTCTTTGATGTCCATCATCCTCTTGAGGTAAAATGATGCTGCCAGGAGCAGATGTGTCTCATTGTCATGACAATGCTAAGTTCTTAAACATTTTAAATGCCATATTTTGAAGGTCTCTAAAAGATTTGAAGAAAACCTACCTAACTGAAATATATCTCTATATATCTAGAAAACATAACTAACATGACTACAAACTTGACTATCATAGATGAGTATCTTGTGACCTTTATTTCTTAATTATGCTTTACATTTTTAAATGAGCTGCACAAATGCAATACCTTAATGAAGAGCAGAAATAGACATATAACACAATCAACCTAAAATATGTATGAGTACACCAAGTTTCATACCATTACAAAATATTGATCTCTGTAACATATACCCTTTTAAATATAACCAAACATTTATAAACAATATCTGGGAATTTGGGCATAGTTCTCTCCAAACTGATTCCTGCTTTTTTTGTGTGAAGTGATTTTGAGAGGATTCACAGCAACCTTTCAGGGGGGTCTTGGTACATCAAACCATTTTAGCTGGTAAGAAATCCACAGCTTTGTACCTCTTATGGAAACAAAAGCAGAACATCTATTCCAAAACAACAGATACTTAGACCCAAATTTTGAAGTCAAGATACCTTTAAAATATATATCTTAATTTAGCTTAGCAGCCTGTACAATGAAATGTATCTCTGTACTTAGCTCAATCACAGTCAACAACTTCAAAGAACCCAATAATATTCATAACCTACACTCTCTGTTTAGATTCCATCTTTATGTGGCTTATTTTTCTTACAGTATTCATTTTTGTACAAATTGACTCTGAGTGTTTTATTTTTTAAAAAATATTTACTCCTTTTTATAACTATCTATACTCTTTTTTGTCACTCTTCCAAGCCTACATACATTATTCAACACTGTGTCCCTTTTAGAGATATTTTTAAAATCTGAGTCTATCTTTATTACATATCTGTAATACTTTTCTTGTTGTAATTGGAGCGGTGGGGCTGTGTCCCCAGCACCCCGGCCACCTGGCTAGCTTATGCCCCAAAATAACAACACACAAATTGTATTCTTTTAAACACTGCTTGGCCCATTATATCTAGCCTCTTCTCGGCTAACTCTCCCACGTGGACTAGCCCAGTTCTAGTAATGTTTGTAGCATCCCAAGGTGCAC
This sequence comes from Microtus obscurus, assembly GCA_963919715.1. Taxonomy (NCBI): domain Eukaryota; kingdom Metazoa; phylum Chordata; class Mammalia; order Rodentia; family Cricetidae; genus Microtus; species Microtus obscurus. The sequence continues at coordinate 36,754,165 of CAWTZC010000501.1, read as the reverse complement.
TTACCAGGAAGATTCTAGCCCACGTCCATCCTGGGTCTGAAGCTTCATGCCTCTGCCCCAGAGAGCAGAGCTATTGCGAGGGGAGCATGGCATCTCTGAGCTCACTAACTCTTCCTCCCAGCATTCTGTTCTGTTTACTCCTCCCACCTATGTTTTAACCTATCAGGGCCAAGCAGTTTCTTTATTGCTTAACCAATGAAATCAACAGATTGATATATGACACTCCCACATCATTTTCTGACCAGAACCACTTCTTAAAATGCAAAGCTGCTTGGCTAGGACTAAGTCCGCTTTTCCTTTTGGCTTTGCCAAGTTCAACATGGCATACTTCCATGCACTGCCTCTATTACTCCCGAAAATTCACCACCTCATCTCTGGAGGGAGAAGATGATCAAGGAAGTCTGGACCGCAAGGGATTGGTCCACCCACTAAGACAGTGTGCTTGTTCTAATGGGAGCTCACCAAATCCAGCTGGACCGGGACTGAATGAGCATACCACCAAACCAGACTCTCTGAATTTGGCTGAAATGGGCGGGTGATTGAGAAGCCATTGATCAAGAACCTTCATCTGGAGATGGATGGATATACAGACAGAGACCCACATTGGAGCTCTGGACTGCACTCCTGAGGCCTAGATAAAGAAGCAGAAGGAGAGAGAACATGAGCAAGGAAGTCAGGACCATGAGGGGTGCGCCCACGAGGGGGGGACGGTAGGACTGATATAATGGGAGCTCACCAAGGCCAGCTGGACTGGGACTGAACAAGCTGACAATGAGGGTTGACTGAAAAGCCAATGATAATGACACCGGATTTTGATTCTACTGCATGTACTGGCTTTTTGGGAGCCTAGTCTGTTTGGATGCATACCTTCCTAGACCTTGATGGGGGGGGGCTTGGACTTTCCACAGGGCAGGGCACCCTGACTTCTTTTAGGACTGGAGAGCAAGGGGGAGTGGGAGGGAAATGGGAGTATGGGAGGAGGTGGAAATTTTTAATAAATAAATAATAAAAATAATAAAAAAAAAAATAAATAATAATAAAAAGACATGAAATGAATACAGTAAAAGTCTTTTATATTTATTTACTTTGGGTCAATCATATACAGTTTATTTATAATCTTTCTGGGTACATCAAAAGCATAATGAGGGTTTATCAGTATGGCCAGGCTGTAGAGAAGAGGGAACTCCAAGATGTACAAAGGTCTCACATTTGGCAAAGACTAAGTCATATGGCCATGCCTTGGTCATTCAAGTCTCTGGGAAGACCTATTATGAAGGAGGGGTTTGAGAAGATCTATGGTCAAGTTTATGCTCATCAAGGACAATACTTGGTCCTTGTGGTTATTTTTTGTTTTTCTTTTTCTGTGCTCTCATGGAACCCTAGCACAGTATGCTACATAAATTTGGGAGGCTTTTTAATTTTCCTACTTTCCCTATTCCAATTTTCTATTTACGTGTTTTGTACCCCCCAAACAGTTAAATTGTTCATCACCTCATTTTTCCAATTTTACCTTTGCCTAAAGAAACCAACACAATACCATCAGCAGTTGACATGGTAGTGTGGATGGGGGAAATCCCCTACATGAAGAGCTATAGTCAATTAATGGCTGTTAATAAGGAGAAAATCAGTCTTCTCCAGGAAGGGATCGTATAGTAAGTATCCATTTCCGAGTGGTCACGTCTAAACATGAATATGAAAAATTTCTGATCGATTCAGTAGGAACTATATGTGAATGTCTCTATCATCTTTCTCTTTGTGTCTCTCCCTCCCTCCTTCCTCTTTCTCCTTCTGTGTATGTGTTGGAGGTTAGGTTGCAATAATAATATTTGAAGAAATCAAAAATTTAAATGGATGTGGTAGAGGGACGTAGACATAATTGAAGTGGGAGAGGGAAGGATAAAAATGGTGTTATACTGGACAATATCTATATAGATACATTTATCCTATGAAAATTAGAACAGTGAACAAACATGGGCGGAATACTACCACCATATTGACAGTGCTGTGTCTTCAGTCTGCAGGCTGCTGATTTTGAGAGAATACTGTGTGCCTGATCCACTGCCACTGAACCTTGATGGGACCCCCATCTACCAAGCTCTTTGCATAATAGATAAGGAACTAAGGAGTTTTCTCTGATTTCTTCTGATACCATGCCAAACAACAACAACAAAAAAACCTCAATACTCTGACTTGCTCAGCATGTGATGGTGACACTGTCTCTCAGAGATGCAGAGAGGGAGACTGGAGAATGGGTCATCTTCATGTCACATCTGGCACTTGAGAGTTGAAAACTGAAAACAAATTTTCACACAATTAAGTTTTTAGAAAAGGACTTTCAGCCGAGCAAGGTGGTAGATGTTACTAATGATACTGATAAGTGTAAATGTTACTAATGCTGTGCAGCTAGTTCTGTTTTATTCTTATTTGTAATTTCTGAGACTGAATTTTAATTAAAACGTTTCCCTTTTCCCTTTTCCTCCCTCTTACTTCTCTCATATAACCTTCCCCCTTTTTCAAATTAATGGTCAATTTTTACATTAATTGTTATATTATGTAAGTATATATTTGTATGACATATATCTTCCTAAATACAAATGTTCAAGAACATGTTGAAATTGGGGCGTCGCGGGGTTGCGTCCCCAACACCCCGGTCTCCTGGCTAACTTATGCCCGAAATAACAACACACAAACTGTATTCATTTAAACACTGCTTGGCCCACTAGCTCTAGCCTCTTACAGGCTAACTCTCGCACCTGGTCTAACCCATTTCTAATATTCTGTGTTAGCACCCCAAGGTGCGCTTACCGGGGAGATTCTAGCCTATGTCCATCCCGAGTAGGAGCTTCATCGCGTGTGTGCTTCAGAGCGCAGAGCTACCCGTCTGCCCGCTAGACAGGAGCATGTAGTCTCTGAGCGGAGCTGCGTGCGTTTTGACCTCACTTCCTCTTCCGCCCAGTTCTGTTTACTCCACCCACCTATGTTCTAACCTATAGGACCAGCCAAGCAGTTTCTTTATTTTAACCAATGAAATCAACAGATTGATGTATGACACTCCCACATCAAGAACATATAAAGTTACCTGTTTTTTTATGTTTTTAGCACTGATCATTTGGCCATGGACAAGCAATCATGTGTTTTCCATGAAGAGAAGCACCAGTTCTGTACACAGCTTTACCCATGTGTTTGTAGATCTTCTGTAGAAATGAAACCTCATGGACTTTCTCCCCATCGACTTTATCATGTTTGTTGTTATTCTACTTCTTTAGCGCACATATTGGCTCACATATTGCCTATAATGTTGATGAGTCATAAATTCAACCACACTTAACCTGATAGAAGATAATGTCTGAAGTAGCCTTCAAAGAGTGGGCATAGGAGACCACTTCCTAAATAAAACACCAGTCTTAACAGACTGAGTGTAACAATAAATAAGTGGGACTTCCTGAAAGTGAGAAACTTCTCTAAAACAAAGGACAGAATCAATAATATAAGAATGTCTTTTACTGAATGGAAAAATATCTTCACCAACCCCACAAGAGACAGGAGACTGATCTCCATAATATATAAACAAATCAAGAAATTAAACATGAAAATACCAAATAATCCAATTTAAAAGGGGTTACAGATATAAACAGAGAATACTCAACAGGAAACTCTCAAGTGACCAAAAGATATTTAAGGAAATGTTCAACATCCTTAGCCATCAGAAAAGTGATAATCAAAACAACTCTGATATACCTTGTTACATCAGTCAGAATTGCCAAGATCAAAACACCAATGATAGCTTGTGCTGGAGAGGATGAGAAGTAAATGAACACTCATCCATTTTTTGTGGAAATCCAAACTTGTGCAACCACTCTGTAAATCAGTATGGTAGTTTCCTAGAATATTGGAAATCAACCTACATCAAGACACAGCAATACCACTCATGGACATATACCCAAAGGATGCTCAATCATACCACTAGGACATTTTTGTCCAGCTGTGTTCATAGCAGCATTATCTGCAATATTCAGAACTTGGGAACAACCTATATGCCCCTCAACTGAAGAATGAATATAGAAAATGTGGTACATTTATACAATGGAGTACTACACTGTGGGAAAAAAATAAACACTGACATCTTGAAATTTGCATGCAAATGGATGGAACTAAAAAAAAAACCATCCTAAGGTAACCTAGAGCCAGAAAGATGAGGATGGTATGTACTCACTCATAAGTGAATATTAGTTGTAAACAAAGGATAATGACCTATAGTCCACAACCCCAGAGAAGCTAAATAACAAGAATAACCCATGCTGAGCAGTGGTGGCATAGGTTTTAATCCCAGCACTCAAGATGCAGAAGCAGGCAGATCTCTGAGTTTGAGGCCAAGCTTGTCTACAAGAGCTAGTTCCAGGACAGGTTCCAAAGCTACAGAGATACCTTGTCTTGAAAAACATAAAAAAGAATAACCCTAAAAAAAATATATAGGTACCCTGGAAGACGAAATAGACAAAATCTTCTGAGAAAATTGAGAGCATGGGGGTAGGGTGACAAGGGAGGGTAGAAGGAGAGGAGGAGGTAAAAAGAGAACTTGAGGGAACAGAATAGTAGAGATGGGGGAAAGACTGAGACAGAGAGGAAGGAAAGGTATATCTTTGTGAGGGAGCGATTATGGAACTAGCAAGAAACCTGGCACTAGAGAAGTTCCCAGGAATCCACAAAGATGATCCCAACTAATACCCTAAGCAATAGTTGTGAGAGTTCCTGAACTGGCCCTGCCCTGTAGTCAGGTTGATTCTTCTCTTAAATATCATCCTAGAACCTTTATCCAACAACTGATGGAAAGAGAGGCAGATATTCACAGCAGAGCATTGTACTCCCAAAGTCCTGTCTAAGAGTGGGAGTAGTGAAAAAATGTGCAAACAGAACAAGACCATGATGGGGATACCCACTGAAACATCTTACCTGAGTAAATGGGTACCAACCAACTCCAACTTTCCAGGGAAGGAGCTAGCATAAGACCAAATTAATCTGTCTGAATGTTGGTAACAGTTGTATGGATGGTGCAGACTGTGGGACCACTGGCAGTGGGACCAGAATTTATCCCTACTGCTTGTACTGGCTTTTTGCAACCCGTTCCCTTCTAAGGGATACCTTGCTCAACCTAGGTATAGTGGGGAGGGCTTTGGCCCTTCCTCAAAGCAATGTGCTACACTTTGTTGAATCCCCATGGAAAGCCTTATTCTCACTAATGACTGAAAGGGGCTGGGTTGGGGGAAAAGGTAGAGGGAATGGGAAAAGGGAAGGGAGTGAGTACTGAGATTGGTATGTAAAACGAGGAAATACAGTTTTTTTAAAAAACATAAAATAAAAATGCTCCTGGTCAGAAAATGATTACAAATACACAATAAAGAATGATTCCAACAAAAATAACTTTCTGAACTGGTCACAGTGTGTTTTAAAAGATGTATGTAGATGGGAGATAGATGAAAATGAGAATAGAAAAAACAAAACCAAGTAATATAAAAGACTAAAGAGAGTCATAGATTTAGGTTGTAAAGAAAAATAAGTAACATAAAGATGGAATACACATAGAGAGTCTGGGTTATATATATTTTTGTGTTTTCCTTTTTTTTTTTTTTTACTGTGGAGACACATTTCATTCTGGGGTTCACTAAGCTTAACAAACATAAAAATATTTTGACTTCAAATTTGAGTCTAAAAATATGTTACTTTGGAAAAGAGGTTCTGCTTTTGTTTGCACAGAGGATGAAAACCTGTGAATTTGTTTCAATCTAATGTGATTTGATGGAGTAAGATGCACTGAAAGGTCTCCCTGATCAGTAAAAATACTTTGGCCAACCAACAACAGGAAGCAGCTTGGAGAAAACAACACTAAAATTCCCAAAATGGTTGTTTATAAATATTTGTTTTCATTTAAAGAGGATCGATTATAAGTGATAAATGGTCATAGTTAATTTCTAAAAGACAAAGAAAATATAAGGAGTACATGACATAGAGATGAATAGCTTACATTGCTATGGATCTTGGACTATTGATGTTATTAAATTGTTTATGTGTTTTTTTACTTTTGTTTTATGTATTATGTTTATACAGCTAATTTAAAAATATAAAGTATTAATTAAAAATTATAGATAAAGAGAAAGTCATTTATAATAATCAAGGTTTTAGTTAGGTTTTCTGGGTATACAGAGATACACTTCAGTTTAATGAATAATCTTCATCTTCAAAGATGTACATAAAATGGTATCTAAAAAGTTTTAAGAACTTAGACTTTTCTTGATACCCCTCCGGAATGTTAAATCAAAAGGGAATTTTATCATAAATACATGAAATGTAACACTAATTTGTCCCTATTCTCATTTCCAGGTTGATGCCTTTAATAAATGATAATTTCTTTCTAGGTACCATGAAGCTAATTATGCTAAAATCTCATTATCATTCCCTGGATCATATTCATTTCAAGGTTTTGAGATGATGTACCATGCAGGAACAAGGAATTTTCAAAGGGCATATGGGAGTCTTAAAACTAAATTTAAAATAAAATTAAAAAGTGTGGAATTATATTCTCATTCACCATATAAGCATTATATTTTAAATTTAATTTTTTTAAATGTAGATATCTGTGAGAAATCTGCCAAGGATAGATTTTGGACACCATATAATTTGCTAAAGTGTTATGAAAGAATCCTTGTGCTTGATTATGGAAGGGTCCCAAATCTACTTCGATATGGGGAGAAGGCATGTTTGTGGTTTTCACAGAATGAAATGAAGCTCACAGATGCAGTATGTGGAGCTGAGATATTCTGATCCTAAAATTGCCAATGATAATTCAGAAAAGTCAGAGTAAGACATATTTGGCCTATGCTCCTGGTACACTGATCTTGCTGTTTGGGAAAAAAAGAAATTGTGGTCACAGTCAAGGATATATGATTTTTAAATTGATCTGCCACTGCAGAGTATCTGATTGCTCAAAAAACTTTTTTATGTTTGGCATGACAGAAATTCCTTTATTTTACAAAGAATATTGCCTTGGTGGAATTTCTTGGAGTATTTCCAATACTAATAATGGTGTATGATAAGCAATTTACATATTATAATAAGTTATTGCTTCCTCAAGGTAATTGGGTAGATGATACTACCCACCCCTCAATGATTTTCTCCATGCACGAAGTCTAATAGCAAGTTGTAATGGAAATGATGTACTGACATTACCCAATTGAAGTACAACATCACAGGGACATCACAGTACATTCTCGACTGATCAATATTTTCAGGCTTCACCTTGATAATAATTCTTTTTGTCTTGGTGGCTCTACTTTTGTCTTCACCAGCCGCCATTCTAGACTCCACCGTGCCTTTTCTGCTTCCAGTAGTTGAAGCTGAATCATGAGGTGCCTGGCTGGCGTCTTCTCTGTATTTGTTTGTGCAGAAAATGTTTTGGAAGAATCCTTTTCACCAAGTTCCACTTTGATGTTACTATCTTTGCCATCTCTAATATCTACTATTCCGTGGTAAGCTCTCGCTACTGTGGTATGAATGTCTGTTAGTGCAGGTCAGTACATGCTCATCTAGTAACTTTTCACTGCTGAAGCCAAATCCACAAATATCACATTATGATAAAACTCTGCCCATGTCCTTTTGGAGTAGATTATTTAGACATAGAACTTTATTTACACACATCAAATATTGGCTCAGAAAATTAGCTTAATGTATGGCTTAGAAAAATTATCTAACTGTAGAGATTCTTAGTCGGGCTCTCTATTATGTGGTGTATGCACCATCGAACTGAGCTCTGCACACCACTTGCTGGCTTCAGTGCCATTTTTAGCCATGGTGTCTTCATACACTCCAAAGATCATCTTGCTGTTCTGTTTCCTTGAAGCAGAAGACTAACACTTTGAACTAGAACAATCTGCATCCTGTAAGTCTTCCAAGCAGTCAGACAGCTGAAGAAAGTAGTTCATTGCCACTTTGAATTGCTCAAAACTGGGATGAGCAGTCATAATCTTTCCTAAACACATGAACTACAAAACGAGATCAAGACACTCAGTGCTTATTTTCGTGTTGCTGCGATTCAGCTGTGCAGTACTGTGCTGATGGTTCATTAAGAACATTATAAAATAGGAGCTACAGGCAGCCAAGACCGCTTTGTGTGCCTGGAAATAAATGTCATCGATAGCAAGGCAGCAGTCGCAGAGAAAACCCCATTCTCTCTGGTTGTTGAGATGCTGAAGGACAAAGCTGCTGTGGCCGGGCTTCGCCATCTTCTAGTAATGAGACCTGCTCCTGACAGCGTCCCGAGTTGGAAAAATGCCTTGTCAAGCCCTGTGATCACGTATGGGAGACTCAGGTGGAGAGGCAGCTAGGGGCAGCTGCTGAGTTCAGACCCTTGCCTGCATGCTCCAGCCACAAGGGCTCCTGATTGCCACTCTACTGGCTCACCGCCTCTCCCAGAACTTCTACTTGTAAAAGCCCACCACTGGAGGCGAAAAGCAGTTTCTGTTCAGGACTCGGGGGTGAAAGAACAAAAAATCCCGTCCACAGAAAAATCCCTAAACCCCAGAGAAGTACCACTTTTGAACTGTGCTGAGGAGAGGGAGTGGGAAAGATCGAAGCAGAAATAGGCGTGGCCCAGCAGCCTCCTCCCACGACCACGTCGGCGGCCTTACGCTCCCGGAAGTTCCCTTCCCAATGACTGCTCAGCAACAGCAGGAAGTTACCTAAGCGTGCTCCTGGCCAGTCAATCAACCGCGGCCTCCCGCCTCCACCTTCTAGCCTAGTTCTCAAAATAAAGGGACAAATAAGTAATTTGGGAAATCGTCTGGAGAGGGGATTCGTCCTGGATACGGGGAGGCCACGGGCTGCACAGTCCACGCCAGACCTTAGGCCGGGCCCGGGTCAAAGTTGCGCAAATCTCCCCGACGACTGGCATCTATCTACTCACCCGGGCCGTGGGCTGAGCAGCGGGCAAGCGGAGGAGAGGGGCTGGGCTGTGCGGAGACACTCCGGCTGTGCCAGGGACAGCGCTGCAACAAAGGACTTCTGTTGCTGCACAGCTGCCCCTGTCGCTAGGCACTTAGCCGGCGCGCTTACATGGCGACTCCGAGTCTGCCCACCAGTTCGCGGCGGCGTCCACCAGCCTTCCCCACCGTCTCGTCCGCCCAACCACTCCGTGGCAGGCGGCTAGAAGCTCCCGCGGTCGCCTGTTGATTGCAATAACTTTCTGACGCTGGCACTGCCTGCAACGGCCGGGCGGCGGCTGGAGCAGCACTCTCGCCCATCTACCCTGGGTCGCCTTGGCGCTCCTCGGCTGGACGCCACTGGGAACCTCCAGACTCCCCAGGGCTGGAGGCTCCTTTCTCCGTGCCCAGAGATCAGACCCCTACCCCTCACGGCCCCGCACTTGGACCCGCCGCCACGCTCCACTCTGGACACTCTGGGAACGCTGACACCGTTCTACCCTCTGCTTGCAGCTCGCCTGGTCACGGTCTCCTTTTCCTCGAGCCCCTCCTCCCCTCCTTGCGGGAGCCTTTGGCCAGTGGCCTGAGTCACTTCCCCTGCCACGCCCTGCCAGGCCCACCTCCTGCCCTGGCTCCCTCCTTGCAAGGCCACCTGCCCGGTGCCCTCACCAAGACACCTTGTTGAAATCTGGTTCCTGCTTTTCTTTCTTGATTTTCTAAAGTACACGTGACAACCAGGAAAAAAAGCACCTTTAGTTCATCTTACTTCAGCATGAAACCACAGAACAAATATCCCCCTTTTGTGTCCTTAAATCTCTGCAGGACATCCTTCCACAAGTGTGACAAGGAATTACTCTATTCACAAAGTATAGTGGACTGTGCAAAATGGTTAGCCACCTAGAGTCCAGAAGGAAGGAAGAAGAAGTGCCTACAGGAAGATAGTAGGATCTGCTATTGAATCCAATGGCAAGTGCTATTGAAATGCACATCTCTGCTGATTTAGAAAAGGTCTTTGCCTGATTTATAAAGCAGGGTCAGGAAACATTGTGCTGTGTCTTTAAGAACAGGCTAACCCTATGGGAGGTGCACTTGTCACTCAGGTATCACTAGCCAATCAGGCCCTCCAGGTAACTTGCCAGACAGAAGGGGTGGCAGGGCCTTTCCTGGTTCCGGCTTGGCAGTGAAGTGAAAGTGGAGCCAGTCTTGTGTGCTGTTCAACTAAAACTCCTCCAGGAAACTGCATGGAGCGCTTGGGAAAGCAAGGAAACCGCGACGTGGTGAGTGAGGGGCTGCTGTCTCTGGACTGGGAGGAGCAGACGGTGAGGTGCGGGACTCAGTGAGGTGGTTCCTCTCCAGTTCTGCTTGAGAAACTGCAGCCAGATCCCAACCTTTCAAGTTCAGTGCGGTGCCTGCAACTCCCTGAATAGAGCAGGCCCCTGAATAACTTGGCACTGTGGGCTGAATCTGCTCAGAGCATTGGGAGCAGGGAGCTGTGTGGAGAAACCTCTTTCTAGGCAACATCAGAATGCTTTTAGTGCGTTCATGGAAAGCAGGTTGCTAAACTCATGGAGGTCTAGTTTCTCTAGTATCTACTAGAAGTTCAGCACTGTGCATTTCACCTTCATGTGTGAAATCCATTTACTGTTAATTTTGTGGAGGTTATAAAATCTTCTATATGTTAGGTAACCCTCCACTTCTATGCCGTGATGTAGAAGTGTAGAATTGCTAATATAAAGGATTGACCAATGCTTAGAAAATATTAAGTCTCAAAAAGTAGAATTTAACACAGGTAGGACTGTCTCTAAAACACATAAAATTATACGTGTATGCTTGTTGGGCCTCATGAGGCCTGGGCTTGAGGCCCAGTGTAATTTCCTGAGCCTAACTTGAGTTGGCCTGAGGCCTAGTGTAACTTGCTGAGCCTATCTAGAGTATGAAGACCTGTCTCTGCCTAGCTATCTTTAACGTGGCATAGTATTATTGGCCCTGTTTCTTACTCCACCTTGGCCCATCCCAGGCTTCTCCCCCACCATCACAACCCATATAAGTCCCTGCTTGATACAAATAAAGGAGTTTCTGCTTTGACACACTCCCGACTCAGTGGGTGTGTTTCTCCTTGGTGGCCACGTTGGGAGGATGGTTGAGTTTTGACTATCATTCTTTTCAGCCCCACAGAGAGTCTGGCAGTTCCCGCTCTGCCCCAGCGCTTTCTGCAGGAGAACCCTGTAGATTGGTGGCCAGGGTAAGGAAGCTCTATCCTGTCAGGAGCTGCTTCTGCCAGAGAACAGGGCATGTGATGACCAGGCCTGTTAGAGATTAGGATACTAAATGTTGAATAAACAGGATTTTTCAGACATTTGGCTCCAAACCTTTACAAAGAAGCCTTCCCTGGTTTACAACCAGACCATCTGCATACCAAATAACAGGCCTATAACAAGCTGCTCAAGGGGGCATTAACGGGGTCACAACCAACCTTAAGGCTTGATGTGCCATTCAAGTTTCATTTTCTTTTAGAGAAAAGCATAGTTCTGCCTGATGGGCAATATGACACCAGGTGACAGCTGTCTGAAAAATAAAACACTGTTGTGTTGAGGACTGGCCTGATCAACTAAGGATTTTATTTAGGCCCTCCTGCAGGGTGGAGGGACATTTTTGGGAGAGAGAATAACAGCCTGGGGCCTAGGCTTTGGAAGCTTTCCTAGGGTCTTAATGTATTAACTGTTGAACATAGCTCCTTTGGTAAACACCTTGGGTCAAGGCCTTTGTGTAAGTGTTGCTATAGATCCTGAGAACCCCTCAGAGCTATGGTTGTCAATCCCAAGGCCTTTTGATTTTAGTAATGATCACTTAAGACCCCATATTCCCTTTGTGTAACATTGTTTTATTAGCCTCCCCTTGAATTTGTACTAAGAGTGAGGGTTTCTACTAACTTCACTGAAGTCTTTCATTTCCTTCCATTTCCCCCAGGAAGTTGGATACAAGATTGTATTCTTCTTCTTCTTCTTTTTTCTTTTTTTTGGTTTTTCGAGACATGGTTTCTCTGTGGCTTTGGAGCCTGTCCTGGAACTAGCTCTGTAGACCAGGCTGGTCTCAAACTCACTGAGATCTGCCTGTCTCTGCTTCCGGAGTGCTGGGATTAAAGGCGTGCGCCACCACCGCCCGGCTTGTATTCTTCTTAAGAAACTTACTTGGCATGGAACTTAGCATGTGCAAGAAACCCCCACCCTAGCTTTTATCTTTTCTTTTTATTTTCTTTTTGGTTTTTGGAGACAGGGTTTTTCTGTGGCTTTGGAGCCTGTCCTGGAACTAGCTCTTATAGGCCAGGCTGGCATCAGACTCCCAGAGATCCACCTGCTTCTGCCTCCCGAGTGCAGAGATTAGAGGCATGTACCACCACTGCCTGGCTTTTTTTTCTCTTCCTCCCTCCCTTCCTCCCTCCCTCCCTCCCTCCCTTCCTTCCTTCCTTCCTTCCTTCCTTTCTTTTTTTTCTTTCTCCTTTTCCAAGACAGGGTTTCTCTGTAGCTTTAGAACATGTCCTGGAACTAGCTCTTGTAGACCATGCTGGCTTCAAACTCCCAGAGATCTGCCTGCTTTTGCTTACAGAGTGCTGGGATTAAAGGCCTGTGCCACCACTGCTCAATTGCTTTTATCTTCTCTACCTTCTACTTGTCCTATCTTCCTCATCCCCTGCGACCTTCACCACAGGACCCTGCCACTGTTTCCTGCCACTATTGTACTTAAGAAATTGTTCTTGGAATATCTTTGCTGTCTAACCCTCCTGTCTGCCTGAGTGGCTAGACCTACAAATTACCTATCTCTTTTGAACTGTTCAAAGTCTAACATAGAGCATGAACACAAAAGACATGTAAGGAAGATAGCACATGTGGAATGTAATCTCAGTTGGCTCCTCTTTGAGTATTAGGCAGAGATGGATGTGTATCATATCATCATCAGAGAGATTTTTCTTTGTTAATCCCCTTTGTGTGAAGTGATTTATCAAAGGGAAGGCATATTAATTCTATAAGTGTTGTATTCCATCCTGTTGGAAAACTGTGTTTGAGACAAGCTCTCTTAGGTTGACTTGGGTGGCCTTGATTCCAGTCTGTTGGCACTCAAGAAATTGGCCATGTTTTCCTCTATATTACACCTTCAAAATTCTTAAATTGCATGACTATACCATCTCAGTTTTAAAATAATCTATTTGAGTCATTTAGTCAACTATCCAGTGCAGTCACAGGAAAAGGACCCACATATGGAACATTGCTTCTGTCTTCTGACCAAAATAGGAGGAAGAATTTTTTTCTGTACATTGCAGGGGAAACAGGGTAGGCAATCAGCTCCTGGAGTCACCATTATGATAAAGGACTTGACTGTGGTCAGGGGAGTGTTTCTGTAATTTCCCAGCATGTTTTAATTCATATCATATGAATGAACACAGATCAGTGTGGGTGTACAGTTTGGAAAGGCTATCGTGAGCCAATGAATATTGAAGGTGTAATTAAACAGAGATCCTATGCAGATATTTCAGTCCTGCTTGACACAGTTATGTGAGCTCAGAGGTTTGAGAAACAGTCTATTGATTTTAACTCTATGTGTCAGCTTACAGATCTCAGCAGACAACTTGTACATATGGGCAAAATCAGACTATCTCTTATTAATGACATTCCCTCTTCTAGGGAAAGGCCTACTGTTTTTCAAAGTCAGTATACCTATGCTTTTTAATCTTAAAAATACAATTTTTTATTATTTTAAAAATCACTTATTGTTATCAATTTTTAATATTTTCTTTAAATGGATTCCTGCCTTTATCTCTGTTTCTCTTCTCCAATGTTTCTAGGTCATTAATACCTTCAATCTTTTTGTCTCGATTGATGTTGATTATTGATTTCTGTGTAAAGCAATATGTTACATAGTTTAGGTTTGCCTCATATTTTGTAATTGAGAATTGCTTTGAACACCTAACCTTGCCTCTTCTGTCCAATGCTGGGAAGACAGTTCTGCAAACTCCTTCCAAACTGGGCCTTCACTAGGCAATGAAAAGAAAAATTAGACCAGTTCATATGTGACTTCCAGTCTCTCTGTATTTTTTGGGGGGACTTATATATGAAGAGGGACATGTGCTCTAATTGAGTCACTGAAAACTTGAATCTTACTGAAGCTGGTCTATAAGATTGTAGAAAAGGAGAGGAAGGTAGGAGGGTGAGAGCTTTCTTGCTTCAACAGTAGTTGAGATTAGCAATGTGGAATTAGGTAGTCAATTTGAGATGCTTCATAAGTGTCCTGATTGGCCATTTCTTATGGTTCACCGACTCATGCAATCAAAAATCTGTATAAAGGACAGACCTGATCATGAAACCAATTGTTACAGTTACAGTAGTTCAACCAAAATAGAAGATCTGGGTAAAATGCTGTGACCCTGCCTAACAAGTCTGTTATTTTTCTTGTTTAAGATGTGCATCTTTAGAGAATAGGTCTAAAAACTCTTTGATATGCTCTAATTCCTAGTCTGTACCACATGGCTATAAAGTCTGTTTCAACATTTCAAAATTAATTTTGAGATTATAACTCCATCATATCCACATTCTCTCTTTTGCCTCCAAGCTTAACATGACCCCTTATACTTTTCTAATGCATAATCTCCTTTTCTTTAACAAGAGTTGACTGTGACCTATGTTTGTCAGCAGGATTTTCCAGGTATGAGGCAGTGGGTTGGCTAAACTAGACATTGCATGTGTAATGGAATGTGCACACAAAGAACCATGTGATTAAGATGAAGATCAGGATGTGTTCATGAGAGTAGAAGATAAGGTCCTGTCTATTGCACTGGAAGGTCAGAGCTAGAAGGACTGTGTTGCCTGAGTCATTTGATCTTGGCTAACCCAGTCAGGGGAGCTGCTAGCATTCTGAGGCACACCTGGGAGGCACTAACCAATGAGGAACTTTGGGGAGTCTGAGAAATCAGGATTACTGGTGATGCATAATTTTCGGGTTCTTTCTGGGATTCCTCTCTGCTTTTGCTCTAGTGAGTTGTAAAAAAGACAACAAGCTGTGCCTTGGTAAGTTTGGCATGTTCAGAGCAGGTCTGCAGTGCTGTCATTTCTGTTGGGAATTGGATGGACCAAGAGCCAGACTGGTTATATAATGTTCCCTTGTGGTTTTTGCCTTAAATTTCTAGCTTGAGTTTTTACCCTAAGCTCCCAGTTGTGGGATGTGATCTGGTAATATCAAATAAATCTGCTCAATACCTGAGATGCTTTTGGATAGAGAATTTAATCGCACCAAGAAACAAGCAAGTTAGGTCAAATGTAGCTCACCATAACCCATTAGTTCACTTAGTCCATTCATTGGGCTGTGTTATCCCGTGTCCACTTAGTTAGAAAAGTTTTTGACTATGAAGTTTTTTGAAACAATTTTATTGGTCTTAGAGCTGAGATTCTTCTTTAATTTCTATTTTTCTTACATTTTGACATTTCATAGTGTTTCAGATTTTCTGGCTGTTATGTTTTAGGAAATTTTTAGATTTAATATTTTCCCTGATTAATAAATTTATTTCTTCTATCATACATTCAAAGCCTGAAATTCTCTGTTCCATGTCTTATATTATTTTGGTGAAGCTTGCCACTCTAGGTTCTTTATGATAACCTAGATTTTTATTTCCAGAATTCCTTCAGTTTCCATTTTTAAAATTGTTTCTGTTTCTAATTTTAGGTGTTGAACACATTCATTCATATCTATCAATTGCTTGGTTTAGTTTTTGTTTTTTTTTTGTTTTTGTATTTTGCTTTCTTTAAGGAAATTAATAATTTTTGAAAATATTTCATTATTTTTACCCTGCTTTTTTTTTTTTTTTT
Organism: Microtus obscurus; assembly: GCA_963919715.1. Classification (NCBI taxonomy): domain Eukaryota; kingdom Metazoa; phylum Chordata; class Mammalia; order Rodentia; family Cricetidae; genus Microtus; species Microtus obscurus. Next base: position 36,738,345 of record CAWTZC010000501.1, on the reverse strand, counting down.
TTTTTTTCGAGACAGGATTTTTCTGTAGCTTTGGTGCCTGTCCCCTGTCCCTGAACTAGTAGAATCCTGGGGGTAGACCTGTTCCCAGTTTTCTGAGGAACTGCCATTTTGATTTTCACAGTAGCTGTAAAAGTTTGTAAAAGTTATTCCCCATACAAGAACCAGAGTGATGTAATTGAAGTGTTGATCAGCTCATGCCAGTCTAAAATTTAAGAATTTTTCAGTCACTTGAAATTCTTAGGCCTGCTCGTATCCAAATACCCAAGTTGGAAGGCCCATAAAACCCTGCTACTCCAGATCCAGGGAATTTGACATCCTCTTCCGCTGTATGTCACCTTTATACACATGACAGGCATTCTCTCTCATACAAAGAAAATATACCAAATGTGCAGATAAAATTGTTTTCAAAAGTTCTTATTACTCATAAAGCACTTAGAGCAAAACACATTGCTTTACATATATAATATAAATCATTTACTGTTTCTTTAAAAGTCTGCCATCTTGCATTAGGTTTGGAAAAGTTTTCATTTCCTCACTCTGCCACAGACTTACAGGCAGTCATCTGTCACAGGAACAAAATGATGCCTAAGTGATCTTAACAAATGTCATTTTCTTCATTATAAGTAAATGACATTCTTTTGATGATCAAAACTATTTTGTACAAAGTTAAATCATCAGAAATCTTTCAGTGACTCTCCAGTTTTGTTGGAACAACTCTCCTTGTCCATCTCATTTTCTGTTATTAGCAAAATTCACAACTGGAGTGCACAGAATAAATCCTGATTAGTACTTTCTTATGGTTTAATTTTTATTAGTATCTTGTTGTTCTTGTTTAAGTGACCATATGTTTGTAGGTCTGTCTTTGTGTATTGTTTTGCCAGTGGTGTTATCTGTGTTGCTGATTTTATTAATTATCATGTAAGTTTATTGATATTTATTGAGCTCTGCATTTTTCTCTGCTCCCCTCCCTGCCTCTCTCCTCTCCTCTTCAATCCTCCCCCAAGGTTCCCATGCTCCAAATTTACTCAGGAGATCTTGTCTTTTTCTACTTTCTACTTTCCGTGTAGATTATATCTATGTAAGTTTCTCTTAGTGTCCGCATTGTTGTCTAAGTTCTCTGGGATTGTGTTTTGTTGTAAGAGGAGCGGCGGGGCTGCGTCCCCAACACCCGGCCGCCCGCACGGCTAGCTTTACCCGAAATAATTACACTGAAACTGTATTCTTTTAAACACTGCCTGGCCCATTAGTTCCAAGCCTCTTATTGGCTAGCTCTTACATATTAATCTAACCCATTTCTAATATTCTGTGTAGCTCCACGAGCTGGCTTACCAGGAAAGATCTTAACCTGCGTCTGCCTGGAGTGGGAGAATCATGACGACTCCCTGACTCAGCTTCTTTCTCCCAACATTCTATTCTGTTTACTCCACCCACCTAAGGGTTGGCCTATCAAGGGGCCTAGGCAGTTTCTTTATTAATAAGAAATCACTCCCACATTAGTGTTTTGTAGGTTGGCTTTCTTTGCTTTATGTTTAAAAACCAGCTATGAGTGAGTACATGTGATATTTGTCTTTCTGTGTCTGGGTTACCTCACTCAAAATAATGTTTTTTTAGTTCCATCCATTTTCCTGCAAAATTTAAGCTGTCATTTTTTCTGCTGTATAGTACTTCATTGTGTAAATGTACCACATTTTTCTTATCCATTCCTTGATTGAGGGCTATTAGGTTGTTTCCAGGTTCTGGCTATAACAAACAATGCTGCTATGAACATAGTTGAGCACATGTCCTTGTGGCACAATTGAGCATCCTTTGGATATATACTCAAAAGTGGTATTACTGGGTCTTGAGGGTTGTTCCCTAATTTTCTAAGAAATTTTCCCACTGCATTCAAAGGGGTTGAACCAGCTTGCATTCCCATCAGCAATGCAGATGTGTTCCCTTTCCCCCATAACTTGTCTAGCATAAGTTGTCATCAGTGATTTTGATCTTGTCCATTCTTACAGGTGTAAGATGGAATTTCAGAGTTTTTTTGATTTGCATTTGTCTGATGAATATTTCCTTAAGTGTCTTTCAGCCATTTTAGATTTCTCTGTTAGAGTTCTCTGTTTAGTTTTGTATTCCATTTTTTAATTGGATTATGTGATCTTTTGGTGTCCAATTTCTTGAGTTCTTTGTATATTTTGGAGATGAGACCTCTTTCTGATGTAGGGTTAGTGAAGATCTTTTTCCATACTGTAGGCTGTCATTTTGTCTTGTTGACTGTGTCCTTTGCTTTACAGAAGCTTTTCAGTTTCAGGAGGTCCCATTTATTAATTGTTTCTCTCAGTGTCTGTGCTGCTGGGGTTATATTTAGGAAGTAGTTCCTTGTGCCAATGCATTCAAGTGTACTTCCCACTTTCTCTTCTATGAGATTCAGTGTGGCTGGCTTTATGTTGAGCTCTTTGATCTATTGGACTTGAGTTTTGTGCATGGTGATAGATGTGGGTCTATTTTCATTTTTTCTACATGTTTATATCCAGTTATGCCAGCACCACTTGTTAAATATGCTTTTTTTCCCATTTGATATTTTTTTGCTTCTTTATCAAAGATGAGGTGTTCGAAGATGGGTGGATTGATATTTGCATCTTCTATTTGTTTCCATTGGTCCTCCTGTCTGTTCTTATGCCAATACCAGGCTGTTTTCAGTACTGTGTAGTAGCTCTGTAGTAGAGTTTGAAGTCAGAGATTGTGATGCCTCCAGAAGTTCTTTTATTGCACAGGATTCTTTTGACTATCCTGGGCTTTTTGCTTTTTATTTATTTTTTTTTTGGTTTTTCGAGACAGGGTTTCTCTGTGGTTTTGGAGCCTGTCCTGGAACTAGCTCTTGTAGACCAGGCTGGTCTCGAACTCACAGAGATCCGCCTGCCTCTGCCTCCCGAGTGCTGGGATTAAAGGCGTGCACCACCACCGCCCGGCGCTTTTCCAAATGAAGTTGAGTACCATTCTTTGAAGAATTTTCTTGGGATTTTGATGGGCATTGCATTGAATTTGTAGATTGCCATTTTTACTATGTTAATTCTGCCTACCCAAGAATATGGGAGGTATTTCCACTTTCTGGTGTCTTCTTCAATTTCTTTCTTCAAAGATTTAAAGTTCTTGTCATACAAGTCTTCCACTTGTTTGGTTAGAGTTACTCCAAGATATTTTATGCTATTTGTGGCTATTGTGAAGGGTGTTGATTCTTTGATTTCTTCCCCAGCCCTTTTATCATCTGTGTACAGGAGGGCAACTGATTTTTTTTTTTGAGTTAATCTTGTATCCTGCTACATTGCTGAAAGTGTTTATGAGTTGTAGAAGTTCCTTGGTAGATTTTATGGGATCACTTATGTAAACTATCATATCATCAGCAAACAGTGAGAGTATGAGTTCTTATTTTCCAATTTGTATCCCCTTGATCTCTATCTGGTGTCTTATTGCTCTATCTAGGACCTCAAGAACTATATTGAATAGATATGGAGAGAGTGGAAACCTTGTCTTGTTCCTGATTTCAGTGGAATTGCTGGGAGTTTCAATCCATTTAGTTTGATGTTGGCTTTTGGCTTGCTGGATATTGCCTTAATTATGTTTATGTATGTTCCTTGTATCCTTGCTCTCTCCAATATCTTTCTCATGAAGGAATGTTGTATTTTGTCAAAAGGTTTTTCGACATCTAATGAGATGATCATGTGGCTTTTATTTTTTAGCTTGTTTATATGGTGGATTATGTTGACAGATTTTCGCATGTTGAACCATCTGTGCATCTGTGGGATGCAGCCGACTTGGTCATGGTAGATGATGGTTCTGATGTCTTCTTGGATTCAATTTGCTATTATTTTATTTATTATTTTTTGCATCAATGTTCATGAGTGAGATTGCTCTATAATTCTAATATTGTCTTTCTGTGGTTTGGGTATCAGGGTAATTTTAGCCTCATAAAAAGAGTTTGGCAATGTTCTCTCTGTGTGGAATAATTTGAGGAAGATTGGTATTAGTTCTTCTTTGAAAGTCTTGTAGAATTCTGAGCTGAAACCATCTGGTCCTGGGCTTTTTTTGCTTAAGAGACGTTTGATGGCTGTTTCTATTTCTTCAGTAGTTATAGGTCTGTTTAATTTGCTTATCTGGTCTTGATTTAATTCTGCTAAGTGATATATATCCAGGGAGTTGTTTATTTTCTTTAAGTTTTCCAATTTTGTAGAGTACAGGTTTTCAAAATAAGACCTGATGATCGTCTGTATTTCCTCCATGTCTGTTGTTATGTCCCCATTTTCATTTCTGATTTTGTTATTTTGGGGATTCTCTCTCTGCCTTTTGGTTAGTTTGGGTAAAGGTTTGTCTATTTTGTTGATTTTCTCGAAGAACCAACTCTTTGTCTCATTGATTCTTTGTATTGTTTTCTTTGTTTCTTTTTTTTGGATCTTGAAATTTCTTTTTATTTATTTATTAAAGATTTCTGTCTCTTCCCCACCGCCGCCTCCTATTTTGTTGATTTCAGTTCTCAAATTGATTATTTCCTGCCATCTAGTTCTCTTAGGTGAGTTTGCTTCTATTTGTTCTAAAGTTTTCAAATGTTCTGTTAATTCACTAGTGTGTGATTTTTTTCTACCTTCTTTATGTAGGCATTTAGTGCTATGAACTTGCCTCTTAACACTGCTTTCATTGTGTCCCATAAATTTGAGTATGTTGTGTGGTGATTTTCATTGAATTAGGAAGTCTTTAATTTCCCCCTTTATATCTTCCTTTACCCATTGATGATTCAGGTGAGCATTATTTAATTTCCTGGGTATATGGTCAATTTTTGAGGAGGTTCCATGAGGTGCTGAGGAGAAGGTATATTCTTTCTGTTTAGATGGAATATTCTATAGATGTCTCTTAAGTACATTTGAGTCATCACATCTGTTAGTTGTCTTATTTCTCTGTTCATTTTTTGTCTGACCTGTCCAGTGGTGAGAGGGGAGTGTTGAAGTCTCCCACTATTAGTGTGTGGGGCTTAATATATGATTTAAGCTTTAAAAGTGTTTCTTTGACATATGAGGGTGCCCTTGTATTTGGGGCATAGATGTTCAGTACTGAAATTTCCTCTTGATGGATTTTTCCTGAGACTAATATGAAATGATCTTTTTTGTCTCTTTTGACTGATTTTAGCTTGAAGTCTATTTTGTTAGCTATTAGGATAGCTACACCCACTTGTTTCTTAGGTACATTTGGTTGGTATATTTTTTCCCATCCTTTTACTTTGAGACAATGTCTGTCTTTGAGGTTGAGATGTGTTTCTTGTATGCAGAAGAGGCACGGATTCTGTTTTCGTATCCAATCTGTTAGCCTGTGCCTTTTTATAGGTGAGTTGAATCCATTTACATTAAGGGATATTAATGATTATTGGTTGCTATCTCCTGTTAATTTAGTTTCCATCGTTGGTGATGTTAATTTGTGCATTTTTTCCCCTTCGGGATTTGCTGTAATGAGATCATCAATTGTCTGTGTTTTTGTTGGTGTAGCCATCTTTCTTGGGTTGGAGTTTTCCTTCTAGTATTTTGTATAGGGATGGGTTTTTGGCTAGGTATTGGTGAAATCTAGATTTGTCATGGGATATCTTGTTTTGTCCTTCTATGGTGATTTTCAGTTTTGCTGGGTATAGTAGTCTGGGCTGGCATCCATGGTCTCTTAATGTCTGCACAGTGCTCACTTTCATTGTCTCCACTGAGAAGTCAGGTGTAATTCTGATAGGTCTATATTTGTTACTTGGCCTTTTTCCTTTGCAGCTCTTAATATTCTTTCTTTACTTTGTATGTTGGTTATTATGTGGTGAGAGGACTTTTTTTGGATCCAGTCTATTTGGTGTTCTGTAAGCTTCTTGTATCTTCATAGGCATATCTTTCTTTAGGTAGGAAATGTTTTCTTCTATGATTTTGTTAAATAAATTTCCTGTGCCTTAGAGTTGAACTTCTTCTCTTTCTTCTATACATATTATTCTAAGATTTGGAGTTTTTATGGTGTCCCGTATTTCCTGGATATTTTGTGTTAAGCTTTTGTTAGATTTAATGTTTTCTTTAACTGACGAGTCTATTTCCTCTATTGTATCTTTAGCGCTTGAGATTCTCTCTTCCATTTTTTGTATTGTGTTGTTCATGCTTGCATTTGCGGTTCCTGATCTTTTTCTAATGATTTCTGTTTCTATAATTCCTTCGGCTTTTGTTTTTTTTTATTCTTTTTATCACAGTTTTCAAGTCCTGAATAGTTTCTTTTCTATGTTTGAGTTCTTTTTCTTTAAGAGATTTGCTGATGTCTTCTAATTTTTTGTTTGTTTTTTTTCCTCCATTTCTTTAAGGTAATTTCTCATTTCATCTTCAAGAATTTCACACATTCTCTTGGTTATTTTTTAGAAAATTATTTTATAATTTTCTTCTAGTTCATTCATATTTGGTTGTTCAGGTCTTGCTTTTGTAGGGTCTTTAGGTTTTACTGGTATTGTGTTGTTCTTTGTGGTACAGCATGTGATATTACCTTTTTTTTTTTTTTTTTTTTGGTTTTTCAAGACAGGGTTTCACTGTAGTTTTAGAGCCTGTCCTGGAGCGAGCTGTTGTAGACCAGGCTAGCCTCGAACTCACAAGAGATCTGCCTGCCTCTACCTCCTGAGTGCTGGGATTAAAGGCGTGGGCCACCACTGCCTGGTTGATCTTACCTTTTCTACTGATCTTTTACTCTAATACGTGTGGTTGGGGCTGTCTGACATTCTGTTGAATGATCTTCTAGGTGCCAGTGAATCCAAAGCTCTGATGGTTGTTTCTCATGGTACAGTCAGTGTCACAGTTGTAGTTATCTTTTGGTTATTCTTGTTCCTAGAGGTAGCTCAGTGCTCTTGTCCTTTCGTCTGCTCCCTTGGGGTTTGCTGTCTCAGGCCTAATTTGGTCTAGGCTTTTGCTGGCTTTGATCTGTTTCTGTAGATCTTGGTCTGGATCTCCTCCTGCAGAAGTCTCTGGCTTGGAGTTGGACCTGTTAAGGTGGAGATCGCAGACTCTGGGTCAGGTCGTTGGCTCAATCCTGGTCTGCCAGTGTCCCAGGACTGGGTTGGCTACGGACTTCTCTGTCCTAGGAGTCTCATGATTTAATTTTTATTAGTATCTTGTTGTTCTTGTTTAAGTGACCGTATGTTTGTAGGTCTGTCTTTGTGTTTTGCCAGTGGTGTTATTTATGTGGCTGATTTTATTAATTATTTAAGTTTATTGTTGTTTCTCTATAAAATGACATATCTTCACCATTTTTATTCAGAAAGTTTACTATTATGATGTTATGTGTTCCTTGAGCATTTGTTGGCTTTGGATATTTCTATGGAAAGACAGTTGTAGTTTTCTCTTCTTGATCTTAGAGGCTTGCTTCTCATTTCTTTATATACCTGTGTTTTCTTGTTGTTGCTCTCTTTGTGTGTGTGTTTTTGTTACTTAAATGATTGATATGGCTAATATATTGGTTTTGTGCTTTTAAAATCTTCTCATATATTATTGGCTGTGTCTTAATTAGCTTCAGCTGTCAACATGACATAGCCTAGAGTCATCTGAGGGAACGTCAATTGAGGCTTTACCCAGATCAGAACTGCTAATTAAACAAGAGCAAAATCCAGAAAACAATATTTCTCTGTGGTATTTGTCTTAAATTTCTAGCTTGAGTTTTTATCCTAAGCTCCCAGTTGTGGAATGTGATCTGGTAATATCAATCAAATAAATCTGTACATTACCTGAGATGCTTTTGGATAGAAATTTAATCACAGCAAGAAACAAGCAAGTTAGGTCAAAACGTAGTTCACCAAAAGTGATTTTGTTGCTGGATAGAATGTGAGAATGTTGTCTTTTGGAGGAATATGGAAGATACTAGGTCTATAGATAGCAAAAGCCATTGAAAGCTGCACATGGAGCTTAATTGGCTTTTCTTGTAGGGCTAGGAATATGGGAATCTTGAAAGTAATTCAAACAGTGGAGCTTGAGGTCATATTATTTTCAGTGAGAAATAGAATCCATGGAAAATTCTACTAGAGTCATTTGTATAAAATTTTGTCCTCCATTTATTTCTATTTTCTACATGTTCTGAGAAACTGAGTAAGGCAGAATTAAACAGTAATTTGCTGATCCCTCAAAGTATTTATTCTGTTAGGTGTTCGTTACTGATGACTCATCCAGGTCGACAGTGGAAAAGAAACAAGTACTTCAGAAAGACCTGAAAAGTCAGTTTCATGGAAAAAAAGAGACTAGGTTGTTTCAAATTGCAGTTTCAAATGTGGTGAAGCAGAGGCAGGAAATTTCAGGAAGTTTAGCACCATTAAAGAGAAGGCTCTTCTCATCATTTGAAGCCTAGAAAGGTACTCTAGTGAAGACTCCATCCATTTTAGCCTTCAGTTTCTGAAAGAAATAGGCAACTTGATTCCTAATCTGAAGAAACTACTTTATCCAGATCTTTCTGTAACTCTGGTAGTTGTGTCCATCATTACTTAGATGCCAAATGTTGTACTGGTTCTAAAAACAAGAAGGATGGAAAAATTATAGGTCATAGATTCTTCCTCTCTAGTTTCAGTTCAGCACTGTTGCAACCATCTGTGTTTGGTAGAGTCAGGAACCAGTGAAGATACGTGTAAGAGTACTTTGCATGAAATTGTGACAATAAAGACAGTGTTGTATTTTAAGATGATTGGACATTGAGATATCCAAGGTATGAAATATCACCTATGGAGAGCTGCATAGAGGGAGTAGAAGTACCAAAGGAGAGACATGTATGAAAGTTTTCATGGATAAAGCTATCTAAGCCCTTTGAGAATGAAACCTGTCTGAGACAGAGCTCTAGGATTTATTTGCTCTACTGAGTTCAGTCTAGCCTTAGTCCAATCTTCCCTCACTGTGTCTACATTTCTTTCTTTTTTAAATTTATTCTTCTCATAAAATACATCCCAACTGCAGTTTTCCCTCCCTCCACTCCTATCAATCTTCTCCACTGCTCCCCTCTCACCAGATCCATTTGTCTTGTATTTCCCTTCAGAACTGGGCAGGTATCCCAGGGATAGCAATAAAACCCATGATAACAAGTAACAATAGGACTTGATAAAAACCCTCATATCAAGGCTGGATGAGGCACCCTAGAAGGAAGAAAAGGTTTAAAAGAATACAAAATGGAGTCAAAAATACCCCTGAATTCCCACTTTTAAGAGTCACAAAATGACACCAAGCTATACAAAGACAACATACCTGTGGAGAACCTGCTGCAGACTTGTGCAGTCTCTGTGATTGCTGTTTCAGTCACTGTAAGACCCTATGAGCCCTACTTAGTTGATTCATTGGGCTGTGTTGTCCTGTGTTCATTTAGTTAGGAAAGTTTTTGACCATGAAGTTTTTGAAAATACTTTATTAGTCTTTGAGCTGAGATTCTGCTTTTAATTTCTATTTTTCTTACGTTTTGACATTTCATGGTGTTCCAGTTTTCCTGTATTTTATAATTCAGGAAATTTTTAGATTTTATGTTTTCCCTGATCAATAGATCCATTTCTTCTATCATATCTTCAAAGCCTGAAATCCTTTTTTCCATGTCTTTTATTATTTTGGTGATGCTTGCCACTGTAGTTTCTGTATGATAACCTAGATTTTTATTTCCAGAATTCCTTCAGTTTCCATTTTTTAAATTGTTTCTGTTTCTATTTTTAGGTCTTGAACAGATTCATTTATTTTAATGAACTGGTTTTTTTTTTTGCTTTCTTTAAGGAATTCATTAATTTTTAAAAATATTTCATTATCTTTTTTTAGGGAATTCATTCATTTCTTTTTAAAGGATTTGTCATCTTCATAAAGCTCGTCATAACTTAAATGTGATTCAATGGTGTTGGAATATCAAGAGCTTGCGTAGCAGTATAGCTGGAATCTGGTAGTGACATTACTCTGGTTGTTGCTGATTGTGTTCTTATACTGGTGTGCAGATATCTGGGATTGAGGTGATTGTGGTTCTAGGTGCTGATTTCTCAGTTTGTCTTTCTTAAAATTGGTGTTTTGTATCTTAGTTTCTTTGCTCTCTTGTTCTTTGCTCTGTGTGGCCTATAGTTGAACATGAATTCTCAACCAAAGTTGGTGGTTGGAAATTTTGTAGTAGTTGTGACCTTTGTTCCATCAGGGAGCATTTGCCCAAGTTTGGGGGTAATAAGAAAGGAGAAGGAGAAGGAGCTTGGGAATAGTATTGAGGGGGCACTGGAAGAGTATGGAGGTCAGTGGGTAGGTGGCCTGAATGGACTTCTGGGGGATGCTGTGTCCTTTATTTGAGTAAAGGGTCTCCACTCAATTTGGAGGCTACAACACAGAGATGAGCCACATGGAGATGAGCCAGGAAGTTGGATGTTGCCTGGTTATTGAAAGAATGGCGGAGGTCCACAGGCATGCAGCATATATGGATTTTTTTATGGCTGGCATTTCCTCTCATCTAGCAGGGAGTAAGTTTTTTCCCCTGTTTATGCTGATGTGTCCTTCACTTGAAAAGTGGATATGGATATCCTTTCGATTTGGGGGTGAAGACGTGGCTTTTGGGATAGCAGCTGTAGGGTTGGTGGAGGATTTTGTGTCTGTGTGAATGCAGGGAATGTGAATGATTCATGGGCTGGTGGACTGCACCCTTGTTCTTCTGGCTTGTGTAACATGCACATAAACAGGGGATGTCTACCTGAGTTGGGAGCTGGAACACAGACATATTCCTCTTTTTCTGAATGGGAATATATACTGTGCAATTATATGTTGGAAATCACTAATTTGTTTCTTGATTTTACAAGATATGAGTCAAAAGATTGTCTTGAGTGTCAGAAGGGACATTGGACATTTGTGCTGTTTGGGTTGTTATAGATCATGAGAATCATTGAACTTAGACTATTTACCCCAAGACCCAACAATACTGCTGTTGGGTATGTACCGTAATGACATTCAATCATACCACAAAAACATGTGCTCAACTATGTTCATAGCAGCATTATTTGTAATAGCCAGAACCTGGCAACAACCTATGGTGTGGGAAGTCCTTTTGTATATGTGTTGCTTTTATTACTTAATGAATAAAGAAGCTGTTTTGGCCAGTGGCTTAACAAAATATAGCTAGGTAGGAAAACTTAACTAAATGCTGTGAGAAAGAAGGTGGAGTCAGAAAGACACCATAGAGCTACCAGAGGAAAAAGATGCAAGCTACCAGCCACAACTTTGCCAGTAGGCCACAAGCCTCATGGTAAAATATAAAATAATAAAAACAGGTTAATTTAAGAGATAAGAATGAGCTAAAAATACACTTAAGCAATTGGCCAAACAGTATTGCAAATGATATCACTTCTTGGTGTTTATTTTGGCGCTGAGCATCTGGGAACCAATGAAATGCCTCCAACAACAAACCCAGATGCCCCTCAACTAAAGAATGGATAAAGAAAATGTGGTACAGTTATTCAGTGGAGTACTACACAAAGATAAAAAATAATGACATCTTGAAATTTGTAGGCAATTGATGTATCTAGAAAAACAACATATTGAGTGAGGTAACCCAGACCAAGAAAGACAAATATAATTTGTACTTAGTCATAAGTGTCTTTTAATCATAAAGTAAAGAAAATCCAGCCTAGAAGCTACAATACTAGAGAAACTAGACAACAGAAGACCCTAAGAAAGACATACATGGTTATACACACACACACACACACACACACACACACACACATACATATATATGATGGTGAAGAAGACATGATTTCTGACTAAATCAGCAGTGTGGAGGTCAAATGAAAAGGTAGAAGAAGAGGAGGGGAAGGGGATGGAGTGGAGAAAAATATAAAGCTCATTAAAAACCATAGTAACAAAAATATAATCCAAAGTACTTGAATTGGTTCATTTTACAGTGCTGTTTATAATCCCATGTCTTCTACCAGCTGCCTCTTGCCCATCAGTCATCAAAAAGTTCAAAATCAATGCACTACTATTCAGAATCCTGACTCCCTGGATATTTCTCATCTTTACATGCTTTTTTTTTTTTAAAAAAAATTCTATCAGTGTTGCTGTCTTTTTAAAAGACTTTACTATTTTCTAAATCTTTCTATAAATGCCTATACCTATTTTCTTTCCTTAAGCCTATGCAAATTATAAAATACATTGGAAACTTTTTTACAGATTTTTTTCAATCTGAACCTGTTTAACTGAATATCATTTAGCTTTTTTTTTTTTTCACAACAAAAGTCTTTAAACTGCTATGCATCCTTTACTTCCCCTATTAACTTTGGCTGCAGGCTCCTGCTTCTCTGTTCACGAAAACCAAGCACTAAGCTTGCAGCCAGGTAGAAATTGTGTTTCAGGAATTACATCCTACTTTCATATCACTAGGAATCTGATTTTTGTTCTGTAGCTATTTACTTATTTATTTATTTATTTATTTATTTGGTTAGAATTTTTATGTACCAACTGCTCAAGGACTTCTGTAATGCAGAAACTCTTAAAGGAGCCATGAATTTTTATCCCCACATTGGGCACCAAAATGTATTCAGTTGATTCTGTCTTTCTGGGAACAAGACACCCAGCTTCCAAATAAACCACAGAGCTTTATTATTATTTAAAAATCTCTGGCCTTAACTTCTCTTGTTTCTAGCCATTTTTTTTAACATAAGTTATTCCATCTACCTTTTGCATCTAGCTTTTTGTCTTTTTCTATTCTCTATACCTTTCTTTACTTCTTACTCTCTAGCTTGTTGTATAGCTGGATGTCTGGCCCCTGGTGTCCCATCTTTTTCTTGTTCCTCCTTCCTTTTTTTCTCCCAGATTTCTCCTCACTTTTATTCTCTCAGCCTTCCAGACTTTCATATCTTTTCCTGATAAGCTATTGGCGGTTCATCTCTTTGTTAGCAAAATCAGGTGCTTAAGACAGGCAAAGCATTGGAGCTTCACCAGAGTTAAAAAATGCACATAAAGGAATGCAGCAGATCTTTGCATCATTGAATTATCTACAGCATGATAAGCTATTGGCTGTTCATCTCTTTGTTAGCAAAATCAGGTGCTTATGACAGGCAAAGCACTGGAGCTTCACCAGAGTTAAAAAATGAAACATAAAGGAATGCAACAGATCTTTGCATCATTGAAAGAAATTATCTACAGCATAAGTAAATATAACACGTCTTAAAATAATAAATTTTGCAATAGCCTACCCGAGTTGCATTTTGAGACCACATTATGTTGAGATACCTAAGCAATGAGACGTCTTTCATGGAGAGCAAGCTATCTACAGATATTGAAGGTAATCAAAGAGAGAGATGTATGAGAAGTTACATGGATAGGGCTATCTCAGTCCTTTGAAATTGAAGTTGCATGCATCTGAGATAGAGCTTCAGGATTTGATGTTTGTTCTTGGTGCTTCAGTCTTGCCTTGGTGCAATCTTCCCTCACTATATTTCCATTTTTCTCTTTTGGAATGTGAATGCTACTCTGCCATTGTATGTTAGAAAGATGTAACACATTGTTTTTTTTTTTTTAGAAGATGTCACTATCAAGCGATTGTCTTCAGTTTCACAAAAGACTTTGGGCATTTAAACTGTGTAGGGGCTTTTGCCGACTATAAAGATCATTGAAGTGACTAAAGCATATTCTTCATGGATGACCTTGAGCCTTTAATGACTTGGGTCAAAATGTTGTTGATTAAATCAAAAACCTCCCCAAACAGGAAGATGCATTTGAGCATGTATCATTTTTCTGGGACTTTCTGCTGATTGCTTGTGAAATCATTAGTAGGAGGAGACTTCCTGGATGAAATTCCTCCTGGGGAATGTGATATGAGTCTCTATTGCCTCAATCTATTTCCTGTTTTTTGTGTACTGTGTTATGTTTGCTATTAATCAGCAAGCTTCTTTCTTGTGCTGTCATGCCTTCACCACCATTATAGTAGTGTTACATAAAATTCAGTATAAATAATACAGAATGATATTCTGTGATAAGGCAGTTTAGTAACTTTCTGTTTGAATCTTCTTGTTTGTAATTTTTTTGGAGACAATATTTATCCATGTAGCCCTAACTGTACTGAAAAATAGTTCTGCACACCACTCTGGCTTCAGTCTCAGCTCCTCTGACTCTGTATCCCAAGTGCTGTGACTAAAGGTGGGCTAACATTCCTTTCTTTTGCTTTTATATTATTGATTGATGGTTTTGTCTCTGTCAAACATATGCTATTGTACTGAGATTCCCCCTTATCTTGAATGTAAAATTTGGAAGAAGGTATCATTTTGTTTCCCCAAATGGCATGTATTTATGACAGTAAGGCCTTAGCCTTCTGATTCATTGGATTGCAGGTGCATCACCTTCTTTCTGCCTGTAATTGAACATCAAAAAAAAGTACTGACAATTGAACCCACCTATATGTAAACTAGTGACTTCTCCTTAGTTTGTGCCCTTCTCTTACCCTGTGTTGATTACTTGTGATAACATTTATATTGCTAAGGTTTTCATGTCTCAATTTGTAACTTTTAAAATATACAGTGCCTTTTAGTAAAATTTTATTAATGTTAGAGTTTAAATCGGCACACTTCAGGTTTTTGGAAGATGAATACAAGCCTGGAGTGAATGCACAGTTCTGTATAGGAACTTCACCAAACACTTCTGTTTTTTTTTTTCTATGATTTTTGTTTGTTCTTTTAGTGGTTTTTTTTTTTTTGGCTGATTTAAACATAGATAATAGGTTCTTAGTATGTAATTCTGACTGTCCTAGACATGGTTGAATAGACTTGTCAGGCATTCAATTCAGAGGTCTCTGCCTTCTGAGTCCTGGAATTAGAGGCATGATCCAATGTACCCAGTTTACCCATTTTGTTGTTTGTTTTTGTAGGCACTTATTAGTTGTTCATACAAATTTTTCCTACGTGTTCTCTGTACTGCTGATCTGTTTACTTGTCTCTCCATGTTTGTTTATAGGCATTTCTCTTGTAGGTGATATCCCATTCAAGGGGTAAAAAAAAATAATAGTGGTGAACCTCCTATTTAGCTTCTTTCAAAAGTTACTTGGTAACTAAATCACAATGTCTATGATATGGAATAATTGTGGGGAAGTCCCAGAATTATGTGAGTATACTGTCAAAGAATTATACATTTATAAATAATGTCATCATGCTTTCTATTGTACATATGCACTGAAAATTTTAGAATGCAGTGACCTTTGATGATGTGCATATTGATTTCACTTGGGAAGAGTGGACTTTGCTGCATCCTTTCCAGAAGAATCTCTACGAAGATGTTATGTTGGAGACCTACAGGAACCTCACTATTATAGGTAAGACTGAATTTTCTTTTATGTTTCAAATAAGGGGACAACAGTTCATTGGTTATTTATGTTCTCCAATTTGATAAAGAAAGAAGAGCAATGGGGTGAATAAATCAGGCATGGTTCTAAGTAAGGTTCAGAGAAGATAGCAACTAACATTTTGCATAATTTTGAATATTACATATATTTTCTGATACTATATTTTAGGATACAGTTGGGAAGACCATAATATTGAAAAGCATTCTCCATGGTCTAGAAGATATGAAAGGTAATTTTCATGTGCAAGCTAATACAAATGTTCCTCTATAGAAACTGTGGTATGTAATGGAAGTTTTAAATGAAAACAACATAATAAATAATGATACTTTATATGAGTGCATGAATGATAATTATATTGTCACAAAACCATGTACCTCAGTTTCAGCTGGATGAATTGCATTTGAAAGCCACACTTTTAAGAAAGAAGCTAAGGAAACTGTCTTAACAGATATCACCAATTTAGTCATAGCATCATGAGATCTATGCTGTAAAACTGTCAATCAATTTCTTCCATACCACTCATATTACAAAAATTATAAACACTGAAGTGGTGATAAGTATGTCTCCAAGACTTTCTACCATACAAATTGTCCATGTTGAAGCTTGTGTGATTTATATACTTGATGTGATTATGCTAAGTTTACTGAGGGTACAATTAGAGTCAAGAATGAAGGGGCAGTTATGGAGAAACCTTAATCTCTGTACCACAAGTCTATGATGACAGAGAATCAAACCATGTGACATTAATTTTTCCTTGGCTAGGTATATCATATGTCATGCTGAATACAAGCCTTAATGAGCATAGGAATATGGAAAGACATATTATACTACTCAGAATAATTAGAAGATATATAGCAGTCCCTATGTTAAGAATGCTTATGGAATATCAGTCAAGTATTCAAGTAATTGACTCAACATTAATACATCAAAAAATGCACATTACAGAAAATCCCCATGAGTAACGGACATAAGTAATACTTCTGTTTGTCCTAGCTCACTTACCAAATGTAGTCTCTTTAATAGTATAGGGAAATTGATAAATGCAATAAGAATATTAAAGATCTAAGCTTTTCCAATTCTCTTTAAATATGTGGAAAATTTTATATAAAAATAGTTGTGTAAATGTGGCTCATGTAATAAAGGATTTTATTATCAAAGGTATCTTGAAAGTTGTAAAATATCCTTAGTAAATGGAAACAGCATGAGTATAAACACAGTGATAAAACCTTAAGATCTAATTCCTTTTTAAATATGGAACAAATTTAAAAATTATTTGATATAGTTATAAAGATTCAACAGTGTATTAAATGTGGTAACACTTTTTCATGTGCCATTTTTCTTGCAGGCATGAAAAAAGTCAAAGTGGAGGGAAATCTTATGTATACCCTCAAAGTATTAAAGCCATTGCATATGACAGTCATCTTCAAAGGCAGAAAAGAACACATACTGAAGAGAAATCCTATGAATGTAATCAGTGTGGTAAAACCTTTGCACGTCACAGTCATCTTCAAATGCATAAAAGAACACATACTGGAGAAAAACCTTATGAATGTACTCAGTGTGGTAAAGCCTTTGCATGTATCAGTACTCTCCATAGACATATAAGAACACATACTGGAGAGAAGCCCTATGAATGTAATCAGTGTGGTAAAGCCTTTTCCCGTAATAGTAATCTTGAAATACATAAAAGAATACATACTGGAGAGAAACCCTTTGAATGTACTCAGTGTGGTAAAGTCTTTGTATGTTACAATAGTCTCCGAATACATGAAAGAATGCATACTGGAGAGAAACCCTATGAATGTAATCAGTGTGGTAAAACCTTTGCAAGGCACGGTCATCTTCAAATGCATAAAAGAACACATACTGGAGAAAAACCTTATGAATGTACTCAATGTGGTAAAGCCTTTGCATATATCAGTACTTTTCATACCCATATAAGAACCCATACTGGAGAGAAACCCTACGAATGCAATCAGTGTGGTAAAGCATTTGCCAGTCACCGAAATCTTGAAATACATAAAAGAATACATACTGGAGAGAAACCCTATGAATGTAATCAGTGTGGTAAAGCCTTTGTATGTTACAATAGTCTCCAAATACATGAAAGAACACATACTGGAGAGAAACCCTATGAATGTAGTCAGTGTGGTAAAGCCTTTGCATGCCACAGTCATCTTCAAATTCATAAAAGAACACATACTGGAGAGAAACCCTATGAATGTAATCAGTGTGGCAGAGCCTTTTCAGGTATCAGTACTCTCCATAGACATATAAGAACACATACTGGAGAGAAACCCTATGAATGTAATCAGTGTGGTAAAGCCTTTGCCCGTCACAGTAATCTTGAAATACATAAAAGAACCCATACTGGAGAGAAACCCTACGAATGTAATCAGTGTAGTAAAGCCTTTGTATATTATGGTAGTCTCCGAATACATAAAAGAATGCATACTGGAGAGAAACCCTATGAATGTATTCAGTGTGGTAAAGCCTTTACATGTAACAGTCATCTTCAAATGCATAAAAGAACACATACTGGAGAGAAACCCTATGAATGTACTCAGTGTGGTAAATGCTTTGCAAGTCAGAGTCATCTTCATATTCATGAAATAACACATACTGGAGAGAAACCCTATAAATGTACTCAGTGTGATAAAGCCTTTACATATCGCAGTGTTCTTCAAAGGCATAAAAAAACACATACTGGAGAGAAATCCTATCAATGTATTCAGTGTTATAAAGTCTTTGCATGTGTCGGTACTCTACAAAGGCATATAAGAACACATACTTGATAGAAACCCTATGAATGTAATCAGTGTGGCAAAGCCTTTACCAGTCAGGATTATCTTCTCACTCATAAAAGAACACAAGCTGTAGAAAAACCCTATGAATGCACTCAGTGTAGTAAAACCTTTGTATATAAGAATAATCTCTGAATACATGAAAGAACCACACTGGACAGAGACCCTGTGTGTGTAATCAGTGTGGTAAAGCCTTTGTATGTAATAATTATTTATAGGAGAGAAACCCTATAAATGTAATCAGTATGGTAAAGTCTTTGCATGTCATATTGATATTCAAAGGCACAAAACACATACTTGAGAAAAATCCTTTGAATGTCATTATTGTGGTAAAGTCTTTTGTAAGTCACAGTCATCTTCAAAACCAAAAGAACATATAATGGAGAGAAACCCCATGAATAAAATCAATGTACTAAAGACTTTGCATATCTCATTTGTCTTCAAAGGCATAAAAGAACACATACTGGAGAGAAACCCTATAAATGTAATTAATGTAATAAAGCCTTTGGATATTGCAGCGTTCTTCAAAGGTATAAAATAATACATACTTGAAAAAATCACTATGAATGTATTCAGTGTTGTAATGCCTTTTCATGTCACTGTCATTTTAAAATGCATAAAAGAACACATACTAGAGAGAAACCCTATGAACGAATGTAATCAGATGGTAAAGCCTTGAATGTCATGGTCACTTTCTGATGCACAAAACAGCACATACTTGATAGAAACCCTATGAACATACTCAGTGTGGTAAAGTCTTTGGCATGCCACAACCATCTCCTTATATGGAGAGAAAACCTATAAATATAATCTGTGTGATAAAGGTTTGCATGTGGTAGTTATCATCAAATGCATAAAAGTACTCCTACTGGAGAGAAACCCTATGTATGTAATCAATAATGTAAAGTTTTTTGCATGTCCCAGTCATCTTGAAATGCATAAAAGAACACATACCTTAGAGAAAGACATGAATGTAATCAGTGTGGTAAATCATTTGCATATCTCAATGGTCTTCAAAGGCATAAAAGAACACATACTGGAGAGAAATTCTATGAATATATTTAGTGTGTTACAGCCTTTTATGTCACAATAGCTTTTTTTTTTTTTTTTTTTTTTTTTGGTTTTTCGAGACAGGGTTTCTCTGTGGCTTTGGAGCCTGTCCTGGAACTAGCTCTGTAGACCAGACTGGTCTCGAACTCACAGAGATCCGCCTGCCTCTGCCTCCCGAGTGCTGGGATTAAAGGCGTGCGCCACCATCGCCTGGCTCACAATAGCTTTTGAATACATTAAAGAGCCTGTATCGGCCAGAAACCCAATGAATGTACTCATTGTGGTCAAACCTTTACCTGTCAAAAAGTCTATAAAAGAATAAATGAACACATACTGGAGAACACATAATCTGAGGATTAGCATGTATTCACACACTGAGAACTCCTTAATATTCTATTCATACTCTGTCTTGATGTAATTCATTATCAAGTCACAGTACAAACTGGAGAACACATACTCTGTGCATTACCATGTGTTCATTTCACTCACTGAGAATTTAATAGTTTACTCATACCCTGTTTCGATGTAATTCTGTATCAAATTGCTATAGACACATGAAGGCTCCCTTTCAACTGCTTGTGAAGGCCCAAAATTAGAGCCTGTTTTTATCCTAACAGATATTCAGAATATCTAAATGTACTTTCTCTCTCTCTCTCTCTCTCTCTCTCTCTCTCTCTCTCTCTCTCTCTCTAATATGAGGTTATTTACCAAGTGCTTGCCTTTGGGATACTTGAGCTAGAGTGGTTTTAGTACCTAAACAACATAATGCTAATGACTTGATGCCTCAAAGTGTTAAAACAATTGACTTTTCAAGTTGTCCTTTGTATCATGTTAAAGAAGTTGTTTTTTTTTTTTTTTTACATTCTCCTTGCTTTTGTATTGGGGTATAGTAGTTTATGGAAAATTAAACATGGACAATTTCAATATTCATTGGAATGCTCTCCCAGTATTTTTTGTGGCTTCTTTTCATTAATTTTTGTTATTGAAAAATATGAAATTTTTTTACTAATATATCTAAATCCCCATGCCTGTACCCTAGTAAGAGGTGTTTTTGTTTAGGCCAGTTCCCAATATATGGTGCCCAACGTAGGATGGTCACTAACATATAGTGCCACAATGTGGGGCTAACCAGTGAACCCTGAAATGAAAATAAGTGTGGCCAGGTATACAAGATAGTATGCGGGGGAACCCACAAGAATACTCTGTACCAGATCCCCTGCCACTGATTTTGAAGGATCTTTATCTCCCAAGTGGTGTGTGGGAGGTTTCTCTTGATTCTGCTGATACCAAGCTAATAAACACTCAGTTTCCTCACTAGTCTGTCAAGTTTTCATCATGTTTTCCCAGAAATACAAAGAGAAAAGATGGAGTCTGGTTTGTCTTCACATCACATGTGACAGACACCTGGCATTAAAAATAGAAAACAAATACTTATAAATTACTAACATTTCTAACCTACTCATTATTTTACAAGCTCAACAGCACTGACCATAGCTAAGCAAATACACACAGATGTTATTCCTTATCTGGGAGCCAGCACAACAGCAATCTCATGGTTGGGAAAACATATGGCCATGCTGTGCCCTGATGACAAATGACTCCTTTAAAGGTATGGTCAGTCAATGGAGAAGACCTCAAGACAGGATATGGAAATCTGTGGTAGCTGGGCACAGTTACTGAACTGACACATTTCTCTAAGGACTCAGCAAGGGTCAGGGTCCCAAAGTGCCTCCTGCCTGAATGAGGTTGTATTTTTCTACAAAGAATATACAAGTTTTTTGGGGCCAAAAGGAAAGAGCATTGGTATGTGGCAGTATTTTTTTAATAGCTCAAGATTTATTTTACGTGTTCCTTGACATTACCTAGGAATATGTGTGTTGCACAATCTTAGAAGTATAAATAGGTTATGGGCACATTTTCTTTACCCAATTCAGTCCTATTCATCACCGATACCTTTTCTCAAACTGTATGTATAAACATGGTTGTTGAGGCCATTAGTGGGCTCATATATGTATACTTAATTGCTCACTACTTTGCACTGGAGAATAAATTATGGGGTTCATCTCAAGAAAAAACTACTTTTCTCATTCTGGGCAGTTAAAAATTACTGATAGCTTTTCACCTAGTGGCAGGGTTCTACAAGAGCTCCACCATCCCAATTGGTATATCAATTTTTTTTGTCATCATTCAGGTCTTCTTAAGAAGCCATATTGTTGAATTTTTATGATTGTAGTTCTTTCATTTTTAAAAGACACACTCTCAGAGAAGACATCCTGGTTTCATTGCTCTTCCACACACTCTTCTGAATTGTTCTCTGAGCCTGAGGTGTGAAGCTGGTGTTACAGGTATAAAGGGTTTAACTTTTTTCTTCTATCAATTAATATTTTAATTGTTATACCAATATATAATTGATCCATTTTGACATAATTTTTATATCAAGTGAGAGATCAAGATGAGTTGCCTTACTGTTTGTTGGATATCTAGTTTTGATATTTGTAAATGAGTCTGTATTTTCTCTGACATATTTTTGAGAACTTTGTATAAAAGGATTGAGCTGTAACCTTTTGAATAAATGTCTTTGTCCTCTGTTGAGGAGGCTGCTTGTTTGTTTCCTGCCCACCCAGACTTGTTTTTGAGCCGTCTCAACTTTAGGCAAGTTCAGTAGCCATTTTTCTGTGGGTCATGTCCAGTTCATACAGCAGACTATCATGTATTTCAGGCAAGAGCAGTTTCTTGCCCAAATGGCTAGAAAACTCCTTGAAGACCTTTGATGTTCATCATCCTCTTGAGTTAGATTGGTGCTGCCAGGAGCAGATGTGTCTTATTGTCATGAAAAGGCTAAGATCTTAAACATTCTAAATGCGATATTTTGAAGGTCTCTGAAAGCTTTAAAGAAAGCCTATCTAGCTGAGATATATCTCTATATATTTAGAAAACCTAGCTACCATGACTACAAGCTTGACTATTATGGATGACTATTAACCTATATTTCTTAATTATGCATTACATTTTTAAATGAGTGCACAAACACAATACCTTAATGAAGAGCAGAAATATACATATAACAAAATAGACCTAAAATGTTTATAAATAGACCAAAACCCATATCAATGCAAAATGTTGATCTCTGTATCATATCCCCCTTTAAATGTAAACAAACATTTATAAGCAATATTTTGGAGTTTGTTCATAGATCTCTCCAAACTGTTGCTTTTTGTTGAGACAAGTAATTTTGGGAGTGTACAAGGTGACCTTTCATGAGTTCTTGGTTCATCAAACCATATTAGCTGGTGAGGAGTCCACAGCTTTCTAACATCTGTGGAAACCAATGCAGAACGTCGTTTTCAAAGCAACATATACTTAGAAGAAAATTTTGATGTCAAGATGCCATATATATATTTGTTTAGCTTAGCAGCCTGTACAATGAAATGTCTCTCTGTACTTAGCTCAATCACAGTCAAAAATTCAAAGCACACAATTATATACATAATCCATACTCTGTGTATATCACACTTTATGTGGCTTATTTTTCTTACTGAATTAATTTTTGTACAAATTGACTCTTTCGATTTAAAGATTTTGTTTTACTTTAAAAAACTATTTACTTTTTATAGCTCTCTATACTTTTTTCTTCTCTCTTCTAAGCCTACATTTATTCAACACTGTTATTCACATTTATTCAACACTGTGACCCTTTAAGAGGTATTTTTAAAATCTGAATCTGTCTTTATTGCATATCTATAATCCTTTTGTGACCAGGACCACTTAAATTGCAAAGCAGCTTGGCTAGGACTAAGGCTGATTTTCCTTTTGGCTTTGATCAGTTCAACATGGTGGAGTTTCATTCACTGCCCCTGTTACTTCCAGAAGCTCACCGCCTCAAATTTGGTAACCATTTGGCCCATGCTGCCACCAAGTAACATGCAGCACACTGCCCACAAACCTCATTGAAGTGCTAGTCCTTCTGAAAGAGCCATACATCATGCTGACAGCATGGACTAGGAACCCCCTGTTGAGAAACCATGGATGCTGTTAGCAAACAGAGCCCACCCCCCCCCAAAAAAAATTGCTCCCTACCAAGAAGATGTGCTTAACTCTGTTCTTTTAGAATTCTTTCCAAGCTTTCTCAGGTTTTATGTGGATGTATTCAGCCCCATGGTGGCATGCCAATTTGTTGGGGGAGGCTGCTTGTTTATTTTTTTGTAAATTTCCATTCAAAAATTCCCACTTCCTCGCCTCCCACCCCCTTCCCCCACTTCCCCACTCAGCATTCTTCCTCCTCCTCCAGTCTTAAGAGAGGGCAGGGTACCCCAGCCTCTGGGAAGTCCAAGGCCCTGCGCTCTCTATCCAGGCCTAGGAAGGTGTGCATTCAAACAGACTATGGTCCCAAAAAAAGCCAGTACATGGAGTAGAAACAAGTCCCAGTGCCTTTATTAATGGCTTCTCAGTCAGCCCCCATTGTCAGCAACATGCAGAGAGTCCGATTTAATCACATGCTCGTTCAGTCCCAGTCCAGCTGGATTTGGTGAGCTCCCATTAGATCAGGCACACTGTATCAGTGAGTGGACCAATCCCTCGTGGCCCTGACTTCCTTGCTCAACTTCTCCCTCCTGCTCTTCAACTGGACCTTGCGAGCTCAGTCCAGTGCTCTGATGTGGATCTCTGTCTCTATCTCTATCCATTGCTGGACGAAGTTTCTATGGTGATATTGGAGCTATTCAGTGTAACTGTGGGAGAAGGCCAGTTCAGGCATCTTCCCCTCTGCTGACCAAGGACCTAGCTGGGGACATCCCCATGGACACCTGAGGTTCCCTCTAGAACCAAGTCTATTGCCAACCCTAAAATGGCTCCCTTCATTAAGATATTGTTTTCCCTGCTCCTATATCTGCCCTTCCTCTATCTCAACCCTCCCACTCCCCCAAACTCTCCCCAAACCTTCCCTTCTCCCTTCTCTCTCCCCCCTCCCCTTACTCCCACTCCACCCCGATGCTCCCAACTTTTGCTCAGCGATCTTGTCTGCTTCCAATTTCCAGGAGGAACTAAATATGTTTTTCATTGGGTTTACCTCATTATTTAAGCTTCTCTAGGATCACAAACTATAGGCTCAATGTTATTTGTTTATGGCTAGTATCCACCAATGAGTGATTATATACCATATTCATCTTTTGGGTCTGGGTTATCTTACTTAGGATAGTGTTTTCTATTTCTCTCCACTTACATGCAAAATTCAAGTTGTCATTTTTTTTTTACCACTGAGTAGTACTCTAATATGTATATGTTTTACACTTTCTTTATCCATTTTTCCATTGAGGGGCATCTAGGTTGTTTCCAGGTTCTGGCTATTACAAATAATGCTGCTATGAACATAGTTGAAGAAATGCTTTTGTAGTATGATTGGGCATTTCTTGGGTATATTCCCAAGAGTGGTATTGCTGGATCTGGAGGTAGGTTGACTCCCACTTACTTGAGAAACTGCAGCACAGATTTCCAAAGTGGTTGCATAAGTTTGCATTCCCGCCAGCAATGGATGAGTGTTCCCATTACTCTGCATCCTCTCCAGCATAGGTTATCGCTGTTTATTTATTTATTTTTTTTAATTTTAGCAATTCTGACATGTGCAAGATGAGTTCTTTATATATTTTGGAGATCAGGCCTTTGTTGCGGGGTTGGTGAAGATATTCTCCCATTCAGTAGCTTGCCTTTTTGTTTTAGTGACAGTTTCTTTGGCTTTACAGAAGCTTCTCAGTTTCAGGAGGTCCCATTTATTCATTGTTGCTCTTATTGCCATTGTAATAGGAGCTGCAGGGCTGCGTCCCCGGCACCCGGCCTCCCACACGGCTAGCTTTACCTGAAATAATTACACGGAAACTGTATTCTTTTAAACACTGCCTGGCCCATTAGTTTCGGTCTCTTAACCCATTTCTAATAATCTATGTAGCACCACAAGGTGTGCTTACCAGGAAAGATCTTAACCTGCATCTGTCTGGAGTGGGAGAAGCATGGCAACTCCCTGACTCAGCTTCTTTCTCCCAGCATTCTGTTCTGTTTACTCTACCCACCTAAGGGTTGGCCTATCAAATGGGCCTAGGCAGTTTCTTTATTAATTAACCAACGAAAGCAACAGATTAGAAAGAAATCACTCCCACATCATATTGCCTGTTTTACTGGGGTTATATGTAGGAAGTGGTCTCCTGTGCTCATGTGTTGCAGACTACTTCCCACTTTCTCTTCTATCAGGTTTAGTGTGGTCAGATTTATATTGAGGTCTTTAATCCATTTGGACTAGAGTTTTGTGCATGGTGATAGATATGGATCTATTTTCATTCTTCTACAAGCAGACAACAGGTTATGCCAGCACCATATGTTAAAGATGTTTTCTTTATTCCATTGTATAACTTTAGCATTTTTGGCAAAAATTAGGGGTTCATAAGTTTGTGGGTTAATACCCAAACTCTTTTTATGAAGCTACAGTTACCCTGATTCCAAAATCACACAAAGACTCAACCAAGATAGAGAATTACAGACCAATCTTGCTCATGAACATCGATGCAAAAATTCTTAATAAAATACTGGCAAACCAAACCCACGAACACATCAAAAAATTATCCATTATGATCAAGTAGGCTTCATCCCATCATAGAAATAAACTGAAAGAAAAAAAAGATAATTTCATTAGATACTGAAAAAGCATTTGACAAAATTCAACACCCATTTATGATAAAGGTCTTGGGGAGATGAGGGATACAAGGATCATACCTAAATATAATAAAAGCAATATACAGCAAGCGAACAGCTAATATCTGTGTCTGTGGTTATGGGAAAAGGTTTTTTCAATCAAACAGATTTAAGAAACAATCGGGTGTTGCTATATTAATATCTAACAAAATTGACTTCAAACTAAAAACAATCAGAAGAGATGGAGATGGACACTTTATGCTCTTAATAGGAATAATTCATCAGGATGAAGTCTCAATCTTGAATATCTATGCCCCTAATATAAAAGCACCCACATATGTAAAAGAAACATTACTATAACTCAAACCTCAAATCAGACCCCACACACTAATAGTAGCAGACGTTAACAATCCTCTCTCACCAATGAACAGGTCAACCAGACAGAAACCTAACAGAGAAATAAGAGAACTAATGGAGGTAATTAATCAAATGGACTTAACAGACATCTATAGAACATTCCACCCAAATAGGAAAGAATATACATTCTTCTCTGCATCTCATGTAACCTTCTCAAAAATTGACGACAGGAGCACCGACTGGCACAGGCCCAGGCGGGGCAGCAGAGCACCGACTGTTGCAAGCAGGCCCAGGCAGGGCAGCAGAGCACCGGCGCAGGCGACGGCAGACAGCGGGGACCGGCGCACAACACCGAGAACAGATCGCCCCACTACAATTAAAGCAAAGAGGTAGGCCTTTGGTTGGCGACATCCCTAGCAAGGAAGGAGCAGGGTCCTGTTCCTGAAGACCCTTCTGAGGGGCGAGAGGGAACCTGGCCCCTGGCAGAAGCCAGGAAACAGAGCGACAGCATTTTGTAAGAGGAGCCCCTGGCCAACAGGGAAACCTGATCCGGTTTTAAAAGACCCATTAGATAGCTTGGATAGGAGGAGATGGGCAGGCACCAAGGCAAGAATTCACCCAATAATCTGAAAAACAACATGAAAACACCAGAACACAATGATCTTACAACAGATGGACTTGAACACCCTAATACGGAAGAAGTGGAAAAAATTGACTTTATGAACGCAATAGAGTCCATTGAACAACATGTAAAAAATGCCCTTATAGAAATGGATGAGAAGTATAACCAAAAGTTTGAAGAAATGAGTAAATATGTACATGATACCCTGGGAAACCAAGAAAAAATCATCAAACAGGCAATGGAAACAGTACAAGAATTGAAAACTGAAAGGGAAGCAAGGAAGAAAACACAAACTGAGCACCAGCTGGATATGGAAAATCCAGGTCAACGAGCAGAGCCCACAGAATCAAGCATAATCAATAGAATACAAGAAATAGAAGAAAGAATCTCAGATTCTGAGGACACCATAGAGAAAATAAACGCACTGATCAAAGAAAACAGCAAAGCCAACAAATTCTCATCACAAAACATGCAAGAAATATGGGACACAATAAAAAGATCAAACATAAGAATAATATGAATAGAAGAAGGAGAAGAGTCACAGCTCAAAGGCCCAGAAAATATTTTTAATAAAATTATGGAAGAAAACTTTCCCAACATAAAGAAAGATATTCCTTTGAATACAGAACACCAAACAGACTGGATCAAAGAAAAACATCCCCTCACCGTATAATAATAAAAACACAGAATATGCAGATTAAAGAAAGAATATTAAGAGCTGCAAAGAAAAAAGGCCAAGTAACAAATGGATGGAAATTGAAAACACTATCCTGAGTAAGGTAAGCCAAACCCAAAAAGAGGAACATGGGATGTACTCACTCATATTTGGTTTCTAGCCATAAATAAAGGACATTGAGCCTATAATTCGGGTTCTTAGAGAAGCTAAATAAGAAGGAGAACCCAAAGAAAAACATATAGGCATCTTTCTGAATATTAACCTTCAGCAGGCGATGAAAGGAGACAGAGACCCACATTGGAGCACCAGACTGAAATCTCAAGGTCCAAATAAGGACCAGAAAAAAAGAGAGCACGAGCAAGGAACTCAGGACCGCAAGGGGTGCACCCACACACTGAGTCAATGGGATGTTCTATCGGGAACTCACCAAGGCCAGCTGGCCTGGGTCTGAAAAAGCCTGGGTTAAAACCGGTCTCACTGAACATAGAGGACAATGAGGACTACTGAGACCTCAAGAACAATGTCAATGGGTTTTTTATCCTACTGCACCTATTGGCTTTGTGGGAGCCTAGGCAGTTTGGATGCTCACCTTACTAGACCTGGATAGAGGAGGGTGGTCCTTGGACTTCCCATAGGGCAGGGAACCCTTATTGCTCTGTGGGCTAACGAGGGAGGGGGATTTGATTGGGGGAGGGGGAGGGAAGGGGAGGCGGCGGTGGGGAAGAGTCAGAAATCTTTAAAAAATAAATAAAAAAAGGCCAAGTAACTTATAAAGGTAAACTGATCAGACTTACACCTGACTTCTCTATGGAAACCATGAAAGCCAGAAGGTCCTGGATAGAGGAACTGCAGAAGCTAAGAGACCATGGATGCAAACCCAAACTACTATACCCAGCCAAGCTATTGTTCACTATCAATGGAGAAAACAAGACATTCCAGGATAAGAACAAATTTAAGCAATACGTAGCCACAAATCCAGCCCTACAGAAGGTAATAGAAGGAAAATTGCAAACCAAGGAATCCAACATGGCCCACACTGCCTACAACAACTCAGGCATCTAGCAACCCTTCACCAGCACAACTCAAAGAAGGGAGAGACACAAACTCTACTACCAAAAACAATAAGAATAACTGGACTAAACAACCACTGTTCATTAATATCAGTTAATATTAATGGTCTCAATTCACCTATAAAAAGGCACAGGCTAAGAGATTGGATACGAAAACAGGATCCAACATTCTCCTGTTTGCAAGAAACACACCTCAACCACAAAGACAGGCATCTACTCAGAGTAAAGTGTTGGGAAAAGGTTTTTCAAGCAAATGGTCCTAAGAAAAAAGCAGGTGTGGCCATATTAATTTCTAACAAAACTGACTTCAAACTAAAATCAATCAGAAGAGATCAAGATGGTCACTTTATACTTATAATAGGAACAAGTCATCAGGATGACATATCAATCCTGAATATCTATGCCCCTAATACAAAAGCACACACTTATCTAAAAGAAATATTACTAGAACTGAAGGCAGACTTTAAACCACACACACTAGTAGTAGGAGACTTCAATACACCTCTCTCTCTAATGGACAGGTCAAACAGACAGAAACCTAATAGAGAATTATTGGAGGTAATGAAGCAATTGGACTTAATAGGCATCTATAGATCACTCCACCCAAATAGGAAAGAATATACCTTCTTCTCTGCAGCTCATGGAACCTTCTCAAAAATTGACCACATACTCGGAAACAAAGGAAACCTCCACAGATACAAAAAAATATCAGTGTCCACCTGTGTCTTATCAGATCACCACGGATTAAAGTTAGAAGGCAACAACAATACTACCCCCAGAAAGCCGAAAAACTCATGGAAACTGAACATTCAACTACTGAACCACACCTGGGTCAAGGAAGAAATTAAGAAAGAAATTAAAGTCTTCCTTGAATTTAATGAAAATAAAGAGACAACATACTAAAACCTATGGGACACGATGAAAGCAGTGCTAAGAGGAAAGTTCATAGCACTAAATGCACACTTAAAGAAAATGGAGAAAGCCCACTACCTCTGACCCCCCTCCCCTCTTTGAACCACACAACTGCTCCCAGCTCAGCCTGTTTGGGCGCTGGGACAGGGTCCGAATTGGGAGGACATTCGGGAGGGTGGTGGCTCCTTTGTCTAGGTGGCCGGCCTGCACCAAGCGGGTCCGGCCCTTTGTTTGCGGGACACCCAGGCAGCGGGGAGATCGGATCCGGGTGCCAGGAGGGCCATCGCTGGGGTGAGTGAGTTTCTGGCTGCGGCGGCAGCCCGGGACAGGGAGCTCAGACGTTCCCCCACCCCTCCTGCACTTCCTGGTCAGTCTGCGGGGGCTGTACTCCTTGACACCTCTTCTCCATTTCTGTCCCACACAGCTTGCACCCAAGGCCCTCCCCCCACTACCTCTGACCCCCCTCCCCTCTTTGAACCACACAATAGCTCCCAGCTCAGCCTGTTTGGGCGCTGGGACAGGGTCCGAATTGGGAGGACATTCGGGAGGGTGGTGGCTCCTTTGTCTAGGTGGCCAGCCTGCACCAAGCGGGGCCGGCCCCTTTGTTCGCGGGACGCCCAGGCAGCAGGGAGATCAGATCCGGGTGCCAGGAGGGCCATCGCTGGGGACGGTCCCTGCTTCTACACTGAAGAGATACACCCAGAGACACAGGCACAGCAAAGACAGGACCAAGACACCAGGCCTCTCTTGGCTTCATTTGAAAGAGGAGATGGGAAGGCGCCAATGCAAGAATTCCTCCAACAACCTGAAAGGCAACATGACATCACCAGAACCCAGGGATCCCGAAATAAGAAGAATTGTACACCCTACTCCAGAAGAAGTAGAAGAAATCGACCCAAAAGTGAATTTTTTGAAAATAATAGAAGACCTTAAACAGGAGGTGAAAAACTGCCATAAACAATTAGAGATTACAAACAAAAAAGGTAGAGGAAATGAATAAATCGCTCAAAGATACCCAAGAAAACCAAGAGAAACAAGAAAATGCAATCAAACAGGTAAGGGAAATGGTTCAAGACCTGAAGAATGAAATGGAAGTAATGAAGAAAACACAAACCGAGGGAAGGTTGGAGATGGAAAATCTGGGTAAACGAACAGGAACTACAGAGACAAGTACTACCAACAGATTACAAGAGTTAGAAGAAAGAATGTCAGACACTGAAGATACCATAGAGAAAATTAACACACTGATCAAAGAAAACAGCAAAACCAACAAATTCTCATCACAAAACATTCAGGAAATATGGGACACAATAAAAAGACCAAACCTAAGAATAATTGGGATACAAGAAGGAGAAGAAGTACAGCTCAATGGTTCAGAAAATATATTTAATAAAATTATAGAAGAAAACTTTCCCAGCCTAAAGAAAGATATTCCTTTGAAGGTTCAAGAAGCATACAGAACACCGAATAGACTGGACCAGAAAAAAACATCTCCTCGCCACATAATAATCAGAACACAAAACATCCAGAATAAAGAAAGAATATTAAGAGCTGCAAAGGAAAAAGGTCAAGTTACTTATAAAGGTAAACCTATCAGACTTACTCCTGACTACTCTATGGAAACCATGAAAGCCAGAAGGTCCTGGATAGATGTACTGCAGAAGCTAAGAGAACATGGATGCAAGCCCAGACTACTATACCCAGCCAAGCTTTCGTTCACTATAAATGGAGAAAACAAAATTTTCCAGGATAAAAACAAATTTAAACAATACGTAGCCACAAATCCAGCCTTACAGAAAGTAATAGAAGGAAAATCACAAACCAAGGAGACCAACAATGACCACAATAACTCAAACTTCTAGACACCCTTTACCAGCGCAACTAAAAGAAAGCAAACACACAAACCCTATGACTAAAAAAGTGACCAGAGTTAGCAACCACTGGTCATTAATATCCCTTAATGTCAATGGACTCAACTCACCTATAAAAAGACACAGGCTAAGAGATTGGATACGCAAACAGGATCCAACATTCTGCTGTTTACAAGAAACACACCTCAACCACAAAGATAGGCACCTACTTAGAGTAAAGGGATGGGAAAAGGTTTATCAAGCAAATGGACCTAAGAAACAAGCAGGTGTGGCCATACTAATTTCTAACAAAGTTGACTTCAAACTTAAATCAATCAGAAGAGATGGAGAGGGATATTTTATACTCATAACAGGAACAATTGATCAGGATGAGGTCTCAATCCTGAATATCTATGCCCCTAATATAAAAGCACCCACATATGTAAAAGAAACATTACTAAAACTCAAAGACGCCATCAAACCGCACACACTAATAGTAGGAGATCTCAACACTCCTCTTTCACCAATGGACAGGTCAATCAGACAGAAACCTAACAGAGAAATAAGAGAATTAATGGAGGTATTGAATCAAATGGACTTAACAGACATCTATAGAACATTCCACCCAAATAGGAAAGAATATACCTTCTTCTCTGCAGCTCATGGAACCTTCTCGAAAATTGACCACATCCTCGGTAACAAAGCAAACTTCCACAGTTACAAAAAAATATCCATAACCACCTGTGTCTTATCAGATCACCACGGACTAAAGTTAGAATTCAACAACAATGCTACCCCAGAAAGCCTGCAAACTCATGGAAACTGAATAGTCAACTATTGACCCACACCTGGATTAAAGAAGAAATAAAGAAAGAAATTAAAGTCTTCCTTGAATTCAATGAAAATAAAGAATCAACATACTCAAACTTATGGGACACTTTGAAAGCAGTCCTAAGGGGAAAGTTCATAGCCCTTAGTGCCCACTTAAAGAAAACAGAGAAAGCATACATTGGAGACTTAACAGCCCACCTGAAAGCTCTAGAAAAAAAGAAGCAGACTCACCTAGGAGGAGTAGAAGACTGGAAATAGTCAAACTGAGGGCTGAAATCAACAAAATAGAAACACAGAAAACAATCCAAAGAATCAATGAAACAAAAAGCTGGTTCCTGGAGAAAATCAACAAAATTGATAAACCCCTATCCAAACTAATCAAACGGCAGAGAGAGAATCTGCAAATTAATAAGATCAGAAATGAAAAGGGGGACATAACCACAGACATAGAGGAAATTCAGAGAATCATTAGATCTTACTACAAAAGCCTGTATGCCACAAAACTGGAAAATGTAAAAGAAATGGACACTTTTTTAGATAAATACCATATACCAAAGTTAAATCAGGACCAGGTGAGCAATCTAAATAGACCTGTCAGTCGCGAAGAATTAGAAGC
The DNA here is from genome assembly GCA_963919715.1 of Microtus obscurus. NCBI lineage: Eukaryota > Metazoa > Chordata > Mammalia > Rodentia > Cricetidae > Microtus > Microtus obscurus. The sequence goes on along the minus strand of CAWTZC010000501.1, from coordinate 36,705,552 downwards.
TGTTATCAAAAACCTCCCCACCAAAAAAAGCCCAGGACCAGACGGTTTCAATGCGGAATTCTACCAGAATTTCCAAGAAGACCTAATACCTATACTCCTTAAGGTATTTCATAATATAGAAACAGAAGAGTCATTGCCAAATTCCTTTTATGAAGCTACCATCACTCTGATACCAAAACCACACAAAGACTCAACCAAGAAAGAGAATTACAGGCCAATCTCACTCATGAACATCGACGCAAAAATCCTCAACAAAATACTGGCGAACCGTATCCAAGAATACATTAGAAACATTATCCATTATGATCAAGTAGGCTTCATACCAGAGATGCAAGGCTGGTTCAACATACGAAAATCTATCAATGTAATCCATCATATAAATAAACTGAAAGAAAAAAACCATATGATCATTTCCTTAGATGCTGAAAAAGCTTTTGACAAAATTCAACATCCCTTTATGATAAAAGTCTTGGAGAGATTAGGGATACAAGGGTCATACTTAAATATAATAAAAGCTATTTACAGCAAACCGACAGCTAACATCAAATTAAACGGAGAGAAACTCAAAGCCATTCCACTTAAATCAGGAACACGACAAGGCTGTCCACTCTCTCCATACCTCTTCAATATAGTGCTTGAAGTTTTAGCAATAGCAATAAGACAACATAAGGGGATCAAGGGGATTCGAATTGGAAAGGAAGAAGTTAAACTTTCGTTATTTGCAGATGATATGATAGTCTACATAAGCGACCCCAAAAACTCCACCAAAGAACTCCTACAGCTGATAAACGCCTTTAGTAATGTGGCCGGATACAAGATCAACTCCAAAAAATCAGTCGCCCTCCTATACACAAAGGATATGGAAGCAGAGAGGGAAATCAGAGAAGCATCACCTTTCACGATAGCCACAAACAGCATAAAATATCTAGGGGTAACTCTAACCAAAGAAGTGAAGGATCTATTTGACAAGAACTTTAAGGCATTGAAGAAAGAAATTGAAGAGGATACCAGAAAATGGAAGGATCTCCCTTGCTCTTGGATTGGGAGGATCAACATAGTAAAAATGGCAATCCTACCAAAGGCAATTTATAGATTCAATGCAATCCCCATCAAGATCCCATTAAAATTCTTCACTGATCTTGAAAGGACAATAATCAACTTTATATGGAATAACAAAAAACCCAGGATAGCCAAAACAATCTTGTACAATAAAGGTACTTCTGGAGGCATTACCATCCCTGACTTTAAACTCTACTATAGAGCTACAGTAATGAAAACAGTGTGGTATTGGCATAAAAATAGAGAAGTTGACCAATGGAATCGTGTAGAAGACCCGGATCTTAACCCACAAACCTATGAACACCTCATTTTCGATAAAGGTGCTAAAAGTATACAATGGAAGAAAGAAAGCATCTTCAACAAATGGTGCTGGCACAACTGGATGTCAACCTGTAGAAGAAAGAAAATTGACCCATATCTATCACCATGCACAAAACTCAAGTCCAAATGGATCAAAGACCTCAATATCAATCTGAACACACTGAACCTGATAGAAGAGAAAGTGGGAAGTACCCTACAAGAGATGGGCACAGGCGATCGCTTCCTAGGTATAACCCCAGCAGCACAGTCATTAAGGGCAACATTGAATAAATGGGACCTACTGAAACTGAGAAGCTTCTGTAAAGCAAAAGACACTGTCACTAAGACAAAAAGGGAACCCACTGACTGGGAGAAGATCTTCACCAACCCCGCAACAGACAAAGGTCTGATCTCCAAAATATATAAAGAACTCAAGAAACTAGACTTTAAAATGCTAATTAACCCAATTAAAAAATGGGGCACTGATCTGAAGAGAGAATTCTCAACAGAAGAAGTTCAAATGGCCAAAAGGCACTTAAGGTCATGCTCAGCCTCCTTAGCGATCAGGGAAATGCAAATCAAAACAACATTGAGATATCACCTTACACCTGTCAGAATGGCTAAAATCAAAAACACTAATGATAGCCTTTGCTGGAGAGGCTGTGGAGAAAGGGGTACCCTCATCCATTGCTGGTGGGAATGCAAACATGTGCAACCACTTTGGAAAGCAGTGTGGCGCTTTCTCAGGAAATTTGGGATCAACCTACCCATGGACCCAGCAATGCCACTCTTGGGAATATACCCACGAGATGCCCGATCATATGACAAGGACATTTGTTCAACTATGTTCATAGCAGCATTATTTGTAATAGCCGTAACCTGGAAACAACCTAGATGCCCTTCAATGGAAGAATGGATGAAGAAAGTATGGAATATATATACATTAGAATACTACTCAGCGGTAAAAAACAATGACTTCGCGAATTTTGCATGCAAATGGATGGAAATAGAAAACACTATCCTGAGTGAGGTAACCCAGACCCAAAAGGATGAACATGGGATGTACTCACTCATAATTGGTTTCTAGAGATAAATAAAGGTCAGTGAGTCTATAATTTGATATCCTAAAGAAACTAAATAAGAGGGTGAACCGAAAGAAAAACATATAGCTATCCTCCTGGTTATGGGAAGTAGACCAGATTGCCGGGCAAAAATTTGGGATCTTGGGGGTGTGGTGGGAGGGGGGTGAGGGGAGAAGGGGAGAGAAATGTGAGAAGGGGAGGATGGGGGGAACCTGGGGAAACGGGATGTTTGGGATAAAGGAAGGTTGGTTAGGGGAGCAGAGAAGCACACATCTTAATTAAGGGAGCCATCTTAGAATAGAAAAAAAAATATAAAATAAAAAAAAAACAGTTTCCAATAGAGAGACCTTAAAGCTGCCTAACAGGTACTCAAACAGGTAAAATATAAATCAACAGGTAAAGTATACAATAATCAACAAATACAGTATATTAATTATAATGCAGCTATGGCAAGTGTGCATATTAAATATAAAACTTATTCTACAACATTTTTATAAAAAATGCTGTTTATGGCAAAATCTTCTCAAGTTTTGCCAATTAAGATATTAAACTCTTAATTTAAACCAGTAGCCTGTCTGGTACAAAAGGGCAGGATAAAAGCTAAAAAATGGCTTGATCCCCATATGATTATTGCTACAATTCACACAACTGTATTTTGCTAATGTTATAGCAAAAAAAAATCCCTTAAAGGATTTTATGCTAAATTTTACAAATGGCTCTTCCAATGGAGGAACTGCATATATGGCTAATAATAATAATAAAAAAAATATTATGGAGCATAATAAGGCTCCTTGTAAGCAGCTTATGAAACTTGCAAGTAGATCCAGATGCAAACGGATCTGACATGATAACACCAAGCTGACCTTTGCTAGGGCAAGGTGGAAAAGCCCTTGCAATGCATTATGAAAAAACCCGACCTATATATATTTGGGGTCGAGGATATGTTTATGCTTTTTTCACAGAAAGAAAATAAAAGCTGGGCCTGATGTCGAGGCTGCGCTGCGGACACAGAGGAGTTCCTGAGGCGATTGCAGAGAGGTCCTTAGTCTGGCTTTTCCTGCCCCCAAGGAGAGGAGTCCCTGATAACAGAATCTGCTGCTCCACTCTACAGGGTGTCAATTCTGCCTCCTGAGTCCAGGGAGACCCGGCTGAGATAATGCCAGGATGTGCTTCAGATAGCTGAATCCAGCTCACCTCACCCAGGAATCCCACCGGCCCTGAAGCACAAGTGCTAAACTGCTTCTGCAGCTTGAACTCTGGTCTGCTTTGGAGCTGACATGCAGACTGGACATCAGACTGTTTTAATCTTTGGGACACAGAACTCATTTTAATTAAAATACTAACCTCTTCACTTAAGAAGGGGAAAGATTGGGGTTCCTGAGACTGTTGCTCAGAGTCTGGAAATGGTGGTATTTGACAACAATGTATGTCATTGTACTTTTACTGAAATTGATCTAATGATATTTGTAACTGCTTATAGATGTTGGGAAAGGTTTGACACATGCTGTAAAGTGTTTGGGTTTAATGCATATGTTAAGAATTTTAGATTTTGATCCCTTTTTCACCTCCCTAATTGATGGCAGGCAAGCACACGTAACTTTTTGTGGAGTAGGCATTTAGGAAGGAGGACATACCATGGGCCAGACTAAAAGGTGAATACTGGGTTTGGAAGGTGCCCCTTTCTTCTTGTCTGGAGATGGAGTTATTGGTGCCAAAATTATATCATATCTTTTGTTTAAGGAGCACCTCACAGATTTTTCATTAATGATAGATACAGGGGCCCAATGACGGGAGTTAGTGTGGATCCTCACCTAAATTTCAAACCATACAGAGGCCGTACAGGCCGGCTCAACATGGCATGGTTTTTAGGTACGAGGGCGCTCTCCACATAGCCTAAGACAGGGTGCCCTGTGATCTGCTTACTTTAATCCTACTAGATACCTTTTATTTGAGAAGCTCCAAGAAACTAATGCTACTCATAAGGCACCCCTCTGTTCCCAGGAGAGGTAAATTGCTTCACCAGTCGAGAGGAGGGTCTCTCCTTGTCCCAGTCCCTTCTCCCTTAGATCTGACACCATGGTTGACTCTGTCTTGGTGCCCTCCACCTATAACTACTTGCCTTTATATAAGAAAGGAGGAATATGTTGGGAGCCGTTTCCCCCCTAAAGATTGTTACAGAAACCATCACCTTGGGGAGCCTGCAGGGAACCCCAAACCCATAATTATGTTAAGAATAGTTATATTGGCAAAACCTGCCCCACACCCAATTAGCTATTCGCTAATTGCTAACGAACCTAATCTCATAGCGGAACTGCCTTAAATTCCAGCTATCCAGGGAACTAGGTGTGGCAACTCCTGACTTCTTGGCCTACCTGACCAGATGTAGGTTACGTGACTGGGACCACGCGGCCAGATTCCATGCTCCTGTGCCCTGCTCCCCAAGCCCTCATTCAGGGGGTATATAAGTTGTTACCCTGTCCCTAATAAATGGAGGCTTTGACAAAAAAAAATAGATATAGGCTAAATCAATATGTAAGAATTAGCCAATAAGAAGTTAGATCTAATGAACCAAACAGTGATTTAATTAATACAGTTTCTGTGTTGTTATTTCGGTTCTGGGAGACCAGGACAAACAAGGGGCCTCCTTCAACATCATTGACTTAATTGATTTGAGGAGACCCAAAATGAAAGTGGGTGGTTCCATTCCCTGGTGTTGCTTATTGTTCTATGTAAGATTAGAGAATGCAAGCTAAAGACCATGTATGTTTTTATTTATTCCTGTCTCCCTTGACTGTGTCTAGGACCTGACTAGTTGTTTTAACATCCTGTTGCCTTGTCATCTCCAAAAGAGATGGATTGTAAGTTACAAATGTGAACTAAAAAGTCTCCCTAAAAAAAAAAAAATTATTTGCAATGTAGCAACTATCCTGGGGTATGTGTAACTGTTATTTTACCTTTAAAATTAATAAAGCATATTTGAATGAAAAAAAAAAAAGAAAATGGAGAAAGCATACATCGGGGACTTAACAGCACATCTGAAAGCTTTAGAAAAAAAAGAAGCAGATGTGCCCAGGAGGAGTAGAAGACTGGAAATAATCAAACTGAGGGCTGAAATCAACAAAATAGAAACACAGAAAACATTCCAAAGAGTCAATGAAACAAAAAGTTGGTTCTTGGAGAAAATCAACAAGATTGACAAACCCCTATCCAAACTAATTAAACAACAAAGAGAGAACACGCAAATAAATAAGATCAGAAATGAAAAAGGTGACATAACCACAGATGCAGAGGAAATTCAGAGAATCATTAGATCTTACTACAATAGCCTCTATGCCAAAAAACTGGAAAATGCAAAAGAAATGGACATTTTTTTAGATAAGTACCATATACCAAAGCTAAACCAAGACCAGGTGAACGATCTAAATAGACCGGTTACTCATGAAGAAATAGAAGCTGTTATTAAAAATCTCCCCTCCAATAAAAGCTCAGGACAAGATGGTTTCAATGCAGAATTCTACCAGAACTTCCAAGAAGAGCTAATACCTATACTCCTTAAGGTATTTCACAATATAGAAACAGAAAAGTCATTGCCAAATTCCTTTTATGAAGCTACAGTTACCCTGATACCAAAACCACACAAAGACCCAACCAAAAAAGAGAATTACAGGCCTATCTCACTCATGAATATTGATGCAAAAATTCTCAATAAAATACTGGCAAACCGAATTCAAGAACACATTAGAAAAATTATCCATTATGATCAAGTAGGCTTCATCCCAGAGATGGAGGGCTGGTTCAACATACGCAAATCTATCAATGTAATCCACCATATAAATAAACTGAAAGAAAAAAAACCATATGATCATTTCATTAGATGATGAAAAAGCATTCGACAAAATTCAACACCCCTTTAGGATAAAGGTATTGGAGAGACTAGGGATACAAGGGTCATACCTAAATATAATAAAAGCTATTTACAGCAAGCCGACAGCTAACATTAAATTAAATGGAGAAAAACTCAAAGCCATCTCACTAAAATCAGGAACAAGACAAGGATGTCCACTCTCTCCATACCTCTTCAATATAGTGCTTGAAATTCTAGCAATAGTAATAAGACAACATAAGGGGATCAAGGGAATTCGTATTGGAAAGGAAGAAGTTAAGCTTTCGTTATTCGCAGATGATATGATAGTATACATAAGCGACCCCAAAAACTCTACCAAAGAACTCCTACAGCTGATACACCCCTTTAGTAATGTTGCAGGATACAAGATCAACTCCAAAAAATCAGTTGCCTTTCTCTACACTAAGGATAAAGAAACAGAGAGGGAAATCAGAGAAGCATCACCTTTCACGATAGCCACAAAGAGCATAAAATATCTTGGGGTAACCCTGACCAAGGAAGTGAAAGATCTATTTGACAACAACTTTAAGTCTTTGAAGAAAGAAATTAAAGAGGACACCAGAAAATGGAAGGATCTCCCTTGCTCTTTGATTCGGAGGATAAACATAGTAAAAATGACACTTTTACCAAAAACAATATATAGATTCAATGCAATCCCCATCAAAATCCCATCAAAATTCTTCACAGATCTGGAGAAGACAATAATCAACTTTATATGGAAAAACAAAAAACACAGGGTTGCCAAAACAATTTTATACAATAAAGGAACGTCTGGAGGCAATACCATCCCTGACTTCAAACTCTATTACAGAGCTACAGTATTGAAAACAGTTTGGTATTGGCATAAAAACAGAGAAGTCGACCAATGGAATCGAATAGAAGACACGGATTTTAACCCACAAACCTATGAGCACCTGATTTTCGATAAAGGAGCTAAAAGTATACAATGGAAAACAGAGAGCATTCTCAACAAATTGTGCTGGCAAAACTGGATGTCAATCTGTAGAAGAATGAAAATAGACCCATATCTATCACCATGCACAAAACTCAAGTCCAAGTGGATTAAAGACCTCAATATCAATCTGAACACACTGAACCTGATAGAAGAAAAATTGGGAAGTACTCTACAACACGTGGGCAAAGGAGGCCACTTTCTACGTATAACCCCAGCAGCACAGACATTAAGGGCCTCATTGAATAAATGGGACCTCTTGAGATTGAGAAGCTTCTGTAAAGCAAAGGACACTGTCGCTAAGACAGAAAGGCAACCCACTGACTGGGAGAAGATCTTCACCAACCCCGCAACTGACAAAAGTCTGATCTCCAAAATATATAAAGAACTCAAGAAACTAGACCGTAAAAGGCTAATCAACCCAATTATAAAATGGGGCACTGAGCTGAACAGAGATCTCTCAACAGAAGAAGTCAAATGGCCAAAAGACACCTAAAGTCATGCTCAACTTCTTTAGCGATTAGGGAAATGCAAATCAACAACTTTAAGATATCATCTTACACCTGTCAGAATGGCTAAAATCAAAAACACCAATGATTGCCTTTGCTGGAGAGGTGGTGGAGAAAGGGATACAATCATCCATTGCCGGTGGGAATGCAAACTTGTGCAATCACTCTGGAAAGCAGTGCAGAGGTATCTCAGGAAATTCGGGATCAACCTACCCATGGACCCAGCAATACCACTCTTGGGAATATACCCAAGAGAGGCCTTATCATACAACAAAAGTATATGCTCTACTATGTTCATAGCAGCATTGTTTGTAATAGCCAGAACCTGGAAACAACCTAGATGCCCTTCAATTGAAGAATGGATGAAGAAAGTATGGAATATATACATATTAGAGTACTACTCAGCAGTGAAAAACAAGTACTTCTTGAAGTTTGCAGGCAAATGGATGGAAATAGAAAACACTATCCTCAGTGAGGTAAGCCAGACCCAAAAAGAGGAACATGGGATGTATTCACTCATATTTGGTTTCTAGCCATAAATAAAGGACATTGAGCATATAATTCGGGTTCTTAGAGAAGCTAAATAAGAAGGAGAACCCACAGAAAAACATATAGGCATCCTCCTGAATATTAACCTTCAGCAGGCGATGAAAGGAGACAGAGACAGAGACCCACACTGGAGCACCAGACTGAAATCTCACCGTCCAAATCAGGACCAGAAGGAGAGAGAGAACGAGCAAGGAACTCAGGACCGTGAGGGGTGCACCCACACACTGAGACAATAGGGATGTTCTATCAGGAACTCACCAAGGCCAGCTGACCTGGGTCTGAAAAAGCCTGGGTTAAAACCGGTCTCGCTGAACATAGCGGACAATGAGGACTACTGAGACCTCAAGAACAATGTCAATGGGTTTTTGATCCTACTGCACCTATTGGCTTTGTGGGAGCCTAGGCAGTTTGGATGCTCACCTTACTAGACCTGGATAGTGGTGGGTGGTCCTTGGACTTCCCACAGGGCAGGGAACCCTGATTGCTCTTTGGGCTGACAAGGGAGAGGGATTTGATTGGGGGAGGGGGAGGGAAATGGGAGGCGGCAGTGGGGAAGAGACAGAAATCTTTAATAAATAAAAAAAAGTTACTACTGAAAAAAAAAACAAGGACTGTGGGGTACAGCTGTTTACATTGGAAAGAAACTTGAATAAAAGTGTAAACCTAAAATCAATTGCCTTGCAAAAAGAATAAAAACCAGTGAATATAAAAAAAATTGACGACATACTCAGTAACAAAGCAAACTTCCACAGATACAAAAAAATATTAGTAACCACCTGTGTCTTGTTGGATCACTGTGGATTAAAGTTAGAATTCGACAACGTTACCCCCAGAAAGCCTACAAACTCATGGAAACTGAACAGTCAACTACTGAACCACAACTGGGTCAAGGAAGAAATTAATAAAGAAATTAAAGTTTTCCTTGAATTTAATGAAAACAAAGACACAACATACTCAAAGCTATGGGACACTGTGAAAGCAGTGCTAAGAGGAAAGTTCATAGCACTAAGTGCCCACTTAAAGAACACGGAAAAGCACACTTTGGAGACTTAACATCATACCTGAAAGATCTAGAAAAAATAGAAGCAGACTTATGCAGGAGGAGGAGTAGCCTGGAAATAATCAAACTGAGGGCTGAAATCAACATAATAGAAACACAGAAAACTTTCCAAAGAATAAATGAAACAAAATGTGGTTCTTAAAGAAAATCAACAAGATTGACAAACCCCTATCCAAACTAATCAAATGGCAGAGAGAGAACACGCAAACTAATAAGATCAAATTATAAGCGGGAAATAACCACAGGCACAGAGGAAATTCAGAGAATCATTAGATCTTACTACAAAAGCCTGTATGCCACAAAACTGGAAAATGCAAAAGAAATGGACATTTTTTTTTTTAGATAAGTACCAAATACCAAAGTCAGACCAGGACCAGGTGAACAATCTAAATAGACTTGTTAGTTGTAAAGAATTAGAAGCTGTAATGAAAAACCTCCCTACCAAAAAAAAAAGCCCAGGACCAGATGGTTTCAAAACAGAATTGTACCAGAACTTCCAAGAAGACGTAATACCTATATTTCTTATGTATTTCACAATATAGAAACAGAAGTGTCATTGCCAAATTCCTTTTAGGAAGCTACAGTTACCCTGATACCAAAACCACACAAAGACTCAACCAAGAAAGAGAATTATAGGCCAATCTCACTCATGAACATTGACACAAAATTTCTCAATAAAATACTGAAAAACTGAATCCAAGAACAGATTAGAAAAATTATCCATTATGATCAAGTAGGCTTCATCCCAGAGATGCAGGGCTGGTTCAACATACACATATCTATCAATGTAATCCAACATATAAATAAACTGAAAGAAAAAAACCATATAATCATTTCATTAGATGCTGAAAAAGCATTTGACAAAATTCAACATCCCTTTATGATAAAGGCCTTGGAGAGATTAGGGATACAAGGGTCATACCTAAATATAATAAAAGCTATTTACAGCAAGCTGACAACTAACATCAAATTAAATGGAGAAAAACTCAAAGCCATCCCACTAAAATCAGGAACATGACAAGGCTGTCCACTCTTTCCTTACCTCTTCAATATAGTGCTTGAAGTTCTAGCAATAGCAATAAGACAATATAAGGGGATCAAAAGGATACGAATTGGAAAGGAAGAAGTTAAACTATTGTTATTTGCATATGATATGATAGTGTCCATAAGCAACCCCAAATACTCTAACAAAGAACTCTTTTAGTAATGTGGCAGGATCAAGGTTAACTCCAAAAAAAATCAGTTGACCTCCTATAGACAAAGGATAAAGAAGCAGAGAGGGAAATGAGAGAAAATTCACCTTTCACGATAGCCACAAATAGCATAAAATATCTTGGGGTAACTCTAACCAAGGAAGTGAAAGATCTATATGACAAGAAATTTAAGTCTTTGAAGAAAGAAATTGAAGAGCATACCAGAAAATGGAAGGATCTCCCTTGTTCTTGGATTGGGAGGATCAAATAGTATAAATGGCAATTCTACCAAAAGCAATCTATAGATTCAATGCAATCCCCTCAAAATCCCATCAAAATTCTTCACAGACCTTGAAAGAACAATAATCAACTTTATATGGAAAAACAAATAACCCAGGATAGTCAAAACAATCTTACACAAAAAAGGAACTTCTGGAGGCATTACCATCCCTGACTTCAAACTCTATTACAGAGCTACAGTATTGAAAACAGCTTGGTATTGGCATAAAAACAGAGAAGTCGACCAATGGAATCGAATAGAAGACACGGATTTTAACCCACAAACCTATGAGCACCCGATTTTTGATAAAGGAGCTAAAAGTATACAATGGAAGAAAGAAAGCATCTTCAGCAAGTGGTGCTGGCATAACTGGATCTCAACCTGTAGAGGAATGAAAATAGATCCATATCTATCACCATGCAAAAAACTCAAGTCCAAATGGATTAAAGACTTCAATATCAATCTGAACATACTGAACCTGATAGAAAAGAAAGAGGGACATACTCTACAACATATGGGCAGAGAAGATTGCTTCCTACATATAACCCCAGCAGCACAAACATTAAGGGAAACATTGAATAAATGGGACCTCCTAAAACTGAGAAGCTTTTACAAAGCAAAGGACACTGTCACTAAGACAAAAAGGCAACCTACTTACTGGGAGAGGATCTTCACCAACCCTGCAACAGACAAAGGTCTGATCTCCAAAATATATAAAGAACTCAAGAAACTAGACTTTAAAATGCTAATTAACCTCATTAAAATATGGGGCTCTGAACTGAACAGAGAATTCTCAACAGAAGAAGTTAAATGGCCAAAAGACACTTAAGGTCATGCTCAACCTCCTTAGCGATCAGGGAAATGCAAATCAAAACAACTTTGAGATACCATCTTACACCTGTCAGAATGGCTAAAATCAAAAACACCAATGATAGCCTTTGCTGGAGAGGTTGTGGAGTAAGGCGTACACTCATCCATTGCTGGTGGGAATGAAATCTTGTGCAATCACTTTGGAAAGCAGTGTGGTGGTTTCTCAGGAAATTCGGGATCAACCTACCCCAGGATCCAGCAATACCATTCTTGGGAATATACCCAAGAGATGCCCTATCATACTACAAAAGCATTTGTTCAACTATGTTCATAGCGGTATTACATGTAATAGCCAGAACCTGAAAACAACCTAGATGCCCTTCAATGGAAGAATGGAAGAAGAAAGTGTGGAATATATACTACTCAGCAGTAATAAACAAGGACATCTTGAATTTTGTATGCAAATGAATGGAAACAGAAAACACTATTCTGAGTGAGGTAACCCAGACCCAAAAAGATGAACATGAGATGTACTCTGTCATAATTGGTTTCTAGCCATATATAAAGGACATTTAGCCTATAGTTTGTGATCATAGAGAAGGTACATAAGAAGGTGAACCCGAAGAAAGACATATAGTTATCCTCCTGGATATTGGAAGTAGACACAATGGCTGGCCAAAAATTGACAACTTGAGGGTTGGGGTAGGATGGCTGTAAGGGGAGATGGGGAGAGAAAAGTGAGAAGTGCAGGATGGGGAAAGCTTGGGGTTATGGGATGGTTTAAAGGAAAAGTGGATATGGAAGCAGGGAAGTATATATCTTAATTAAGCTATTTTAGGGTTAACAAGAGACTTGACTTTAGAGGGGTTCTCAGGTGTCCATGGAGATGTCCCCAGGTACTTCCTTGGGCAGCTGGTGAGAGGGAGTCTGAAATGGGCTCATCCTATAGCCATACTGATGAATATCTTGCATATCACCATAGTACCTTCATCTGGTGATGGATGGAGATAGAGACAGAGAGCCACATTGGAGCACTGGACTGAGCTCCCTGGGTTCAAATGAGGAGCAGAAGAAGGGAGAACATGGGTAAGGAAGTCAGGACTGCGAGGGGTGCAGCCACCCACTGAGATGGTGGGCCTCATCAAGGAGCTAGACTGGGACTGAAAAACATGGGATCAACCCGGACTCTCTGAATGTGGCAGTCAATGAGGGCTGAATGATAACCCAAGGACAATGGCACTGGGTTTTGATCCTACTGCATGTACTGGCTTTGTGGGAGCCTAGTCTATTTGGAATCTCACCTTCCTAGACCTGGATGGAGGGGACTTCACACTGGGCAGGGAACCCTGACTGCTCTTTGGACTGGAGAGTGAGGGGGAGGGAAGTACGGGGAGGGAAGGGAAATGAGAGGCGGGGAGTTGGTGGAAATTTTTAATAAAAAATAATAATAATAAAAAAATAATTTAAACATTCACTTAAACAATTAAAGTACTAATATTTGGAAAAAAGAAAAAACATATGATCATTTCATTAGATGCTGAAAAAGCATTTGACAAAATTTAACACCCCTTTATGATAAATGTTTTGGAGAGGTTAGGGTTATAAGGATCATACCTAAATATAATAAAAGCCATATATGGTAAGCCAACAGCTATTAAATTAAATGCAGAAAACCTCAAAGCCATTCCACTATAATCAGGAACAAGACATGGCTGTCTACTCTTACCATATCTCTTCAACATAGTTCTTGAAGTTCTAGCAATAGCAATAAGACAACATAAGGAGATCAAGGGGATTCGAATTGGAAAGGAAGAAGTCAAACTTTCATTATTTGCAGATGATATAATAGTGTATATTAGTGACCCCAAAAACTCTACCAAAGAACTCCTACAGCTGAAAAATACCTTCAGTATTGTGGCAAATTACAAGATCAACTCAAAAAATTCAGTAGCCCTCCTATACACAAAGGATAGAGAAGCAGAGAAGGAAATCAGAGAAACTTCACCTTTTACGATAGTCCCGAATAGGATCTGGGGGTAACACTAGCCAAGGAAGTGAAAGATCTCTTTGACAAGAACTTTAAGGCATTGAAGAAAGAAATTCAAGATGACACCAGAAAATGGAAGGATCTCCCATGCTCTTGGATGGGTAGAATCAACCTAGTAAAAATGGCAATTCTACCAAAGGCAATCTATAAATTCAATGTAATCCCCATTAAAATCCCAACAAAATTCTTCACAGACCTTGAAAGAATAATAATCAACTTCATATGGAAAAAAACCCAGGATAGCCAAAACAATCTTATACAATAAAGAAACTTCTGGAGGCATTACCATCCCTGACTTCAAACTCTATTACAGAGATACAGTAATGAAAACAGGTTGGTATTGACATAAAAACAGAGAAGTCAACAAATGGAATCAAATAGAAGACCTGTATATTAACCCACAAACCTATGAACACCTGATTTTTGACAACGGAGCTAAAAGTATACAATGGAAGAAAGAAAGCATCTTCAGCAAGTGGTGCTGGCATAGCTGGATCTCAACCTGTAGAAGAATGAAAATAGATCCATATCTATCACCATGCGCAATATTCACTTCCAAATGGATTAAAGACCTCAGTATTAATTTGAGCACACTCAACCTGACAGAAGAGAAAGTTGGAAGTAGACTGAAACACATGGGTGCAGGAGACCACCTCCTACTATAACCCCAGTATCACAGACAAGAGCAACAGTGAATAAATGGGAATTCCTGAAAGCGAGAAACTTTTGTAAAGCAAAGGACATTGTCATTAAGATGAAAAGACATCCTACTGAATAGGAAAAGATCTTCACCAACCCCACATCTGATACATTTGATCTCCAAAATATATAAAATAGAAGAAACTGGACATGAAAATTCTAATTAACTCAATTAAAAATTGGAGTACTTAACTGAAAAGAGAATTCTCATCAGATGAAATTCTAATGGCTAAAAGACACTTAAGGTCATGCTCAACCTCCTTAGCGATCAGGGAAATGCAAATCAAAACAGTTTTGAGATACCATCTTACACATGTCAGAATGGCTAAAATCAAAAACACCAATGATAGCCTATGTTACAGAGAATGTGGAGTAAAGGGGACACTCATCTATTGCTGGTGGGAATGAAAACTTCTATAACCACTTTGGAAATCAGTGTGCAGGTTTCTCAGGAACTTGGGAATAAATCTACCTCTGGATCCAGCAATACCACTTTGGGGAATATACCCAAGAGATGCCCAATCATACTACAAGAGCATTTCTTCAACTATGTTCATAGCAGCATTGTTTGTAATAGCCAGAACCTGGAAACAACCTAGATGCCCTTCAATGGAAGAATGGATGAAGAAAGTGTGGAATATATACATATTAAAGTACTACTCAGTGGTAAAAAACAATGACATCTTGAATTTTGTATGCAAATGGATGGAAATAGAAAACACTATCTTGAGTGAGGTAACCCAGACCCAAAAAGATGAACATGAGATGTACTCACTAATAATTGGTTTCTAGCCATAAATAAAGGACATTGAGCCTATAATTTGTGATCCTAGAGAAGCTAAATAAGAAGGTGAACCCAAAGAAAAACATATAGTCATCCTCCTGGATAATGGAATTAAACAAGATTGCCAGGCAAAAATTGGGAACTTGGGGGCAGGTTGGGATGGGGGTAAGGGGAAATGGGGAGAGAAAAGTGAGAAGGGGAAAATGGGGGGAGCATGGGGCAATGGGATGATTGGGATAAAGGAAGGGTGGATATGGGAGCAGGGAAGAAGATATTTACATTAAGGGAGCCATTTTAGGGTTGGCAAGAAACTTGGCTCTAGAGGGAACCCCAGGTGTCCACGCGGATGTCTCCAGCTAGGTTATTGGGCAGCAGAGTAGAGGGTGCCTGAAATGGCCTTGCCCCACTGTCACACTGATGATCATCTCGAATATCACCATAGAATCTTCGTCCAGCGAGGATGGAGATAGAGACAGAGATTCTCATAAGAGCAACAGACTGAAGCCCCAAGGTCTAGTAGAAGAGCAGAAGGAGGGAGAAGATGAGCAAGGAAGTTTGGACTGCAAGGGGTTGGTCCACCCACTGAGGCAGTGTGCCTGTTCTAATGCCAGCTCATCAAATCCAGCTGGACCGGGACTGAATGAGCATGCAATCATACTGGACTGTCAGAATGTGGCTGACAATGGGGGCTGACTGAGAAGCCAACGATAAAGGCACTGGGACTTTTTTCTACTACATGTACTGGCTTTTTGGGACCCTAGTTTTTTTGGATGCAAAGCTTCCTAGGCCTGGATATATGGAGGAAGGGCCTTGGACTTCCCACAGTACAGGGTTCCTAGCCTTCTCTTAAGGAGGGAGGGGGAGAGAGGAAGGTGAGTGGAGGAGCAGGAGGGGAATGGGAGGAGGAGAGGAAATGTAAATTTTTGAATGGAAAAAAAATTAAGAATTGAAAAAATATATTGTGCAGTTTGTATAAATCTATAAATATGGAAACTACTTTGTATTCAAGATTTCTTCAATAACTCTAAAGTATGTACAGTGAAAGTTCTAAATAAGACATGAAACAGTGACTCTCAGCTCTCATCTCTATGGGGTCAAGAGTATACTATACACTGTCAATTCAAACTGTGCACTTTCAACAATTATAAGAAAATGAAATCAACTGTTTTCTTTTATCCATGTTGTGATTTTCTCTGGGTAGTAGTACACGTAAGGAAGATTATTTGCATTGTGAAAGCCATCGTAGTCTATTTATTTTGGAGCCAAAGCTAAAGAGAATTGAGGGGCAAGAGCCTTTTAGATCTCTTCATTCTAGTTTTTACTGTAAATCACAAGGCTTTCTGCATCTGTAAAATTTGTAGAAGGTGGAGTTACCACCAGAAGCAGATGGAGCAGCCCAGCTTTAGATTTCTTATTCCCTGGTGGTTTTTGCTATGGTCTGTATCACTGTGGGATGCCAGCTGTAATCATGCTGACAGTAATAAACTGCAATATCTTCAGGCTCCAAATTGTTGATGCTGAGGGTGAAATCTGTCCCCAACCCACTGCCACTGAACCTGGAGGGTATCCCAGAGATGGACTGGGAAGCATACTTGATGAGAAGCTTTGGAGCCTCATTTGTCTTTTTCTGATACCAGTGTAAGTTACTGTTAATACCCTGTCTTGCCCTGTTGCCCTGCAGGTCAGAATGACTTTATCTCCTGGAATCACTGACAGGGTGGCTGGAGACTGAGTCAGCACAATGTCACCTCTAGAGGCTGAAAACATAAAAGAAATATCAGTAGAACAGGGCGTTACATGAAAGTCATTTCTTAACTACTTATAAAAGAAATAATCATTTTATTGCCTCAGTTTATTTAAAAGAAAGTCACATTCCATGTGATGCTGTGCTTCATAATGATATAAGAAAATAATGTATTTTATTAAAATATCCACTTTTTGGTCCTATCTGAAGACTCTTACCTGAAACATAGAAGAGCAGAAGCTGAAGAAACTGAGATGTGGACACCATCTTGGATTTAAGAGTGTCATGTCACAGCCCAGAGAAAGACCTGCTTATATTTTAAGTAGCAGCAACGCTAGAAAAAAAGTACTTATGCAAATGATACTGACTTCATATTGATTCCAATAAAGAACTGCTCAGGAAAGCAAGCTCCTTGTGTCCTTTTTAATTCTTTCTCCCCATTCTGGTTACTAGAGAAGTTAAGATTTAAAAGTGACTTTTACTGATATCCCACATATAGGGTTGCAAAATTAACACTTTCTATTGAAGTCTCTAGGGTAAAGTCAGAAAATTGAAAGAAAAAGCATTTCATATCCATGACCATGGTCTATACTTATATTTTTCTTTCTAATGTTATATAAAATATGGCTGAAGCACTTTTTAAATTGATTTTATTAAGTTATACGTTTTTCTCTGCTCCCATCCTTCCTTCTCACCTCCCCTTCAACCCTCTCCCAAGGTCACCATGCTCCCAATTTATTCAGGAGATCTTCTTTTTCTACTTCTCATGTAGATTAGATCTTAGGGTTCTCATTGTTGTCAAGGTTCTCTGGGATTGTGATTTGTTTTCTCTGCTTTATGTTTAAAAACCACTTATGAGTGAGTACATGTGATAATTGTCTTTCTGGGTCTGGGTTTCTTCACTCAAAATGATGCTTTCTAGCTTCATCCATTTACCTGCAAAATTTAAGATGTTATTTTTTGGGCTGTGTAGTACTCCATTGTGCACCACGTTTTCCTTATCCATTCTTTGGTCGATGGACATTTAGGTTGTTTTCAGGTTCTGGCTATGACAAACTGCTGCTATGAACATAGTTGAGCACATTTCCTTGTATATATAAAAAAGAACCCCCCCCCACCCAAAAAAAACCTGCCTTGAAGTGGTTAAAACCAACCCTGGAAATCAGAATGTAAAACTTACCCTGGAAGTAAAGAAAATTATCTCAAAGCAGCTACCCCTAATGAAAGCAGCTGGTAGACTTAAATACTCTGTGGTCTCTTTGAGGTTTTTGTCACATGGTGAATCACTGTGGATGACCAACCACTCATTGACTGACAGTAGTAACTGGCAGCATCCTCAGGTTCCAGATTGCTGATGGTAAGAGTAAAGTCTGTCCCAGACCCACTGCCACTGAACCGGGCTGGGACATCACTGGCCTTGGTAGATACACCATAAATAAGGAGCTTGGGAACCTGCATTGGTTTCTGTTGGTACCAGGATAAGTAGCTCCCAACACTCTGAATGGATCTGCATGTCAGGGTTGCTGTTTCACCTTGAGAAAAACTCAGGGAGGCAGGAAACTGTGTCATAGTTTCTCCAGTGACATCTGAGATTTGAAAGAAAAAGAAAGTCACCTCTGCAGTCTAGCCCACACCAATAATCTTCTTGGCAAACCTATGATCCCTTCCCTTTGATTAGATTCCTGGCAATAAAATTCAATAATGCTCAGTCGGAGACTTTTCATAGATACACAAAGTTGTGTGTTTTCTTCTCACCTGAGATCCATAGCAATAGGAGACAGAGAGGCAAGACAGGATTTTCCATAGCTTACTCTGTTTTCCTCTCTGAAGGAGATCTGACTTCAGAGCCCTGAGTCACTGTTATGAACTCTAGACAGAAGACTCATGGAGGGGATGCAAAGCAGTAGGGTAGGGATGGGCTGGGCCTCCAAAAACAGAGATTTTCTTCATTTTTCTCTATTCATAAGCAACTTATTCCCACAGGGTCAAATTAAGAAAAGACATTGGCTTAGTTTGAGGATAGAATTTCACTCTTGAATTCACAAAATTTATCCTGTTTTCTTTCATACTACCCTTTCTCCTTAGGCTCAGCCATATGGGATTTGCTATAAGCCTAATGTAAGAATAAAGTCAGTGGTTCCACAGTTCACAAACACTAACATACATAGACATCCCCTTCAGTGCACGGTCATCAAGTGGAAAGAGTTGACCACATTTATTTCTGTTTCACATTAATTTTCTTGCCTCACCATCTATGGAGGCACCCATATTGTTACAATAATTCAAAATTGAAGTATTCAAGTTAGATGAACAATTTTTTTTCAAGAAACACTTCAGTTGTACAGATGAGCACAACATGGATTATGACTTTCCCTTAGGAGAAATGTGTATTCTATTCAGTTAACTGGGGTCTTTCTGCTGAGTTATTTGCTTTCTAGTCAGTGCATTTTCATGATGCACATATAAAAGCTGTCTCAAGCCCTTGTATCTTAAAATTACCTCAAAATTTTGAATAGTTTTACACACACACACACACACACACACACACACACACACACACATACCTGAGCTAAGAAGAATCAGTTTTCAGTTTTTGGTTTTTAGAATAAAGAATATAAGATGCACGAGATGCATGAAGTGCATGACATGGTGAGTGTTTGCTACACTGGTGAATTATTTTCTCAAGCTTGCATTCCACAATTAATCACTACCACTTCAGCAATCCTTAGGTTCCCATCTTAACTCCTTTGCCTACCCCTTGTCCTAGACATATAATGAAATAGTTTTTTAATGGAACTCCAAATTCCAAGGAAATCTTCATAAATTCTAGAAGTGTTTAATCCACAGTTGGATATTATCATTTCAATGTTGTTGACATATTTTCAAGTCTGAAGTCAAAACAAGGTTAGTTATAGATGATGCAACAATGGTCAATTGATTCTCATTTTACTTTCCATATCAGTAGTATTAAAAATAACAATATTTTAATATTATTAGGTATTTAATATAATGTATTAACACATACATTCAGTACATAGATTGAATATGTCTTGTTCAATATTATATTTGCCTCTAAATTTGTTTTTCAACCAACAGAGTAATCAAGAAAATTTTCTTAAAGATTTTGAAATCATTAGTACCTACCACCCTTGCCTCCTCAATGCATCAGGTACAGGGCTAAAGGGTGAGGCAGTCTGAATATGCAGTGGGAGATACCTCTGGATTCAAGAGCAGAACTAATAACAAATTTTACTTCTACTTTACTTTCTGACTAATAAATGCCAGAAGTGAAATATTGTAGTTTCGACTCTCTATCTTTCTGTAGAAACAATCAAAACTTGGAGTATGCTGATGGGCCTCTCCTTTGTTAGGTAGAACTTTGAAGTCATAATTCATGTTCTTGCATTAAACATATTGAAAGAGGAAGTCCCCTGTTTGTCCTGTTTCTGATTAGAGAGAGAAAAACAAGCTGCAGTACAAAGCTTTAGTGAGTCTTTACAGTTTTTGCCTTTAAGACTCCCTTTCATGATTCAACTAAAGATGCTACAGATAGCTAAAGGGGTGTGTGTGTAGAAATTCGAGTGTAAAGATTTGAGGGGTAAGAAATCTACTTATAACAGGAATTGTCTGTTCATGTTTATTCTTTTCTCTCTTTAGTCCATCTTTCTCATTGTGCCACCCATTGTGTGTTCTCCTTATTCTTCATTGTTTTTAGTTCTTCCTTGTCCTCCTCATTACAAATGTTATCAGTCTACATACCCTTAAATCCAGCAATTCCCCAGCCCTAGCAGGTTACAAGGTTACAGGGCTGGAATTCTTTTGCCAGAGAGAGAGAGAGAGAGAGAGAGAGAGAGAGAGAGAGAGAGAGAGAGAGAGATCCATGGGAGTGGCTAGTACACATTCTGTGTACTCCTTAGTGGAAAAAGATAGTTAAGAAAGGGAATTAAATCATTAAGGAATTCTAGAGGGGAAGGTTAATGTGTTACACTTCATTTTTAGGTGGTTAGTAAAGAGCTAAGGAGTTTATTTTCAGTAAAATTATGAATAGGGCATGGATTGTTTGAGTCAGTGCACCACTTGTTTTCTCTCAGTATGCAAAGAGGTTGTGAGGTAACTAGGCCATCTAGGGGAAGCTAATGTCTCTTGATCAGATAGCATATACACTGGACACTGTAATTTCTGTGGACCTAGGTCTGGAGTTAGACTTACTGCTCTAAGCAAAGAAGAGACTGAGGATTCTCAATTATCAGTTCCAGGCTATGCTGTTATCAGCCATTCTGATTGTGAGTGTTGTGGGGTAAAACCAGAGTAGTAGCTTAGGCAACTAGTAAGCCTATGTCCTTGGAGATCTGTGAATACCTTAAGTGGGATGCTCTATGCCTCATCCCAAATGCCTGCTGATAAGGATAACTGCAGGAAGGCAGATCTCTGTGCTTACCTAAATGAGAGGATGAAGGCCTAGCAGTGTGAAACTATTTTCACACGTAGTCCAAAGACATAGGAAACTAATTCCCAAATAGATAGCAGAAAGGGAGTTAACTATAGCGAAAAATCTACAACAAAAGACAGCTACTTTATTTACAAAGCAATAACACAAAAAAAGAAGCCTTGCCTTTTGGTTTAGCCTTTACCAGATCCCTTAAATCTGATAGGTCTCTCATGAAAAGATAGCTGAGCAATTACTGTTTAATGTTGTGGCTTGTTGCACAAAGCAACCTCCCTAGAACTTCTTTCCAAACCACTCTGTGATCTCCAGAGTCTGGTTGGACCAGAGAAAACTTGTAAGAAGCTACATACTGTCACTGCTAGATGTCACTGTTTGGTGCAAGTACCTCAAACATCTGCATCCCTGGGTAGTTTTTGTTATGCTTTGTAGCACTGTGGAGGGTAACTGTAACACTGTTGACAATAGTAAATTCCAGAGTCTTCAGGCTCCAGGCTGATGATAGTGAGCAAATATTCTGTTCCAGATCCACTGCCACTGAACCTCTTTGGAACATCAGCGAGTAAATTGGATGCATAATAGATCAGAAACTTGGGACTTTCCCCAGGTTTCTGCTGGTACCAGCCTAAATATCTACCAATGTCTTGACTGGCCTGACAAGTGATGGTGACAGTGTCTCCTATAAAGGCAGACAGAGAAACTGGACTTTGGGTCATGTGAATGTCACATTGAACATCTGAAATCAGAAATATAAATAAGGATATACACAGAATTAATGATTTCATTAAGTGCTTTCCTAAATACCTAGGCTGCAGCAACTGCACTGGGATGACCAGGGCTGTTATTCCTTACCTGGGAGGCAGAGAATAAGGAGACTCAGGAGGTGACTGAGAACCCTCATGTTCACACTATGTCTTGAATGCAACTGACTACATCACAGGATATTATCAGCCTATTAAAAAAGTACTCAGTGAACTGGAAATTTCTGTGGGTATATGCAAATCAGTGGAAATTATAGAGACCTGAGCACGGATGCATGGCTGGCTCATCTCAGTAACTAAATTCAGGTTGCTGTTCATAGATATCTCAGACCAGATTTCACTAAAAAGAACAAGATTAGTCTCTGGAAATAATGGGGTAGTTATTCTACTCTCCTGTGAGTGTTAATTTTAAAGGACTACATTTACTGCTTTCTGACTAGTCAAAGACCAAAGTCCTGGAATTTGTAGGAAATTTCATTGGCTTTTTAGGTTTAATGATGGTGGGTATTATTTAGAAGAGGGCTTCCTCTGTAGATGTTGAAGTTCTTAACATGATAAATTAGCAGTATCAACAACAAGAAATGCATATAGAGAGAAGAGGATGGGGTAAAACAGTATCTCAAACGAAAAGTAAAGGATGAATGCCAGGCAGTGATGGTGCAAGCCCTTAATCCTGCAATCAGGAGGCAGATATAGGCAGATATTTGTAAGGTCAAGGCCATCCTGGTCTAATAAGCAAGTTCCAGGACAGACACCAAAACTACACAGAGAAACCCTGTCTCTAAAATCCAAAAGAAAAGAAAAGAAGAATGACAAAGGAAAGAAAAAATAAAGGATATGCTTTATAAGGAAAGGGTGGAAGTGAACATCCACCCCTTACTGGTAACTTGTCAGCTTTACCTAATCCTACTGTTCTCATCTACCTTTGTAAGCTTTGGCCTTCTCACCCGTGAGAATTGCCAAAATCAGGGATGTGTTTACTTTTAGAATGCCAATTCAGTTTATCACTTTGCATGTCTTTCTACACATTACACTTACCTGCTTCTTGAGGTTCTTGTGTTTTTACTTGCCCAGATGAACCATTTTAACAACAGCTTGTTCCTGTGGGAGCAAAAGTCCTTTCTAGACCAACTTCTTACATAACCTTGAATTTGCCAGGTTCCCTAAATATGCGTATTATTCCATCAGGAGACTCTATCAAATTATAAAAGGAATATAGTTTTCATTGCAAAAACAAGACATTAATGCCCAAAAAGGCAAGCGAAAACTTAAGAAGAATATTATATTAGATCATCCTCCATGTTAACACAGTATCAAAAAGATATATTGGGTTGTCAAGAGAAGACAACAGCAGAGGATATGTAAAGAATTAGGATGTCTCCTAGTTAGCCTCACTTCTCTACCTGACAGAGATCAGTGTTTCTTATGAAGTCTCATGTGGGGAATTGCCTTGATAAGACTGGCTTGTGTGCATGTTCATGGAAATTTTTCTTGATTAATAATTGATAAAAAGCTTGTAGAATTCTGAACTGAAACCATCTGGTCCTGGGCTTTTTTTGGTTGAAAGACTTTTGATGACTGTTTCTTGATGTGGGAGTGATTTCTTATTAATAAAGAAACTGCCTAAGCCCATTGATAGGCCAACCCTTAGGTGGGTGGAGTAAACAGAACAGGATTCTGGGAGAAGGAAGTTGAGTGAGGAGTCGCCATGATTTTCCTACCAGAGGCAGAGGCAGGCTAGAATCTCCCCGGTAAGCACACCTTGGGGTGCTACACAGATTATCAGAAATGGGCTAGTCCAGGTGCAAGAGCTAGCCAATAAGAGGCTGGAACTAATGGGCCAGGCAGTGTTTAAAAGAATATAGTTTCCGTGTAATTATTTCAGGGCATAAGCTAAGCCATGCGGGCGGCCGGGTGCGGGCCGGGGACACAGCCGCGCTGCTCCTCATTCAACAGTTTCTATTTCTTCAGCAGTTATAGGTCTGTTTAATTTGCTTATCTGGTCTTGATTTAACTTTGATAAGTAATATTTATCCAGAAAGTTGTCCATTTCCTTTAAGTTTTCCAATTTTGTGGAGTACAGGTTTTTGAAATATGACCTGATGATTCTCTGGATCTCCTCCATGTCTATTGTTATATCCCCCTTTTCATTTCTGATTTTGTTAATTTGGACATTCTCTCTCTGCCTTTTGGTTAATTTGGATAACGGTGTATCTATTTTGTTGATTTTCTCAAAGAACCAACTCTTTGTCTCATTGATTCTTTGTATTGTTTTCTTTGTTTCTATTTTGTTGATTTCAGCTCTCAATTTGATTATTTCCTGCTATCTAGTTCTCTTAGGTGAGTTTGCTTCATTTTCTTCTAAAATTTTCAAATGTTCTGTTAATTCACTAGGGTAGGATTTTTTCAGTTTCTTTATGTAGGCATTTAGTGCTATGAACTTTCCTCTTACCATTGCTTTCATTGTGTCCCATAAATTTGAGCATGTTATTTGGTCATTTTCTTTGAATTTTAGGAAGTCTTTAATTTCTCCTTTTATTTCTTCCTTGACCCACGGATGACTCAGCTGATCATAGTTTAATTTCGATGTGTTTGTGGGTTTTCTGGAATTAGTATTGCTGTTGACTTCTAGTTTTAAATCATGGTGATCTGATAGGGAACATTGGGTTATTCCAATTTTTTTGTAGTTGTTGTTTTGTTACTGAGTATGTGGTCAATTTTTGAGAAGGTTCCATGAGGTACTGAGAAAAAGGTATATTCTTTTCTGTTTGTATGGAGTGTTCTATAGATGTCTGTTAAGTCCATTTGAGTCATCACATCTGTTAGTTGTCTTATTTCTCTGTTCATTTTTTATCTGACCTGTCCAGTGGTGAGAGGAGAGTGTTGAAGTCTCCTATTATTAGTGTGTAGGGTTTAAATGTATAATTTAAGCTTTAGAAGTATTTCTTTTACATATGAGGGTACCCTTGTATTTGGGGCATAGGTGTTCAGTATTGAGATTTCCTCTTGATGGATTTTTCCTGTGACTAATATGAAATGACATTTACTTTTGTCTCTTTTGACTGATTTTAGCTTGAAGTCTATTTTGTTAGCTATTAGGATAGCTATACCAGCTTGTTTCTTAGGTCCATTTGATTGGTTTATTTTTCCCCAACCCTTTACTCTGAGATGATGTCTGTCTTTGAGGTTGAGATGTGTTTCTTGTATGTAGAAGAAGGATGGATTCTGTTTTTATATCCAATCAGTTAACCTGTGTCTTTTTATAGGTGAGTTGAGTCCATTTACAGTAAGGGATATTAATAACCAGTAATTGCTATCTCCTGTTAATTTAGTTGTCATTGTTGGTGATGTTAATTTATGCGTTTTCTCCTTCTTTGGGATTTGCCGCTTTGGGACCATCAATTATCTGTGGTTTTTTTTTTGGGGGGGGGTGTAGCCAACATTCTTGGATTGGAGTTTTCCTTCTAGTATTTTGTGTAGGGCTTGCCTGGTGGCTAGGTGTTTGTGAAATCTAGTTTTGTCATGAAATATCTTGTTTTGTCTTTCTATGGTGACTGAATGTTTTGCTGGGTATAGTAGACAAAAATGCTAAATAAAATACTGGCAAATCGAATTCAAGAACACATCAGAACCATCATCCACCATGATCAAGTCGACTTCATCCTAGAGATGCAGGTATGGTTCAACATATGAAAATCTGTCAATGTAATCCACCATACAAACAAGCTGAAAAATAAAAACCACATGAAAATCTCAATAGATGCTGAAAAAGCTTTTGACAAAATACATTAATATCCCTTTATGATAGAGGTCTTGGAGAGAGCAGAGATATAAGGAACATACTTAAAAGTAATAAATGTAATATACAGAAAGACAAAAGCCAACATCAAAGTAAATGGAGAGAAATTCCCAGTGATTCCACTGAAATCAGGAACAAGACAAGGTTGTCTGTCCACTCTCTCCATATCTATTCAATATAGTTCTTGATATCCTAGCTAGAATAATAAGGCACCAAAATGAGATCCAGGGGATACAAATCAGAAAAGAAGGAGTCAAACTCTGTTTGATGATGATATGATAACTTACATAAGCAATCCCATACATTCTACCAAGGAAGTTCTACAACCCATAAACACTTTCAGTAATGTATCAGGATACAAGATTAACTCAAAAAATCAGCAGCCCTCCTATACACAGATGATAAAAGGGTGGAGAAAGAAATCAGAGAAACAACACCCTTCACAAAGCAACAAATAGCATAAAATATCTCAGAGTAATTTTAACCAAATAAGTGGAAGACTTGTATGACAAGAACTTTAAATCTTTAAAGAAAGAAATTAAAGAAGACACCAGAAAGTGGAAAGATCCCCCATGCTCTTAAGTAGACAGAATTAACATAGTAAAAATGGCATTCTTACCAAAAGCAATCTACTAATTCAATGCAATGCCCATCAAAACCCCAGCAAAGTTTTTCACAGACTTCAAAAGTGCAAATACTCACCACTCTTGGGAATATACCCAAGAGAGGCCTTATCATACAACAAAAGTATATGCTCTACTATGTTCATAGCAGCACTGTTTGTAATAGCCAGAACATGGAAACAACCTAGATGTCCTTCAATTGAAGAATGGATGAAGAAAGTATGGAATATATACATATTAGAGTACTATTCAGCAATAAAAAACAAGGACTTCTTGAAGTTTGCAGGCAAATGGATGGAAATAGAGAACACTATCCTGAGTGAGGTAAGCCAGACCCCAAAAGAGGAACATGGGATGTACTCACTCATATTTGGTTTCTAGACATAAACAAAGGACATTGAGCCTCTAATACGTGATCTTAGAGAAGCTAAATAAGAAGGAGAACCCAAAGAAAAACATATAGGCATCCTCCTGAATATTAACCTTCATCAGGCGATGAAAGGAAACAGAGACAGAGACCCACATTGGAGCAGCGGACTGAAATCTCAAGGTCCAAGTCAGGAGCAGAAGGAGAGAGAGCATGAGCAGGGAGCTCAGGACCGCGAGGGGTGCACCCACACACTGAGACAGTGGGGATGTTCTGTCGGGAACTCACCAAGGCCAGCTGGCCTGGGTCTGAAAAAGCCTGAGTTAAAACCGTCTTGGGAAAAAACATAGAGACAATGAGGACTACTGAGATCTCTAGAACAATGGCAATGGGTTTTTGATCCTACTGCACGTATTGGCTTTGTGGGAGCCTAGGCAGTTTGGATGCTCACCTTACTAGACCTGGATGGAGGTGGGTAGTCCATGGACTTCCCACAGGGCAGGGAATCCTGATAGCTCTTTGGGCTGAAGAGGGAGGGGGACTTGACTAGGGGAGGGGGAGGGAAATGGGAGGCTGCGGTGGGGAAAAGACAGAAATCTTAAATAAATAAATAAATAAAATAAAATAAAATAAAAAAAGTGCAAATACTCAACCTCATATGGAAAAGCAAAAAACCTAGGATAGCCAAAACAATCCCGTAAAATAAAATAACTTTCAAATCTTACACCTGTAAGAATGACCAAGATCAAAAACACTAAAGACAACTTCTGCTGGAGAGGTTGTGGGGGAAAGGGAACACTTCTGTATTGTTGGTGGAAATGCAAGCTGGTACAACCCCTTTGGATGTCAGTGTGGCGATTTCTTAGAAAATTAGAAATTAACCTTCCTCAAGACCCAGTAATATCACTTTTGGGTATATATGTAAAGGATGCTCAATTGTGCCACAAGGATATGTGCTCAACTATGTTCATAGCAGCATTGTTTGTCATAGCCTGAACCTGGAAACAACCTAAATGCCCCTCAACTGAAAAATGGATACGTAAAATGTGAAACATTGACACAATGAAATACTACACATCAGAAAAAAGAAACAACATCTTGAATTTTGCAGGAAAATGGATAGAGCTAGAAAACATTATTTTCAGTCGGGTAACCCACACACAGAAAGATGATTACCACATAGGTGGTTTTTAAAAATAATGCAAAGAAAACCAGCCTACAAACCACAATCCCAGAAAACTTAGACAAAAATGCAAACACTAAGAGAGACTTACATAGATCTAATCTACATGGGACATAGAAAAAGACAAGATCTCCTGAGTAAATTGGGAGCATGGGGACCTTGGGGGAGTGCTGAAGCGGGGAGGTGAGAGATACGGAGGGAAGCAAAGAAAAATGTAGAGTTCAATAAAAACCAATTAAAATAATGAAAATAAATAAAATTTAATTAAAAATTGATAAAGGGCATGGGGTCCATCCGATGTGGGAAATTATGTTATTAAGCAAATTAGCTTTCAGTGCTAATATGCTAAGGTACCTGAGCAACCCAGTGTGCAGCATTCCTTTGTGTTTCCTGCTTCAAAATCTTACCTTGAGTTTGTACCCTGACTTCCTTTTATGATGAACTACAATCTTTAAGAGAAATTAAACTCTTCCCTCCTTCTGGTCATTCTTGGTCATGGAATTTAACATAGCAATGATAAAGCAAACTATGTCAGGGACTGTGCCCCTATATGAACTCTCTCTTCTTTTCCTGTGGATGTGTAGATGAAAGTTTCTGTCCTTATTGTTCCCACAGCCATTCAGACACAACAAAACACACAGAGTTGTATATTAATTATAAACTGGCTGTCCTATTAGCTCAGGCTTATCATTAACTAGCTCTTATAACTTAATCCATAATTCTTATCTATGTTTAGCATGGCTTGTTTCCTTTTATTAGTGAGGCATTTTCATCTTGACTCTTCTGTGTCTGGCTAGTGACTGCAGACTGAAACTTTCATCTTCTCATAATTCTCCTAATCTGGTTATCCCACTTATACTTCCTGCCTGATTACTGGCCAATCTGTATTTTATTAAACCAATACAAATAATAACTCTTTACATGATAGAAGAGCATTATTCACAGCACTTCCCCCCTTTTTGAAAAGATTTTAATATTTATAAACTATTTTCCTTTTTCTATATCTGGTTATGTACATTGTGTTTTCTTTCTTACAATTTTTACCAGGCTATAAACTTTTTAAATTTTTTTTTAATGTCTGGATCTATCTTTACTCTGTATCTGTAGTCTTTTATGACTGCATGAGTCAAACCTTAAACTGCTCAACTACTGTGGCCACCCAAGCTCTCTCCTTGGGTCTGTAACAGCCAACCTTAAGACTGAAGCCTTAGTTATAAGCTGCATTTAATATAAGATTATTTAAGTAGAACATTTAGCCAGGAGAAAGAGTAAAGTAATGTTAAAAAAAAGGCCATTTAAAGATTGAAAATACACAGGAAGTCTGGCTCCTATATGGTGTTGTGTTTACTTCAAATTTTTAAATGTTGATGAGTGAACAATATCTTTTGGGAACCATTGAATTGGAAAAGGAACTGCTGCATTAAACCAGCCTAGATACTTTAGGAATATATGAACCTTGAAATGGAAGTCAGAAAATGTATTGTGTTGGAAAGGAGGTTATGCTTTGTTTCCACAGGAAATGAAAAGTTTTGAAATCCTTCATGTTTAATAAAGACTGGGTTTCATAGTAGGAGATCTCCTGAAAATCTTGATTACAGATATAAAGAAGTAAAACTACAAGACAATTGATGTATATATTGATCCCTCTTCATGGGAACAGTTCTGAGACTGGACAACAAATGTTACAACTTGTTTTTCCAATACTTCACTGTTATCTCAAATTTCTCAGGGTTTTCTAAATATGTAATTGCTCTTGGACAACAGGAACCAGTCCAAAGAACACAATGCCTACATTTCCAAGAGGTGGGGTGAATGGTTGTTTATTAATCAGTGGATTATGAATATTTGTCATAATTTAGTTGGAGTATAAAAATATATGATATAAGACAACAATTAACATCAAATATTTTACATTGGTAAGGATTTTGGTATAATGATGCAAATCTGAATTTATTTTGGCATGTTATATGTATATTTCTAATCCTGTTTATAGAGTATTGGGCTTATGTAGATCATTTAAAATGTAATAATGTACCATTAAAATGAAGTTTAGTAATCATCTATATTAATCAAGCTTGTCATCATGTTAGGTACATTTTCAAAGTTAAACAGACATATTTTAAATAAGTAGATGCTCTTCAAATACCTTAGAGATTTACAGAATATGACATTAAGATGTTTATAACCTAAGACTTTTCATGACAGTAGTACACATCTGCTCTTGGCAGTAATAATCTATTTCATAAATGGATGATGAAAATTGAAGAACCTGAATATGAAGTATGCTTTCAATGTGGCAAAGATAGTCATTTTTGCAAGAAACAGTACTTGCGTTGGCTGCTGACAGTATACCATCTAAGCAGATCACAAAGGAAAGTGATTGTCAACCTTTGCCAAGACAAGGTATGATATTCCTTCAAAATTCTTGCTTCATATAAAAGTCTGCCAGATATTCTAGGCTTGTAGACTGAAGAGCAATGTTTCAGTATCTCAGAGGAACTCTGGGGTGACTGTCCAGGCAGCCAGAAATCTCTGTCATTTATATAGTTTGGCAAGAAGCTTGTTCTGCACTTTCTGTTTACTCAAGTAAACAGTATATCCTTCTAGGGTCTTTGAGTTAAAGACTATAGAGTTAAAGTTCCAGTTTTCCTTAGTTAAGATAGATGACAAATTAGGTACATAATCTTGAACTCACCAAGATAGGATGAAAACGTAGTATTTTCTCTGAACTTGCCAAATACAAATTAACTAAATATAGTAGATGTAATTCTTACTTGATAATTGTTCTTATTATATATAGTCTTACTATGTTAAAGCTAAAACTTTTTATTTGGACAAAAGGTAGGAAATGTTGTGGACTATATCTTTAACTTTGTAAAGGTGTGTTGCATTTGTTTTTGTTGCAAAATAGTACTTTAGGCAAAGAGTTGTTAAATTTGTTCATGCTGAATTTCTTTAATTATGCAAAAATGTGTTGCTATCTTACATTGCCTGCCTAACACACCTGGCTTGTCTAATAAAAAGCTGAACAGCCAATAACTGTGTAGTAGAGGGACAGTTGGGGCTGGTGGGAAGAGAGAATAAGTAGGAGGAGAAATCTAGGCTTGAGGGATGGAAAAAGAGAGAAAAGAATGAGGAAGAAAGAAAAGGACATACATGGGTTCATCCAGCCAGAGAACAAGCAGGAAAGACATTTAGAATCAAAGAAAAGAAAAAAAAAAAAAAACACCCTGAGGCAAAACATAGATGAAGAGAAACAGGTTAAATTAAGTTATAAGAACTAGTGGGACAAGCATAAGATAAGCTTTTATCTTATTGATTGTTATGAATATTGTGAATATTATGAATATTTAGCATTCATCACTAATATTAATTCCCCATGTCATGATTTGGGAACTTGTTGGTAGCCCAAAGAAAACCTGTTACAAACTGGGACAGTAGAGGCTCTACAAAATGTGGGGCTATTTATTTCTTCTGAGAAGCAGTACTTGAGTTCATGTTGGAAGAAAGACTTTGCATGCTCTATGAAGGCCTATTTAAAAAGTGCAGGGCTGAGAGAAGCTTGGGATGAAATTGTTGAAGAAGACCAGAATAACTGGTATATGGAGTTAAACACAGGGCTTATGCCTGGAGATCACAAAACTCTGCCATCAAAATTAATATTAATGTTACCATCAAAGAAATCCTGTGGGAGAGTCGTCAAAGATAGTTCATATTTCCACTGAATGTTATTTAATGCATTTTGTGCCTAACACCGAAGAATGTCAAAAGAGTATAAGTGGTTTTCATTTTATGACAGCTGCACTACTACTTTATCTTTCGCTTATCAGAAATAACTTAATGATATTAAGAAGTAAACTCTCTCAAAAATACCATTCCAAAATTTTAAATAGTAACTTGTATGTAATAAATACTTAGTAAGAAATATACAATGAAAATAAAATAACAAACAAACAAATAAACAAATAACTCTAAGTTTAACACAACAATAATTACTGATGATAAAGCTATCACATCATCAGTGTCTTAATAGCAGTTACTATTATATTATTATTATAATACTATTTATACTATTAATAAGGGTTACTTAATATGGGTCACTAGTGAAACTCTGTGAACAAAAGCAATTTGGGATTGAAATGGTTTATTTCAATAATACAACTATAATACATAATTATTTCAATAATACAACAATAATACAATAACAACTCCTCATTAAAAACTGTGATGACAGGAACTCAAGCAGGGCAGGAATCTGCTGTAGTAGGGAGCTGATAAAGAGACCATGGAAAAGTGCTACTTACTGGCTTGCTTCATGTTCAACCTGCTGTCTAATAGAATAAAGACTACAAGTCCAAGGAAAGTGCCCACCTAAAATAAGCTGAACCCTCCCAAATCAATCAATAATTTAAAAAATGACCTAGAGACATGACATGTCTAGAGGCCAGTATTAAGGAGGTATTTTGTCAATTGAGCTCCCTCCTCTCTAATGACTATAATTTGTGTAGAGTTCTCAAAAAACTAACGAGTACAATCACCCTTAAGAAAATTTTGAATAATCTAATATATACCTATATATTACTTGAATTATATATATATATATATATATACCCATATGCATAGATACATATATATCTTAAAAATATGGATAAAAGTATGACAGAAAAACTTTCATATTCCCTACCAGACATAAGAATATTTCCTGGTTTTGCCTTTAATAGAGCTATAGGATATATAAGAAAGATAATTGTTGTCATCTTCCAAGTACTTTAGACTTGAATACGTTCACTGAAATTAATTTATTGAGCTCAGAAAATGACTATTTCTAGTAAATGATATTTCTACCTATGATAGTAGAGATATCACCACTCTGGCCTGTTAATAGTAGAAACCTCTGAAAATATAGGGTGAGTCAAATGCATTTCTCACTTTAGAAATGTTCAGTTATATAGTTTTATCCTGTTTTGAGATTAATGATTGGTGAAGAGTCATGTGCAAATAACACTACAATTTATGTAGATTCTTTCCGGCTAAAATAGGGAAAAATCACCTTAACATAATAAACTTTTGCTAACTTTGGAAGTATAAGACTATCAGTAGTGGCTTCTATATACACAATATAATATTGAAAATGGAGAGACCATCTCCAAAATTATGAGAAAGTAGATTTTTTCCTGAAATTGAACCAACAAACAGTTGTCATATTGCTCTGAAATCTGCAAAACATTTACAAGTGGCTGTTTGTTTAAATACTGAAGCTGCAAGACAAAATGCCATGCAATTCTCTTCTTCATTTCTTCAAAATAAGCACAAATGTACAGGACTATCAGAAAATTTTCTGTCTCACACATCCTTGCATGCTTTTTGTTAGAGTTTTCATTTCACTGAGAATATTTATCCAGCCTTGTTAGGGTAACATGAGCTTAACTTCTATTGCCCCTTTCGATTCTGAATATCTATGAGTAAAGATGCCATCCTATCAGCTTTCCTAATTTAGTTGATGGTCCACTGTAGGTTGTGTTGTCACAACCTCCAGGGATGTTGGTTCAAGTACTTTTTTCCCAAGTCTAATAATGTAGTGATGGTGAAGGGTAGAAATAATTTCTGATATAATCCCCTGTATGTTCAGCACTAACTGAAACTGCTTTGCATAGTCCTTCCCCAGAGATGACCCAGCTCTCAAAGTTGCTATTTTTGCATTCCCAGAGGGGATGCTCATTGG
Source organism: Microtus obscurus (assembly GCA_963919715.1). Taxonomy (NCBI): domain Eukaryota; kingdom Metazoa; phylum Chordata; class Mammalia; order Rodentia; family Cricetidae; genus Microtus; species Microtus obscurus. The sequence goes on along the minus strand of CAWTZC010000501.1, from coordinate 36,671,681 downwards.
AAAGACTGGGTCAGAGCTCTGTAAACAACAAAAGATATCCAACTGTCTTGTGTTTTCTGTTGTATGAATAGGAAGTGAGAAACTGATAGCAAGCCTCCCCCTTTTAAGAGGTGCCAGAAAGTCTCTAAAACATCTCATTCTACTGCCTGTGTGTTTGGGTAAATCCACCTTAGAGTAAAACAAATCATTCACTCATGAATTCTCCCTTAGAGAGTCATAATTTCTACATAGTCATATGTGTGAAATAGATTCCCTGTTCACATTTAATATCCGTTGTTTGTTCAATTGCAATTTTGAAAATTCAAAATGTTCTATTTTAAATTCCAGGCACTCTAGATCCATACCCTGTGAACAAGCTTCAGGAGCAGTGTAGAGAGACTGGTCCTCCAATTCATAGGCAGAGTAACTCCACCCTGGGCAAGTCACTGTTGAGCTGCTGTACATTACAAACATCAGCAAGGCAGAGACATCCTTTCTACAGTGACAGAATTTGACAAAACTGGAAGAATTTCTTGATAACAGTGAGAAATGAGTACATATAAATCTGTAAGTTTCCATAAGTCAGGTTTTCTCTGAGCCTTGTTATCAAAGCCTGCAGTTTCTTCTGTTTTGGCACTACGTGGTGAATTGAGCCCAGGTTGCATTGGTTCCATCATAGATAAAGCAATAACTTGATAAGATGCGTGTTGACCACTTCTGGAATTTGAGGACATTAGCTCTTCCACAGCTGTGTAAAAGTAACCAGGACTAAACTTATTTATTTTTCAATATGAGTTTGGAAAAGTCATTTAAATGGCAGTCAATGCTATTTCAATTCAGAGGAATTTATATATACCTTCAGGAAATTCATACAAGTTCCTCATAGTTCAGTGGCTGTAGTTTAAAATGTAAATACCACACTAGACTAAGTATATTACCATAACTTCTTTCCTTACCCGAAAGTCAGAGAAGCAGGAACTCCAAGCGATGAACTTTGAGCTCCAACCTTGAGTTCCTGCCATGACATCCCTTGATGATGTGCTTCAGTATTTAAAATGAAATAAAACCTTCATTTCCAAAATTTTCATTTGGTCATGGAATTTATCACAACAACTAAAAAGCAAACTAGGACAAGGATGGTATCCTATCTGACCTATCTATTCTTTCATTGTGAAGCTCCTTTGACAAGGCTTTACCTGAACCCGGTGAGATCTTGGACAAAGGACCCCGATGTGCCTTACTTAGATTTCAGGTGTGAGTGGTTGTGAGTCAAAATTTATGCTAATAGATAAAGAGTCCTTTCTCATAATTGAATATTACTCAGTCCATTAAAAATAGGAAAAATTCAGGTAACTGGATAAAGATAGAAAAAACATCTTCTTGATTGAGGTAACCCAGGTCCAGAAAGATAAATGTGTATACATTTACTTATATGCAAATATTAGCTGTTAAGTCTTCAATTAGCAAGCAATAATCACAGAGTACAGAGTAAGGGTTTCTGGAGATATGAATCTCCTTAGGAAGGGGAAATAGAATAGATAGCTATGGATGAATAAGATGGGAGGGGAAATAGGAGGATTCAATGGGGCCAGGAGGGAAGAACAGGACTGATTTTCTCATAGGTACCTAGCTTACGTGACCAAGCACCTGAGACCGTGTAAGCCAGGTACATAAAAGAAAATCAAATATTACTGCTATAATATAGAAATGTGGTCAAAAATGACTTCTAGTAACATTCTGCTATACTCATAGATCAGTGCCCTTGTCATCAGTTGGTTATAGAAAGAGCAAGTAGGGCATCTCTTTATAATCTCCTTAGATTGGGCTGGAGAGATGGCTCAGTGGTTAAGAGCACTGACTGCTCTTCCAGAGGACCTGGGTTCAATTCCCAGCACACACATGGCAGCTCACAACTGTCTGAAATTGCAGTTCCACAAGATCTGATACCTTCACACCAATGCACATAAAATAAAGCTAAATAAATCATTTATATAAAAAATAATCTCCTTAGATGTTGCCATATAATAGAAAACTCTTTCTTTAAACCTTTGCTATTGAAATGATGTTTTTTACAAAATTCAGAAGCCTGCAACACTCTTCCAATCAATAATTGATCAATTTCTGCTTTACCTTGTGCTACAGGACCAGGCAGATCAGTATGGGACTGGATGTGTGTTATGTATACAGGACAAAGCCTATTCCTGATTATGTATTGCACCTTGATAAATAATGAAGTCAATTTTGTATTATCTGGTATGAATTCAGTGGTTTTAAAATGCAAGATAACTCTTTCTGCATATTGTGAATCAGTAACTTTATTAAGAGGCTCTTTAAAATCCCTTAGCACCATAAGAATAGCATATAATACTGCCTTCTGGACAGAATTATAACTGCTTTGTTCCACCTTACTTAATTCTTCTAATTTGTATCCTGCCTTCACTGATTTATTTGTATCAGTATAAAAAGTATGGGCTCCAGTTATTTGAGCATCATGTACAATTCAGGGAATAATCCAAGAAGTTCTCTTTATAAGGTTAAGTCTATCACTTGGGTATAATTGCTATTAATTTCTCCCAAAAAAAATTAACACAAGTTCTTTGCCATGGTTCATTGTCTTCCCATAACTATTTATTTTAGCATCAGTGAAAGGCACTATAATTTCTGCTGGGTCTATACCTGCTAGCTGGTGAAGTCTCAGTTTACCTTTTATAATTAATTCAGAGACTTTTTCCACATGAGTTTTTTATTTTTACTTGGTTTATGTGGTAAAAAGATCCATTCTAATATAATATCCCTCTGCATTAAAATTTCTGTAGGAAAAATTCTGGAAGGCAATGAGACTAGAATATAATTAAGATTTTGATTCACCCTATCAACATGTGTCTTCTGTAATTTTTTCTCGCAATTGTCAATTCCTTTTCTGCTTTAGCTGTTAATAATCTGGGACTATTCAAGTCTTTATTACCACCTAAGTTTTAATTGAATTATTAGACCAGGTGTTATCCCAACAGCCTGTCATAGACTAGAAATGTCTCCTAACAATCTTTGAAAGTCATTAAGAATCTGCAACTGATCTCTCCTAATTTGTGCCTTTTGTGTCCTAATTTTCTGCAAACCTATTTTATCACCAAGGTAATTGACATAATCTCTCTGTATTTTTTTCAGGAGCGATTTGTAATCCCCATTTTTGAAAAACTTTCTTTACTTCTTCAAACATTCTAAAGTATCTATATTTGAATCAGATAGCAAAATGCCATCCATGTAATGGTAAATTATAGACGTAGGAAATTGCTTACATATTATTTCCAATGGCTAATTTACAAAGTACTGGCACATTGTGGGGCTATTGAGCATACCTTGTGGGAGGATAGTCCATTGATATCTCCTAGTAGGCTGAGAGTTATTATAAATAGGCACTGTGAAGGCAAAATTTTCTCTATCTTTTCTTGTAAAGGTATAGTGAAGAAACAATCTTTCAAATCAATAACTATAAGAGGCCATAATTTTGGTAATAGAGAAGGCAGAGGGATTCCAGATTGTAGAGGGTCCATAGGCTGAATAATCTTATTGACAGCTCTTAGATGTCACCATTTTCCATTTACCAGATTTCTTTTTTAAAACAAATACAGGAGAATTCCAAGAGCTGGTTGATTCTTCAATATGTTAAGCATCTATTTGCTCTTGTACCAGCTGTTCTAAAGCCTGCAACTTATCTTCAGCTAGAGGCCATTGCTTAACCTACATAGGCTTCTCAATTAACCCTTTTAAAGGTAGAGCTATTAGTACCTCTAAAGGTTTGCTAGTTACTTTATGTTCTTTTTTTTTACTTTTTTTTTTTACTTTACGTTCTTGTACAGCCTGAATGTATATGCCTGTATATACCTTTGTGTATAGTATTTTATAATATTTTTCCCAGAATTATGAGTTTCTGGGATGGCAGGAATTTTAATCTGGGTATTCCCTTTCTGCAGCAGGTCATGACCCTATAAATCTACTACAATACTAGCCTCAGCTTCCCTCTTTGACCTTTGGGCCCAATACAGTCAACCCATCTCATGCTTTGTTTAACTTGAGATATGGTTCCAATTCCCAGTAAATGAACATCTGCCTCTTGAAGAGACCAATTTGGATGCCAAGATTCTGGAGTAATAATACTCACATCCACACCTGTGTCTATCAAACCAACAATTATAATGCCATTAATACACACTATTAGCTTTTGTCTTTGATTATTTATAGAAATCTGCCAGAATATAGGTTTATTATTTCCTATTGGTATTTTTGACTTAGCCTCCATGTTTATACCATTAACTAGAACAGTATGGTGTTTTACAAAAGGCTCTGGATTTTTTAATTTTCCTGGTGAGACATGTCTTCTACAGTTACTGGGAGTGACTGGGCCACTTTTGGCTTGGGGCTTGTGAGAGGCCCCTTGAGGAGTTTCCCAATGGTATCTGGTTGCCTTGTCTGTCTTTTGTTGATCTGCAATCATTGGTACAATGTTGGTCTTTGCCACACCTTCTACATATACCTGAAGGCTGAGTCCTCCTATTCTTTCCATTCCCAGAGGAGATATTATTCCTAGGGATTTCTCATCTACAATCCCTTCTCAGATGTTCTATTATACCACAATTAAAATATTTGGCATTTTGATGTCTCCTCATTCCTTTGGAAATTGTTTTTCCTACACAAAATTCAGTATTACAGTCAAATATCCTAATGTTCATTGTATGTAGGATCCATTCATCCATAGGTGCTAATCTAACCTTTAAAGGCCCAAGTATATCTCTGCATTCTAAGTTGGTGTTTTCACAAGCCAGAGATTCAATAAGTACTCATCTAGCATCTGCGTTTGTTACTCCTATTTGTACACCCTTAGTTAATCTTTGTAAAAAATCAGTAAAGTGTTCTCTCTGGCTCTGTTTAACACTGGTATATGATTCAATTATTTTTCTTAGTTCTTGAATCTTGTCCCAAGCATTTAAGGCTGTTTTGTGGCATAAGCACAAGATTTCTTCAACAATAAAGAGCTTGAACCTGTGGGCGTTCACCAAGAATTTGCTCTTGGGAAGTCTCTAGGCCTTTTGCTTTTCTCTGTTATTCTAAAATTTTTGCTTCTTTTCTGAAATAAATTTTAAACATTAATTGAGGTCCATCCTCCAGAACTGAAGAAACTAACTGAAAGAAATCGTGAGGTGTTGCTTTAATGCTAGGAGACCATGATTTTATCACCTCCTTAACAAATGTGGAATGCAAGCCATAAGTTACAACACCTTGCTGAATTTCTTTTAGATCATTCATTCCTATAGGTATCCATCTACCTTCTTTGGATCTTTTTGGGCCTTTAGAACTTGATGCTTTGTCAGAGTAGGTTACAGGATAGGAAGCTAAAACCTTGGGTAAGTCATCTCTGACAGCTAGTAGTGATGTTGAATCCTGTCTTTGTGCCTTCTTTCCCTGTTCACCAACTCCAATAATTTCTTCAATTATTTTAAATCTTTTTATTATTATCTTTTGTAAAGCCTGAATCTCCTGGCTTGTATATATTTCTAGTGATTTCATTGAGGCACCTAGCCTCTGGTCCTCGTTCTGCACATGTGATTCCAAAGTCTGAAGTTTCTCCTTTAAAGAAAACACCTCATCCTTGGATATTACTTAAGTAGCATGCAGATTGCCATCCCACCTCATCCTTGGATATTACTTGAGTAGCATGCAGATTGCCATCCTGGAGAGACAGTCTTTCTGCTAACTTATCATAATTTTTAACAATTTTGATTGTCAAATTTAATACTATGAATCTTTCAGATAACATTTTAGATTAATTTTGGATTCAATTTTGTCTGTAAAATTAACGCTATCCTTTTTAATAGTATTAATTTTTCAGGCAACTTTTGATTTTCGATGGTATTAATAATCCTGTCAACTAACTGTTCATTATTAGTCTGTAAAGACTGTATCATTCCTAAAAGTGCTATATTCTTTCTTAATGATAGAATATGGAGAAGAAAGCTTAATCCCAATATCCAAGAAATAGAAGTATCATCATAGCCATATAAGCCTCACATCATACAATCCATAGCATTAGCAAAAATGTTACTTAAAGTTGCAATATTAATGAAGTCTGTCATATTGATTTATTAATTACCTGTTATGTGATCCAGTAAACTGCAATCTTTATTTCCAGCAGATGTTGTGGTGGCATAGTTGAGACTAGAAGCAAGGCAACTGGTGGTGACAGGAATGGTCCTGGGCCATTTCAGTTTCCCAACCGCTTTAGTTTTCTGCCTTGGTACTGGTTAAATACTGAGAAGTATGCTTTCCTTGACAAATTAAAAGCAATTAAATCAGTTCCATACATGGAGGAAGAAACCCAATGCTCAGAGGCAGGGACAGAAACTGGAAGCTGCACAAGTCACCAAGTGGCCAGGAACTGCCCCAGGAGATGCATCAGTCATCAGTGTGATTGGGAAATTTCCAAATTACCATTTTCAGTAAACTCTGCTGTGGTGGAGATTCTATAAAATACTGCTTAGGTAAAAGCAAGTCAAGCAGGCAGGTTTGGGAGACTGTCTGGGCTGTAGACTGACCAGGCTGTTAGGTTGTCCACCCAGTAGTATGGAGTCCAAATCCATGTGCGCACCAAATGAAGAAAGGATGCTTAAAAGGAATGCCACACTAGCTCAGAATTGAGAAATAGATGATTATTTATTTAGGGGTATACTCATAAATCAGAATTCTCTGCTGGATCCCAGATCAGAAACCAAAATCTATAACCAGAACAGAGAGGCTGGAAAAGAGGCTGGACACAAGCTCTACATCAGTATATATAGTATGAGAGGCCAGGCCCCAGTTTGTGGGAAACAACTGGCTTTAAGACTTCTTACAGCAACTGTGTATAGTAGGGCCCATGGGTCTATCCCTGCTCTTGGGGTTCATCTTGAGGACAGTTTCTGGTCAGCCAGCTAAAACATTGTTTGTTCCTATGCTCCCTCTTCCCCACCTGGGGATTAGCTGTAGGGCATTGTTTACTACATTTGTGTGTAGCAATTTCTCACCTGCCTGGAAGGAATTCTTAGCGCAGCAGCTAGGTTTATAAGGATTTCCCCAAGGTGGAATAAATGGCATTTGGCTGATCTCCTTTTGAATGACCCAGGTCTCTTATGTGTTCCTGCAATCTCCAGGCCCTTGCCTGGCTGGGATATGGTACAGTGGCATGTGAACTGTACCAAGAGGGTAACACCGAATCAGGAGTTACAATTGGAAGCACTGCTGGGATATCAGAAACTACAGTTGGAGGTTAGATTGGGAAGTAGGGGACCCCTGAGACGTTGCCCTCGGAAGGCTGGCCAGCAGGTAAGAAATTGAGTGGTGAGGTTGAATTGATAATGCGTGCAAGTAATTATGTTCCAGTATTGACAGCTGATTAATGGGCCAATTGTTAGTTCTTTTAAAGAAGCAAGGCAAGGAAGAAAGACACCAGTATTAAAACTAGACAGCACAAGAGTCCTTCAAGACAGTTTTCTTTTGTGTAAGGTTGTTTATTGCCTAATATTTTGAGAGAGTTTAGTCCCTGGTTTCTAAAAGAAGAATTAGAGAATTTGAACAAAACCTTTGCGGAGATTCAGGATGTAGAATCTGTGAGTACTTTTTATTTTATTGGAAAAAAAAGAAATTTCTGCCCCCTCCCCACCTCCCATTTCCCTCCCACTCCTCCCCCTCCTCCCCCCTTCCCCCACTCCTCCTCCTCCCTCTCCAGCCTGAAGAGCAGTCAGGGTTCCCTGCCCAGTGGAAAGTCCAAAGTCCTCCCCCCTCAATTCTGGTCTAGGAAGGTGAACATCCAAACTGGGTAGGCTCCCACAAAGCCAGAACATGAAGTAGGATCAAAACCCGGTGCCATTGTCCTTGGCTTCTCAGCAGCCCTCATTGTCCACTAAATTCAGAGAGTCTGGTTTTATCCCATGCTTTTTCAGTCACAGTCCAGGTGGCCTTGGTGAGCTCCCAATGGATCAGCCCCACTGTCTCCGTGGGCGGGTGCACCCCTTGTGGTCCTGACTTCTTTGTTCATATTCTCCCTCCTTCTGCTCCTCATTGGGACATTGGGAGCTCAGTCCAGTGCTCCAGTGTGGGTCTCTGTCTCTATCTCCATCGATTGCCAGATGAAGGTTCTATGGTGATATGCAAGATATTCATCAGTATGGCTATAGGATAGGGTCATTTCAGGTTCCCTATCCTCAGCTGCCCCGGGAACTAACTGGGGACATCGCCCTGGGCACCTGGGAGACCTTCTAGGTCCAAGTCTCTTGCCAACCTAAGATGGCTCCCTTAATTAAGATATGTGCTTCCCTGCTCCCCTAACCAACCTTCTTTATCCCAATCATCCTGTTTCCCCAAGTTCCCCCACCCTCCCCTTCTCACATTTCTCTCCCCTTACCCCCTCTACCACCACACCCCCAAGATCCCAATTATTTGCCCGGCAATCTAGTCTACTTCCCATAACCAGGAGGATAGCTATATGTTTTTCTTTGGGTTCACCTTCTTATTTAGTTTCTTTAGGATATCATATTATAGACTCACTGACCTTTATTTATCTCTAGAATCCAATTATGAGTGAGTACATCCCATGTTCATCCTTTTGGGTCTGGGTTACCTCACTCAGGATAGTGTTTTCTATTTCCAGCCATTTGCATGCAAAATTCGCGAAGTCATTGTTTTTTACCGCTGAGTAGTATTCTAATGTGTATATATTCCACACTTTCTTCATCCATTCTTCCATTGAAGGGCATCTGGGTTGTTTCCAGGTTCTGGCTATTACAAATAATGCTGTTATGAACATAGTTGAACAAATGTCCTTGTCATATGATCGGGCATCACGTGGGTATATTCCCAAGAGTGGGGTTGCTGGGTCCATGGGTAGGTTGATCCCAAATTTCCTGAGAAACCGCCACACTGCTTTCCAAAGTGGTTGCACAAGTTTGCATTCCCACCAGCAATGGATGAGGGTACCCCTTTCTCCACAGCCTCTCCAGCAAAGACTATCATTGGTGTTATTGATTTTAGCCATTCTGACAGGTGTAAGATGATATCTCAATGTTGTTTTGATTTGCATTTCCCTGATCGCTAAGGAGGGTGAGCATGACCTTAAGTGCCTTTTGGCCATTTGAACTTCTTCTGTTCAGAATTCTCTCTTCAGCTCAGTGCCCCATTTTTTAATTGGGTTAATTAGCATTTTAAAGTCTAGTTTCTTGAGTTCTTTATATATTTTGGAGATCAGACCTTTGTCTGTTGCAGGGTTGTTGAAGATCTTCTCCCAGTCAGTGGGTTGCCTTTTTGTCTTAGTGACAGTGTCCTTTGCTTTACAGAAGCTTCTCAGTTTCAGTAGGTCCCATTTATTCAATGTTGCCCTTAATGACTGTGTGTTGAAATAGTGGCAGCATGGTTGCGTTCCCAGCACCCGGCCGCCCGCATGGCTTATGCCCCAAAATAATTACACACAAACTGTATTCATTTAAACACTGCCTGGCCCATTATTGGCTAGCTCTTCTTGGCTAACTCTCGCACCTGGACTAGCCCATTTCTTATAAGGTGTGTAGTACCCCAAGGTGTGCTTACCGGGGAGATTCTATCCTGTGTCTCCCTCTGGTAAGAAAATCATGGCGACTCCTGACTCAGCTTCCTTCTCCCAGAATCCTGTTCTGTTTACACCACCCACGTAAGGGTTGGCCTATCAATGAGCTCTGGTAGTTTCTTTATTAATAAGAAATCACTGCCGGTTGTGGTGGCGCATGCCAGTAGGATTTGATGAAGGAGGCAGAGGCAGGAGGATCACGAGTTCGAGGCCAGCCGGGGCGACACATTTGCCGGGGGGTGGTGGCGCACACCTTTAATCCCAGCACTCGCGAGGCAGAGGCAGGCAGATCTCTGTGAGTTCAAGACTAGCCTGGTCTACAGAGCTAGTTCCAGGACAAGCTCCAAAGCCACAGAGAAACCCTGTCTCGAAAAACCAAAAAAAAAGAAATCACTCCCACATCAACTGTGCTGCTGGGGTTAAACCTACGAAGCGATCGCCTGTGCCCATCTGTTGTAGGGTACTTCCCACTTTCTCTTCTATCAGGCTCAGTGTGTTCAGATTGATATTGAGGTCTTTGATCTATTTGGACTTGAGTTTTGTGCATGGTGATAGATATGGGTCTATTTTCATTCTTCTACAGGTTGACATCCAGTTGTGCCAGCCAGCACCTGCTTTCTTTCTTCCATTGTATACTTTTAGCACCTTTATCGAAAATGAGGTGTTCATAGGTTTGTGGGTTAAAATCCGGGTCTTCTATACAATTCCATTGGTCGACTTCTCTATTTTTATGCCAATACCACACTGTTTTCATTACTGTAGCTCTGTAATAGAGTTTGAAGTCAGGGATGGTAATGCCTCCAGAAGTTCCTTTATTGTATAAGATTGTTTTGGCTATCCTGGGTTTTTTGTTTTTCCATATAAAGTTTATTATTGTCCTTTCAAGATCAGTGAAGAATTTTGATGGGATCTTGATGGGGATTGCATTGAATCTATAAATTGCCTTTGGTAGGATTGCCATTTTTACTATGTTGATCCTCCCTATCCAAGAAAAAGGGAGATCCTTCCATTTTCTGGTATCCTCTTCAATTTCTTTCTTCAATGCCTTAAAGTTCTTGTCTATTAGATCTTTCACTTCTTTGGATAGAGTTACCCCGAGATATTTTATGCTGTTTGTGGCTATCGTGAAAGGTGATGCTTCTCTGTTTGCCCTCTCTGCTTCCATATCCTTTGTGTATAGGAGGGCGACTGATTTTTTGGAGTTGATCTTGTATCCGGCCACATTACTAAAGGTGTTTATCAGCTGTAGGAGTTCTTTGGTGGAGTTTTTGGGGTTGCTTATGTACACTATCATATCATCTGCAAATAATGAAAGTTTAACTTCTTCCTTTCCAATTTGAATCCCCTTGATCCCCTTATGTTGTCTTATTGCTATTGTTAAAACTTCAAGCACTATATTGAAGAGGTATGGAGAGAGTGGACAGCTTTGTTGTGCTCCTGATTTAAGTGGGATGGCTTTGAGTTTCTCGCTGTTTAGTTTGATGTTAGCTGTCGGTTTGCTGTAAATAGCTTTTATTATATTTAGGTATGACCCTTGTATCCCTAATCTCTCCAAGACTTTTATCATAAAGGGATGTTAAATTTTGTCAAAAGCTTTTTCAGCATCTAATGAAAACATCATATGGTTTTTTCTTTCAGTTTATTCATATGATGGATTACATTGATAGATTTTTGTATGTTGAGCCAGCTTTGCATCTCTGGGATGAAGCCTACTTGATCAAAATGGATAATTTTTCTAATGTGTTCTTGGATACGGTTTGCTAGTTTTGTTGAGGATTTTTGCGTTGTTGTTCATGAGTGAGATTGGCCTGTAATTCTCTTTCTTGGTTGAGTCTTTGTGTGGCTTTGGTATCAGAGTGACTGTAACTTCATAAAAGGAATTTGGCAATGACTCTTCTGTTTCTATATTGTCAAATACCTTAAGGAGTATAGGTATTAGGTCTTCTTGGAAATTCTGGTAGAATTCCGCATTGAAACTGTCTGGTCCTGGGCTTTTTTTGGTAGGAAGGTTTTTGATAACAGCTTCTAATTATTCGCGACTGACAGGTCTATTTAGATTGTTCACCTGGTCCTGATTTAACTTTGGTATATGGTATTAATTTAAAAAAAAATGTCCATTTCTTTTACATTTTCCAGTTTTGTGGCATACAGGCTTTTGTTGTAAGATCTAATGATTCTCTGAATTTCCTCTATGTCTGTGGTTATGTCCCCCTTTTCATTTCTGATCTTATTAATTTGCAAATTCTCTCTCTTCCGTTTGATTAGTTTGGATAGGGGTTTATCAATTTTGTTTGTTTTTCTCCAGGAACCAGCTCTTTGTTTCACTGATTCTTTGGATTGTTTTCTATGTTTCTGTTTTGTTGATTTCAGCCCTCAGTTTGACTATTTCCAGTCTTCTACTCCTCCTAGGTGAGTCTGCTTCTTTTTTTTTTTAGAGCTTTCAGGTGGGCTGTTAAGTCTTCAATGTATGCTTTCTCTGTTTTCTTTAAGTGGGCACTTAGGGCTCTGAACTTTCCCCTTAGGACTGCTTTCATCGTGTCCCATAAGTTTGAGTAGGTTGTTTCTTTATTTTCATTGAATTCAAGGAAGACTTTAATTTCTTTCTTTATTTCTTCTTTGATCCAGGTGTGGGTCAATAGTTGACTGTTCAGTTTCCATGAGTTTGTAGGCTTTCTGGGGGTAGCATTGTTGTTGAATTCTAACTTTAGTCCATGGTGATCTGATAAGACACAGGTGGTTATGATTATTTTTTTGTAACTGTGGAAGTTTGCTTTGTTACCGAGGATGTGGTCAATTTTCGAGAAGGTTCCATGAGCTGCAGAGAAGAAGGTATATTCTTTCCTATTTGGGTGAAATGTTCTATAGATATCTGTTAAGTCCATTTGATTCATTACTTCCATTAATTCTCTTATTTCTCTGTTTGGTTTCTGTCTGATTGACCTGTCCATTGGTGAAAGAGGAGTGTTGAAATCTCCTACTATTAGTGTGTGCGGTTTGATGGCTGCCTTGAGATTTAGTAATGTTTCTTTTCCATATGTGGGTGCTTTTATATTAGGGGCGTAGATATTCAGGATTGAGACTTCATCCTAATCAATTGTTTTTGTTATGAGTATAAAATGTCCCTCTCCATCTCCTGATTGATTTAAGTTTGAAGTCAACTTTGTTAGAAATTAGTATGGACACACCTGCTTGTTTCTTAGGTCCATTTGCTTGATAAACCATTTCCCATCCCTTTACTCTAAGTAGGTGCCTGTCTTTGTGGTTGAGGTGTGTTTCTTGTAAACAGCAGTATGTTGGATCCTGTTTGCATATCCAATCTCTTAGCCTGTGACTTTGTATAGGTGAGTTGAGTCCATTGACATTAAGGGATATTAATGACCAGTGGTTGTTAACTCCGGTCACTTTTTTAGTCATAGAGTTTGTGTGTTTGCCTTCTTTTAGTTGTGCTGGTGAAGGGTGTCTAGATGTTTGAGTTTTTGTGGTCATTGTTGAACTCCTTGGTTTGTGATTTTCCTTCTATTACTTTCTGTAAGGCTGGATTTGTGGCTACGTATTGTTTAAATTTGTTTTTATCCTGGAAAATTTTTTTTCTCCATTTATAGTGAACGAAAGCTTGGCTGGGTATAGTAGTCTGGGTTTGCATCCATGTTCTCTTAGCTTCTGCAGTACATCTATCCAGGACCTTCTTGCTTTCATGGTTTCCATAGAGTAGTCAGGTGTAAGTCTGATAGGTTTACCTTTGTAAGTAACTTGACCTTTTTCCTTTGCAGCTCTTAATATTCTTTCTTTATTCTGGATGTTTTATGTTCTGATTATTATATGGCGAGGAGATTTTTTTTTTTTTTGGTCCAGTCTATTCGGTGTTCTGTATGCTTCTTGAACCTTCAAAGGAATATCTTTCTTTAGGTTGGGAAAGTTTTTTTCTATAATTTTATTAAATATATTTTCTGGACCATTGAGATGTAATTCTTCTCCTTCTTCTATCCCAATTATTCTTAGGTTTGGTCTTTTTATTGTTTCCCATATTTCCTGAATGTTTTGTGATGAGAATTTGTTGGTTTTGCTGTTTTCTTTGATCAGTGTGTTAATTTTCTCTATGGTATCTTCAGTGTCTGACATTCTTTCTTCTATCTCTTGTAATCTGTTGGTAGTACTTGTCTCTGTAGTTCCTGTTTGTTTTCCCAGATTTTCCATCTCCAACTTTCCCTTGGTTTGTGTTTTCTTCATTACTTCCATTTCATTCTTCAGGTCTTGAACCACTTCCCTTACCTGTTTGATTGCTTTTTCTTGTTTCTCTTGGTTTTCTTGGGTATCTTTGAGTGATTTATTCATTTCCTGTACCTTTTTGTTTGTAATCTCTAATTGTTTATGGCAGTTTTTCACCTCCTGTTTAAGGTCTGCTATTATTTTCAAATAATTCACCTTTGAGTTGATTTCTTCTAACTTTTCTGGAGTAGGGTGTACAATTCTTATTTTGGGATCCCTGGGTTCTGGTGATGTCACGTTGCCTTTCAAGTTGTTGGAGGAATTCTTGTATTGGTGCCTTCCCTTCTCTTCCTTCAAATGAAGCCAAGAGAGGCCTGGTGTCTTGTTCCAGTCTTTGCTGTGACTGCGTCTCTGGGTATATCTCTTCAGTGTAGAAGCAGGGACCGTCCTGCTGAGCTTGAACTCCTCAGTACCCAAACATGGATGACTGTCCAGATGGAACTCCTCAGCACTGCTCTGGGTGGGTTGTGGATGCAAGCCCAATGTCTCTCCTGGTGCCCGAATCGGATCTCCTTGCTGCTTGGGTGGCTCACAAACAAAGGGCCTACCTTGCTTGCTACAGGCAGGCTACCTAGACAAAGGAGCTACTACCCTCCTGGATGCCCTCCCAATTCGGACCCTGTCCCAGCGCCCGAACAGGCTGTGCTGGGAGGCGTTATGTGGTTCAAAGAGGGGAGGGAGTCAGATGGAGTGGGGGAGGGCTGTGGATGCAAGCTGTGTGTGATAGGAAGAGAGAGGAATTATCAAGCAGTATAGCCCCTGCAGGATGACCAGGAAGTGTAGGAGGGGTGATCCATCTGAGTTCCCTCTCCCGGGCTGCTGCCGCGGTGAGAAACTCACTCAGCCCAACGATGTGTCTCCTGGCACCCGGATCGGATCTCCCTGCTTCTTGGGTGTCTCGCAAACAAAGGGCCCGCCTTGCTTGCTTCAGGCAGGCCACCTAGACAAAGGAGCTACTACCCTCCCTGATGCCCTCCCAATTCGGACCCTGTCCCAGCACCCGAACAGGCTGAGCTGTGAGATGTTATGTTGTTCAAAGAGGGGAGGGAGTCAGATGGAGTGGGGGAGGGCCTTGGATCCAAGCTGGGTGGGATAGGAAGAGAGAGGAGATATCGAGCATTATAGCCCCTGCAGGCTGACCAGGAAGTACAGGAGGGGTGAGGAACGTCTGAGTTCCCTGTCCCGGGCTGCTGCCGCCAGAATCTCTGAGTTCTATTAAGAGTTTTGAGGAGCAGGGAGTCAAAAGTCATAAAAGTGATACAGAAGAGAAAAAGAAATTTTAGAGAAGAAGATTGCACTGATAAAAAGAAGTTAGTAAAAGAAGGAAGGCAGCTTTGCAGAGCCTATCTTTTGGGAGGAGATTGTTGTGGAGAGGTGAAATGCAGGAGGATTGTGCTGATGCAATGGCAGGGTTTCACCTCAGTATGATCTTGGCATGTTGGCTGGTGCAGGAATGTGCCTGGATTTAGCAGCACAGATTACTATGATCCTGCTGTTTATGCTCAGCTGCTGCTAAGCATGGAAAGTTTTACCTAATAAGGGAGCAGGGGAACAACTATCTAAGGTCCTTCAAAGACCTTCAGAGCCTTATTCTGAATTTGTTGACTACCTGTTACAGCTGGAAAGTCACATTTTTTGGCAATGTGGACTCAGCTATGCTGGCCATAAAGCAATTGGCCTATGAAAATGCTAACAAATACTGTCTAGAGGCTATCGCCCCATAAAAATAGAAGTTTAAATGACTTTATCTGGCTATGCAGGGACTTTGATGGCACTCAGGTGATGGGTCCCATAATTATTTCCACCCTTAGGGAGAGTCAAGGTGGAGCTAGATCAAAGAATTTTTTTCAATGTGAGAGGTCTGGACACATCAAAAGGAGTGGCCTGCGGGTAAAGGGACAGTTAATCAGCCCAGGGAAAAATCCAGGTGTGGTGGTGCACACCTTTAATCCCAGCACTGGGGGGTGGCAGAAAGGTGGTGAATCTCTAGGAGTTCAAGGCCAGCCTGGTCTACAGAGTAAGTTTCAGGAATTGCTGGAGGCAGCATGCATAATGCCATCCACTTCTCTCTGAAATCTTTGTTATTAAGAAAAAGTCTCATAAATGGAGGTTGCTGTAAAATCTTAGAGCAGTAAATTATTGTATGGACATTCTTCAGGGAAATCCAGAACCAACCTTATTCCATAAGTTCACATCAGGCAAGGTAATGTAGTACTTTAATTGAAGAAAAGCTTGCCTCTGCTCATATTCATTATATTGACTATAGTCAGATGCTGCTGTTGATAATTTTTCTCTCTCAGCATAGTCCTATAGGAGTTTTTTGGCAGCAAGGACCCATGTTACAGGTACATGATCATGTGTCACCTGTAAAAATTGTTATCTCATATCCATCAGCTGTGCTACATGTTATTCAGAAAGGGTATAAATTTAGTTTGCAAACCTTTGGAATGTTACCTGATAAGGTTATTACACCATATACCCAGGCAGAAATAACTTGGCTGCAATATTTTGCTGAAGATTTGACCTTGTTTTTACACACTAATACCTACAGGTTTGATAATCATTACCCTTTTGATAAGTTGGTTACCTTTTTCAAAAATCATCCAGTTTGCCTCCCTAAAGTTATTTCTTTGCAGCCTCTGGCAGGATCACAGAATGTGTTTACTGATAGGTCTTCCACTGGGAGAGCTGTGTGACCTCCCCTCCTAACTTTGATATTCAGCCTGTTAATGCTAAATCTGCTCAGGTGGCTGAATTGGTCTCTGTACAAATGACCTTAGAGAAATAGGCTGATATTCCATTTAACCTTTTTACTGACAGTCAATATATAAGCAAAATTCTTTTATCTTTGGAAACTGCAGCTTATATTGCCTCTGTATTTCTAATCCAGATGCCGTTATTGGCTATTCAAACATTGCTCTGGGCCAGATCAGTTACCATTTATGTAGAGCATTTGCAGGCTCATACTGACCTTCCTGGTCCCTTGAGTGAGGAGAATGCATTGGCTGATCAGCTTACTCACCAAATTTGTTCAGTTAGTCAAGAACCTTATGAAGCAGTAGGAAAAAGCTCATAATCATTTTCGTCTCAATGCTGGGTCTTTAAGGTTTCATTTTAAGATGTCTTGAGAGCAAGCCACTGATTATTAAAAAAATGCTCTCTGTGTACAGAACTTTTAATTGTTTACCCATTTGGGAGTTAATCCTCATGGGCTTGCCCCAATCACATATGGCAAATGGATGTTACCCATGTTTCTTCTTTGGGGCATTTGCAATATGTTCATGTAACCATGGATACATATTCTCATCTTATTTTTGCCTCAGATCATACAGGAGAAAAATTACAGGATGTTAGAAGTCACTGTCTCAAGGCTTTTGCCTACATGGGAGTTCCAAAAACTGTAAAAACTGAAAGTGGGTCAGCCTACACCAGCACTGGCTTTGCTAATTTTTGCTTTGAGTTCTCCATTTCTCATAAAATGGGAATACCTTATAATCCCCAAGGACAAGCTATAGTGGAGTGAGTGCATCATACACTCAAAACAAAAAAGGGAAAAAAGGGGGGTGGGATATGGTTCCACTGCCAAAGACCATTTGTCTTTTATTTTATACATTTAAAATTTTTTGACTGTTGATGCTCAATTTTGTACCACTGCTGACCGGCATTGGCGGCCAGTTTCTTCCGGGATGCTTCATGTGAATTGGAAGAATCTAGCAGATGGCACTTGGTGTGGTCCATATCCTGTACTGGTGTGGGGAAGAAGGGCTGTTTGTGTTTTCCTGCAGGATGCTGACAGTCAAATATGGGTTCCTGAGCATCTGGTGCATGCTGTGGAGTTTCCTCTCCAGAAGCTTGAAGACAGGACAGAGCCAAGAGATCAAATAGACACTGGCTTGTCAACTGAAGACCTGCTGGGATCCTGAGGAGCTGGCTGTGTTCCTCTACCTATCAACCCATCCCATGATATTGGCAGCCATTGCTGTGACTGCCAGAGTGGTTACAGCTGCTGGATTATCTTTAGTCAGTCAGTTGCTTCTGCTAGCACAATGGATACCTTACCAGGGCAGGTTGCAAATGCCTTGGCCACTCAAATTTACAAATTTGAGCTAAATTTACAAATGAATATTGCAGTTAATTTTGCAATTGGTTTTGGTTAAAGACCACTGCTAGGTTATACAGTAAGAAGCTTATTTGCTGTCATTCACAGACCCTGAAGTGCAAAATTTACAAATTGGCTCTTGAGATTATTCTAGTTAACAATACCAGAGTTCCTTCCACTAGCGTGGAGACCTTATTTAAAGGGCTTCAATTTGGGCAGACTTATTAAGGATTGAGCAGGCATAGCCTCCTTAAGGAGTGCTTATATGTGCTGGAGCATCATCTTCATAGTTTCATGGTGCCAGAGCCAAAGGCAAGCTCAGGTCAATATTGCCACTTAGCGAGTACTCTTAGCTATTTCCCCAGAGGATCTTTCAGCACAAATCTGGCTGAACATGGTGAGCCAATGACGGGAAAGGTTTTTGGGGGGCTGCCTCAACCTAAGACAGGAAATGTGTTTTGACCTGGACACCTTCCCATGATGGGTAAGGGGTATTGCCTGATATCCAATGCCACCTAAGACAGGCCTAGTAATATAATTTATATAAAAGGGGGACCTGTAGGGCCCATGGGTCTACCCCTGCTCCTGGGGTTCATCTTGAAAACAGTTTCTGGTAAGCCAGCTAAAACATTCTGTTTATTTCTGTGCTCCCTCTGCCCCACCTAATGATTAGCTGTAGGGCATTGTTTACTCCCTCTTGGATGTAGCAATTCTGCCTTGGGGAATTCCTTGTGCAGCAGCTAGGTATATAAGGATTTCCCCAAGGTTGAATAAATGGCATTTGCCTGACCTCCTTTCAAATGACCCAGGTCTCTTATGTGTTCCTGCAATCTCCAGGCCCTTGCCCAGCTGGTGTACAGTACAGTGGCGTGCGAACTGTACCAAGAGGGTAACACAGATCAGGTGTTACAGTGAATGACCCAAATTAATATAGCTTTGGTCACAGCAAGGAAAACACTAACCAATGGTAAAGATCTATAAATAAATAAATAAATAAATTGAAGATTTTTCCATTCTTCCCTTAATGCAAAAATAAAAGTAAAATTTGATATCTGAAATAATGAGACATTTAAAATAAAGAAGAGGGTGTAAGTACACAGTAAGCATTCAAACAACTACCTGTACCTAATGGGTAGAGATTTGTGACATTTTTTTTTTATTCGTGGCTCCTCTTCCTGGAGACACAGTAAAATAAAGGTAGAATCAGCTTAAAACTTTAGGTAACAACTGCAAATTAATCAAGCTAAAAGTCTTACAACAGACACCATGGCTCATCCTCATTCACTCTGATCAGCAGCCAAGGAAAGACTTGTATACATAGAAATATATAAAAACACACTCACACATAGATGTACTTCTCTCCTGATTCTGAGGAAAAAGAAGAATATTGACAATAGTTATTTTTTAAAAATGAGGTGAAAGTTAATAAAGTAGACTTTCAGCTTCCAGTTCTGCATGTCTGTCAGGGGCCATTCAGTCTAAATAAAAGATTGAAAAATTGTCAGTTTCATTTGGATCTCAGGAGAAATGAAGTTTCAGAGCAGAGCCTAATGGTGACAGGCTAATGCAGAGAATTGTAAGGTGCCAAAAGAGAATGCTCATTAAAAACCAGTGCAGGAACAGTAAACCCATAATTATAAGGTTAGGCATGAGCAAGTCTAAGAGGGAAATATGAACTTCAATTTCTTCTAGTTTTTCTTGCCTTAGTGAGCAGAAAAATTAAGACATGGGCTCCTGGTGCCCTGTCAGACATGGACATACCAATCTTGTAGACTTCTTTTTCATAAGAACATAGGTGCAAAATTTCTCACTAAAATATATGGAAACTGAATATGAGAACACATCCAAAACAGTATCAGCTATAATAACTATGATAAAGTAGCTTTCTTCCCAGAGATGCAGGAATTGATCAACAAACATAAAATGATAAATGTAATATACCACATAAACAGACTGAAAGGAAAAAAAATCACCATTCCAATAAATGTAGGAAAGATCTTTGAAAAAATCCAACACCCCTTCATGATAAAAGTCCTGGAAAAACTAGGGATACAAAAGATATACCTCAGAATAATGGAGGAAGTTTACAGTAAGCACACAACCAGCATCAAACTAAATGATGATAAAATCAAAGCATTTTTACTAAAATCTAGAACAAGTAAAGCTTTCACACCCTCTTCATACTTATTCAATAAACTAAAAGAAGTCTTAAATAGAGAAGTAATATAAATGGAGAAGAGTAAGTAGAAAAATTAGGAAGGAAATAAGCTAAAGTATCTTCATTTTCAGATATGACTGGATACATTTGTGACCCTAAAACTTCCACCAGGAAATATGTAGAGTTCATAAAAAAATTCAGGAAAATAACACCATTTACAATAACCTCAAAAAACTAGTTATAATTCTAACAAATCAAGTGAAAGAGTTCTTGAAATAAAACTTAAGACATTGAAGAAAGAAATTAAAGAGGATTTCAGAAGATGATATTCTATCCTCATGACCAGTAGAATTAATAATAATAGTAAAAATACCCATCCTACCAAAACCAATCCCCAACAAACACATCAAACACAATCCTCATCAAAATTTCAGCAGAATTCTTTACAGAACTTGGAAGGACAATACTCAATTTCATATGGAGAAGCAAAAAGCCCAGAATAGCTAAAATAATCCTGAGCAGTGAAGGAATTTCCAGAGATATCACTTTTCCTCATTTCAAGCTGGACTATGGAGTTATAGTAATAAAAATAGATGCTATTGACATAAAACAGATGTAATGGTTAAAGGAAGAGGATCAAAGGGCCAGACAGAAATCCACACACCTACAGACACCTGATATTTTTAAAGGAAGACAGAAATACATATGGAAAAAAAGAAAGCATCTTTAACAAATGATACTTGTTGAACTGAATGTCTGCATATAGAAGAATTCAAAGAGATCCATAGTTATCCCTCTACACAAAAATCAAGTAAAAGTTGATTATAGACCTCAACATAAAACCAGACACACTGAACATGATAGAAGAGAAAGTCAGAAATAGCCTTAAATGCTTTGACACAGGAGACAGATTATTAAACAGAATACCAGTAGGGCAGGCAATAAGATTAATAATTAATAAATGAGACATCATGAAAACAAAAACTTGCATCATGCTGCCCACAAACCGCATTCAATACATTTGGATTAATTTAAGATATAAGACCTAGCTAAGAATACATCTGAGCCACTGAGCAAACAGTATTGCAATTAATATAGCTTCTGTGTGATTATTTGTGTCTTAGTGAAATAAGGGTCTTATTCCCAGACTTAGTGTCTAGGAAAGGAATGCGCAGTCTCCATTTACACCAAGAAGCTTCTGTAAAACAAAGGGCACTGTCAACAGGGCAAAATGGGAACCTATAGAATGGAAAAAGATTTTTATCAACCCCACATTCAAAAGAGGAGTAATATCCAAGCTATATAAAGAACTCAAGAAACTAGACATCACAAACCACATAATCCAATTTAAAAATGGGATACAGGTCTAAACAGAGAATTCTCAATAGAGGAATTTTAAATGGCTAAGAAACACTTAAAAGAAATATTCAACATCCTTAACCAACAGGTAAATGAAAATCAAAACAATTTGGGATTCTATCTTACACCTGTCAGATTGATTAGGATCAATAACACAAGGGACAGCCTATGTTAGAAAGGATATGGAGGAAGGGGCACATTCTTCTGTTGCTGATGGAAGCACAAACTTGCACAGTTACTATGCAAATAAATATGGCAATTCTTCAGAAAATTGGGAATTGATATTCCTCAAGACTCAGTCATACCATTCTTGGGCACAAACTGAAGGACACACCAAACTACAACAATGACACTTGTTCAACGACGTTTATAGCAGCTTTATTCATAGTAACCAGAAACTCGAAACAACCTAAATGTCCTCAAATGGGGAATGGATAAAGAAAATGTGGTAAATTTACATAATGGAGTATTACTCAGCTGTAAGAACAAAACAACCCCCCCCAAAACAACAACAACAACAACAAAACGATATTATGAAACTTTGAGGTAAATGGATGGACCTAGAAAAAAATCATCCTGAATGAGGAGTCACAGACATAGTAAGTCAAACATGATATGCATCACATATAAGTTAATAGAAAATTTTAACTTTTAAGTGAAGAAAAATCACATAAATCCAGAAAGGCAAAGTAACAAGGAAATCTCTAGGTAAATATATGGATCTTCCTGTGGAAGGAAAATAGAAAAGGTTTTACAGGTGACTGTAGGCATGTAGCGTTAGAACATGAGGGGTCATGTGGGCAAAGGAGTTATGGAGGGATATATTATGGGGATCTATGACTGGAATTTGGTGACTTTTGTGGAGATATGGAAACCTAGTGCAAGCGAGCTCCCTTAAGGTGGGCAAGTGATTTGAACCTAGAGGGGCTCCCAGGTACCCAGGGCGATGTCCTTATTTAGCTCCTTGGGCAGCTGAGGATAGGGAACCCGAAATGACCCTATCCTATAGCCATTCTGATGAATATCTTGCATATCACCATAGAACCTTCATCTGGAGATGGATGGAGATAGAGACAGAGACTCACACTGGAGCATCGGACTGAGCTCTCAAGGTCCCAATGGGGAGCAGAAGGAGGGAGATCATGAGCAAGGAAGTAGGGACCACGAGGGATGCACCCACCCACTGAGACAGTGGGGCTGATCTAGTGGGAGCTCACCAAGGCCAGCTAGACTGTGACTAAAAAAAAAGGGATAAAACCAGACTCTTTGAACTAGGCAGACAATGAGGGCTGATTAGAAGCCAAAGACAATGGCACGGGGTTTTGATCCTATTTCACGTTCTGGCTTTGTGGGAGTCTAGGCAGTTTGGATGTTCACCTTCCTAGACCTGGATGGAGGGGCAAGGACCTTGGACTTTCCACAGGGCAGGGAGCCCTGACTGCTCTTCGGACTGGAGAGGGAGGGGGAGAGGTGTGGGGGCAGGAGGAGAAGAGTGGGAAGAGGGGGAGGGAAATGGGAGGCTGGGAGGAGGTGGGAATTTCTTTTTTTTTCTTTCAATAAAAAATTAATTAAAAAAGATTTATTTGATTAAATGTCAATTTCTTCACATACAAAAAAAAAGAAATTTGTTTATATTCCACACTTTCTTCATCCATTCTTCCATTGAAGGGCATCTAGGTTGTTTCCAGTTTCTGGCTATTACAAATAATGCTGCTATGAACATAGTTGAACAAATGTCCCTGTCATATGATCGGGCATCTCTT
The DNA here is from genome assembly GCA_963919715.1 of Microtus obscurus. Taxonomy (NCBI): domain Eukaryota; kingdom Metazoa; phylum Chordata; class Mammalia; order Rodentia; family Cricetidae; genus Microtus; species Microtus obscurus. The sequence goes on along the minus strand of CAWTZC010000501.1, from coordinate 36,648,432 downwards.
GGGTATATTCCCAAGAGTGGCATTGCTGGGTCCATGGGTAGGTTGATCCTGGATTTCCCGAGAAACCGCCACACTGCTTTCCAAAGTGGTTGCACACGTTTGCATTCCCACTAGCAATGGATGAGGGTACCCCTTCCTCCACAGCCTCTCCAGCAAAGGCTATCATTGGTGTTTTTGAATTTAGCCATTCTGACAGGTGTAAGATGATATCTCAATGTTGTTTTGATTTGCATTTCCCTGATAGCTAAGGAGGCTGAGCATGACCTTAAGTGCCTTTTGGCCATTTGAACTTCTTCTGTTCAGAATTCTCTGTTCAGATCAGTGCCCCACTTTTTAATTGGGTTAATTAGCATTTTAAAGTCTAGTTTCTTGAGTTCTTTATATATTTTGGAGATCAGACCTTTGTCAGTTGTGGGGTTGGTGATGATCTTCTCCCAGTCAGTGGGTTGCCTTTTTGTCTTAGTGACAGTGTCCTTTGCTTTACAGAAGCTTCTCAGTTTCAGAGGGTCCCATTTATTCAATGTTGCCCTTAATGTCTGTGCTGCTGGGGTTATACCTAGGAAGCGATTGCCTGTGCCCATCTGTTGTAGGGTACTTCACACTTTCTCTTCTATCAGGTTCAGTGTGTTCAGATTGATATTGAGGTCTTTGATCCATTTGGACTTGAGTTTTGTGCATGGTGATAGATATGGGTCTATTTTCATTCTTCTACAGGTTGACATCCAGTTGTGCCAGCACCATTTGTTGAAGATGCTTTATGGATAAAGAAAGTGTGGAATATATACACATTAGAATACTACTCAGCGTTAAAAACCAATGACTTCTCGAATTTTGCATGCAAATGGATGGAAATAGAAAACACTATCCTGAGTGAGGTAACCCAGACCCAAAAAGATGAACATGGGATGTACTCACTCATAATTGGTTTCTAGAGATAAATAAAGGTCAGTGAGTCTATAATTTGATATCCTAAAGAAGCTAAATAAGAAGGTGAACCCAAAGAAAAGCATATAGCTATCCTCCTGGTTATGGGAAGTAGACAAGATTGCCGGGCAAAAAATTGGGATCTTGAGGGTGTGGTGGGAGGGGGATAAGGGGAGATGGGGAGAGAAAAGTGAGAAAGGGAGGTTGGGGGGAACTTGGGGAAACGGGATGATTGGGATAAATGAAGGTTGGTTAGGGGAGCAGGGAAGCACATATCTTAATTAAGGGAGCCATCTTAGGTTGGCAAGAGACTTGGACCTAGAGGGGCTCCCAGGTGGATGGGAACCTAAAATGACCCTATCCTATAGCCATACTGATGAATATCTTGCATATCACCATAGAACCTTCATCTGGTGATGGATGGAGATAGAGACAGAGACCCACACTGGAGCACCGGACTGAGCTCCCAATGTTCCAATGGGGAGCAGAAGGAGGGAGAATATGAGCAAAGAAGTCAGGACCACAAGGGGTGCACCCACCCACGGAGACAGTGGGGCTGATCCATTGGGAACTCACCAAGGCCAGCTGGACTGTGACTGAAAAAGCATGGGATAAACCCGGACTCTCTGAATTTGGACGACAATGAGAGCTGTTGAGAAGCCAAGGACAATGCATTGGGTTTTGATCCCACTTTATGTTCTGGCTTTGTGGGAGCCTACCCAGTTTGGATGTTCACCTTCCTAGACCAGGATTGAAGGGGGAGGACTTTTGACTTTCCACAGGACAAAAAACCCTGACTGGTCTTCAGACTGGAGAGGGAGGGGGAGGAATGGGGGGAGGGGGGAGGAATGGGAAAAGGGGGAGGGAAATGGGAGGCAAGGAGGAGGCAGAAATTTCTGTTTTTTCAATAAAAAAATACTTTAAAAAAAGAAATTTGTTTTGGCTTGACACTCAGCTTAGTGTTTAACGCCTTTATTGATATTTTAGAGAACCCAGATTTGCTTCCATGAACTCACATGATAGTTCTCAGCCATACATAATTCCATTCATGGCACTCACATGGTACACATACTACAAACAGTTTGAGATGTGAATTTTCATTTCTGTTCGAACTACCATGTCAGTTTCCTGTTGCCTCTTTTTTTATCATCATGAACTATAATTCTCTGAATGCCCAAATGAATTCTTTCTTTACAAGTTGTCTTAATCATGGTGTTCCATCACAACAATTGAAACAACTAACTAAAAGTGAGAACCCATCAAAAGGATTTGTAATTGTAAGAAGATACACACCTAACCTGAACAATTGTATATGGTCTATAAGACTATCATTCTCAACTGTATCTGTGGGCTCCAAAAATCCAGCAGATCAATTTTTTTTTATTTATTTTTAATTTTTTTTTATTGAGAAAAAGAAAAAAAAAGTTTCCGCCTCCTCCCAGCCTCCCATTTCTCTCCCCCTCCTCCCACTTCCCCAACCCCTTCCTCTCCAGTCCTAAGAGCAGTCCGGGTTCCCTGCCCTGTGGAAAGTCCAAGGTCCTCTTCCCGCCGTCCATGTCTAGGAAGGTGAACATCCAAACTGGCTAAGTTCCTACAAAGCCAGAACATGAAGTAGGATCAAAACCCCGTGCCATTGTCCTTGGCTTCTCATCAGCCCTCATTGTTCGCCATGTTCTTAAGGAATGTATAAATGGTATTAGTTATCCTATTGTTTACATGAGGCTTTAGATTTGCCATTCATAACATTAAATTTACTCATAAATATGAGCTATAAATCTAGAAGGCAGTGTCTATCACTGAAAAATCATAATTCCTTAGTATACAGTCAAATATCTGGATCTGCACATTTGAAAGCAGATATAAAGTATTCACAGTGATACATGACTCATGAAGAAGAGGCAAGGAGCAGATATATGGTTTAGAAACAAAGCTATTATATATACTCTTTAATTTATAAATCTTAGATATTTAAACATAATTACAATTGTGTGGGGTGTGTACAAGGGAAACTAGGAGAGGGAAGGAAACTTGTAGGAAAGGGAACATAGGATATAAATAGTGGCTAAGGGGAGTATCTTAGATTTACTACTGCTGTGATGAAGAATTATGACCCAAAGCATCTTAAAGAAGAAGAATTTGTTTTTCTTACACTTACAGGTAACAGTCCATCAGTGAGGGAATTTAGGGCAGACACTCAAACAGGAAAAGAACCCAGATGCAGTAACTGGCCAGAGACTTTGGAAGAGTATTGCTTACTGGCTCCTTTCTCATGGCTTGTTCAGTCTGAATTATTGCAGAACTCATAAACACAAATCAAGAGCAATCTTCATCCACAGTGAACTGATGGGTCCCATCATTCACGAGTTAAAAAAATTGTCCTATAGTCTTGCACACAGCCCAGTCTCATGGAGGCATTTTCTCAGGTGAGGTTTCCCCGTCTCAGACAACTCTAGCTTCTGTCAATTTGACACTAAAAACTCATCAGGATAGGGCATAAATGTAGTTTATAGATCATAATCTTGAAAGAATTTGCTTTTATGAATCTTAACACTATGTATAATGAATATGTACAAACAACGTTTATTTTTTAGCCACAACAGAATAAATAAGGATCAGAATCTGTTGGTGGGAAATATCTGAAGTTCTGTTGCTTGCCATCTATGTTTTATCCATATGATGAATACGCAGTCTTTTGCACTCAGACAGGCAAATGTGTATCAGTTTAATTATTTACATGTTCAGTGTTTGCTAAAGAATTTGAAATATACATTCCTGCCTAATTCAAGTGAATTTTATATTGCCATGACTCCTGATAATTAGTGTAAGTATTTCTTTTACAAAATAATTCAGAAACAAATAAATGTATAAGTAAGGAATGTCAGAAATTCAATAAAGAAAAATATGACTAGTTAATATGAAATGAATATTCTTGAACTGTTTCCAAACTACTTGTTCTATTAATGGACACAGCCTTAAAAAAAGAGTCACATTATATCAAATCAGCATTAAAGTCATGCTGTCAACTAAGCAAAACTAGTGGAAACAAACCATTACATCTTGTACAACGTAGTCACTCCCATTAAATAAAAAGACACATTAGACCCTGGATACTCTCCTGGGCTTTCAGATCTATTCTTGAAAAAGTCAGTGCACACAGATTCTTGGGCAGAGAGGATGGTGTTTGATTACCAGGCTGTGTGTAATAAGAGAAAAGCTGCTCCTTCAGACACTGACTGACAGGCTGACATCTAAAGGAGATATGAAGAGGAGACTGCAACCATGTTCACAGCAATATCCTGTCACATCTTCAGGATGAATGCTGATCGTGGTGAAAATTAACCCACTGCCTAGACCCACTGCCACTGAAACAGTCAGAATTTCCTGATAGATATCCAGAAGAACAGAATATAGGCCTGCCTCTTCTTTTGTTGGTATTGGGCTTAATAGTTTGCTATTATAGTTCTGTGCAGACAGCACTGACCTTGTAGCTGGGGGTGACTTTTTGTGCTGCAGACATGGCCAGGGAGTCTTCATAGTTCAACAAATTTTCTATGCCACCTTTCTACACTTTTATAGTCTCCTCCTGAAAACAACAGTAGTTCATAGATCTTTCTAGGCATTATAGCCAGAAATAGTATTACTCTATTCTCTGTTAACATGTTTTAATTTATGGTGTTAATGTAGGCAAATTAACTTTCTCCCTGTTTATGTTCCTCTTTGGGAGACTGTTCAAAACTTCTTAGAATTGAGAAAATAAACCACACCATCCCTTTATATGGAGCCATGAAGAAAATGGTTATGAATGAATGTTAGTGTGAACCTCATATCTATGAAAACTTTTGATAGTATTGTGGGAAAAATCTGAGGGTTTGCAGTACCATATCTACACTAAGTGAGTGGCACCATAACATGTGGTTTCCCAGTACTCTTCAATCATTAATACATAAGTCATACTCCAGGGAACTAGCCCATGATATCAGAACCAGGCAACTCCTACCATTGGCAATATGTCCCATATCTGACAGACCCAGCCCTGAAGGAAAACATAACAAGCCTGTTCTACATTGAACATGACAGAAATCAAAATAAGGTGCAACTCATAGTGAGATCATGTTCTCTGTTGTTCAAAAGGAGTACCACAGGCCTATGCTGAGTTACTTGACCAATCTTGTGTCTGTGTCCAGCCCTTGCTGATTTGCATATGCCCAGATCACAGTTCTACCCTGAGGAATTCTTCATAGTCAGGTCACACCCTGTGCTGGAGTCAGCCTTACACACATAGGACACAACACAGACATGAAGGCCCACAATCAGCTCCTGGGCTTGCTGTTGCTCTGGCTTGCAGGTAAGGAAGACAACATTAGAAAATGAAAATTGTTCAGCTGAGTGTGGTCAGTGTTGTCTGATGTCCTGAAAAGTTCTCTTATAACAGAGTTAATTGTGAATTTGTCTTCAATTTTTCCATCTCAGGTGCCAAATGTGACATTCAGATGACCCAGTCTCCTGCCTCCCTGTCTGTATCTCTGGGAGACAGTGTCACCATCACATGCCAGGCCAGTCAGAACATTGGTAGCTGGTTAGCATGGTACCAGCAGAAAACAGGGAGAGCTCCTAAGCTCCTGATCTATTATGCAAACAGCTTGGCAGAAGGGGTTCCATCAAGATTCAGTGGCACTAGATCTGGCACACAGTTTACTCTCAAGATCAGCAGCCTGCAGCCTGAAGATGTGGCAACCTATTATTGTCTACAGCATAATAACATAATAACAGTGATTCAAGTCATAGCATAAACCACCTGGGGAAGCAGAAGTGAGAGAGTAGGCTGCCCCAATTGCTCCTTGAGGTGTCTGCAGATGCTGAGAGTGTTTCTCTTTTCTTTTTCCAAGATTCTAGGGTCTATGTTATGGTTTTGTATAGAGACCAGATAAACTTTTCTGTCCTAAATATCTTACCCAACCCTACATAGCATTAAAATTGTGGGGGTTGTTCTCTTGACTTACATGGAATACTAACATATCCTGAGTTGTAGATTTTATGCAGGGGCTTTTGTTCTGTTGATTTGGATATTTCCTGATGTTCACTTTAATTCTGAATAAAATCCTTGATACCTTGTTGCAGCATAGATCACAATGAGGCATTCCTCTATTAGAAGAAAAGAACTTTATATTGTAATTTTTAATAACCAATCTATTCATGAACTTCTCACAGACTCCTACATAGTTAACAAAATTGCTCTTTTTTAATTTTCTCTGTGATCCTATGAAATTTCTGTATACTAAAATGAAACTTGCTGAGGGAACCTCAAAGGTTGCAAACAGTCTCTGATTATTTTGGGGGAGGTTGGGCCAGAAAGTTGTAAAAGATGTGCACCATTTCAGCTAACCAAGTTGGAACCGTCTTGCGCAGCTGGTACCCAAAACAGGTTTTTTTAGTAGCCCTATCAGTATCATGACATCACATCAACCAGGTGGAGTTGTTGTTATGGGGCCCCATCTTCTTCCTGGAAACTTCAAAGATTACTGCAGGAAAATTCATTGTTCATTGTGGAAAACTTAAACATTATTTAAATAGACATATATAGACATACATATTCAATGAAAGGTATGATAGATATGAAGAAAAGCAAAGATGTTTTCTAAATTCTTTTAACCTTCTGTCCCATACCATGGCTCTTGACATGAGACAGAAACTCTGTTTTTTTTTCTCATATTTATCAGCATGAACAAAACTCAAGTTTAACAGGATCAAAGAACTCAGCATAAACCCACCATACAGAACTTGAAAGAACAGACTGTAGGGGTAGCATTGAGTACATTGGCTCAAGAGACAACTTCCTAAATAGAACACTGAAAAAGCAGGCATTATGAGCAAAATTTAATAAGTGGGTTCTGATGAAACTGAAAATCTTATGTAAGCTTTAATAGAACAGCCTACAGAATGGGCAAATATTTTCATCAAGTTTACATCTGACAGAGGGCTACTCTCCAAAATATATAAAAATTTCAAGAAACTAGACCATGTTATCTAAACAGAAAATTCTTTATAAAAAAAACCTAAAATGGCTGAAACACACTTAAGGAAATGAACATTTCCCTTAGCAATCAGGTTAATACAAATCAAAAAGAATGAAACTCCACCCCTTAGAATTAATAAGATTCCATCTTATTCCTATCAGAATGACTAAGATCCATGACACCAGTGATAGTTCTTTCTGGTAAGGATGTGAAGCAATGGGAACACTCCTCCATTGCTGATGGGAGTGTAAGCTTGTCCAACCAAAATGGAGATCAATAGGGTGCAATGTCAGAAAATTGGTAATCATCTACCTCAAGACCCAGATATACTAGTCTTGGGCAAACACAAAAGATGCTTTATCATACAAAATGATCACTTACTCAAAGATGTTCTTAGTGGCTTTATCCATGAGAGCCAGAAATTGAAAAATCTAGAGGTCCCTTAGGAGCACAGAGAACAGGATAAATGTGGTACATTTACAAAATTGGATGTTACTCAAAAAAATTAAGAAAATGACAAGAAATTTTCAGGCAAATGGATGGAATTAAAAAGATACTCTGAAGGAGGTATCTTAGATCCAAAAATAAAGATGTTACATGTTGTATGTTCACTTATAAGTGACCAATAGCTCTTAAGTAAATGATAAAATGCTAGAATGCGCAGACCTAGAAATATTAAATAACAAGGAAGGTTCTAGTGACAGTGTGCATTAATAGCCCTAAGTAGAAGAAATATAATATATTTTGTGGAGGGTTGAGTACAGGTGTGGATAGAAACAGGAGGGATCAGGCAGAGGAGGAGCAATGGCAGAAAAGTACAGGAGGGTGATGTGGAACCCTACTGCAGTGGAAACTTTTTTAAAATTAGGAGGGTGATACTAGCAAGAAAAGCAAATAATGGAGGATATAGAACCTGACAATGTCATGGGGGCAAGGCTTCCAGTGTCAGGAATGTGACACCTATCCAGACACAAATCTTTCCACTACGACTAGTTCTGACTACAAAATGTGCTGGGGCAATGGTAGTACAGAGCTTGTGGCAGTGGCCAACAAATCATTGACTGTTTGAAGTCCATGCCACATGAAATCATCCAGGCTTGTCACTGCCTGAATTAACAGGAATTGGAAACTAGATGAATCAAACAGGATGGCAAAATAAGTCATTGAAATGACTCCTAGTGCTATTCTCCTATACTCATAAATAAGTGCCTAGACCAATTTTCATCAGAGAGGCTTCCTCCATCATCTGACTGAAGCAGATTCAGAGACCCACAACAAAACTTATTAAGTGGAGCTCAAGGAACGCCTCTGAAGTAGAAAAGAGTGGAAAGATTTTAGGAAACAGAGTGTTTAGGATACCCAGAAAACATAGCACATAGAATCAACTAAGCAGTATTAATAAGGTCTCACAGAGACTGAATCAGGAATCATGGCAGCTGCATGAGTTTGTGCTAGGTTCATTGCAATTATGTTGTGGTTGTTTAGCTTGTGGATTTTGTGGAATTCTTAAAAATGGGGAGTGGAGATGTCTCTGACTGTTTTTCTTGTTTTGAGTCCCCTTTCCTCCTACTGGGTGACCTAATTGAGCCTTGATATAAAGGTTTGAGCCTAGTATTTTTTCACCTTATTCCATGATGATTGTTTGAAATTTATGAGTTCTGTTCTTTTCTGAATAGAAATGAATGAGCATTGGATCAGGGTAGAGGAAAAACAAAGTTGGGGGCCTGCTGAGAAGAGTGAAGAAAAAGGAGGATGTGGTAAATACATATCATAAGGGAGAAGAATAACGGAAAAAAAAGATTCCACATACACTGAACATAGTAGAATAGGTCTTATACATTTGAGAGCACACAAATTAACTAAGAATATATTTATGTTCATAATGTAAATCATTTTATCACTTTTAAATTATGAGTGTTTGGTTTCCATTTATGTAAATATACAGTGTACATTCCTTGTGGCTTTAAAAACTAGAAAAAGATACTGGAATATCTGAAACTGAAGTTAAAGATAGCTATCAGTTGCTGTGTGGGTGCTGAGAAACAAACCAAGTTCATCTTCAAGTACTACAATTTCTCTTTATCGGGGAGCATTCTTTCAATCTCAGTGAAACATTTAAAAATATATTTTCTCAAATAAGCATGTGAATTCAATGTAATGCAATAAATATTTGTGAAGTTTCAAAAGTTGATAAACTCAGTCTATAATTTGTATAGAAATTTATTAAAAGAAGTAATTAAGAAAATTCTAGGCATATGATATTACTATTTCTGATGCATTTGTTTTATTTATATAAATCTGCAGTAATTAAGTCTTTATGAACTGTATATACACAGACAGAAAAGAAAGACTTCATTGAGTTGAAAAATAAAAACTTGCCTCAAAAAACCAAAAATAGAAATTGAAAATATATTTATTCATACATGATAGATGATATATCTGAGAGAGAAACTGAAACAGAGAGAGAGAGGGATTGGAGTGCAGATCACTTTTGCTGTTTTGATGTCTTGAACAGTTCCTAAAAGTATGCCCTGGAATATCAACATTTTATCAATATTACTTATGCAAGCATATTTTAGACAGTCCTTTACTTTCTTTGATTTCATATAGAAAAGTCTATGTTCCATTTAATACTGTGGGATTAAAAGTCATATTAGAGTCATTCAATGCTGTTTGGCACTTGTAAAAAGACTATTGGCATAGAAACCAGAAAAATCCTATGTGGAGAGTTGCAGACAGGTGAAAGCATAAACACACACTGCTTGAATTTCAATACACAGCAGAGGATTATGGGTAAGCTGCTTTCTCTTTCTCTGAAACATGTGCTCCAGCTTTTCTGAGAAAACCTGGAATACTTTCTCTCAGAAATAATTCCCTGTCTTTTAAATATGGGCATTTAGAGTTAGTTTTCTTCACATAAAAAACATGTGCTGGATATGCACAGAAGCACTGACTCTTCTTTTTGGGTCCCAACTGAAGATACAACTCAGACTCATCACATGGAACAACTGTGTACTCTGTTACGACAGAAAAGATATTGGTACTCTGTAGTGTTGGAAATGAAGCAGAAGAATAATAGACTAAAGAGAGGACTGGTTAGCCTCTCCTAACAAAGTAAAATGATTCATCATGGGTTGTGCTCAATGCACTATAATGCACTATAATATCTGAGAAACAGTTTCAGTGGGTGGCCCACCTGGAGGAACAGCTGGTACAGCCATGCCACATAGTTCTGCTTCCTTGTGGGTTTGTGTTATGACTTGTACCACTGTGGGAGGAAACTCACTATACTGTTGACAGTAATAAGTTGCCACATCTTCAGGCTGCAGGCTACTGATCTTGAGAGAATACTGTGGGTCAGATCTACTGCCACTGAACCTGGAAGGGATCCCATTTTCCAATTCATCTACATCTTTGATCAGGAGTTTAGGAAGATTCCCTTGTTTCTGCTGATACCATGCTAAATTCCAGTCAATGCTTTCACTTGGCTCGCATGTGATGGTGACACTTTCTCCCAGAGATGCAGACAATGAGGCTGGAGACTGGGTCATCTGTATGTCACATCTCGCACCTGAGATTGGAAATTGAAAAGAAATTTCTGTACAATTAATTTTAAGATAGCTTTTACCGACACAACAAAGTACCAACCAGACTAAACTCAAAGATATTTGGAAATTTCTTTATAAAAATTAAATTTGTTACCTATAAGCCAGAGCAGCTGCAGCACAAGAAGCTTAGTTGGGACCTTCATGTCTGTGCTGTGACTAGTCTGAGACTGACTCCAGAACAGATCTGACCTAATTAATGAAGAAAGGAAGTAGGCGTGCTCTGGGCCTATGCAAATTAACAATAACTGAGTACAGTCATATAACTGGCCAAGTTGATGGCTTATTAAAGGTCCATGGTCTTATTACATCTCAGATTAGAAAGGCGACACATATTTCTTTGTAGGGAATGTGCTCCTCTTTGGATAATAAATAACAGTGCTAGATAAGAACTATATTTTATTTTGATTTCTTCATGTTCAACATACAATTTTCTTGTTGTTTTACTTCCTGGCAGGGATGTAAAATATGGTACAATATAGCCAGTACATAAAAATTTAAAAGTGTCACTGTCAACAGAGAAATAATGTCTGGAAAAAACACTTCAAAGGGTTTTTTTTTATAGCAGTAAATGATATATAGGCCATGCAGTGACTTCTTTTTTTCTATTTATTTGTGAAATTGTATTTTAGTTAAGGCATTTCTCTAATCTTTTCCTTCATTCAATTACCTTCTCCATCCAAATCTGCCTTATACTCTTCTTCATTTTTTTAAAATTCATTGCTTAACATGTGTTATTTTTTATTATTTTTGTTATTGTATACATATATATTTATGTATATATGAATATTCCTAAATATTAGCTGTTACGTCAGGATAATGATACATGAATGTATATTTTCATAGTTGGTCATTGTACCATGGGTAACAAACTGGTATGCTCTTTCCTAAGGAGAAGCCCCTACCCTAATCCCAACTATACTCAGTTGTCTTTAATTCTTGGTGTAAAATTGAACCTCATGGGCTTTCCCCCATCTAATTTGTCATGATTTTGTTGTCCTCTCTGTTCAACTCAAATTTGTTAGTAATGTTGCTGAGAATTTACATGTATATCTTCTGAAGGCAAAAATCTCTCAGCAAATTCCACTTACAATATTTGCATCCCAATTTTAAAAACTTTCCTGGAGACTTTGAAATGGGCATATTGTGTAGATGTAACCACTGGGACTGAGATCTACAAAGTATGATGCAGTACCTTGCCCACAAAGATTTTTACACGAGAAATAGAAGAGTATTTATAGACATGATTTGTAAGGAAGGGCAGGATCTCCTGTAACTAACACATATTTTAGGTAAACTGTTTAATTTAACTTATTTATCATATGTCAACTATGCCAGAACTACTTCAATGAAAACCAAAAAAAAGGTCATATATTTTCTTCCCTTCCATCTGTGCATATGAATTCCCTTTCCAGATCTCACTAGGATTATATCTATGCCCATGGAAAGATGGTGGACGTCAATCTTTGTGTATGCTATAACTGACCCACATCTAAAGGAAATAAAGAAGGTCTTCTTCTGAATTTTTCTCTGAGAATTAAGACTTCACTTGCAACAAACCTGTTTCATGTTTGGATTCCCACAGTGTCTGATCAGTTTTCAAGTGGCTGCCGCTACCTTTACTCCCTTCATGAAGTTGCATTGAAGGAACATCCCACAGTTATTATGAGTCACAATATATGATTTAAAAAAATGGATTCAGTTCCTGTCCATGCCAAATCTGTCATCTTCATACTCCTTTAGAAGTCTATTTTCCAGCACATGTCATTGCCATAGAGAAAATAAGAATATGATCAAACTACATTCTAATTCTTGAAATGTTGATTAAACTTCCATGACATCCATAATATATTATATATAAATATGTGCAAAATGATTAGATTATCCACTGAAAACCACATTATCATTAGTAGAGTTAGCCTAATTCTAATATTATGTGTATGATCCCTGGAGAACTGTCTACATTTTGGCTTGAGAGAGACACAGAAAAACCGTACATTAAACTGCTATTAATTTAGTGTGGAGAAAGATCATTCTCACTATAACAACAAGAGCCCTTGGAAATCATAAAATTCAAAGTCACATTATTCCACAGTCAGTTTCTTCATTACCCCAAATATCCTGTAGGGGTAATGTTGAGACAAATACCCTGTCTCAATGTTTAAAAACTGTGGAGAATCTTAAAAAGAGAAAGAAACCTACAAGCAAGAAAAGAATTCATTTTTATAGATTTATACCATCAGCAATATGAAACATTGGAATAATTGGGAAAAGAGATATTTTAACAGTCATTGAAATCTCAGGTCTTTTGAGTGTTCTCACTCTCTATAAGGATCCCTTCAGGTCAGGTTGGAGATCTGTAACCAGCTGAATTAAGTCAAAATGTTTTCTTTCCGATGTACTGACAAGATTTCATCCTGTTTATGTTCTCAAACCTTTGGAGAGTCTAGAGTATTAATCAGCACCTTCCATTCAGCTTATAAGAACACAAAATCCAGTTCCTGTCTCAGCTGTGCACTGGACTACATAGGGGACAGAAAAAGGAGGTGGGTGCCACACTGATCCCCAATCCAGGTAGATCATTTTTTCTGGGCTGGATGTCTAGGACAAACTTTTCTCCATTTGCATCAAAAGGAATTGTCAGCATCTCCAGTTTTCACTGATTAACAGTGGGTAAGAAAAGTGCTAGGACTACTCTCATGTAAATGGTCAAGGGTAGAATTAAAATTAAACAAAATGAATAAAAAATGGAGTCTTTTCTTGTCCTTGGTGGTAAAGTGTTTGGCAGGCAAAAGCTGGTGACTGTAAATGTATAAGCATTTGTTATTTTCTCACTTGTTGGAGAGAGCTTTAAAATAAGACAGAACTGAGTTTTGTCCTAATAGGGTACAAAAAGAGGTGACAATGATTTGTGGAAAATTGTAATGCACTTACCAAAAACTAATGAACCAAATCTAGAACTGTCTTTCCCTGTGAATTTATCAATAGATTTAGTAATAATTATGCACGGGCCATTGTACATGATATGTGCAGAAACAGATACATAATCAGTACTATTCTTGTTCCCAAGAAGTAACAAAATACGCTTGAATGAAGCTTAATCATGGTTTTTGCCTACTATAAAACAGGGAGTGCTGAATTATAGTCCCAGCACTACATAAACTAGAGTTGGTGATACATTATGGTAGTTGTAGATCTTGGAAACTTGAAGCAGCAGTTCGTGAATTTCAAGGTGATTATTCACCTCAATATAATGCCAGTCAGAGCTACATGAGACCCAGACTTTATCAGAATAACTTCTAAGTTTGGAAAACATTTGTAAAATATTAATGACAATGTACTAAATATAGTTTAAAGTTAATGTAGTACAGCACATCAAATACGCATTTGAGTTACATCAGATAAAACCATGTAGATTGTGACAAGTATTAGCTAATAATAGAGTTTATACTTAATTCTTGTAACATTAAAAGCATGTGTGTGATTAGAACTTGTATTTAGTTGCATTGTAGCAAGGCCATCCAATTTGAAGTATTCCATAGTTCTATAACATATTGTATACTTTTTCATGTAGCTTAGTTAACTTGGTTCATTATATGATATTGGTTTCACCACTGTTGACTCATGGCTGTCATAGCGAAAACAGTGGCTTTGCTGCTTCTACTCCTACCATACAAACACTAGCCCATAGTTAAGAAAACTCCTAGCACCCACAATCCCAGTCCAGGAAGAGTTAAACATTTTTAAATCTGGAAGAATGATTGTTTGAATATGTAATGGCTTGCAATCTATTTTTGAACTATTCAGGTGAATCACTTTATGCAGGAAAATTGTTGTAACCTCTGTATGTGAATATATATAAACAATGTGATTTTCAGATTCTAAAATTTCAAGACTATAGTATACAATTCTCTTGACACCCATTTTAGATCATATAATGGAGATCATATGTCAGTTTTACAATAGTGGTTACTTTTCAGGTACATATATGAAATATATTAAGGTACATATATATGAAATGTGTGACATTTCCACAGTGATAAACATTCTTAAAAAATGAAGATAAGATAAAAATTGACATTATTCACACACCAAGAAAAGTTCATAAAGAACTCTGCTTTCATTGTTTAGGTCTTCCAACTGAAGATAGGCTCTCTTGATGAAGGACTGCTGTTGGTTCTCTCTAAATTGGAAAGAGTAATGAAAATATGTATTCCAAAGTCTAACAATGTCCTCCTCAAGATCATTGTCCAGTTCAAGAAATCTGAAGGATAGGACTTTAACATTCCTCTCCAAAGGGTTTCACAAAGATGGGACATCTGGTTGTTTCATTTAATTATCTCAATCTACAAATTTTCTATTCTTCTTTGCACAGAGAGACTACATAATGTCCTTGAGTAAAACTCAGTCCTATTCCATTGTAGAACTATTCACAGGTGCTTTCCCATATCATGAAATACTTGAACATATTGTATCTTCTGATGTAAAAGCAGCTTGGTCCCAAGAAGATGAAAGATTTTTTTCTCTAGCTTTTAGACCTTGTGAATGAGGCACTGTTCTTCTGTTGAAAATGGTAGGTGTCAATATCTTAAATATCCATGCTTTTGAATGTGAGAGTACAATAATCCCAGATTCACTGCCAATGACTCCAGAAGTCATAATTGAGGTGACATAAATTCTGAGTTTAGGACTTACTCACTGCTTTTTCTTGTATTAGTGGAAGTTACCCAGGAATGACATCTGAAATGGCCCTGTAAGTGATGATAATGTCTCTCCCTCCTTGATAAAAAGCCAGGGAAGCTGAAGATTTGGTGGGAAAAATTTACTCATTCAAAAGTATGGAAATAAATATAAAAAGAGATAGAAATAAATAAAAGTGAGATTTTAAAATATCTCTATAGTACATAATATGTAAAGAAGATAAAGCTTACATAAAAGAAGAAGCAGAAGATGAGGAGGAGAAGGAGCAAAAGGATAAATAAGAAAGTTTAGAAAGAAAAAAAGAAATAAGAAAAGAATTAAGCAAGATACTAATATATATTTACAACACACACACATTTTGTGAAGCATAAAAGACAAAAACAAAAACAAAAAAAGACAAAAACAAAGGAGAAATCGATGAGAAAAGGAGGAGGAGGAGAAGAGAAAAACAAGGAAGGAAGGAAAGATACTTGTTTTAAATGAAAACATCCATGAGCAAAAGAATGCTATATTTGTACTTGGATTCTCTGTTTCCCACCCAGGATACAGAGTATAAGCAAGTTGACAGTTTGCATCAGCAAACTCATTTTCCTGTATGGCCCGTGTATCTAACCACAAATTTCTCTTTTCTAAGTTTAATGTCTCAAAAAAGAGAAGCTTTAGTCATCTGTGGTTTCTGAGAACTAGATATGCAAACAGCATCATGTACTTTATGATGTTCCTAGCTCATAAACACATGCCCTTTCACTTATTTCTCATATTTAGCTTGGTTAAAACCCAACTTAACGGTTTTTAACCCAACTTTAATTTTCTTTCTCGAGTGTTGCACATTCCTGCTCCAGAGTATTCCTCACATGGTTCCTCTTAGCTAAGCATGATTTGAGCTACATGGATAATGGGTTCTAATTTGTAGTGTTTATTTTTTTCATGATAAAGTTCAGCTAAGATGACTGTAATGTATATCAGAAAATTTGAGGCTCCAGATCTTCCATCTCCCTTTTCTGACAGCTGTTCAACCAAGGCTTTGCTCATTTATCCTAGTGTAAAATATCAGCCCTGAGCATATAAATATCAGGGAAAACCAGTCTGTTATACACTTTATGATCTGAAGATATTTCCACAAATACCACACACAGATAAACCCCCACTTTTGAAAAAGAAAAAAAATAGTAATGTTGATTTTGCAGCATCTATCATGAATTTATTCTTCTGCCTCAAGCTGAATTTAAGAGGGCTTTGGACTTTTGATTCTACTCAGGCAAAACTGTTGTTATAAACTGCAGTGAGCATGGGGTAGAAGATTTCTCCCATTCTAAATACTTTGAATTTTCAGGATCATCATGTTTGAGAGTTTACATCAATAAAATCTGCTCAGACCAAGCTCACAGACAAAACGAATATATGTTAGTTTTGCCCTCTGCTGGAGAGATGTGTAATAGAGCAAGTCAAAGACTAGAGAAATAACTACAAAGATTACAGTAGTGGAAATTCTAGTGTGATTAGAAAATACTTATGGGAAGTAAAAGCCTGGCATGTTCCTCATTGTGTGTACTCAGAGAAAAACAAATAATTGTGTAAATGTGGTCAGATATGCAGTCTTCAGTAAACAACCGTTCATCCTTATTGCTATTACAAAATACAGACTAAGAAGAAGGTTTATTAAACATAAATGCAAAAGTGTGGAAAAGATATGAATTCTTTTGAATACAGACTGCGCCTATTCTCAGATATTATGTATTTCAGTGGGAATACACTAAGTAAAATCATGAAGACTAGAAATATGATGCAGACCACTGTAGCTTTTGTGTGTATTTTTTTAATCTTTGCTTGTTGGCTCCTGACACCCAGTTCCAAAATAAATATGCAGAGACTTATTTTTTGTTATGAACATTAAGGCTAAGCCTGGCTTGTTTCTAGTTAGCTTTTCTTAACTAAATTATCCCACCTACCTTTCCCTCTGGGCTTTTATCTTTCCCCCATCTATATGTGTTTCTTTACTTTTTACTCTGTTGTTGACCATGTGGTAGGTGACTGTCCTTTGACTTCCTTCTTTCCTCATTTTCCTTACTCTTTCTCTTCTTCCAAAGCCACAATTTATCCTCCTATTTATTCTATCTGCCTGGCAGCCCAACCTATCCCTATCCCGCTGAATTATTGTCCATTTACTCTTTATTAAGTGTTTAAGACAAGCCCAGTGATAGATCTTTAAAGAGTTAAAAAAAAGTTACATAAAAGATACATCACATCATTGCATCATTAAGCAAATATTACACATTGTAATAAAATGTAACACATCTTTATCTAATTTTCTACAACAGTTGTGTTTTAATGATTGCCACGACTATGTTACAATTATGAGAAAGCATCCTCACAGTCTAGATCTTAAATTTTTATCCAGCATCTTCTTGTTAAACTTTATATTTGTGTCTAGAATTTTTTTAGAGTCCTCTCGGGTTTTACGTGGAGTTAGTCAACCATGTTGGAGAGCCACTATGTTGTAAAAGGAGTGTTGGGCTGCATCCTGCCACCTGGCTAGCTTTACTGCTGAAATAATTACACAGAAACTGTATTCATTTAAACACTGCCTGGCCCATTGTTTTTAGCCTCTTATTGGCTAACTCTCACATATTAGTTTATCCTATCTCCATTAATGTGTCTCACCACTTCACTGTGGCTTACCAGCATGAGTCTAACCAGTGTCTGTCTAAAGCAGAGAACCATGGCATCTGCCACACTGCCTTTTTCCTCCCAGAATTCTGTTCTGTCTACCATGCCCATCTAAGGGCTGCCCTATCAAAAGGCCAAGGCAGTTTTCTTTATTCAACCAATGAAAGCAACACATAGAAAGAAGACCCTCCTACATCAGACACTGTTTTTGCAGGAGACACCAACTTGGTTCCCTCGTTTCATATTAGGTAGATCAGCACTGTAAGTTGTCATTTATGGTTTTTGTCTTAGTCATTTTGAAAGAGGTAAGGTGAAATCACACAGTAGTATTGATTTGCATTCCCTTGATGACTAAGGATGTTGACTATGTCTTTAAGTTTGTCTCAAGCATTTAAATTTTCTCTATTGAGAAGACTCTGTTTAAAACCATTCCCCATTTTTAAAAATGAATTATTTGGTTTGCTGATGTCTAGCTTCTTGAGTTCTTTATATATTTTT
The DNA here is from genome assembly GCA_963919715.1 of Microtus obscurus. Lineage (NCBI taxonomy): Eukaryota > Metazoa > Chordata > Mammalia > Rodentia > Cricetidae > Microtus > Microtus obscurus. Next base: position 36,630,023 of record CAWTZC010000501.1, on the reverse strand, counting down.
ATATTAGTCTTCTCTCAGAAGTGGAGTTGGTGAAAAAATTTTCCTATTCTGTAGACTGCCATTTTGTCCTATTCACAGTGTTCATTGACTTACAGAAACATTTCAGCTTCATCAGTTCCCATCTATTAGCTGTTGATCATAGTGCCTGAGGTGTTTGTGTTCTATTCATGAAATTGTCTCCTGTGCCAATGTGTTAAAGGCGATATTCCATTTCATCTTCTATTAGTTTCAGTGTATATGGTTTTATGTATGAACATCAACTGTTAACTGAAGGTAATAATGTTACAGTACGTACCCAGAGAGGCTAAATAGCAAGGAGGGATTAAGGGGTGATGGTTCCTGGATCCCTCTGTTAAGAGGAAATCATAGATTTCTGAATGGACTGGTGGCCACTGGGGATGGGAAAAGGAGGGATCAGTGTTTGGGGGGGACAAAGGTAGAATCTCTTATAATTGGGAGGTAATTGTTGTGCAATGGAAACTATCTAGAATTTATGAAGGGGACTTTAGTGAAGACTCCTTGTAATGGGGGATATGGAGACTGAACTTACCATGTTTGGTAGACAGATAAAAGTCTCAGTGGTGGGACTGGATTATCAACACAGTCACAAAACTTTTGACCTACAGTCTGTAATGTCTTAAACATGTTCTTGGGGAATGTTTGCTCAGAAATTATGGGTGTGACCAACCAATGACTGGTCCAATTTGAGTCTCACACCAGGACTGGAGAAGTAACCCATGCCTGACACTCCATGATTGGTCAGGAAAAAGAGGTTGGAAAGTGTAAAGACCTAAGATAGATGAAAAGATGTTTGAAAAAAATAAATCATTACAATAATTCCTAGTGATTTTCTGCCATACTCATAGACCAGACCCTACATAATCTTCATCAGAGAGGTTTTATCCAGTAACTGATGGAACATATGTAGAGACCCATAGCTGAACATTAGGTGGAGTTAGGCAACCATGTGGAAGCAGGGAGGCAAAGGATTGTAAGAGTAAGAAGGATCAAGGACACAATAAGATCATGGCTTACAGATTTAGTTAATCACAGCTCATAGGGTCACAGAGACAGGAGCAATAATTTTGAAGCCAGTGTGGGTCCAAGTTATGTCCTCTACATACAGATTATGGTTGTATAACTTGCTGTTCTTATTGGACTCCTAACAGTGAGAGTCAGTTCTATCTCTGATACTTTTGTCTGATTTCTGGGACCTTTTTTCTCATTCTGGGTTGCCTTCTCCAATCTTGATACACTTATGTTCAGTTGATATCACTGGGAGACCTGTTCCTTTCTGAAGGGAAAGGGAAGAGGAGTGGTTCTGGGGAAAAGTGAAGGTGGGGGAAGAGGCTTTGGTGGAGGGGTGTGAGGGGAAACTGTGATTGGGATGCAAGTATAAAAGAAAAATTCAACAATATGTAGAGGACAGGTAATAGTAAAAATCCAAGAGATGAGGTATTTTTGTTTGTTTCATTTTGTTGTTTGTTTGTTTTTTTCCAAGTGTGACTCTTTTGGAGCACAAATAAATAAACATAATCAAAGGTTCATGAAATTACCACACTAGACCACTATATGAGGATAGATAAAAGTGTATTTGGGAGACTCAAACCATCAGGCTGCCATCAGGTTGTGGGGTGCTGGACAAACCAGCCTCAGAGTCAGTGTGGGAGCTTTGGTTTGTTGGAGGTTGTCTGGGTTAATCACGAACTAGATGTCCTTTGCCTGAAGTACTAGGTTATTGTTGGCACTTAAGGGAAATAATGGTTCTCCAGACAAGAAGAAACCTACTTTACCAGATTTCTGGTGAATATCAGTTTAGGTTTCTGTTTATCTGATGTTAATATTTCTGTTTGCCAGGTGAGAGCCCAGTTTGTGCTGGACCCTTCAATCATTTAGGACATTTTTAGTAGGACTGACACATACAAGGTGTAGTAATATAGTAATAATACAGGAATCTAGGGACACAGTAATTCCAAGTCTGGGATACTCACAGAATGGTTAAAGTATAAATAAAGGGCAAAAAATGAAAAAATTAGGGAGTTTTAGTCAAGATCACTCCTTAGTACTATTTATTAATCTATTGTTTCCCCATAATTATCATGAACTGCACAAAATTCTCTGATAATAAGTCAAAACCATGTAAAATGTCTTTCTTCTATGGCTGTCCCAAAAACTTAAGTCTTTTCCTTATTCCAACAATGGCTTCCTGGGGAAAGTTCAATTCCTTGATGAAGCACAATTAATTAAAAACTCAGCGGGAGATACTGTGATTAACTCTGAATACCAGAGAAGCAAACTAGCCAGTCACAGGCTCTTACTTCAACCTCAGTTTAACAATGGTGGTCCTGGGCCCTTTGTTTGCGAGCCACCCAAGTAGCAGGGAGATCCGATCGGGGCAACAGGAGAGACATAGTTGGGGTGAGTGAGTTTCTGACCGCGGCAGCAGCCCGGGACAGGGAACTCAGACGTTCCTCACCCCTCCTACATTTCCTGGTCATCCTGCAGGGGCTATACTGCTTGATACCTCCTCTCTCTTCCTATCCCACCCAGCTTGCATCCGCGGCCCTCCCCCACACCGTCTGACTCCCTCCCCTCTTTGAACCACATAACATCTCCCAGCTCAACCTGTTTGGGTGCTGGGACAGGGTCCGAATTGGGAGGGCATCCGGGAGGGTAGTAGCTCCTGTGTCTAGGTGGCCTGTCTGCAGCAAGCAAGGTGGGCCCTTTGTTTGCGAGCCACCCAAGCAGCAGGGAGATCCGATCAGGGCACTAGGAGAGACATTGGGCTTGCATCCACAACCCACCCAGAGCAGTGCTGAGGAGTTCCATCTGGACGGTTGTCCATGTTTGGGCACTAAGGAGTTCAAGCTCGGCGGGTCGGTCCCTGCTTCTACACAGAAGAGATACACCCAGAGACTCAGTCACAGCAAAGACTGGACCAAGACACGAGGCCTCTCTTGGCTTCATTTGAAGGAGGAGATGGGAAGGCGCCAATGCAAGAATTCCTCCAACAACCTGAAAGGCAACATGACATCACCAGAACCCAGGGATTCTGAAATAAGAATTTTGTACACCCTACTCCAGAAGAATTAGAAGAAATCGACTCAAAAGTGAGTTATTTGAAAATAATAGAGGACCTTAAACAGGAGGTGAAAAACTGCCATAAACAATTAGAGATTACAAACAAAAAGGTAGAGGAAATGAATAAATCGCTCAAAGATACCCAAGAAAACCAAGAGAAACAAGAAAAGGCAATCAAACAGGTAAGAGAAGTGGTTCAAGACCTGAAGAATGAAATGGAAGTAATGAAGAAAACACAAACCGAGAGAAGGTTAGAGATGGAAATTCTGGGTAAACGAACAGGAACTACAGAGACAAGTACTACCAACAGATTATAAGAGATAGAAGAAAGAATGTCAGACACTGAAGATACCATAGAGAAAATTAACACACTGATCAAAGAAAACAGCAAAACCAACAAATTCTCATCACAAAACATTCAGGAAATATGGAACACAATAAAAAGACCAAACCTAAGACTAATTGGGATAGAAGAAGGAGAAGAATTACATCTCAATGGTTCAGAAAATATATTTAATAAAATTATAGAAAAAAACTTTCCCAACCTAAAGAAAGATATTCCTTTGAAGGTTCAAGAAGCATACAGAACACCGAATACACTGGACCAAAAAAAAAAAAAACCATCTCCTCTCCATATAATAATCAGAACATAAAACATCCAGAATAGAGAAAGAATATTAAGAGCTGCAAAGGAAAAAGATCAAGTTACTTACAAAGGTAAACCTATCAGACTTATACCTGACTACTCTATGGAAACCATGAAAGCCAGAAGGTCCTGGATAGATGTACTGCAGAAGCTAAGAGAACATGGATGCAAGCCCAGACTACTATACCCAGCCAAGCTTTCATTCACTATAAATGGAGAAAACAAAAATTTCCAGGATAAAAACAAATTTAAACAATACGTAGCCACAAATCCAGCCTTACAGAAAGTAATAGAAGGAAAATCACAAACCAAGGAGTCCAACAATGACCACAATAACTCAAACATCTAGACACTCTTCACCAGCGCAACTAAAAGAAGGCAAACACACAAACTCTATGACTAAAAAAGTGACCGGAGTTAACAACCACTGGTCACTAATATCCCTTAATGTCAATGAACTCAACTCACCTATAAAAAGGCACAGGCTAAGAGATTGGGTACGCAAACAGGATCCAACATTCTGCTGTTTACAAGAAACACACCTCAACCACAAAGACAGGCACCTACTTAGAGTAAAGGGATGGGAAATGGTTTATCAAGCAAATGGACCTAAGAAACAAGCAGGTGTGGCCATACTAATTTCTAACAAAGTTGACTTCAAACTTAAATCAACCAGAAGAGAAGGAGAGGGACATTTTATACTCATAAAAGGAACAATTCATCAGGATGAAGTCTCAATCCTGAATATCTACGCCCCTAATATAAAAGCACCCACATATGTAAAAGAATCACTACTAACACTCAAGGCTGCCATCAAACCGCACACACTAATAGTAGGAGATTTCAACACTCCTCTTTCACCAATGGACAGGTCAATCAGACAGAAACCTAACAGAGAAATAACAGAATTAATGGAGGTATTGAATCAAATGGACTTAACAGACATCTATAGAACATTCCACCCAAATAGGAAAGAATATACCTTCTTCTCTGCAGCTCATGGAACCTTCTCGAAAATTGACCACATCCTCGGTAACGAAGCAAACTTTCACAGTTACAAAAAAATATCCATAACCACCTGTGTTTTATCAGATCACCATGGTCTAAAGTTAGAATTCAACAACAATGCTACCCCAGAAAGCCTACAAACTCATGGAAACTGAACAGTCAACTATTGACCCACACCTGGATCAAAGAAGAAATAAAGAAAGAAATTAAAGTCTTCCTTGAATTCAATGAAAATAAAGAAACAACCTACTCAAACTTATGGGACACTTTGAAAGCAGTCCTAAGGAGAAAGTTCATAGCCCTTAGTGCCCACCTAAAGAAAACAGAGAAAGCATACATTGAAGACTTAACAGCCCACCTGAAAGCTCTAGAAAAAAAAGAAGCAGACTCACCTAGGAGGAGTAGAAGACTGGAAATAGTCAAATTGAGGGTTGAAATCAACAAAATAGAAACACAGAAAACAATCCAAAGAATCAATGAAACGAAAAGTTGGTTCCTGGAAAAAATCAACAAGATTGATAAACCCTATCCAAACTAATCAAATGGCGGAGAGAGAATTTGCAAATTAATAAAATCAGAAATGAAAAAGGGGGACATAACCACAGACATAGATGAAATTCTGTGAATCATTAGATCTTACTACAAAAGCCTGTATGCCACAAAACTGGAAAATGTAAAAGAAATGGACACTTTTTTAGATAAATACCATATACCAAAGTTAAAACAGGACCAGGTGAACAATCTAAATAGACCTGTCAGTCGCGAAGAATTAGAAGCTGTTATCAAAAACCTCCCTACCAAAAAATCCCAGGACCAGACGGTTTAATGCGGAATTCTACCAGAATTTCCAAGAAGACCTAATACCTATACTCCTTATGGAATTTCACAATATAGAAACAGGAGAGTCATTGCCAAATTCCTTTTATGAAGCTACCGTCACTCTGATACCAAAACCACACAAAGACTCAACCAAGAAAGAGAATTACAGGCCAATCTCACTCATGAACATCGACGCAAAAATCCTCAACAAAATACTGGTAAACCGAATCCAAGAACACATTAGAAAAATTTTCCATTATGATCAAGTAGGCTTCATCCCAGAGATGCAAGGCTGGTTCAACATACGAAAATCTGTCAATGTAATCCATCATATAAATAAACTGAAAGAAAAAAACCATATGATCATTTCATTAGATGCTGAAAAAGCTTTTGACAAAATTCAACATCCCTTTATGATAAAAGTCTTGGAGAGATTAGGGATACAAGGGTCATACCTAAATATAATAAAAGCTATTTACAGCAAACCGACAGCTAACATCAAACTAAACGGAGAGAAACTCAAAGCCATCCCACTTAAATCAGGAACACGACAAGGCTGTCCACTCTCTCCATACCTCTTAAATATAGTACTTTGAAATTTTAGCAATAGCAATAAGACAACATAATGGGATCAAGGGGATTTTAATTGGAAAGGAAGAAGTTAAACTTTCGTTATTTGCAGATGATATGATAGTGTACATAAGCGACCCCAAAAAACTCCACCAAAGAACTTCTACAGCTGATAAACACCTTTAGTAATGTGGCCTGATACAAGATCAACTCCAAAAAATCAGTCGCCCTCCTATACACAAAGGATATGGAAGCAGAGAGGGAAATCAGAGACGCATCACCTTTCACGATAGCCACAAACAGCATAAAATATCTCGGGGTAACTCTAACCAAAGAAGTGAAGGATCTATTTGACAAGAACTTTAAGGCATTGAAGAAAGAAATTGAAGAGGATACCAGAAAATGGAAGGATCTCCCTTGCTCGTGGATTGGGAGGATCAAGATAGTAAAAATGGCAATCCTACCAAAGGCAATTTATAGATTCAATGCAATCCCCATCAATATCCCATTAAAATTCTTCACTGATCTTGAGAGGACAATAATCAACTTTATATGGAATAACAAAAAACCCAGGATAGCCAAAACAATCTTATACAATAAAGGAACTTCTGGAGGCATTACCATCCCTGACTTTAAACTCTATTACAGAGCTACAGTAATGAAAACAGTGTGGTATTGGCATAAAAATAGAGAAGTCGACCAATGGAATCGTATAGAAGACCCGGATTTTAACCCACAAACCTATGAACACCTCATTTTCGATATAGGTGCTAAAAGTATACAATGGAAGAAAGAAAGCATCTTCAACGAATGGTGCTGGCACAACTAGATGTCAACCTGTAGAAGAATGAAAATAGACCCATATCTATCACTATGCACAAAACTCAAGTCCAAATGGATCAAAGACCTCAATATCAATCTGAACACACTGAACCTGACAGAAGAGAAAGTGGGAAGTACCCTACAACAGATGGGCACAGGCGATCGCTTCCTAGGTATAACCCCAGCAGCAAAGTCATTAAGGGCAACATTGAATAAATGGGACCTACTGAAACTGAGAAGCTTCTGTAAAGCAAAAAAAGTTAACCAAAAAGGAGAACTTGGAAATTTCCAGAATGTATGCAATATTTGAATGGAACTGAAATATTTTAAGGTAATATATTATATGCCATCTCTATGTTACCCACAGCACAGTGTGAGCCATTTTTTTTACCTGTGCACTTTTTGGGGCATCCTTAAGTGTTTTGAATGATGATGATTTGGTTACAGTTCAGTTTGTTTTGCCACTGAGAAGTTTTTCTCCATGACAATATGGAACAATTTTGAAAAAGAAAAAAAGGACCGTTGACATTCTCATCACTAAAAATGGGAGTCAAGTGTTCTGCCATCTTCAATCAAGTGCCACAGACAGGGCTGCAGATGCCACCAACTGTACTCTATACTCTTTGTTGTATTTAGAACTGATCTTTTTACTCATGGCCCTTCTGTGTTTTCCTCATAAGTTTAGAAGAGTTTTCCTCACTGTTCAAAATAATAGCAAAATTTCTCTTTCTTATAAACTTTGTGCTGAATTAAAATCACAGCTTTGTTGATTTTGAACAAACTTTTTACCCCTGAATGGAAACTCCCCATAATGTGCTCTTGGATTTGAATGTTAACAGGGGACATTGTGTTCTCTCTGTGTGATGGTCTCTGTCTCTCTCTGTTATTTTCCACTTGTGTCTTTATTTTGTCCTCTGGGTAACACTGACTACATAGAATGAGTCTGATGGTTCCTTTCTTTCCTATAACAACGAACAGTTCCAGGAGTGTTAGTGTCATTTCTTCATTAAAAATCTGGAAGAACTTGGCAGATGATGCATCCAGTCATGAACTTGAATCTTTTGAGAGACATTTAATTACTACTTTAATAGTAGTGCATGCTATGGATCTATTGAATTTGTTGATATCCTTTTTTTATGTAATATTGTTATATCACAACACATACACAATATTTTTAGATTTTCCAGTTTGGAGGCAATATAAACTTTCAATGGACTGATTGTCTAGATTTCATGTGAATGTGTTGTAAGTCCCCACTCTATCCCTGATTTTATTAATATAGGTCTGCTTCTCTTGCTGTTTCCCATATATTTATTCAAAGAACAAAGTTCTTGACTAATTTTATGTATTGTTATTTTAATATCAATTTATTTGCAAATGATTGCTTCAGGTTTGGCTTGATATTTTCCTTTGATTTATTAAGATGGTTCTGAATTTAGTCATTCACTTGAGATCTTTCTGGTTTTTGAATGTAGCCACTCACAGTCATAAGCTTTTGTCTCAGCATAACATAGCTTCCTTCCAAAGATGCTGGGAAGCTGTGCTGTCATTTTTATTTGATCCTAAAAATTGTTTCTTCTACTAATTTCTTCAATAAATCATTAGTAATTTACAAGGTTGATGAGCAGTCTCAAACTCATTAGTTCCTGTAATTTCTCCTTGTACTGGTTTCCAGTTTCATTTAGATTCTTTTATTTTTGTTAAGACTTACTTTATGTTTTAGAATGAAGTTTATTAATCCGCAAACCTATGAACACCTCATTTTTGACAAAGTAGCTAAAATTTTACAAAGGAAGAAAGAAAGCATCTTTAACAAATGGTGCTGGCATAACTGGATGTCAACCTATAGAAGAATGAAAATAGATCCATATCTATCACCATGCACAAAACTCAAGTCCAAATGGGCTAAAGACCTCAATATAAATCTGACCACACTGAACCTGATAGAAGAGAAAGTCGGAAGTAGTTTGCAACACATGGGCACAGAAGACCACTTCTTGAGTAGAACCTCAGTAGCAGAGACAATAAGAGCAACAATGAATAAATGGGACCTCCTGAAACTGAGAAGCTTTTATAAAGCAAAGGACACTGTCATTAAGACAAAAAGGAAGCCTACTAAATGGGAGAAGATCTTCACTAACCCTTCATCAGACAAAGGTCTGATCTCCAAAATATAAAAAGAACTCAAGAAATTAGTCATTAAAACTCTAATTAATCCAACTTAAAAATGGGTACTGAACTGAACAGAGAATTCTCAACAGAAGAAGTTCAAATGGCCAAAAGACACATAAGGGCATGTTCAACCTCCTTTGCTATCAGGAAAATACAAATCAAAACAACTTTGAGATACCATCTTACACCTGTCAGAATAGCTAAAATAAAAAAAAAAAACACCAATGATAGCCTATGCTGGAGAGGATGTGGAGTAAGGGGAACACTCATCCATTGTTGGCGGGAATGCAAACATATGAATCCACTTTGGAAATCAGTGTGGAGGTTTCTCAGGAAACTGGGAGTCAACCTACCTCAGGATCCAGCAATTCCAATCTTGGGAATATACCCAAGAGATGCCCAATCATACTACAAAAGCATTTGTTCAACTATGTTCATAGAAGCACTATTTGTAAAAACCAGAACCTGGAAACAACCTAGGTGCCCTTCAATGGAAGAATGGATGAAGAAAGTGTGGAATATAAACACATTAGAGTACTACTCAGTGATAAAAAACGACTTCTCGAATTTTGCATGCAAATGGATGGAAATAGAAAATATTATCCTGAGTGAGGTAACCCAGACCCAAAAAGATGAACATGGGGTGTACTCACTCATAAGTGGTTTCGAGCCATAAACAAAGGACATTGAGCCTATAATTCGTGATCCTAGAGAAGCTGAATAAGAAGGTGAACCCGAAGAAAAACATAGTTATCCTCCTGGAGAGTGGAAGTAAACAAGATCGCCGGACAAATGTGGAAAACACGGAGGTAGGGTGGGGTTGGGGAAAGGGGAGATGAGGAGAGAAAAGGGAGAAGGGAGGATTGGGGAGAGCTTTGGAGAATGGGATGGTTGAAATGGAGGAAGGGTGTATATGGGAGCAGGGAAGAAGATATCTACATTAAGGGAGCCATTTTAGGGTTGGCAAGAGACTTGGCTCTAGAGTGGTTCCCAGGTGTCCAAGGAGATGTCCCCACCTTGTTCCTTGGGCAGCAGAGGAGAATGTGCCTAAACTGGCCTTATCCCATAGCTACACTAATGAATATTTTGCATATCACCATAGAACCTTTGTCTACCGATGAATGGAGATAGAGACAGAGACCCACATTGGAACACTGGACTGAGTTCCCAAGGTTCAGATGAAGAGCAGAAGGAGGGAGAACATGAGAAAGGAAGTCAGGACCAGGAGGGGTGTGTCCACCCACTGAGACTGTGCGACTGATCTAATGGGAACTCACCAAGGCCAGCTGGACTGGGACCATGTGATCAAACCGGACTTTCTGTGTCTGACAATGAAGGCTGATTGAGAAGCCAATGATAATGGCACTAGGTTTTGATTCTACTGCATGGACGGGCCTTTTGGGAGCCTAGTCTGTTTGGATGCACACCTTCCTAGATCTGGATGTAGTGGGGAGAGCCTTGAACTTCCCACAGGGAAGGGCATCCTGACTTCTCTTAGGACTGGAGAGTGAGTGGGAGGGGGATTGGGGGCAGTGGGATGGAAATGGGAGGAGGGGAGGAGGTGGAAATTTTTAATAAATAGATAAATTAAAAAAAGGAAGTCTGGTAGTTTGCAAAGAAGAATGCTTATAACTCATGTATACATGATAGATGGGCTATTGTTCAGACTTACATTGTGCCTATTAATTTCTCATGTAGTTTAATTCTAACATTTTTCTTGTGGAATTCACTTTGAGTCTAAAAATGAGTGCATGCTGAAATTACTCTCTGCTATTGATTCAGGACATATCTGGCCTTCTATGTCCATTGTTTCTAGGTTTGTTTTGAAAAATTGGAGTCCCAAAGTTTATTGCCCATTTATTTGTAGTTACTGTATACTTTTGATAACTCGTTCCCTTAGTATATTTCTTTATCTTTTTATAACAGTGGTAGTTTGCATTCTACTATACCACATATTTTTCTCCTATACCACATGTTCTTCTCTAGTGAACATCTGTTTAGGCAACTCTTTAGGGAACTAAATGCCTTTTTGTGTTTGTCAATTTTTTCTATTCTTAAGAAATTTTCTGTTTTAATTTCATTCAATATATTTCCACAGTGTACTATAATAGATCCAAGGGCAGCCTTCCTTTCTTATGTACTTACTGTGTACAATAGTTTACATATATTAACATGTTAATGCCTTACAACAACCTCATGAGAGATGATGATACTTGTTTTGCATAGACTATAATCAAACGGCTTAGCAATTTTGTCTCAGGCCACATAGCTATTAAACAATATCTTCACAATTCAAACCTACTTACATCAGATGCCAAAAGTCTGTGCACATTCTAATTATGCACTGTGCTCTCTACTGTCTACCTCACCAAATTGTTTCATGAAAGGCTGAGTAGCGGGCTCAAATGGAAGTTTTCATCTCTGATTCTGTCTGGTATTTCTACATAGATCCAAACTCAGTGATCTTTTCCAAGCATTGGCACAAACAGAAGGACTGAAGATCCTATGTGATTTCTCTTGAAGCAATTAAGGGACTGCATTTTGTGGCATGCCATTCACCATTCAGTATTCATCATCACAAACTCATAGACACACTGAAAGTCGCGACTGAAAACACAGTTATTTTAAGAGATAGTATTGTTTTCAAAAGCCACAGTAAGACCATTGCCAAGTGATATAAACTTGGATCTATATTTGGAGATGTATTCTTCTTTCAACTCCAATGACTCAGGTTTGTTAGTTGGGGTGTGAGTAGGAGGTGGGGAGACGGGGGCAATGAGTATTCATTCTTATCCATCTCACTCCTGACATCTTATTGTTGATTATTTCCCCTATTCTTTGCAAACCAAAACTTGCTTTATTTAGCCTAGCATGCCCATGCCATTTAATTTGCCATGGGAAATATTTTTCAGTTTAAGAAAAATGGAAAAATGTACAACACCTGAATAATGCAACACTTTTGTAAAGGATACAAGATTTTCTTTAAGACATATTTTCTTCCAAATTTGTTGTAGAGATGTGTTTAAAGATGTCCACCTCTCTCCTTTGATCTCCTTTTGCTCCAGTATAAGCCCTCTACTCCATAACTAATTGCTGTTGAAGATCTAAAGATTTTGGACATCAAGGTATAAGAGAAGAGAGATATAATAAAGTTGATGAATGTTAAAAAAGAAAGCATCCATTTCTTCTAGGGTTGCAAAGGCCTTATATCTTATAGCAGTACTCCAACACTAAAGGAGCATTATTTACTTCAGTAATAGGAAACCTTTGGGCAGTTAACTTGACTATGATATCTACTGATTTCCTTCCACTTTTTCCACTTAAACACATTTGATGACAATTACAATGTATCACTGTCATTTCTACAGAAAACAAAGTGGAGGTCAGTAAAATGGACACCTCTTATTAATATTTTATAGGACACCCATTAAATATAGGAAAAGTCCCTCCTTACAAATGAATATGGAGGACCAAAAGTGCATAGTCAGAGATGGTTAAGCACTGATTTCCTTCTTACTCAGCACTGATGCTTTCGTCAAAGCCCTTCCAGTTGAGCTCTATGTTGAGGAGGAGAATGAACTTTTTATTGTTTCATTTAGGTTGACTACTGCATATCTATTTTTGAAGATTATATGTTTCATAAAGACATTCCGATCTGGGGAACATACCTTATATGGGTTATTTCATGGGGTCTCTTTGTGGTCTTATCTGCATAGATTTGTAATTCAATTTAATTGAAGTCCTGTTTTGGGACTCCCATAAGTTCTAAGAGAAATGTGGCTGGGTTCAAGGATGGACCTGTTATAATGTGAACTGCAGGACATTTTTATAATCATGCCTGATATTTAAGAAGGCAATTTTTGGCTGACCATGGAACCCCTTCAATGATGGGTTCTCACACATTGTAGTGGTGGTGGTGGAACACACACTGTCCTGTAACTTCCCAGGACTAAATGTGTGTTTTCCAGAATCAGGAGAACTATGGCTTTGAGGCATGAGGTCATCTTAAGTCCAGTTCCTTGCTTAAATACCTAATGGATATTCACTCTAGTTTAGTTAGTACCTCCAGAACCATTTCTTCTCTTTCTGATGCATATAGATTGTATATGTTCTGGCTTGGGAGGCTCAGAACTGTTGCTTCAAGTAAGACTTGATTTAACTAGATGAAAGCATATGGAGCTGTTGTGTCACATGTTTGGAGGTGAGTTCCAGTTTCTGCTGCTTAGGTATCAATTACTAACTGCTGTAACAGGTGAGCTATTTCTGCCAACCCACCTAACCATCTCCACCAGAACTCATGACACTTAAAAAGCCTTTAAATGTTTTAAGTTTCGAAAAAAGGAAAAGGAGAAGGTAAGTTAGACTCTATCTTTGCTCAGTACCACAGTTCTCTCTAAAGAAAATAAGCTCAGATAATTTTGGAAGGCTAATGAAATTGAACTTTAGACTTTCTTTTATTTTGAGATTATAATATAATTACATAATTTATCCCTTCTCATTCTTCCTCTGATCATTTCAGACATTTCTCCTAGCTTGCTCTCAAATTCACGAGTTAGTTTTTCATTAATTTTCTTCTTGTTTTCTTTTTCCAAGACAGGCTATTTCTGTGTAACAATGCTGGCTTTCCTAGAAGTTCTGTAGAACAGGCTGGCCTCTAAGTCACAGGGATCTATCTGACTCTGCTTCCCAAGTGCTGCTGCAATTTTTTTGTTTTCTTAAATAGATTTTATTGAGCTGTATATTTTTCTCTACTTCCCTCCCTTTCACTCCCTTATCCTTCAACCCTTTCCCATAGTTCCCATGATCCCAATTCACTAAGAAGATCTTGTTTTTTACTACTTCCCGTGTAGATTAGATCCATATGTCCATCTTAGGGTCCTACTTGTTTTCTATGTTCTCTGGGATTGTTATTTATACACGTTTTCTTTGCTTTATGTATAAAACCCACTTATGAGTGAATACATATAATAATCGTCTATCTGGGTCTGGGTTACCTCACTCAATTTGATGTTTTCTAGATCCATCCATTTACCTGCAAATTTCAAGGTGTCATTATTTTTCTTTGGTATATAGTATTCCATTCTGTAAATGTACCATCTTTTCCTTATCTATAATTCGGTCAAGGGGCATTTAGTTTTTTTTTTTTCAGATTTTGGCTATGACAAAAAATGTTGCTATGAACACAGTTGAGCACATATCCTTGTGGTACTATTGAGCACCCTTTGTGTATATACCCAAAAGTGTTATTAGTGGCTCTTGAGGAAGGTTGTTTCTTAATTTTCTGAGAAATTCCCATATTAATATACAAAGGGGCTGTACCAGCTTGTACTCCCACCTACAATGCAATGCAACTGTGTTTCCTTTACCCCACAACCTACCCGGCATAAGTTGTCATCAGTGTTTTTGATATTGGTCATTCTTTTTTTTTTTTTTTTTTTTTTTTTTTTTTTTGCTTTTTCGAGACAGGGTTTCTCTGTGGTTTTGGAGCCTGTCCTGGAACTAGCTCTTGTAGACCAGGCTGGTCTCGAACTCACAGAGATCTGCCTGCCTCTGCCTCCCCAGTGCTGGGATTAAAGGTGTGCGCCACCACCGCCCGGCTGATATTGGTCATTCTTATAGGTATAAGATGGAATCTCAGAGTTGTCTTGATTTACATTTCTCTGATACGTAAGAATGTTGAGTATTTCCTTAAGTGCTTTTCAGCTATTTTAGATTCTTCAGTTGAGACTTTTCTGTTTAAGTCTGTATCCCATTTTTATTGGATTATTTGTTCTTTTGACCTCAACATCAAATCAACCACACTGAACCTCATAGAAGAGAAAGTGGGAAGTACACTTGAACACATTGGCACAGGATAACACTTCCTAAGTAGAACCCCAGTGGCACAGACAGTGAGAGAAACAATTAATAAATGGTACCTCCTGAAACTGAGAAGCTTCTGTAAAGCAAAGGACACGGTCAATAAGATAAAGTGGCGGCCCATAGAATAGGAAAAGATCTTCACCAACCCCACATCAGACAGAGAGCTTATCTTCAAAATATACAAAGAACTCAAGATATTAGTCATCAAAAGAACAAATAATCCGATATACATATGCTTTCAAGTAATCATTTAATAATTACTTATGACTATTCAAATATTTTTAGTGTTATTTATCCCCTTTTGTTACCTCCCATTTTGTATTACTGTCCCTATCACTACCTACATAAAATTCAACTCCATTCATTTTTTTTTAAATATTTATTTATTTATTACGTATACAATGTTCTGTCTGTGTGCATTCCTGAAGGCCAGAAGAGGGCACCAGACCTCATTACAGATGGTTGTGAGCCACCATGTGGTTGCTGGGAATCGAACTCAGGACCTTTGGAATAGCAGGCAATGCTCTTAACCACTGAGCCATCTCTCCAGCCCCCAACTCCATTCATTTTAACTGTCTTATTAACCCTGATTCTAGAACTTCTTCCTCCTCTATGGGCCATTTTTTTACTTTCCTGGTTTCTGAGGCTCTTCCAGGTATATATGTACATCAAAAGATGTGGAGCTAAGACCAATAAATTAGATAAATCTTGTATTTTTATTTCAGGGAAGGATATTTATTTCCTCTATGCAAGAATTTTACAAATATAATGGAGGATGGTATATTTAAAAGGGAGATTATCTGAATAGAACTTACCATTAACCAGTCTGATGGGCTACTTTCATTATTGGTGTGTGGTATAAGATGTTGAAGCCATACCCCTTTTCTACTATCATCAGCTGCCAAAATATATTAAGAACCACACTTCAGTGCTAAATTTTTTCCAAAAAACACAAATATAAACTGATTAACTTTGAGAAGGGTCATACTCTGTCTTAATTTTGCCCACAGTCATGATCAAGTCATGAAGAAACTATGGGATGGCATTCTATAAGAGACAGGTGAGAACTGAGGACAATTCAGACAGACATAAAGTTCACTATGTCTGTAGCCTGGATGAAGGTGCCAAATATTGGAAGAACCCAATATTGATGTTTACTTTCATGCAGAAAATTGATAGCAGCTTAATTTTCTAAAAGAGAGTGAGTGACTGTTTTCCATCATTGACATTTTCATTAGGTGTTCATATTGTACATATATATATATATATATATATATATATATATATATATATGCTAATAAAGATTCAGTTCTAGGTGTTCCCTTAATACTATTAATTTGGTATATTGATCTACTGAGGAAATGTTCCTTAAAATGTCAAACACTATTATATGATAGGAAGAAAAGAAGATGTATTTTCTTGATGCAAAATTATATTCACCATTAGCACAGTAAACATTGAAGAGAAATATCTCAGTCTCCAACTAGGAAAATCAGAAGAGGAGACAGCATCAGAGGATGTGAACCAGGAACAGGAGGCTTGGATTAGACATTCTACATGATCAAACATCATGTTTTCTTTAATTTTTTGATCCTATATTGTTACAAATACTGTGGTAGTTTGAAGGGCATTGGCCCCCATGGCCTCATGTATTTAAATGATTGTCCCTTAGCAGGTGTTTCCCTGTTGGAGGAAGTGAGTCAATGTGAAGGTGGGCTTTTATTTCTCAGAAGCTCAAACCTTTTCTCTTATATTGCCTACAGCTTAAGATATAGAGCTCTCAGCTACCTCTTTAGGATCAAGTCTGTCTGCATGCTCCCATGCTTCCAGCCATGTTGATAATGGAATGGAATTCTGAACTGTAAGCCAGCCCCAACTAAATGTTTTCCTTTGTAACAGTTGCTCTTGTCTTGGTGTCACTTCCAGAAATATTACCCTAAATAAGACAGATACCCAAATCTGTGCACGCACCTGTGTGTGTGTGTGTGTGTGTGTGTGTGTGTTTACATTTGAATGTTTTTGGGCACATGTGTATGTCACATAAAATGTACGAGTGACTATGGGGATGAAGGAGGTTAGTTGCAGGGAAGGTGGGAGTTAGAAAGGTGAAAACAAGGGGAATGAATATTGTCAAATTATGTGGCATTGTTTTTGAAACTCAACATTATGACAAAATATGTATTATGAGTCAATATATGACAAAAAACAAAGTTAACCAAAAACTTGAGAGAAATTCTCAGGAGTCCAAGAGTTACAGAGGCTTCCAGGGTCTGGCAAAAACCAAAGTCCAGTTTTCTTCCACATCAATTAGATGGAGTATAGTCTGGCAGTCTCTTGATTTCAGCCCATGAAGAAAGAAGTTGAACTTTTTTGTTTCATAATTATACAATAGTGAATTTATCATGATCATCCGACAGATTTTATACAGATGAATTAAAATATAAATATAAAAACAGACCCAAATGTTTTTACTTCCTTTTTTCTTTAAGTATCTTCATTTCAAAGGCTCTAGAAGTCCATCTATTCATTAACTTAACTTTTTACTGAGTTTTGCATCAGTGAGTCAGGCACACCACCCTCTCATGCAGAGAGGGAAGTGTGCAGGTCCAGGACTTGTGGTGCAGGCAGCTGGTGAGACTATCAGATGAGGTTTTTGTTGGAGACTGAAGCACTGTGGGTGGCCAGTTGCTATACTGCTGACAGTAGTAATCTGCCAGGTCTTCAGTTTTCACATTACTGATGGTGAGAGTGAAATCTGTCCCAGATCCACTGCCTGAGAAGCGATCAGGTACCCCAGTGTACCGAGTGGATGCTGCATAGATCAGAGTTTAGGAGCCTGCCCTGGTTTCTGTTGATACCATGCTATAGCTCTACCCACATTCTGACTGGCCTTACAGCTGACGGTGGCTTTGTCTTCTATTGATATAGGTAGAGATTTGGGAGACTGGGTCATCACAATATCCCCATAAGTACCTGCAATCAGAGATAATCAATGATTATACGCATATAAACATAAAGACTTCATGATACAAGTGTTGAAATTTAAAAATTTTCTAATGGCATTATGCCTGTATACTATAAACTTCCAATAGGAAATAGTTATTTCTCTACAAATGAATTATTTTAATATATCATAATACTTTTAAATGTCTCACCAGACACACAGAATAGTAGAAGCGTGAAGATCTGGGTCTGTGACTCCATCTTAATGCCTCTGCCTGTCTGGCACAACTTTAGTTCTCTGAACATATCATGACTTGTAAATATATGAGATTCTGGGTTGGCTTGTAAGGAATTATGCAAAGCAGTCATCAAATAAGGAAGTAAATTTTCTCAGCAGTAGTGTGTGAGAATATTCAGCTCATGTCAACAGTCAAAAATACCATCAAAGAGAGTAAAAATATCACTCAGAACAAAGTCAACACAGAAGTTAAAGGACCAACATTGAGCTCTCAGACCATACATGGCTATTTGTTCTCATGACAGGCTTCTAATCACAATCAAAGACATTTGTAGCAGATATGTTTTACAGATATCACAGTAGAAATACCCTTGATTACAATCCAGAGGAAGCACTAAATATCCAGAATGAAGAAGAGGATATGGAAGTTTAGACTGTGGTCAGAGGGGGATATGAGGGGAGGAGAGACAGAATAACAAAGAGAATGAAGGATAAATATGTTAAAAGAAATTTGTTTTGGCTTGATACTCAGCTCAGATTTAAGAGTATTTATTGATATTTTAGAGGATGCATATTTGTTTCCATGAACTCACATGATAGTTCTCAGCCATCCATAATTCCATTCATGGCACTCACATGCTACACATACATAGATATATACATTTTGAGACGCGAATCCTCAGTTTCTGTTAGAACTACCATGTCTTCTGCCTGTTGCCTCTTTTTTTACCATCATGAGGTCTAATTCTCTGAAAGCACAAATGAACTCTTTCTTTACAACATCTTGATCGTGGTGTTCCATCACAACAATAGAAACATAAGTAATAAAATGGGAGAACCCATCAAACGGGTTTGTAACTATAAGAAGATACACACCTAACCTGAAAAATTGTATGTGGTCCTTATTTTTTTTAATTGAAAAAAAATTCTGCCTCCTCCCTGCCTCCCACCCCCCCTGCTACCCCCACTCCTCTCCCCCTACCACCACTTCTCTCCCCCTCCCTCTCCAGTCCAAAGAGCAGTCACGGTTCCCTGCTCTGTGGGAAGTCCAATGTCTTCCCCGCTCCATCCAGGTCTAGGATGGTGAGTATCCAAACAGGCTAGGCTCCCACAAAGCCAGTGCATGCAGTAGGATCAAATCCCAGTGGCACTGTCCTTGACTTTTCATCAGCCCTCATTGTCTGCCATGTTCAGAGAGTCAGGTTTTATCCCATGTTTTTTCAGTCCCAGTCACGCTGGCCTTGGTGAGCTCCCAATAGATCAGCCCCACTGTCTCAGTGGGTGGGTGCATCAATCGCGGTCCTGACTTCCTTGCTCATGTTCTCCCTCCTTCTGCTCCTCATTTGGGACTTGGAAGCTCAGTCCAGTGCTCCAATGTGGGTCCCCATCCATCGCTGGATGAATGCTCTATGGTGATATGCAAGATATTCATCAGTATGGCTATAGGATAGGGCCATTTCAGGTTTCCACTCCTCAGCTGCCCAAGGAACTAACTGGGGACATCTCCCTGGACACCTGGGAGCCCCTCCATAGTCAGGTCTTTTGCCAACCCTAAGACGGCTCCCTTAATTAAGAAATATACCTCCCTGCTCCCATATCCACTCTTCCATTATCCCAACCATCCCATTCCCCCAAGCTCTCCCCATCTTCCCCTTCTCACTTTTCTCTCCCCAATTCCCCTTACCCCCATCCCACCTCACCCCCAAGTTCCCAATTTTTGCCCGGCAATCTTGGCTACTTCCAATATCCAGGTGGATAACTGTTTTTCTTTGGATTCACCTTCTTATTTAGCATCTCTAGGATCACAAATTATAGGCTAACAATGTCCTTTATTTATGGCTAGAAACCAATTATGAATGAGTACATTCCATGTTCATCTTTTTGGATCTGGGATACCTCACTCAGGATAGTGTTTTCTATTTGCATTCATTTGCATGCAAAATTCAAGATGTCATTGTTTTTTACTGCTGAGTAGTACTCTAATATGTATATATTCCACAATTTCTTCATCCATTGTTCGATTGAAGGGCATCTAGGTTGTTTCCAGTTTCTTGCTATTACAAATAATGCTGCTATGAACATAGTTAAACAAATGTTTTGTAATATGATAGGGCATCTCTTGGGTATATTCCCAAGAGTGGTATTGCTGGGTATTGCTGGGTCCTGGGGTAAATTGATCCCGAATTTCCTGAGAAACCGCCAAACTGATCTCCAAAGTGGTGGCACAAGTTTGCATTCCCACCAGCAATGGATGAGTGTACCCCTTACTCCACAACCTCTCCAGCAAAGAGAGGGAGGGGGAGGGGAGTGGGGAGTGGGGGGAGGGTGAGGGAAAAGGGAGGCTGTGAGGAGGCAGAAATTTTTATTTTAAAAAATTTAGTAAATAAAAAGATGGGAAAAAAGCACACATTGTTGTAATTTGACCTTTTTATTTACTGTCTATATGCCTCTTGCCTTTTTCCTAGGACTGAGATTTGAACATTACAATAAATGTGAGTGAGAGAGTGGCCACATATCATTTCTCATTTCAGATTTGTGAAGCAATGGTGTTTTTCTCACTTAGTGTAATTACAAAGATGCTTTTATCATTATATTCTTTTTTCTATTTTGTTTTACTGAGTCACTGCAAATTTCATTCAGAAACTCATCATTGTTACTTCGCAATTTTTTTATTTTTATTTTTTTTTATTGAAAAAAAAGAAATTTCTGCCTCCTCCCTGCCTCCCATTTCCCTCCCCCTCCTCCCACTCACCCCCCCACTCCTCCCCCTCCCTCTCCAGTCTGAAGAGCAGTCAGGGTTCCCTTTGGAAAAGTCCAAAGTCCTCCCCCCTCAATCCTGGTCTAGGAAGGTGAACATCCAAACTGGCTAGGCTTTCACAAAGTCAGAACATGAAGTAGGATCAAAACCCAGTGCCATTGTCCTTCGCTTCTCAGCAGCCCTCTTTGTCCGCCAAATTCAGAGAGTCCGGTTTTATCCCATGCTTTTTCAGTCACAGTCCAGCTGGCCTTGGTGAGCTCCAATGGATTAGCCCCACTGTCTCCGTGGGTGGGTGAACCCCTTGTGGTCCTGACTTCTTTGCTCATATTCTCCCTCCTTCCGCTCCTCATTGGAACATTGGGAGCTCAGTCTGGTGCTCCAGTGTGGGTCTCTGTCTCTATCTCCATCCATCCCAGATGAAGGTTCTTTGGTGATATGCAAGATATTCATCAGTATGGCTATAGGATAGGGTCATTTCAGGTACCCTATCCTCAGCTGATCCAAGAACTAACTGGGGACATCACCTTGGGCACCAGGGAGCCCCTCTTGGTCCAAGTCTCTTGCCAACCCTAAGATGGTTCCCTTAATTAAGATATGTGCTTCCCTGCTCCCCTAACCAACCTTCCTTTATCCCAATCATCCCGTTTCCCCAAGTTCCCCCCATTCTCCCTTTCTCACTTTTCTCTCCCCTTTTCCCCTTACCCCCCTTCCACCACACCCCCAAGATCCCAATTTTTTGCCTGGCAATCTTGTCTACTTCCCATAACCAGGAGAATAGCTATATGTTTTTCTTTGGGTTCACGTTCTTATTTAGCTTCTCTAGGATATCAAATTATAGACTCACCGACCTTTATTTATCTCTAGAAACCAATAATGAGTGAGTACATCCCAAACTCAAAGCCATCCCACTAAAATCAGGAACACGACAAGGCTGTCCACTCTCTCCATACCTCTTCAATATAGTGCTTGAAGTTTTAGCAATAGCAATAAGGCAACATAACGGGATCAAGGGGATTCGAATTGGAAAGGAAGAAGTTAAACTTTCATTATTTGCAGATGATATGATAGTGTACATAAGCGACCACAAAAACTCCACCAAAGAACTCCTACAGCTGATAAACACCTTTAGTAATGTGGCCGGATACAAATCCACTCCAAAAAAATCAGTCGCCCTCCTATACACAAAGGATATGGAAGCGGAGAGGGAAATCAGAGAAGCATCACCTTTCACGATAGCCAAAAACAGCATAAAATATCTCGGGGTAACTCTAACCAAAGAAGTGAAAGATCTAATAGACAAGAACTTTAAGGCATTGAAGAAAGAAATTGAAGAGGATACCAGAAAATGGAAGGATTTCCCTTGCTCTTGGATTGGGAGGATCAACATAGTAAAAATAGCAATCCTACCAAAGGCAATTTATAGACTCAATGCAATCCCCATCAATATCCCATCAAAATTCTTCACTGATCTTGAGAGGACAATAATCAACTTAATATGAAAAAACAAAAAACCCAAGATAGCCAAAATAATCTTATACAATAAAGTAACTTCTGGAGGCATTACCATCCCTGACTTCAAACTCTATTACACAGCTACAGTAATGAAAACAGTGTGGTATTGGCATAAAAACAGAGAAGTGGACCAATGGAATCGTATAGAAGACCCGGATTTTATCCTACAAACCTATGAACACCTCAGTTTTGATAAAGGTGCTAAAAGTATACAATGGAAGAAAGAAAGCATCTTCAACAAATGGTGCTGGCACAACTAGATGTCAACCTGTAGAAGAATGAAAATAGACCTATATCTATCACCATGCACAAAACTCAAGTCCAAATGGATCAAAGACCTCAATATCAATCTGAATACACTGAACCTGATAGAAGAGAAAGTGGGAAGTACCCTACAACAGATGGGCACAGGCGATCACTTCCTAGGTATAACCCCAGCAGCACAGTCATTAAGGGCAACATTGAATAAATGGGACCTACTGAAACTGAGAAGCTTCTGTAAAGCAAAGGACACTGTCACTAAGACAAAAAGACAACCCACTGACTGGGAGAAGATCTTCACCAACCCTGCAACAGACAAAGGTCTGATCTCCAAAATATATAAAGAACTCACGAAACTAGACTTTAAAATGCTAATTAACCCAATTAAAAAATGGGGCACTGATCAGAACAGAGAATTCTCAACAGAAGAAGTTCAAATGGCCAAAAGACACTTAAGGTCATGCTCAGCCTCCTTAGCGATCAGGGAAATGCAAATCAAAACAACACTGAGATATCATCTTACACCTGTCAGAATGGCTAAAATCAAAAACACCAATGATAGCCTTTGCTGGAGAGGCTGTGGAGGAAGGGGTACCCTCATCCATTGCTGGTGGGAATGCAAATTTGTGCAACCACTTTGGAAAGCAGTGTGGCGGTTTCTCGGGAAATTCGGGATCAACCTACCCATGGACCCAGCAATGCCACTCTTGGGAATATACACATTCGGGTTAGTGTGGAATATATACACATTAGAATACTACTCAGCAGTAAAAAACAATGACTTCTTGAATTTTGCATGCAAATGGATGGAAATAGAAAACACTATCCTTAGTGTGGTAACCCAGACCCAAAAAGATGAACTTTGCAATTTTTAAATCCCATTATGAACTGGCTTGCCAATCAATTACAACACTGTCTAGCAGATACAGTAAAAATGCTTAACTCAGAATGGCTCAGATTTGATACCCTCTTAGCATTCACCACATCTTTTGCCACTAGCACCCTGGTCTCTAGATTAATAATCAGCTTCAAGGGTGGGAGCCTATATCTATGCCGCTTGAACTGGCACACATATAGCTCCCATAGCAGTTCTCTTGATGCATGACATTGCTTAAGCGTCTCCTGTGCACTCTCACATTTGTACTAGAGCCAGCAGGCTTTTCTGAAGCTCATCATCCAGGAGAGTTGTGAATCAATCAGCTGCCAATTGAAGCCAAGGTTATTCAACTCCTTAAGAGCCTTCTCAGCATCCTCTTCAAAGAGAAACTTGACAGACACAGACCCCTCCTGGTGGACTCTCAGGTTGTTGCAGATTGTCATCTCAATCAGTACATTGGTTCCACATGAGTGAAGACTTATTCAAACCCCCCATCACCGTGTTCTGTTTCTCCATATAGTTCACAGTACAGTGTGAACTGTAAGTTGTCTGTACTGTTTGATGAATTTTTTAAGTTATCAATCAAGATGATCTGACAACATATTACTTTTTTTTTTGCAAATATGAACATTTGTCTCTGTGGCAACCTGCTTCAATTTTGAAAGAAAATGAACAGTTGACTTTTTCTTGGGAGAATGACAAGCATTCTCCAATCTTGCTGCAGAAACTGGAGACAGGGCTGAAGATACCACCAACTATGCCCTATATTCTTTGTTATATTCATTAAAGACCCTTCTATTTCTGGTCCTTTCTGGGATTTTTTTCATGAGTTTAGTTGGGTTTTCTGCATTGATTAAAATGATGGTAGGACTTCTGCTTTTTAAAAATTTGTGCTGAATTGCAATTAGTATTTTTGTTTTTGCCCAAACCTTTCATTCCTGAATGAAACCAACTTAGTTACAGAGTACACTTATTTTAAGGTGTTTTTAGATTTCATTTGCAAGAATTGGGGGTTCCTTATGCAAATAAGGGAAATAGGTCTCTGTCTGTCTCTGTCTCTCTGTCTCTGTGTCCTCTGTCTCTGTCTCTCTCTCTCTCTCTGGCTTTCTTCCCTTCTGTCCTTATTTTTTTCATCTGGGTAATACTGGCACTATACAGTGAGTCTTGTGGTGTTTCTTTCTTTTCTATGGCATCAAACCGTTTCAGGAGAGACAACAGAAGCCAGTCATTCATTAAAGGTATGTCAGAATTCCCCAGAGCATCCATATGATCATAAATAAAAAGTTTATTCAACTAATATTAACTACTTCATATTTGATGTTAATCACTGTTTCCACTGAAATACAAAGTGCTTCATCAACAAATGTCACACTATTGATTATTATAAGACAGAAAAAGAAAATCAGTTCTTGCTGCAAAAGTCATATATACCATTTGTGTAGTATAATGTAGAGCAATGTATCCCATTCTACATACTTCGAAAGTAGATGAGGAGACAGCATGTGGACAGGAAGCATAGATCACACATGTTGATTAGGAGGTCAAATGCCATATTTTCTCTCATTTGTGGATCTTGAATTTTTACAAATTCATAACACTGTATGCATCTGTTTATTTATGTTTGAATGTGTGTGAGCACATGTATAGGTCACATAAAAATAAAAGGGAAACTAGGAAAAGAAATGAGGTTAGATGAAGGGAAAGAGTATAGGAAATGAAAAGCAAGGGAAATGATTATTTACAAAATATGGCATAATTTTTATATTGTTCTTTCATGGAACTCAACATTATGTATTCCAGTAAAGAAAACTGATCAAAAGGGAGAACTGAGGGGCTGGAGAGATGGCTCAGTGGTTAAGAGCATTGCCTGCTCTTCCAAAGGTCCTGAGTTCAATTCCCAGCAACCACATGGTGGCTCACAACCATCTGGAATGAGGTCTGGTGCCCTCTTCTGGCCTGCACACGTACACACAGACAGAATATTGTATACATAATAAATAAATAAATATTTAAAAAAAGGGAGAACTGAGAAACTACAGAAATCCAAGAGTGAGGGAGGCTTTTGGAAGCTAAGAAAGGCAAAGGCAAGTTCTCTTCTGTATCATCCAGTAGGAATAAAGTCTACCAGCCTCTGACTTCACCCAGTGGATGCTTGAGATGTACATCTGCCTTCCAGAATTATACAATAATAAATTTATCATGTTCAATTCAGAAATTTTGTGCAGAGGAAATAAAAAAGACACAAATATCTTCATTTCCTTTTGCCTTAGTACCTTCTGTAAAGGTTATAAAAGGCCATCTGTTCATTAACTATCTCTTGAGTTTTGCATAAGTGAGACAGGCACACCAGCTTTCAGGTTTCAGGGGGAAGTGTGTGTGGTGCAGGGAGACTCTGCGAGGAGGTTTTTATGGGAGACTGAAGCACTGTGGGAGAAATGCTGTTACCCTGAACATGGTAATAGTTAGCCAGGACTTCATCCTGGTCACTGCCAATGGTGAGAGGGAAATCTATCCCAGACTCACTGCCTGTGAATCAATCAGGAACCCCAGGGTACCAAGTGGATGCCGAATAAATCAGTAATTTAGAAACCTGCCCTGGTTTCTGTTGGTGCCCTGCTACCCTGATACCCACATTCTGACTGGACTTGCAACTCAGGCTGACCCTGTGTCCTACTGATGCTGATAGTGATCTGTGAGAATGGATCATCACAAGGTTCCCATAGGCCCCTACAATAAGAAATAAACAATGTTTAAACACATATATACTAAAGAGTTTATGATACAAATTTTTAAATTTAAAATGTCTTTTGTAGTGTTATTATGTCTGCATCCTATTGGTTTTCTATAGGAAAATAGATATTTCTCTACAAATGAATTATTTGAAAGTACTATAATACATTTATATTTTCTTACCAGTGACCAGGACATCAGGAGTATGAAGACATGGTCTGTTACTTCATCTTGATGCCCTGTCTTTAGATACATTTCAGTTCTCACTGTAAAGAACTGTTTTATAAAACATCAGCAGCTGGACTGGCCTGTAGGGACCTATACAAGGCAGTCACCAAATGAGGAAGTAAATTGCTTGGTGGTTGGGTTGTAAGAGTATACAGCTTAAATTAACAGTAAAAAATACTAACAAAGAGGGAACGTAATCGCTGAAAAAAAAAGTCAGCATAAAAGCTCAAACCACAAATGTCTAAATGTTCTCAGAACACTCACAATCAAAAACATTTATGTCACGTAAGTTTAATAATTGAAGAACTATCTTTGATTGCAATTCTAATAAAAGAATAAACATGCTGGACAACAACAACAGAAATAAAGAAAAAATAGGAAGTTGATAAAAGAAAGAGAGAGGGAAAAGGAAGAGAGGGAAAAGGAAGAAACTGAGGGGAAGGAAAAGGAAGGGAAGAAAGGAAAAGATGGTTAAAAGGAGAGGGAAGTTTGGATAGGGGAGTAAAGAGAAAATGTGGAGAGGAGAAATGGAGTGGAGGATATAAAGAAGGTGAACTATTAAAAAAGAGAAAGGTTTGGGACAGAGAGTAAGCTCAGTAGTTAAGAGCACTTGTTCCTCTTGTTGAGGACTCAGGTATAATTCCAAGCATTCACAAAGTGGTTCTCAGCCATTCATAGTTCCAGTTATGGTATATACATCATACACACATAGGTACATCTATACATACATGTAGTTCTAGATGTGAGATCTCAGCTTCTGCTCCAACTAGCATGGCTGCTGCATGCTGCCACACCATTCTGCCCTCATACACTCTAACCCTCTGAAATCGCAAATGAACCTCTTCTTTTTAAGTTGCTTTGGTCATGGGGTTCTACCACAACAAAACAAAAGTAATACTATAAAAAGGCACACAAAAACATGAACAATTTTATGTGGACTAGAAGACTGTCATTCCCTGCTGTATCTGTTGACCACTTAATGATTAAACCACTTAATCATTTTTTTTAAAAGAATACATGGATGGTATTTGTTAGCATATTATTTACATTGGACCTTGGATTTTTTTGTCACGAACATTAAATTTGAGTATAGACGTGATAAAATTCTTGAAGGGAGAGTCTATCAACCCAAAATCATACTTCTTTAATATGGAGTGAGGTTTCTGGGTCTTCACATTTAGGGAATGATAGAGAGAGCTTAGAGTGATATATGACCCATGAAGAAGAGACAGGTGGAAGATATATAGTGTGGAAACAATATCATTATATATTTTCTCTCATTTATAAATCTTAGATTTCTAAGCAAAATTACAATTGTAGATCAGTTGCCAAAGGCAAACTAGCAAAAGAAGGAAAGCTGTGGTAAACAAAATATGGAGCAGAGGGAAAAGTAGAGTAAGGGGTGTGTCTTAATTTAGGTTAGTATTTCTGTGATGAAACATTATGACCAAAGCAATTTAAAAGGAATATTACCATTCCAGGTAATATTCAATTCCTGAGGGAAGTCAGAAGAGAAACTCAAATACATTCTATTTATTATTATGGCATATAAAAATGGAAGATATATCAGAGTGACACAAAATTAGAGCTGGCATTATGATAGTGAGCATTCTCAGCCTTCAGAGTTCAAAAGCAAATGGTAAGACAACAGAGAAGAATGTGGGCTATGAAAGAAGGGAAGAAAACAGGAATGCTCTTTTAAAAAACATATATATCACTTTATGTATAATTTGTAGACCCTAGATTATATGGAAAAAATTCTCATATTTATATGTGTTTTGTAAGAAAGTGAGGGAAGAGAGGAATGTAGAAACACAACTAGAGAAAGAATGAACCAAGTAGTATATAAAAAGAGAGAAGTGTAAGAAGAGGGCAAATGAGTAAACTTTTTGTCAAAATGTATGCAATATTTGAGAGGAACTGAAATATTTTTAGACAATATATTGCATAAAAATAATGTATGAGACATAAAAAGGTGGATAAGAATTGTTACAATGTTGAGAGTAAGGAGTCCACCAAGGGATCTCTAATAAAAAAAAAAGTATATTGTTTTCCCAAGCATTCACATGAAAATGTGGCAACATTGATTGCTCTTTTTGAGTACTCAGGATCATTTACAGGCATCCAAATGGCAGTTCACTATAATTCATAACTACAGTCCTAGGGGACCCAATTTGTTCTCTGGCTTCTGAAGGCACCGTATGCACAAGGTATAAGAGATACATACTTGCAGAACAATTAAAAAATAATTAAGTAATCCTTCATCTTAACTTCAGACAATCTAGTCCTATGTTGGATTTCTGGATTCCAGAACTACAGAATGATGAATTTCTTTTGTTTAAGCTGCAGTTTGTGTTAGATTGCTACAAAAGAATTTACAGGGAGAACATAAATTCATTTTACTCAAGGGATCTGTGGGGAAGGCACTGTGCTTATTAATCAACTGCTGGATTTTACAAGCCTACTCATCAAGGTGTTAGGCACACTGGCTGTCAGGGAGACAAAGGAAGTCACCATGTCTGTTCGTGATGCAATGAGATGATAAGACTCAGGGAGGAGGATTATGCTGGAGAACGAAGCTGTGGGATGAGAATGGTAATGCTGCACTCAATAATATTCTGTTAGGTCTTTAGCTTGGACACTGCTGATCACGAGACTGAAAATTTGACCCAGAAAGACTGACAATGAATTGATCAGGAACTCCAGATGGCCATGTAGATTCTCAGGAGACCAGCAGTTTAGGAACCTACCTTGATTTCTGCTGGTGCAAGGTCAAGTGATTCTTCTGGGTAGGTCTGCCAAACTGGATAAACTTACATGTGGTGGAAACCCTCTCTTCTGCTGACATAAGTATGGAGAATGGAGACTGGGTTGTCATGATGTCCCTAAAGGCAACTACAATTGAAAAGGGCTAAATGTCATATACATATGCACATTCAGATATGTCATGACACAATCATTGATATTTAAAATGTTTATTCTAATCTGAATGTGGTGGCATATACCTTTAATCCTAGAATTTGGGAGGCTAAGGCAGGAGGATCTGTTTGCATTTGAGTCCACCCTGGTCCATGTAGTTAATTCCAGCATAGCCAGGGCTATTTAGAAAGACTGGATATGAAGGGGGAAAAGTATTTTCTAATGTATGTATATTATTGGGTTCATATAAAATATAACAGCTATCATCCTTTGTATTCCACAAATACATGGTTTTTCTCTATAAAACCATTATACTGAAAAGATTATGATTTTTTTCACTAGATACCAAGAGCAGTAGGTACATGAGGATCTTGGGCTGTACTTCCATCTTGTGCTGCCCCTGGCTCTCGGATGCAGCTAAGATCTCACATCAAATGTCTTGTATATAAAATCTGAGCAGCTGGGCTATCCTGTAGGTACCCATACGAAGCAGTCACTGAGTAAAGAAGCAAACTGAATGGTATCACGTGAGAGTGGCTATTGTCAGTTCACATCCAATATCATCAGAGAGTGTAAGCACTCATTTGGAAGAAAGGCAACATAGAAACTCAAGGTCCAACTCAAAGTGCTCAAACCACAAATGTCTAAATGCTCTATGACAAGCTTCAACTCACAGCCAAGGACATGTTTATATTAGTTTCAGACTCAGACATTATAGTAAAACTACCTACCTACCTTATTATAACAATCCTTGGGAAATAATCACCAATGTCAGTAATAGTGGAAACCAACAAAAGAAAAGGGTAGGGAAAGGATCTAAATGGGAATCATGCAGCAAGGATAGAAGAAAGAAGTAGGAAGGGCTAAAGGAAAAGAAGGAGTGAGGGAGGGAGGGAAAGAGAAGTAGAGGGAAGGAAAAGAAGGAATGAAAATTTAGTAATGAAAAGGGAAGGGAAAGAAGAAGAAAGGCATAAATAAAACAGATGGGTAATGAAAGAAAATCAAAAAGCAAAAGTGAAAAATTCTAGACTAATTTTTGTCTAACACTGAAACAAAATTTTCAAGCCCCAAATTCACTGATATCCTAATGTCAATGGAGAGAGAGAGAGCCCTGCAGAATCCTGAGCTGCAGTTTTTAGGCCGAGCATCAACCAAAGTGACAAAGACAGGCCCAGACTTCATTCCATGGATTTATGCTGCATCCTCATAACTGTGGAATTATAAAAGCTTTTAAGGTCATTGTAAATGTAAGACAAATAGAAAATTGACACAACCTTTCTGGTGTTAGAGACTGAAAAGAATGGTACAAAACTTGTAAAATGCAGGGAGGTACTGAAAAGCAGTAATTTCTCAAGAAGTCATTTTTCTGCCAACACTGAAGTCCAACACTGACAAGGTTTGTTTTATTTCAGATATTCATGTCCTTGATCACAGGTACTAAATCTGGGGTCATGCATCTGATCCTGTAGACCATGAAAATACTGTTACCAATAAAAGGTTCTGAATGCACATGAATCAAAAACTATTTGAAAATCAGATGTAGAATGAATTTGAGATGTTTCTGACAGTGTGGGCCATCATGGTATTTCACTGCAACCTTGATTCTGAACACAAAACATGTACACTTTACACTATGCATGCGACTAACCATATAACATTTTAATTGAAGCTTTGACACAGATGTTAAATTATTGTGTGATATTTCATGCATTGTAGTACTTTTTCTGCATATACAAAGGTTTTTTTTCCTGCTGTGATAAAAAACAGCAATTTAATTGCATACCATTATTCTTCACCATATTAATTTCAACTTCATATATCTTTTGGATTACATAGCATTAGAATGCTTAACTGTTCATGTGAGGTTGAGTTGCAGATGTGGGTTACATGAAAACTGATTATATTAATTTTACCTTGGGATTAGGACAAAATTTCCAAAAATTTCTAAATACCCCTAATAATACTTCTATAATTTTCTGTAGTGTATTCATGTGAAGTGTGACTCTCAGCATTGATTATTGTAAAATCACAATATCTGCAAAGTTGGAAATAAAGTGAAGTCATGCTACATAGTAGGAAATCAAATATTCAGAGAAAACCACCTTATTTTGTATAAATAAGCAAGTACATCTATGTCACTAACATTCAGAATTCCTTTCATCACTAATAAATAATAAACTTATGAAGTAACAAAATATTTTTAAAACAATTTTTTCATAGTTTATTGTCAGTTATGTGTCTTCTATACCTACATTATAAGCCTATATACCTGATGTTGCCCTAAAACAGGTAATATTGCACTTCAAACACCATGCATTTTATACACAGGTCCCAGAGTTCTCTGTACTGGATTAGACGTGAATTCCTCCTCCATGAGGAAAATATTTCAAGATAACCAGAAGGCACTATGCAAATGTCTAAAGGAGAGAAGCATACAACAACCTTACCCAGCTTTGACACCTATCAATCACAAGGGACCAGCATTTAGCAATAACCCTAAGAATGCAGGAATAGCATATGTGGTGGATTTCAGTAGCCTATGGCCCCCATAGACTCATGTGATTGAATGCTTTGATGATTAGAAGTGGAGATATCAGAAAGTGTATCGTTATTAGAAAAAGTGGGTCATTGTGGGGGTATACTTTGAGATCTCATATGATCAAGCTACACCCAGTGTAACTCATAGGTTTCTTCTGCTGACTGCAGATCAAGATGTAGAACTCTCAGCTCTTTCTCCAGAACCATGCGTGCCTCAATGATTCTGACCATGATGATAATGGACTAAGCCTCTGAAACTGTAAGCCAGTCCCAATTAAATCTTTTCTGTTATCAGAATTGCTGTTGTTTGATGTGGGAGTCCTTTCTGTGTGCTGTGATTACCATTAATGAATAATGAAACTGCTTTGACCTGTTGACAGGAGAGAACTTAGATAGGTGGGGAAGACAGAAATGAATGCTGGGAGAAGGAAGGTAGCAAGAGGGACACCATGGAGCAGCCAGAGACAGACACTGTGAATTTTACCAAGTAAGCCACTGCCACGTGGCAATAGACAGATTAATAGAAATGGCTTAAATTAAGATGTAAGTGTTAGCCAATAAGAAACTAGAGCTAATGGGTCAAGCAGTGATTTAATTAATAGAGTTTCTGTGTGATTATTTAGGTTTTGGGTGGCTGGGCATGAACAAAGGGCTCCTTGCAACAGTTTTTTCATAGTAACAAAACCCTAAGACAATATGTATGTTTAATTGTAATGAATGGCTTTCTAATTGAACCTGCTTAGTAAGAGGAAAATCATGTCTGATACCAGAAGCCTAGTCAACTACCCAGGTAGATTTCTGAAAGAGAATCTAAACATTATAAATTACTAAATGAGCATAGTTTCCAATTACACCATAAATAAATTTTCTTCATACTACAGATAACTATAGTCTTCACAACTCGGCAAGACAATTTCTCTTTCTAATATATGGAAACTTTTATAGAGAACCACAGCCAATAAAAATATAGAGTTGCAGAGTCCAGTTCAAGTGGATATATCTATAAAACTCTCTCATACCTAATGCTCAAAGAATTCTGTGTAAGAGGAGGAAGAAATGCTGTAAGAGGCAGAGAATCAAGAAGTTTACTGTGATATTTTGTTTTCTAGTTTCTTAGATTGGGTTTTTACTAGTCTGAAGAAAACCCATGATCACAGCAACTCATAAAGAAAACATTTAATGAGGTTGGTTCACTTACAGTTTCAGAGGTTCAGTCCATTATTATGATGGGGAGAATGGCAGCATATAGACAGATGTGGTACTGGAGCTGAGAGTGCTGTCTTGCAGACAACAGGTTGTGGACTGACACACTGGGTGGTATTCTGAGCATAGGAAACCTCAAAGTCCATCCCCACAGAAACACTTGCTCCAACAATGACATACTTACTCCAACAAAGCCACACCCCCTAATAGTGTCACTCCTTATGAGATTAGGGGGGGTCAAATGCAAACTATCATATTTAGTAATATCAGAAGATATACCCATGAATTCTCACCTACAAGGTTTCAAAAATTTTTATACACAATGTTCAGAAAAAAATCTACTTATAATACTTATTTATATCATTCTTATAATTCTGGTAACCAAAATACCTGAAGATCTTTAAAAAAGGGGAAACCTTTGGTATCAATATGACAGAAACTCTGAAATTCTTATATATGTAAGCTTCTTTTTTATCTTTGCTAGGTAGAGTGGAGCAAATAGGGTTTGCCTTTTTCCTTTCCAGAGATTGGCCAGCATTTTGTTCCATACACCTAGGTATCTAATACTGTGTTACAGTTGAAAGTTGCGGGCATCATGTCCTTCAAACAGATCAGAATTTCAGAGTTGGCTTCTGACTCCTGCTATGAGTATCATGAACATATTTTCTTTCAAAGATAGTGAGTGATGTATTTCAGTGACTCCCTGGACTGTTCCAATAGCTTTTTTAACTTCTAAGCAATTTGAATAGAGCAATTTGAAAAGGTCTCCAGAGAGAACTTTCTTTATAAGGGCTAGAAGAAAACTCATGTGTTGCGGGAGGTCTTTCCGCCCCTCCAACCAATAGCTGCTGAGATACCAGCCCATTGGGGCGTGGTTTCTCTCCCTTCAAAAAGCTTCTACTTCCGCTCGCTCTCTTCACTTCCTGCTCCACCGGAGACTGGACTGTCTTCCTGGTTGCGCAGAGGGCTGTTGTCTGGGACGGTGATTTGTAAGTTTTTTCCTCTTTAAATAAATACTACCCTATTAATCATAATTCCAAACTGGTGTGGCATTGTTCGTGGCTTACGCCTTCACTCATGTTTTCTCTTTTCTTTACTGTTTTAATTCTCAGAATGAAGTTTCTTCTGCATAACTTGGAGTGCTAATGCTGTAGATACCAGCTGAGGTCACAGATGAGAGAATAAAGTAGCTGGGATGAGCTCTAGAACTGTGTGACTTCCTTTGTGACTTCTGTATAAGTATCAGATGACAAGCATTTATCCTGTAAGCTAGGACAGGGATATTGCATTTGTGAGAGAAATAATCTACAAAGAACAGGAATTTGGACTCTGGTGATGGTTGTCACTTAAAAAGGGTGAAATGGTATTGGAAAATCCTAGAGTGCCTTTCTTGAATGCAAATATTGGGTATAATTAAAATTGGATATTGTCGGTTTGCAATACCTACAATATTTAAATAGCTAATAATTTCACATGACTTCACATTAGTCTCGCATTCATTCAGAATCTTTTGAAGATATTATTATGAATAAGACTCTGTTATCTCCGGCTATCATCCTCCATTTCTTGTATGTCCATTCATAGTATCCTATAAAATTATGCAGACAACTATTTGTAATGGGTGGTACATAGGCCAGGACAGTGGCAAAAGCTACTGATTTATAATATTTTGGAACTGGATTCTGGTGTTCTTGATATGATTAGTGGTAGAGGATCTTGATTGGACATGAAACGACTTCCTCATAGCATGTTCTCTTGATAGCTGAGAAAGTCACTGGGTGAGATAGAACAGTATTCAAATCCTGGTGTATGGGTAATTGTGATGGCTTGCATTTGTATGATACCATACATGAATGTATTTGAATGCTTGACCCGTAAGAAGTCATAATATAAGGAAGTGTGTCCTTTTTGGAATAGGTAGACTTGTTAAAGGAGGTGTATCACTAGGGGGTGGGACTGAAGTCTCCAAAGCCCAACACGATCACTTCCCACTGTCTGCAGGTCAACATATAGGACTCTCCATTCCTTCCCTAACACCATGTCTGCCTGCATGTGACTATGTTTTCCATTATGAGAATAATGAACTAAACCTCTGAAACCTCTGTAAGGCAGCCCCAATTAAATGTTCTTTTAATATATGTAAGAGTTGCCTTGGTCATGGTGTCTCTTCACTACAATAAAAACCCTAACTAAGACAGAAGTTGGTACCAAGGACTGGTGTATTGTAATAGATGTAATCATGCTTTTGTTCCGAAAAATTTGGACTTTATGACTGTTGTTTAGGAAAGTATTAGAATGCTTTAAATACTATTTAATGAGCCATACTAGTAGGAGTGTGAAAACTACTAAAGAAAAAAATTAGTGTGTTTCCTACAGCTCAATCTTGCAATATTTTGATGAAAAAAGTGGCTGCTTTTTACCCTTGTCTGAAGAGTCTACCTGAGAATAAAGTGAAGAGTTTTAGATCAATTACATTGGCAGAGGAAATCATAAAAGATACTAGTATAGGCTTTGTTGTGCGGATACTAGTATTTACTCTTATGAAGATTTATAATTAAAATGATCAAGCTGAGTAAATAAGAAGAACAAAATGTACAGCTTGAGGAGAAAGGGGGCAGGAGGTGAAATGGAGCTAAGTTCTGTGTACAAGGAATTAAAAAATTAAGAAATGGAATAAAGCCAATGCTGACCCAGGACAAAACCCCACCAAGATTAACGTCCAACTTGTGAAAAGGAATTGAAGAACAGCTTAGGTACAGGGATGGTGGTACATAACTTTAATTCCAGTATTCTGAAGATACAGGCTTGTGGATCTCTAAAGTTAAAGGCCAGGCTGGTCTACAGATTGAGTTACAGGATAGCTAAGTTTAGGCAGTGAAGGTAACTATTAAAAACAGAAAACTATTGAAGATGTTATTTAACAAAAGGGCCATGATCCTGCTCAAGCAAACAGCAGAATATGGAAGCTTTGACTATATTGTAAAACAACTGAAAAATGAAAAGGAGCTAGGCATGGTGTCATGTAATCCAGCAGTTAGGGGGGAAGGGCTGGTTATTTACAAGTTCAGGGAAAATGGGCCCTAAATAGTGATTTTCAAGTTACCTTGTAATATATTGTGAAACTTTGAAATTATTCCATTCAAGATGTTAGCAAAAAATGAAATATTAGAGAAAAGAACGTGGTCATATTATGAAAGACTATAGAATTATGTGAGTAATATCTTAAAGCATCATCAGCTTCCACAGCATAGATGATAAGAGTGAAGTCTGCCTCAGACCCACTTCTAATGACTGTGGCAGGAAACTCAGATTCTGTGTTTGACCCTCTGTGGATGAAGAGTTTGGGAGACTGTGCTGGTTTCTGTTGTAACCAGTGCATATAACTAAGTCCATATGGAATAACACTCTTGCTTGCCCTGAAGGAAATGGTGGCCCTTTGCTCTAGAGACATTGCCAAAGAAGTTGGAAACTCAGTCAGCTCAATGTTCCCAGTGGAACCTGAAATGATAAACACACATTGCATCACAGATATACTAAAATTACCTCAGTGTAAAACCATCATGTTTGTGGAATCTTCAACAGCAATCAAGAGCTACACTCTGAGAAAACACAAAATTGAAACAGAATCAATTAAATGTCATAATTTTAATTTTCAGGATACCAGTCCATAGGAAAAAAAGTGATGGTCACAGTGGATACTTCCAGCACTGCATCCACTCATCTGCAACACAGAGCAGTGGTAATCACAGCTGAACCCATGTCTAAGAGCTGGTCTATAGGCTGGCTCTGGGCACTGGAATGCTCCCTTTAAAGAGCAGTCTGCACTGTGGCTAATTCCTCAATATGTAAATAAGTTCAAAGAAGTTTGACTTTGTACTTAAAGAACACCTGCTCTTGGGTCACCCTATGGAAGTTATGATTAGCAAAGTATTCCCTAGAGTATTTTAAATGTATCCCAAGTGATTTTGTGGCTGTCTGAGTAGAATCAGCACTTTCTGTTATTCTGAGCTTCTGTGTGGGGAGTGCACTATAATGCTATGCAGTAAATAATGTGAGTTATAGGAGAACTGTGATTGCTCAGAATTAAACTTTTAAAGGATGATTTTATTTGTATTTTATGTGTCTGTGTGCTTAGTCTACATCTATGTCTACGTGTCACATTTGTGCCTATTGACCTTGGGTCCAAGAAGAGTGCCTTGGAACTGATAGTACTAGACTTGGAGATTAAAACCTGCCATGTGGATGCTGGAACCTGAGACCATGTTTTCTGTAAGAGCAGACATGACTCTCAACCAATGAGTAATCTCTCCATCTCAAAATATTTTTTTAAAAATCTTAAAGCAACAAATTATGTTGCCTTGTGATACTTCTCTCCAAGAGAATATGATTGGGTTTAATGATATAAAGACAAAAAAGGTGGAGTGGTTTAGATGAGAAAGAATTCACTAAGGGTCTTTAACCTAAATGTTATCAGGAACAGAAATGGCAGAGAGTAATGTGCATGGGATGAAGAAGCAGGTTGGAAAACTAAACTTAGAACAAACCAGTGTCACTGAGGATGAGGTAGGTCTCAAAACCAATGCTGAGTCCAGTTGACGCATTCACAAAGTGATTTAAGAATTTTCCTCTGTAATCAATACAAATTAATAAAATCAATCCATGATTCCTGTTGATAAGCACAGAGTTTTGCAGTTCCAACTTGGTTTTTGAGCATGGTGTCAGATATCCTGGCAAACCCCCTACTATGAAACAAGGGGCAGATATGATTTTGAGCTTTGTGTCACTCTTAAAATCTCACCATCACTTCCACACAGGACCACAGTCTTTAAGACAAACCCCAGATTAGCAGGATAACGAGACTTTCATAATCAGGATTTCCTTTATCTAGGGTACCAGAGGCATTGACAATGGTGACCATTGTGTAAAATGTAAGTAAAAGTCGGATGCTTCCATTTCCATGAATTTAATGGGTAAAAATATCTCAGACTGTGATATCCTCTCCAGATGGAATTCAGATGCATGAAGTTCCAGAAACCTCTCTTCTGCACTCTCCTATTGTGTACTGAATTCAGGAGTCTTCCCTGCAGTCAGTCAACAAGGACAACTCTGTGTGGATCTACTGCCTTTTAAACCAAGGGCTATTCAAGTCATTCACAGCCTTCTTCACATCTCTTCAAAACTAAATTTAAGTGGAGAAACCAGCGCAGATGCGCGGCAGACACAGGATGGTCCAAGCTTGAAACACTGAAGCCCACCCTAAGAGCAGATTGCCCCACTACAATTAAATCAAGTAGGTTTTTTGGGGGCTGGCCTGCAGAGAGGTAGGTCTTTCACTGGTGAGGTCCTCTGGAGAAAGGGGAGCCTGGTCCTGTCCCTGAAGACCCTCCTGAGTGGGGAGAGTGTTCTTGGCTGGCAGCGGGTCCTAGGAAACAGTACAGGGACATTTCCTGACCCCCTTGACTCCTCAGTCAGTCTGTGAGGGCTGCCCCCTCTGCTGGGGCTGCTACTCCTCTTCTGTGACCTCACTCGCCCTGGCCCATCCCAGCTTTCACCCAGATGCCTCTTTCATTCTCCCTCCCTTCCTAGGGGCTGAGGGATCACCCAGTTCAGCCTGTTTGGGCACTGGGTCAGGTGCTCGAGGCAGAGGGCAACAGGAGTTTCTTTGTTTTGGGGGCTGGCCTGCAGAGAGGTAGGCCTTTTGTTGAGGAGGTCACTGGCAAACAGGGATTCTGGCCCAGCTCCTGAAGACCCTTCTGAGTGGTGAGAGGGATTTTGGCCTGCGGCAGGAGACAGGAAACGGAGCAAGGGCATTTTCTAAGGAGGGGGGGGGTGCCTGGCCAGCAGGGAAACCTGATCCTGTTTTAAGAGACCCATTAGATGGCATCAATAGAGGAGATTGGCAGGCGCCAAGGCAAGAATTCACCCAACAATCTGAAAAACAACATGAAAACACCAGAACCCAATGATCTTACAACAGAAGGTCTTGAACACCCTAACACAGAAGAAGTAGAAAGAATTGACTTTAAGAAAGCATTAGAGTCCTTTAAACAACATGTAAAAAATGCCCTTATAGAAATGGATGAGAAGTATAACAAAAAGTTTGAAGAAATAAGTAAATACATAAATGATACCCTGGGAAACCAAGAAAAAAGGATCAAACAGGTAATGGAAACAGTTCAAGAATTGAAAACTGAAATGGAAGCAAGGAAGAAAACACAAACCGAGGACCAGCTGGATATGGAAAATCTACGTCAACAAGCAGAGACTAAAGAAACAAGCATAATCAATAGAATACAAGAGATAGAAGAAAGAATCTCAGATTCTGAGGACACCATAGAGAAAATTAATGCACTGATCACAGAAAACAGCAAAGCCAACAAAATCTCATCACAAAACATTCAGGAAATATGGGACACAATAAAAAGATCAAACATAAGAATAATATGAATAGAAGAAGGAGAAGAGTCACAGCTCAAAGGCCCAGAAAATATTTTTAACAAAATTATAGAAGAAAACTTTCCCAACATAAAGAAAGATATTTCTTTGAATATTCAATAAGCATAGAGAACACCAAATAGACTGGATCAAAAAAAATACCCTCACCATATAATAATCAAAACACAAAATATACAGATTAAAGAAAGAATATTAAGAGCTGCAAAGGAAAAAGGCCAAGAAACTTATAAAGGTAAACTGATCAGACTTACACCTGACTTCTCTATGGAAACCATGAAAGCCAGAAGGTCCTGGATAGATGTACTACAGAAACTAAGACCGTGGATGCAAGCCCAAACTGCTATACCCAGCCAAGCTATCATTCACTATCAATGGAGAAAACAAGACCTTCCAGGATAAAAAAAATTTAAACAATACATAGCCGCAAATCCAGACTTACAGAAAGTTATAGGAGAAAAATCACAACCCAAGGAATCCAACATTGCCAACACTGCCTACAATAACTCAGGCATCTAGCAACCCTTCACCAGCACAACTCAAAGAAGGGAGACACACAAACTCTACTACCAAAAACAATAAGAAGAACAAGAATAAACAACCACTGGTCATTAATATCACTTAATATTAATATTAATAATATAGGTGACTCAGTTCACCTATAAAAAGGCACAGGCTAAGAGATTGGATACGAAAACAGGATCCAACATTCTGTTGCTTACAAGAAACACATCTCAACCACAAAAACAGGCATCTACTCAGAGTAAAGGATTGGGAAAAGGTTTTTCAAGCAAATGGTCCTAAGAAAAAAGCAGGTGTGGCCATACTAATTTATAACAAAACTGACTTCAAACTAAAATCAATCAGAAGAGAGCGAGATGGACATTTTATACTTATAACATGAACAATTCATCAGAAGGAAGTCTCAATCCTGAATATCTATGTCCCAAACATAAAAGCACCCATTTATGTAATAGGAATATTACTAGAACTTAAGGCAAACATCAAACCACACACACTAATAGTGGGAGACATGAACACACCTCTCTCACCAATGGACAGGCCAATCAGACAGAAACCTAATAGAGAATTAAGAGACTTATTGGAGGTAATGAAGCAAATAAACTTAACGGACATCTATAGAACATTACACCCAAATAGGAAAGAATACACCTTCTCTGCAGCTCATGGAACCTTCTCGAAAATTGACCACACACTCTGTAACAAAGGAAACCTCCACATACAGAAAAATATCAGTGCCCACCTATGTTTTATCAGATCACCACGGACTAAAGGTAGAAGGCAACAACGATGCAATCCCCAGAAAACCGACAAACTCATGGAAATTGAACAGTCAACAACTGAACCACACCTGGGTCAAGGAAGAAATTAAGAAAGAAATTAAAGTCTTCCTTGAATTTAATGAAAATAAAGAGACAACATACTCAAACCTATGGGAAACAATGAAAGCAGTGCTAAGAGGAAAGCTCATAGCACTAAGTGCCCACTTAAAGAAAACGGAGAAAGCTTACATTGGGGACTTAACAGCACACCTGAAAGCTATAGAAAAAAAGAAACAAACATGCCCAGGAGGAGTAGAAGACTGGAAATAATCAAACTGAGGGCAGAAATCAACAAAATAGAAACACAGAAAACAGTCCAAAGAATCAATGAAACAAAAAGTTGGTTCTTGGAGAAAATCAACAAGATCAACAAACCCCTATCCAAACTAATTAAACAACAGAGAGAGAACACGCAAATATATAAGATCAGAAATGAAAAGGGGGATATAACCACAGACACAAAGGAAATCCAGAGAATGATTAGATCTTACTACAAAAGCCTGTATGCCACAAAACTGGAAAATGCAAAAGAAATGGATATTTTTTAGATAAGTACCATATACCAAAGCTAAACCAAGACCAGGTGAACGATCTAAATAGACCAGTTAGTCGTGAAGAACTAGAAGCTGTTATCCAAAATCTCCCCTCCAAAAAAAGCCCAGAACCAGACGGTTTCAATGCAGTATTCTACCAGAACTTTCAAGAAGACGTAATACCTATACTCCTTAATGTATTTCACAATATAGAGACAGAAGAGTCATTGCCAAATTCCTTTTATGAAGCTACAGTTACCCTGATACCAAAACCACAAAAGACCCAAACAAGAAAGAAAATTACAGACCTATTTCACTCATGAACATTGTTCCAAAAACTCTTAATAAAATACTGGCAAACAGAATCCAAGAACACATTAGAAAAATTATCCATTATGATCAAGTAGGCTTCATCCCAGAGATTCAGGGCTGGTTCAACATATGCAAATCTATCAATGTAACCCACCATATTAATAAACTGAAAAAAAACTATGATCATTTCATTAGATGCTGAAAAAGCATTCAACAAAATACAACACCTCTTTATGATAAAGGTCTTGGAAAGATTAGGGATACAAGGGGCATACCTAAATATAATAAAAGTTATTTACAGCAAGCCAACAGCTATCATTAAATTAAATGGAGAAAAACTTAAAGCCATCACCCTAAAATAAGCAACACGACAAGGATGTTCACTCTCTTCATACCTCTTCAATATAGTGCTTGAAGTTCTAGCAATAGCAATAAGACAACATAAGGGGATCAAGGGGATTTGTATTAGAAAGGAAGAAGTTAAGCTTTCGTTATTTGCAGATGATATGATAGTATACATAAGCGACCCCCAAAATTCTACCAAAGAACTCCTACATCTGATAAACACCTTTATAAAGTGGCAGGTACAAGATCAACTCCAAAAAATCAGTTGCCTTCCTTTACACTAAGGACAAGGAAGCAGAGAGGGAAATCAGAAAAGCATCACCTTTCATCATAGCCACAAATAGCAGAAAATATCTTGGCGTAACTCTGACCAAGGAAGTGAAAGATCTATTTGACAAGAACTTTAAGTCTTTGAAGAAAGAAATTGAAGAGGACACCAGAAAATGGAAGGATCTCCATTGCTCTTTGATTCAGAGGATCAACATGGTAAAAATGGCAATTCTACCAAAAGCAATCTATAGATTCAATGCAATCCCCATCAAAATCCTATCAAAATTCTTCACAGACCTGGAGAAGACAATAATCAACTTTATATGGAAAAACAAAAAACCCAGGATAGCTAAAACAATCTTATACAATAAAGGATTGTCTGGAGGCATTACCATCCCTGACTTCAAACTCTACTACAGAGCTACAGTACTGAAAACAGCTTGGTATTGGCATAAAAACAGAGAAGTCGACCAATGGAATCGAATAGAAGACCCTGACATTAACCCACAAACCTATGAACACCTGATTTTCGATAAAGGAGCTAAAAGTATACAATGGAAAAAAGAGAGCATCTTCAACAAAGTTTGATGGCATAACTGGATGTCAATCTGTAGAAGAATGAAAATAGACCCACATCTATCACCATGCACAAAACTCAAGTCCAAATGGATTAAAGACCTCAATATCAGTCCTAACACACTGAACCTGATAGAAGAGAAAGTGGGAAGTACTCTACA
Organism: Microtus obscurus; assembly: GCA_963919715.1. Classification (NCBI taxonomy): domain Eukaryota; kingdom Metazoa; phylum Chordata; class Mammalia; order Rodentia; family Cricetidae; genus Microtus; species Microtus obscurus. Next base: position 36,586,843 of record CAWTZC010000501.1, on the reverse strand, counting down.
ACAAGTGGGCACAGGAGACCACTTCCTACGTATAACCCCAGGAGCACAGACATTAAGGGCAACATTGAATAAATGGGACCTGCTGAAACTGAGAAGCTTCTGTAAAGCAAAGGACACTGTCACTAAGACAAAAAGGCAACCCACTGACTGGGAGAAGATCTTCACCAACCCAGCAACCGACAAAGGTCTGATTTCCAAAATATATAAAGAACTCAAGAAACTAGAATGTAAAAAATTAATCAACCAAATTATAAAATGGGGCACTGAACTGAACAGAAAATTCTCAACAGAAGAAGTTCAAATGGCCAAAAGACACTTAAGGTCATGCTCAACTTCCTTAGCAATCAAGGAAATGCAAATCAAGACAACTTTAAGATACCATCTTACACCTGCCAGAATGTTTAAAATCAAAAACACCAATGTTAGCCTTTGCTGGAGAGGTTGTGGAGAAAGAAGTACACTCATCCATTGTTGGTGGGTATGCAAACTTTTGCAACCACTTTGGAAAGCAGTGTGGTGGTTTCTCAGGAAATTCGGGATCAACGTACCCCTGGGCCCACCAATACCACACTTGGGAATATACCCAAGAGATACCCTATCATACAAAAAAAGTATATGCTCTAATATTTTTATACAGCATTGTTTGTAATAGCCAGAACCTGGAAACAACCTAGATGCCCTTCAATTGAAGAATGGATGAAGAAAGTATGATATATATATATATATATATATTAGTGTACCACTCAGCAGTAAAAAACAATGACTTCTTGAATTTTGCATGCGAATGGATGGAAATAGAAAACACTACCCTGAGTGAGGTAAGCCAGACCCCAAAAGAGGAACATGGGATGTACTCACTCATATTTGGTTTCTAGCCATAGATAAAGGACATTGAGCCTATAATTCGTGATCCTAGAGAAGCTAAATAAGAAGGTGAACCCAAAGAAAGACATATAGTCATCGTCCTGGAGATTAACTTTCATCGGGCGATGAAAGGAGACAGAGACAGAGACCCACATCCGAGCACCGGACAGAAATCTCAAGGTCCAAATCAGGAGCAGAAGGAGAGAGAGCATGAGCAAGGAACTCAGGACCAAGAGGGGTGCACCCACATACTGAGACATTGGGGATGATCTATCGGGAACTCAACAAGGCCAGCTGGACTGGGTCTGAAAAAGTCTGGGATAAAACCGGACTCGCTGAACATGGAGGACAATGAGGACTGCTGAGAAGTCAAGAACAATGACTCTGGGTTTGGATCCTACTGCACATACTGGCTTTGCAGGAGCCTAGGCAGTTTGGATGCTCACCTTACTAGACCTGGATAGAGGTGGGTGGTCCTTGAACTTCCCACAAGGCAGGGAACCCGGACTACTCTATGGGCTGACGAGTGAGGGGAACTTGGTTGGGGGAGGGGGAGGGAGAGGGATATGGGAGGCGGTGGAGGGGAGGAGGCAAATATCTTTAATAAATAAATAAAAAAAAGCAAAAAAAACACTAAACTTAATGTTCCCCACCAGATGATATCCTGCGTTATTACAGAGTACATCTCACAACCTCCCCATACTTTTCTTCTGCCTCAGGAAAGGCTTCCATCTCTATGTCACTTACAGCACAGTGTGAGCCATTTTCCCCCTTGCACTTGATGGAGGATTGTTAAGTGTTTTCAATGATGATGATTTTGTTACAGGTCAGTTTGTTTTGCACCTGAGAAGTTTGTGTCCATGACAATATGTTACAATTTTGAAAGTAAATGGACAGTTGAGTTTCTCATTATGCTTGATATTTAAGAAGGCAATTTTTTAAAATTATTATTTTATTTTTATTTATTAAAGATTTCTGTCTCTTCCCCACTGCTGCCTCCCCTTCCCTCCCCCTCCCCAATCAAACCCCCCTTCCTCGTCTGCCCAAAGAGCAATCAGGGTTCCCTGCCCTGTGGGAAGTCCAAGGACCACCCACCTCTATCCAGGTCTAGTAAGGTGAGCATCCAAACTGCAAGAAGGCAATTTTTGGCTGACCATAGAATACCTTCATGATGGGTTCTGACACATTGTAGTGGTGGTGGTGGAACCCATACTGTCCTGTAACTTCCCAAGACTAAGTATGTGTTTTCCAGAATCAGGAGAACCATGGCTTTGAGGCAGGAGAGTCATCTTAAATCCAGTTCGTTGCCTAAATACCTGATGAATTATTTAGTATTCACTTTGGTTTAGTTAGTACCTCCAGAACCATTTCTTCTTTTTCTGATGCATATAGATTATACATGTTCTGGCTTGGGAGGCTCAGAAATGGTGCTTCAAGTAAGACTTGATTTAACTGGATGAAAACAGTTAAATTGACGGGGAAGAGACAGAAATCTTTAATAAATAAATAAATTTTAAAAAAATAAAAAATATAAAAAAGAAAACATATGGAGCTGTTGTGTTACATGTTTGGAGGTGAGTTCCAGTTTCTGCTGCTTAGGTATCAATTACTAACTGTTGTAACAGGTGAGCTATTTCTGCCAAACCATCTAACCATCTCCACCAGAACTCATGACACTTGGGAAGCCTTTAAATTTTTTAAGGTTTGAAAAAAGGGAAAGAAGAAGGTAAGTTAGACTCTATCTTTGCTCAGTACCACAGTTATCTCTATTACAGAGCTACAGTATTGAAAACAGCTTGGTATTGGCATAAAAACAGAGAAGTTGACCAATGGAATCGAATAGAAGACCTGGACTTTAACCCACAAACCTATGAACACCTGATTTTTGATAAAGAAGCTAAAAGTATACAATGGAAAAAAGAGAGCATCTTCAACAAATTGTGCTGGCAAGACTGGATGTCAATCAGTAGAAGAATGAAAATAGATCCATATCTATCACCATGCACAAAACTCCAGTCCAAATGGATTAAAGACCTCAATATCAGTCCGAACACACTGAACCTGATAGAAGAGAAAATGGGAAGTACTCTACAACACATGGGCATAGGAGACCACTTCCTACATATAACCCCAGCAGCACAGACATTAGGGGCCTCATTGAATAAATGGGACCTCCTGAGACTGAGAAGCTTCTGTAAATCAAAGGACGCTGTCACTAAGACAAAAAGGCAACCCCCTGAGTGGGAGAAAATCTTCACCAACCCCGCAATTGCTTGCAAATTTTAAGATGTCATTATTTTTCTTTGCTATATAGTACTCCATTCTGTAAATGTACCATCTTTTCCTTGTCTATAGTTCAGTCGAGAGGCATTTAGGTTTTTTTCAGGTTTTGGCTATGACAAAAAATGCTGCTATGAACACAGTTGAGCACATGTTCTTGTGATACTATTGAGCATATTTTGGGTATATACCCAAAAGTGGTATTGCTGGGTTTGAGGAAGGTTGCTTCCTAATTTTCTGAGAAATTGCCATACTGATATCCAAAGGGACTGTACCAGCTTGCAGTCCCACCAGCAATGGAACAGTGTCCCCTTTAAAACCTCTCTAGCATAAGTTGTCATCAGTGTTTTTAATCTTGGCCATTCTTAAAGGTGTAAGATGGAATCTCAGAGTTGTTTTGATTTGCATTTCTCTGATGCTTAAGGATGTTGAGTATTTTCTTAAGTGTCTTTCAACTAGATTCTTCAGTTGAGACTTTTTTGTTTAAGTCTGTACCCCATTTTTATTGGATTATTTTGTTCTTTTTATCCAAATATAAAAACAACCACACTGAACCTCATAGAAGAGAAAGTGGGAAGTACACTTGAACACATTGTCACAGGAGAACACTTCCTAATAGAACCCCAGTAGCACAGACACTGAGAGAAACAATTAATAAATGGTACCGCCTGAAACTGAGAAGCTTCTATAAAGCATAGGACATGGTCAATAAGATAAACTGGCAGCCCACAGAATAGGAAAGGATCTTTACCAACCCCACATCAGACAGAGAGCTGATCTCCAAAATATACAGAGAACTCAAGATATTGGCCATCAAAAGAACAAATAATCTAATATACTTATGCTATCAAGAAATCATTTAATGATTACTTATGACTATTCAAATATTTTTAGTGTTAATTATTCCTTTTGTTACCTCTCCTTTTGTATTACTGTCCCTATCACTAACTTATAAAACTCCACTTCATCCATTTTAACTATTTTGTTGTTCACTGTCCCTCTGTCCTATTAATCCTGTTTCTAGAACTTTTCTCACCTTCATGGGCCATTTTTACTTTCCTGGTTTCTGGGGCTCTTCCCGGTTATATATGTACATCAAAAAATGTGGAGCTAAGACCCATATATTAGATAAATCTTGTATTTTTAATTCTGTGAATGACATTTATTTCCTCTGTAAAAGAATTTTACAAATATAATGAAGGATGCTATATTTAATAGAGAGATTATCTGAATAGAACTAACCATTAACCAATCTGATGGATTACTTTCATTATTGGTGTGTGATATCAGATGATGCATCAATACCCCTTTTCTACTATCATCAGCTGCCAAAATGTATTAAGAACCAGACTATCAATGGTGAATTTTTTCAACAAAACACATATATAAACTGATTAACTTTGAGAAAGGTCATACTCTGTCTTAATTTTGCCCGCAGTCATGATCAAGCATGACTGAAGAAACTATGGGATGGTATTCTATAAGAGACAGGTGAGAACTGAGGACAATTCAGACAGACATAAAGTTCACTACTGTCTGTACCCTGCATGAAGGTACCAAATATTTGAAGAACCCAATATTGATGTTTACTTTCATGCAGAAAATTGATAGCAGTTTAATTTTCTAAAAGAGAGTGACTGTTTTCCATTATTGGTATTTTCATTTGGTGTTCATATTGTTTATATATATATATTAAAGATTCAATTCTAGCTGTCCCCTTAATAGTATTAATTTGGTATATTGATCTGCTGAGGAATTGTTACTTAACAAATGTCAAACACTATTTATTATATGATAGAAAGAAAAGAAGGTGTGTTTATTTGATGCAAAATTATATTCACCATTATCACAGTTAACTTTGGAGAGAAGTATCTCAGTCTCCAACTAGGAAAAGCAGAAGAGGAGACAGCATAAGGGGATGTGAACCAGAAACAGGAGGCATGGGTTAAATATTCTACAGTATCAAACATCATGTTTTCTCTAATTTGTAGATCCTATGTTGAAGTATTTTGAAGGGCATTGGCCCCCACAGCCTCATGTATTTAAATGATAGACCCTTAGCAGGTGTATCCCTGTTAGAGGAAGAGAATCAATGTGAAGGTGGGCTTTAATTTTCAGAAGCTCAAGCCAGTTCATCTCTGTTGCCTACTGCTCAAGATATAAAGCTCTCAGCTACCTCTTTAGCACCAAATCTGTCTGCATGCTGCCATGCTTCCTGCTATGATGATAATGGACTTACATTCTGAACTTTAAACCAGCCCCAACTAAATATTTTCCTTTATAACAGTTGCTCTTGTCATGATGACACTTCCAGAAATAATACCCTAGATCCTTAAATCTGTGTGTGTGTGTCCATGCATTCATGAATGTGTGTACGTGTATGTGTATGTGTGTGTATATTTGTTTATGTTTGAGTGTGTTTGGGCACATGAGCATGCCACATAAAAATGTAAGAGTAACCATGGGGATGAAGAAGGTTAGTTGCAGGGAAGGTGGGAGTTAGAAAGGATAAAACAAAGGGGATGAATATTGTCAAAGTATGTGGTATTGTTTTTGAAACTCAACATTACAGATGGGCAAAAACCAAAGTTAACCAAAAACTTGAGAGAAATTCGTGGGAGTCCAAGAGTTACAGAAACTTCCAGGGTTTGGCAAAAGCAAAAGTCCAGTTCTCTTCCAGATCCATCAGAGGGAGTATAGTCTGGCAGTCTCTTGATTTCAGCCCATAAAGAAACAAGTTGAACTTTTTTATTTCAGAATTATACAATAGTGAATTTATCATGATCAACCACAGATTTTGTACAGATGAAATAAAATATAATTATAGAAACAGACACAAATGTTTTTACTTCCTTTTTCCTTAAGTACCTTCATTTAAAAGGCTCTGGAAGTCCATATGTTCATTTACTTTTTACTGTGTTTTGCATCAGTGAGTCAGGCACACCACACTCTCATGCAGAGAGGGAAGTGTGCAGGTCTAGGACTTGTGGTGTAGGCAGCTGGTGAGTCTATCAGATGAGGTTTTTGTTCGAGGCTGAAGCACTGTGGGAGGCCAGTTGCTATACTGCTGACAGTAGTAATCTGCCATGTCTTCAGCCTTCACATTATTGATGGTGAGAGTGAAATCTGTCCCAGATCCACTGCCTATGAAGCGATCAGGTACCCCAGTGTTCCGAGTGGATGCTGAGTAGATCAGGAGTTTAGGAGCCTTCCCTGGTTTCTGTTGATACCATGCTATAGCTGTACCCACATTCTGACTGGATTTACAACTCATGATGGCTTTGTCTTCTATTGATACAGGTAGAGATTTGGGAGACTGGGTCATCACAATATCCCCATAAGTACCTGTAATCAGAGATAAGCAGTAGTTATACATATATATAGACATAAAATCTTCATGATACAAATGTTGAAATTTAAAAATTTTCAAATGGCATTATGCCTGCATACTATAAATTTCCTATAGGAAATAGCTATTTCCTTATAAATGAACTATAAGATATTACAATGCTTTTAAACATCTTACCAGACACACAGAACAGCAGAAATATGAAGATCTGGGTCTGTGACTCCATAGTAAGGCCTCTGCCTGTCTGGCACAACTTCAGTTCTCTAAGCATATCATGGTTGCTAAATATATCAGGTTCTGGGATGGCCTGTAAGTAACTATGCAAAGCAGTCATCAAATAAGGAAGTAAATTGCCTCAGCAGTGGTGTGTGGGATTATTCAGCTCATATCAACAGTCAAAAATACCATCAAAGAGAGTAAATATATCACTCAGAACAAAGTCAACACAGAAGTTCAAGGACCCAACATAGAGCTCTTAGACTACACATGGCTAGATGTTTTCATGACAAGCTTCTAATCACAATCAAAGACATTTGTAGCAGATAAGTTTTACAGATATCATAGTAGAAATACCCTTGATTACATTCCAGAGGAAGTACTAAATATCCAGAAAAAAAAGAAAGGAAGAGGAAAGGAATAAAGGAAGAAAAGAAGAGGAAAGAATGAGGAAAGGAGTGGATGGAAAGGCAAGAAAGAATAGAATGGAGAAGAGGATAGACTGTCTTTGAGGGGAGTATGAGTGAAGGAGAGGCACAATAGCAAAAAGAATAAAGGATAAATATTTTAAAAGAAATTTGTTTTGGCTTGACACTCAGCTCAGTGTTTAGAGCCTTTGTTGATATTTCACAGGATGTAGATTTGTTTCCATGAACTCACATGATAGTTCTCAGCCATCTATAATTCCATTCATGGCACTCACATGGTACACATTCATAGACATAATGCATTTTGTGATGTGAATCCTCAGTTTCTGTTCAAACTACCATGTCTGCCTTTCTGCTTTCTTCTTCTTCTTAACCATTATGAAGTCTAATTCTCTGAAATCCCAAATGAACTCCTTCTTTACAAGTTGTCTTGATCATGGTGTTCATCACAATGGAAACATAGCTAAGAAAAAGGGAGAACCCATCAAATGGATTTGTAATTGTAAGAAGATACATGAACAATTGTGTGTGGTCTGTAAGACTGTCATTCTCTTCTGTATCTGTGGGCTCCAAAAACCAGATGATCAATTTGTTTTTAAGTAATGTATAAATGTTATTAGTTAACCTATTGTTTGCATGAAGCCTTAGAGTTACACTTCATAAAAATTAAATTTAAATATAAATATGAGATATGAGTCTAGGTAGAGTCTATCAATGCAAAATCATACATTCTTAGTATAAAGTCAGATATCTGCATCTCCTGTTGTGAAAGCAGGTATAGATATGGATCTTTTTTCATTGTTCTACAGGCTGACATTCAGTTATGCTAGCAGCATTTGTTAAAGATACGTTCTTCCTTCCATTGTATATAATTTTAGCTCCTTTGTTGAAAATCAGGTGTTCATCGGTTTGTGGATTAATATCTGGGTCTTCGATTCCATTGGTCAAGTTTCTGTTTTTATGCCAATACCAAGTTTTTTTCATTACTGTAGCTCTGTAATAGAGTTTGAAGTCAGGGGTGGTAATGCCTCCAGAAGTTCCTTTATTGTAAAGGATTGTTTTGGCTATCCTGTTTTTTCTTTTTTCCATATAAAGTTGATTATTGTTCTTTCAAGGTCTGTGATGAACTTTGTTGGGATTTTGATGGGGAATGCATTGAATCTATAGATTGCTTTTGGTCGAATTGCCATTTTTACTATGTTGATCCTCCCAATCCAAGAGCCTGGGAGATCCTTCCATTTTCTGGTATTCTCTTCAATTTCTTTCTTCAAAGACTTAAAGTTCTTGTCAAATAGATCTTTCACTTCCTTGGTTAGCGTTACCCAAAGATACTTTATGCTATTTGTGGCTATCGTGAAAGGTGATGCTTTTCTGATTTCCTTCTCTCCTTCTTTGTTCTTTGTGTATAGGAGGACAAATGATTATTTTGGAGTTGATCTTGTATCCTGCCACATGACTAAAGGTGTTTACCACCATGTACAAAACTCAAGTCCATTGGATTAAAGACCTCAATATAAATCTGACCATACTGAACCTGACAAGAAAGTGGGAAGTAGTCTGCATCACATGGTCACAGAAGACCACTTCCTGAGTAGAACCCCTGTAGCACAGACAATAAGAACATCAATGAACAAATGGGACCTCCTGAAACTGAGAAGCTTCTGTAATGCAAAGGATACTGTCATTAAGACAAAAAGGCAACCTACTGAATGGGAGAAGATCTTCATGAACCCCACATCAGACAAAGGTCTGATCTCCAAAATATATAAAGAACTCAAGAAACTAGACACTAAAACTCTAATTAACCTAATTAAAAAATAGGGTACTGAACTGAACATAGAATTCTCAAGAGAAGTAGTTCAAATGGCAAAAAGATACTTAAGGGAATGTTTAACTTCCTTACTTATCAGGGAGATACAAATCAAAGCAACTCTGAGATACCAATCTTACACCTGTCAGAATGGCTAGAATCAAAAACACCAATGATAGCCTATGCTGGAGAAGATGTGGAGTAAGGGGTACACTCATTCATTGTTGGTAGGAATGTAAACTTGTGCAACAACTTTGGAAATCAGTGTGGTGGTTTCTCAGGAAACTGGGAGTCAACCTACCTCAGGTTCCAGCAATTCCGCTCTGGGGATATACCCAAGAGATGCCCAATCATACTACAAAAGTGTTGCAGGAGGTCTTTCCACTCGTCCAGACAATAGCCGCTGAGATACCAGCCCATTTGGGTGTGGTCTCTCTCTTTAAAAAAGCAGTGTCCTCCCTCCTCAATCTCTCTTACTTTCTGCTCTGCTTCCAGCGACTAGACTCCATCCTGTGTTGCGGGAGGTCTTTCCGCCCCTCCAACCAATAGCTGCTGATATATCAGCCCATTGGGGCGTAGTTTCTCTGCATTCAAAAAGCCTCTATTTCCTTCCGCTCGCTCTCTCTTGAGTTCCTGCTCCGCTGGCGACTAGACTCCCTTTCTGGTTGTGCAGAGAGCTGTTGTCTGGGATCGTGATCTGTAAGTTTTTCCTCTTTAAATAAATACTAGCCTAGTAATAATAATTCCAAACTGGTGTGGCATTGTTCGTAGCTTACGCCTTCACCTGGCGCCCAACAAGACCTGTTTTGGGTACCAACTGCACAAGAAGATCCCAACTTGGTTAGCTGAAATGGTGCACATCTTGTACAACATTCTGGCCAGACCTCCACAAAATACTCAGAGACTATTTGCAATTTTAAAAGACATTGATCTTGAAATTTAACCATCATTTTACTTTCACAGGATCCCCCAGAAAGAATGTCGCCCCCATAATTCTAGAGAACGACGTCCCCTCTCCCAGTAAAGTTTGCCCCCGGGTTTAGGGACATCATTTAGGGGTTGGGAGGTTGGGGGAGGAATTTTATAAGCTTAGGGATCATTTTGAAAAAAAAAAGAGGGATGATGGGATAATAGATTTGTAATTGTGAGTTACAATTTTTAGACAAATATATTGCTATTGATACTTGTATATTGATACAAAGTTAAATTATATTGACTATTGTATGCATGCATGTTTCTACCTCTGTTTAAAATATTTTTTATGTATTGACATATATTGTATCGATATTTACCATATTGCAATGTATATTTGTACATTGTTTATATTTGGAGGTCATTATCCTCATTTGTTACACAGATGTTTATTGTCTTAGTCTTTAAGTTAGATAGATGTTTATAATTATATAGATTAATAGTCATCTAAGTTTGCCATTTATAATTAGACTAATTAGGTTATTTAGATATATAGAGATTATACTCAGTATAGATAGCTGATCTTCAACCTCTTCAAAGAGCTGTAGAAAATGGCCTTTAATCTAACTCAGAGTTTTGTGGTAGTGAGACACAATTGCTCCTGGCAACACCGCTCTATTCTCGAGAGAATGTTGAGCACCAAAGACACTCCACCTGGAGCCTTTCTTTTTGACAGAACTGGCCTTGGGGCAAAGAAATGCCCATACCTTAACCACTGACAGAGATACAGAGCATGCATCAATGGATAAAACAGGACTGTCATATCCTGCCAAGACAGGGTAAGATAGTTTTGAAAAGTTGCTTGCCTTTGAAAATGGTATGTCAGTTATGTTAGGCCTTAGCCAAAGTTGGTTGCTTCAACGCTGCAAACGTGACTTTGGGTGATTGCCCAGGTAGCTAGTTGTCCCTGTGATTTGTTGCAGGTTTTTGTTTTACTGAACTTCCTAATTACCCAGGTAACATTATTTCCCTTTTCAGATCTTTGATGGGGTTGAAGACTATATAACTATAGTTACTTTTCTCTCATGACTTGGCCAAGTTATTTATTATACAAGTCCTAAGCTAGTTAGAATAGGATATTTATACTTATTGTATATAATTTCGTAGTAGGTTTAGAACTCTCTTACTTAAACAAAAGGGGGAGGTGTTGTGGGAGGTCTTTCTGCCCCTCCAACCAATAGCTGCTGAGATACCAGCCCATTGGGGCGTGGTTTCTCTCCATTCAAAAAGCCTCTATTTCTTTCCGCTCGCTCTCTCTTGAGTTCCTGCTCGTCTGGCGACTAGACTCCCTTTCTGGTTGTGCAGAGAGCTGTTAACTGGGATCGTGATCTGTAAGTTTTTCCTCTTTAAATAAATACTACCCTAGTAATAATAATTCCAAACTGGTGTGGCATTGTTCGTGGCTTACGCCTTCATTCCTGATTGCACAGAGGGCTGTTGTCTGGGACGGTGATCTGTAAGGTTTTTCCCCTTTAAATTAATACCACCTTATTAATCATAATTCCAAACTGCTGTGGGATTGTTTGTGACTTACACCTTCACCTGGCACCCAACATTTGGTTTTAGGACCTCTCCTTCCCCTGCTCGGCTGCCGGCCACGAGTTCAGCTTGGCACAAGCCCTCCCTTCCTCAGCCATGGCCTGTGCCTTGCGGCCTGTGCCTTGTGCGTGGAGCCAGCAGTTTAATATAAATTATCACGCACTGGCTTTTCTTGCTGCAGTTTTTTATATTTTTCTTTTAGACACCTCAGATTGACTTCAAGTCCCCACGTACCCTATTATTTGCCTCCCCATGTGGATTTAAACTCCACAGGCCCCCGTAGTCTCTGCCCACATGGTTTGCTCTTTTCTGAGTCATTTTCAAATCTCCCTTGCAAGCACAGCTCTTAAGCAGTGCGAACCAGAGCATGTGGTTGCCGGTTGCCAAAAGCTGCAACCCCTCGGGGTGACTCTGTCATGTGGAGGCATACACGGCTTCCAGGTTACTCTTCTCTACCCCTGGATTCTGGGTTTATGGTTCCGTGTACGAAATTGATTTAATTACATTTACTTTTATGAGCAACTTGCATTTCCCAGTTTTTAACAAATACTAGGCAGACACTGAAACAGGACCCCATTTTCGTTGTGACTTGGCAACAGCGCCACCTGCTGGATAATAGGTAGTATGGCAGTTTTCATTTCTAACACAAATTTTACTGCTTTGCTTACGAATACAATGGGTTATATCATGCAAGGTTTATATGACTATGGGGATAACTTAATTTACTGGTTACTAGGTTTCAGTATTCTTTTGCATATTCTATCATTTAGGAAGAATATGGCACTCCTAAGAACCATACAATCTTTACTAGAAACCCATGAAGGTCAGGAGATTCAGGATTCAAAAGAGACAATAATAAAGGACTTGAAATGCTTGAAGAAATTATTGGCGCTAGTGAACAGAGTAAGAAGGCACAAGGACAGGATACAATGCTACCACCAGCTATTAGAACTGGCTTACCTAGGGTTTTAGTGACATACCCTATACTTAAATCTGATAAAGCGTCAACTTCTAAAGGCTCAAAGGGAGTCAGAGAAGCTAGATGGACGCCAATAACAATGAATGATCTAAAAGAAATTAAGCAAGCTATTGTTAATTTTGGCTTGCACTCTGTATATGTAAAGGAAATGATAAGGACTTGGGCTTCTAATGCTAGAGCTACCCACCATAATTTCCATCAGTTAGTGTCTGCAGTTTTAGAAAATGGACCTTCCTTGATGTCTGGAATTTATTTCAGAGAAGAATCCAAACATATGGAACAGCAAGGAAGAGCAAAAGGTATGGAGGTTTCCACAGGTCCAAGCTCTTTATGACGATGAAGTACTGTGTCAATGTCACCAAGCAGCTTTAAATGCTTGGAATAGGATGCAAGATCCAGCAGAAAGGATTGAATCATATACCAGAATTAGGGAGGGACAGAGAGAACCCTTTATTGACTTTTGCAAAGATTAATTAAGGCTCTGGACATAGGGGTAACAGACCCAGAAGCTAGATGAATACTTCTCGAATCTCTAGCCTTTGAGAATGCAAACATAGAATCCAAAAAGATAATTGGGCCTTTAAAGTCTAGATCAGCACCTACAGATAAATGGATTCAGCATACAATAAATGTTGAGACGTGTAGCTATAATGATGAATCTTGAGACGTTTAGCTTTAATGATGAATCTTGGGTACGAGAAGCGATTTCCGAAGCAATGAGGAGAAATCAAATTACCAGGTGTTTTAATTGTGGTAAATTAGGACATCTGAAAAGGGATTGCAGACACAGAATTTCTAGGAATAATATCTCCTCTGGGAATGACAAAAATAGAAGACCCCGGCCTTAAGGTATATGTAGGAGATGCGGTAAAGGCCGACACTGGTTTAACGAATGCAGGTCAACAACAAACAGACAAGGCACCCCGATACCATCTGGAAACTCCTTGAGGGGCCTCTCGCAGGCCCTCAAGCCAACAGTGGCCCAGTCATTCCCAGTCACAGTGGAGAACGTGCCTTACCAAGAAAATTAAAAGCTCCAATTTCTGCTGTAAAAAGTAATACTGGTCTAAATGATGAATTACGTGTGGAGGATGAGTCAAAAAAACCAGTAGGACAGAGTAAACGTATATTTTGGCAGACTGTGTTGCCCTCACGACTTGGTCCCAGTGCCCAAACAGGCTGAGCTGGAGGATGGTATGGGCCTGAAGAGGGGAGGCAGAAGGTAGGGGATTTCTGGATGCAAGCTGGGTGGGATAGGAAGAGAGAGGCAGTATCCGGGGATAATAGCCCCTGCAGGAATACTAAGAAGTGTAGGGGGATGAGGAATGTCTGTGCTCCACCTCTGGGCTGCTGCCATGTGTTGGGAACTCACTCACCCCACTGATGTATCTTCTGGTAGTGAGATCAGGTCTCCTTGCTGGCCAGGTAGCTCACAAACAAAAGGCCTACCTTGTTTGCTGCATGCAGGCTATTCAAAGAAAGGACCTCTTCCATTTCTTTAAGGGAGATTTTTGCTTCCTGTTTAAGAGTCTCCATCATTTTCATAAGGTTACGTTTAAAGTCGATTTATTCTACTTCTTGTGGGTTAGGATTTTCAAGTCTTCCTGTTGTGTGTTCACTGGATTCTAAAGTTATGATGTTGCTTTTCAGGATGTTGGAAGAATTCTTGCATTGGTGCCTGCCCATCTCTTCCTCTCCAGATTCCCCCAGCATGGGAGCAGGCCTTCTTGTAGGTTTACAAGGACCTTGCAGACAAAAAGGCAGGCTTTATGGATACCCTCAGCATGGGAGTAGGGCCTCTTGCAAGGCTCCAAGGACCTTGTAGACAAAAATGCCAGCTCTCCAGATCCTCCCATCATGGGAACAGTGTTTCTTATCAGATTCCCAGGACCTTGCAGACAAAAAGGCAGGCTCCACATGATTATGTGGGAGGTGTCAACAATTTTTCCACCTTCCATTTTCTTCAGCTTCATCATTCCATGTCCCAATGATTTCATTGTAGGGTTCTTTAACTTATTGTTTAAACTATTACTAGGTATTGTGTTATGAAGTTGTGAACGGAATTTACCCTGACTTTTTTCTTAGGAAGTTTATTTCTATTTCATAGAACACCTACTGATTGTTTAATGTTGATTTTATATCTTGGTCTTTGTTTTTATCCTGTTCTTTTCTGAAATTATATTCTGGTTGAGTTTTGAGTGTTTTATAACCATAAGAACATGTCGTGAAAATTTGACTTCATCATTTGTTATTTATATCTCTTTTATATTTTTTTCTTGCTGCTATTCTATGACTGAGGTTTGGGCATTACATTGAATAAGAGCAAGAAAGTGGGCATGCAACCTTTTCTCCTTGAAGATTTGAGAAGCAACACTCTGTATTTCACCACTTACTGTAATTATAATGATATTTTTATCATTCATAATCTTTGTTATTGTTTTATCTTATCTCACTGCATCTTTACCAATTTCTTGCAGAAAAACATCTCTGTTTCAATGTTATTATTGTTCAATTGCATTGTGGAATGCCTTGTCAATCAATCGCAACATGGTCTAGCAGACCTCAATATAAATCTGACCACACCAAACCTGATAGAAGAGAAAGTGGAAAGTAGTCTACAACACATGGGTACAGGAGACCACTTCCTACATATAACCCCTGTAGCACAGTCAATAAGAGCAACAATGAATAAGTGGTACCTCTGAAACTGAGAAGCTTCTGTAATGCAAAGGACACTTACATTAAGACAAAAAGACAAACTATTGAATGGGAGAAGATCTTCACCAACCCCGCATCAGACAAAGGTCTGATCTCCAAAATATACACATTAATTTTCTACTCAGTGGTAAAAAACAATAACATCTTGAATTTTGCATGCAAATGGGTGGAAATAGAAAATATTTTACTGAGTGAGATTATCCAGACTAACATTGTGATTAAAAATTATGTCTATCTTTTAGAAAGGTGATGGGATGCTTTGGATGATATATATTATATATGTATATATGATACATGGGACATATTTCAAATGTCATGGTGGTTGTTCATTTCTCATGCTGTTTAATTAAAACATTTCTCTTATGGTTTTTACTTTGAATCTAAAGAAACAAGCAGTGGGCTAATATTACCCTCTGTTATTTTATCAGGAAATCTCTTACCATCTATTTCCATTCCATGTGTTAGTTGCCTATTTCCTTGCTGTTCACTGGCCATAAATCCATGAGAATAAAGGGGCAGAAGCAGCAGCAGGGAGTTTGGATGGCCTGTTAACATGATGGAAATAACCTGGAAGAAAACGTCGGTGAGGCAGCTCAACTTCATTCCAGAGTGAGGAGAGATATAATGGTGTTGACAGTGCCTCAGGAATCACATAATTTGCATTAAATTGCCTGATCCTAACATAAAGCTCCTAATTCAAGTCTTAGTTAACACATGCAGAACCACATCTCTATTACAATGCATCTACAACATGTCTAAGAGGGAGTAGAGGAATGTCACCAGGGAAGGAGAGCAGGAGTCTTTGTCATTAAGGGTAACTGGACTGCCTCTGGATAGATAGACAAATGTAGCACATATGTAAAAGGCAGTTTATGAAGGTGAAAACCTGGTGTTAAGATGAGGTGCTTAATATTCCCTTCTCCTCAGCTATGTTTGAGTTTCCTCAAACAGTGTTGGACATACTATACTCCTTCCTGATAGTCATTGTTTATGTATTCTTCTCATGAAGAAACATTTTTCCAGTACTCTCATGATTGAAATACTCTATTTCTATGTGCATAACATTTTATATATCTTCTATAGTGCTGTCTTCAGGGTCATGAAATGTCTTAGTTGTGATTTTCTTGTAATGTTCTTATTTCTCCCTCAATTGAAAATACAATTTTGCTTTATGATTACAAACCACTTATGAGTGAGAACATGTAATAACTGTCTTCCTGGGTCTGCATTACCTCACTCAAAATAATGTTTTCTAGCTCCATCCATTTGCCTGCAAAATTCAAGATGTCGTTATTTTTTTCTGCTGTGTAGTAAGTACTCCATTGTGCAAATGTACCATATTTTCCTTATCCATTCTTCAGTTGAAGGGCATTTACATTGTTTCCAGGTTCTGGCTGTGTCAAACAATGCTGCTATGAACATAGTTAGCACAAGTACTTCTTAACCCCAGAGAACCTAGACAACAATAAGGACCATTAGAGAGACATACAGAGATCTAATACATCGGTAGTAGAAAAAGACAAGATCTCCCAAGTAGTTTGGGAGCATGGGACCTTGGGAGAGGGTTGAAGGAGAATGAATAATTGCTGAAATACAGTTAACTGATTGGGTTCAGATCCTCACCAACCACACATCAGACAGATCACTAATCTCCAAAATAAAAATCTCATAAAACTAGACATCAAAATTCCAAATAATCCAATTAGAAAATGGGCTACAGATCTAAACAAAGAATTCTCATCAGAACATGATTAAATGGTTTGGTCAAGATTGGGGAAGGACAGAAAAGGAGAAGAAAGAAAGACATATTGTTGAAGGAAGGTCACTTGTTGGTTCCTCGCCCCTTAACTCTGAAATAATCACACAGAAACTGTATTGATTAAATCAATGCTTGGCCCACTAGCTCTAGCTTCTTATTGGCTAACTCTTGCATATTAATTTAACCCATTTCTGTTAATCTGTGTATCGCCACATGGCTATGGCTTACCAGCAAAAGTTTCAGCATGTCTGTCTCCATCAGTGGCTCCATGGCTTCTTCTTTTTTCCACACCTTTTTCCTGGCAGCAAGCAGTTTAATTTTCCCTGCCTAGTTCTGCTCTACCCTATCACTTGCTCAAGACAGTTTCTTTATTCATTAACAAAGAAAGGCAAAACATAGACAGAACAACCTCCCAAACCACAGATCTTGATGGTGGGAGCCATTATGGGGCTATCATGAAACCTGGCAGCAGTGAAATTCCCAGGAATTCACAAAGATAACACCAGCTATGCCCTTAAACAAGAGTGGAGAGATTACCTAAACTGGTCTGCCCCTAAAGTCAGATTTCGGCATCAGAAAACCTTCACCTATCAACTAATGGAAGTAGATGCAGAGATCCACAGCTAAGTACGGGACCAAGATTACAGAGACAAGTCAAAGAGAGAAAAATGTTTATATCAGTAAGAATTCAAGACCATTGTGGTCATACCCACAGAAATAGCTGATCTGAGCTAGCAGGAGCTCACTGACTCTGGACTGATAGCAAGGGAACCTGTATGCAATCAAACTATGCCCTCCAAATATTGGTGACCTGTGTGTGGCTTGGGCAGTCTGTAAGGCTACTATCAGTGGGATAAGAACTTATCCCTATTGTTTGAACTGACTTACTGGAGTCCATTATTTTTGGAGGCATACCTTGTTCAGCCTAAATTTGTGGTAGAAGGCCTTGGTCCTGCCTCAAAGTGATGTGTCAAACTATGTTGACTCCCCGTGGGAACCCTTACATTCTCTGAGGAGTCGGTGGGGGGGAGAAGTGATTGTGGGGGAGCAGGAGGAAGGAGAGAGTGATAACTGGGATAGATACAAAAAATGAGGAAAGATCATTTTGAAATTATATTAAAATAAAAAGAAAATTGAGTAAAATTAATTCATTTCTATTAAAGATTTTAAGGAGCAGAAAGATCCGTCAGATGCCAAAGACACTTGCACCCAAGCCTGATGTCATACCCTACTTTAATCCCCAGACCCAAATGACACAGAAACAATCATGTGCAAGTGTACTCTGAAGTCCACAACTATGCCATGTCAAAGTGTACCTAGAATCATGCTCACATATACACAAAAACAAATGCATACTCACAATGACACAGAAAAGACTACCTAATTTATCAAAATATGGAAGAGTAAAATAATTCATGGAAATGGAAAGAAAAAGAAACAGAAGAAATGGATACCAGTAAGGAAATAAGAAAGCACCACAGAATTCAGTAAAAGAGCTGAAACATTTTTCTTAGAGCCTCCACCTTTGCACTTGTCATTACTTAGTCACATAGAGTATTATATATTAGATACTGAAAGTTCAGAACTGTAAAAATAAATCCCTCATATTCAAGCAGCAGAGCTTGTGTTAATGTGTTACAGAATGAATAGAAAGATAATATTGAGTTCTTATTTACATTTTCATTTAAAGTTATTTTTCACATGTAAATACATAAGAGACATTGAACCCATTGTTTTTGCTGGTCTCTTCAAACTATTTAGCAACTGTTTTAACACACCAGTCTCGGGCAGCAAGGGGAAGTGTGCAGGTCCAGGGCTGTGTGGTGTAGCTAACTGGTGAGAATCTTCTCAGAGAGGTTTTTGTTGGAGGCTGAAGCACTGTGGGAGGAGTACCAAGTTGTTGCTGACAGTAATAATCTGCCAGGTCTTCATTCTGGACACTGCTGATGGTGAGAATGAAATCTGTCCCAGATCCACTGCCTGTGAAGCGTTCAGAGACTCCAGGGTACCGAGTGGATGCATAGCAGATCAGCAGTTTTGGAGCCTGCCCTGGTTTCTGCTGGTACCAAGCCAAGTAGTTAGCCATACCAGATAAAAGACTCTGACTGGACTTACAGTTGATAGTGACCTTCTCTCCTGCTGACACAGTCATGGAGGATGGAGACTGGGTCAGCATGATATCTGCACCGGCACCTGCAAACAAGAATAATATGCATGCACAGAAATGGTAACACTTAAAACTTGTCATTTCATAACCTGTAATGTCATATTCAAGAGTGTATTTCTTACACACATTGTAAAATTCTTGTATAAAAGAAGTGACTCCAAAAATATTATAAATTTCTCACCAGACACCCAGAGGAACAGGCACGTGACGACCTGGGTCTGTGACTTCATATTGCTCTGCCTGCCTCTCTGACACACCCACATTCTCACTGAAAAGCCCTGGTTTATAAATTCTGATCAACTGGGCTGGGCTGTAGGGGCCCATGCAAAACAGTCAGCAAATACCTAATGAAAAGTCTGGGCAGTATGTGTAAATGGCTGGTGCTATTCAATACAAAATACCATCATGGGCCGTGTGAGAAATCACTGATATCAGTTTACTGCTCTCAAGCAGAAATCTATTAGGTACTCTAATAACATTTTTGGGGTGAGGTTCAAGACATATTTAAATCAGCTTGATTTTGCAGCAATGTTAGCAAAGCTTTCTCAGATAAATAGTACTATGGAAATGATATGATATTCTCAAAAATTTACAACAACAAAAGAAACTAAGGGTAAGAAAATATGCAAGGAAATAAAGGGAGAGCAGAGGGAGGTAAAGAGGAAAAGAAGTGAGAAAGTAAGTATTAAGGCTAAATTTGTTTATCTCCTATCTTTTAATCCGTTATTTATTAAAAACTTATTTTTTTATATTTTAAATATCAATCCCTGTTCCCCCTCCCTCCTTTCATCTGCTTCCCTTAACCCACCCCCATCTGCTGCTTCATTAAATTAAAGACTCCTCTGGGAAATCAACTAAGTCTGTCCCATCAACTCTTTGAGAGGGGATCAAGGCCCGCCCTGCCCCCATGCCTAGACTGAACAAATTATCTCTCCATAGAGAATTGGCTCCACAAAGCCAATAAATAACTTCAGTAATATGGCAGGATACAATATTAACTCAAAAAATCAGTAGCCCTCCTATGTACAAATGATAAATGGACATAAGATAAATCAGAGAAACATCATCCTTCACAATATCCTCAAAAACAAAAACATATTGGGGTACCTCTAACAAAACAAGTTAAATACCTGTATGACAAGAACATTAAGTCTTTGAAGAATGAAATTGAAAAGGATATCAGAAAATGGAAAGCTCTCGCATGTTCTTAGATAGGTAGGATCAACATACTCAAAAGGGCAATCTTACCAAAAGCAATATACAGATTTGATGAATCTCCATTAATATCATTGAATAGATATTAACATACCTTGAAATGACAATGATAAATTTTATATGGAGAAACAAACCCAGGATAGCCAATAACATATTGTACAATAAAGGAATATCTGGAGGCATCATCATACCTGACTTAAAGCTCTATTATAGAGCTACAGTAATGAAAACAGCTTGGTATTGGCATGAATAGAAATAGGTGGACCATCATTTTGGGACTGGGATACCTCACTCAGGATAGTGTTTTCTATCTCTATCCATTTGCATGCAAAATTCGTGAAGTCATTAATTTTTTACTGCTGAGTAGTACTCTAATATGTATATTTTCCACACTTTCTTCATCCATTCTTTCATTGAAGGGCATCTAAGTTGTTTCCAGGTTCTGGCTATTACAAATAATGCTGCTATGAACATAGTTGAACAAATGCTTTTGTCATATGATAGGGCATCTCTTGGGTATATTCCCAAGAGTGGTATTGCTGGGTCCAGGGGTAGGTTGATCCCGAATTTCCTGAGAAATCGCCACACTGATTTCCAAAGTGGTTGCACAAGTTTGCATTCCCACCAGCAATGGATGAGTGTGCCCCTTCCTCCACAACCTCTCCAGCAATGGCTATCATTGGTGTTTTTGATTTTAGCCATTCTGACAGGTGTAAGATGGTATCTCAAAGAAACAGGTGGACCAATGGAATTAAATAAAAGACCTGAATATTAACCCACACAACTATGAATGCCTAATTTTAGACAAAGAAGCTAAAAATATAAAATGTAAAAAAGAAAGCATCTTTAGCAAATGGCATAACGAGATGTCAACATGCAGAAGAATGCATATAGACCTATATTTACCCAAATGCACAAAACTCAATTCCAAATAAATCAAAGACCTTAATAAATCCCACCACATGGAAACCCATAGAAGAGAAAGTAAAAAATACCCTTTAATGCATTGACACAGGGAACACCTCCTAAATATGAAACCAGTATCACAGTCACTGAAAGCAACAATTAATAAATGGGACATCCAGAAAATGAGAAGCTTCTTTAAAGCTAAGGCAACAGTCAAAAAGACAAAACAGTTGCCTAAAAATGGGAAAATATTTCAGCAACCCCACATCTGACAGATGGCTGGTCTCCAAAATATATCAAGAATTTGAGAAACTAGACATCAAACTATCAAATAATCCACTGAAAAAAATTGGGTACACATCTAAGAAGACAATTCTCAACAGAAGAATCTCAAATGGCCATAAGACACTTAAATAAATGCTCAACATTTTTAGTCACCAGGGAAGCTCAAATCAAAATGACTCTGATATACCATCTTACACCAATCAGAATGGCTAAGTTCAAGAACACCGATGGCAGCTTATCCTAGAGAGGATGTGGAGTAAGGGGATGTCCTCTATTGATGGTAGGAGTGCAAACATTTAGTGCTACTGTGTAAATAAGTAAGGTGGTTTATCAGAATATTAGGAATCAGTCTATCTCAAGACCCAGCAATATCACTTTTAGGAGCATAAGCAAAAAAAGCACACTCACACCACAGGGACATTTTCTCAAGTATGTTCATAGCAGCATTTTTGTTGTAATAGACAAGAAATGGAAACAATCTATATGCCCACAATCAAAGAATGGATAAAGAAAGTTGGGTACATTAAATCCATGCTTATAGTGAGGAAAATAAACTATCGGCTCCAGTTTGTGGACTAAACAAAGGATAGAAAGACAAAGACCAGCCCAGAATTCACTGTGTGGAAATACTGGGAAACATAAATTGAAAATTGAGATGGGAGAAGCTATAATCTCAAAGCCAAGGCAAACCCAGCAGAAACTAATAATTTTTCTCTGCACAACTTCAGGAGATCTGAAAACAAATTCTAGATTTGGGGAAATGGGAGGGGAACAAAACAAACTGGGTTTCTTCAAGTAGTCCTGGATGAAAACCAACACTGCCAAGAGTGCTTATTTTGGAAATGCATATTCTAGAATGATCTAGAAATTAGCAGTACTGTAACTGGTTGAAAATGGTCCTATTGTCATAGTGAGCAAGTAAAAATCTCTCTTTTAAAATGTGTGTTATTAATCAAGTGGTTACAAGGCAGATCATGGCATTCGATGTCCAAAGTAATGTGGTTATTTGATGTTAAGGTTTAAACATTTAACAAAGAATAATATTGAAAAATAAATATTAATTTAAATAACATACATTTCCCTTTTATTTTGCAGAGTTTGTTAATTTTATACATTTACATTTCATGTAAAATTTGTAAATTGCTTCTCATAAGCATATTAAGATATACTCTATATACTGCTAATAAGCTATCATATTAGAGATACAAGCAGGATGTGGATTAAGGAAGTTTGTAATCTCAAGGTCAAGAATATGAGAAATGAGTACCTGCCCCTATCAATGTCTAACAGATTGGGCTGTGATCTCTGTCTTTGCTAAACTTTGTACTTTGTTTTGTGACAGCTATAATGAGCTCAGCTTGTGCTTTGATATCATTTACGGCTGCTCATTCAGTTTGGACACATGGAGACTGGGATCTTATAAATCCAAAGACTCCTGTGGTTAAGCATGTGTTTTCACAGTATGTAAGGGAAATAAATGGACTTTTTTTCTGACTGAAAGGACAAAAATCCCTTTCCTTTTTTGTATAATAGGAAAAGTCTGACTATCCTTATTTAGTAAATTTAGTAAATAAAACATCATGGAAAGAAGTGAAAAATCACATGCATAATTACAAAATATTACTTGTGTTACTGCTTTTCACACAAGTAATATTTTCATCCCTGGTGCATTTGATTTCTTGGACTGTGATTGAAAGTCAACTAACTAGAAACCAATTAACTGAAAACAACCAAGATTAATTTGTTTTCTTTGGAGCCAGGAAGTCTAATATTGATGAACTTGTACTCATAGGACACAGCACTCTCTTCCATAGATACGACTGTACATGAAGGCACATGGAAGTCATACTTCATCCTCACAATCAGCATAATTGGGGCTGAGATTGTCATCATTTATTATGGTGTAAAAGGCACACAATCTCCACATACACTGCTTAGCCTAAAATGTAAACTTCCCTATTTTAGATGGTCCAAGTGCTACCACATGTTACTTACCTTTGGGACATCATAAAAAAATTGCCTGAAATTGTGTGCGAGAAAGAACAACAGACCAATAAGTTAAAGCTGAGTTCTATGCCCCATGGGAAACAGAGCTTCACTCAGGCAAAATCATAATGGTGCTTCAGCTCCAGCTTCCTCAGTATGGAAATATCAAGCAGATGAATAAACACTATTAATTCTCCTCTAAATATATAGATATGGGAATGGGGTAGCTGAGGTGCAGAAAGGACAAAGACAAGAGCAAGGAAAGAGATATTTTGATTGAGGGAACCATTATGAAGTTAGCAAGAAACCTGACACAAGAGAAATTCCGAGGAATTCACAAGGATAACTCCAGCTAAGACCGTAAGCAATAGAGCATGGTGGTGGGGTGGAGTGAGGGAAGGGGAGAGGGGGAGAGAGAAGGGAGAAGAGGAGGATTGGGGAGAACTTGGGGGAGTGGGGTGATTGAGATGGAGGAAGGGCGGATATGGGAGCAGGGAAGAAGATATCTTCATTATGGGAGCCCCATTTTGGGGTTGGCAATAGACTTGGCTCTAGAGGGGAGCCCAGGTGTCCACGGGGAAGTCCCTAACTAGGTCCTTGGGCAGCAGAGGGGAGTTTGCCTGAACTGGCCTTGCCCCACTATCACACTGATGATTATCTCGAATATCACCATAGAATCTTCCTCCGGCGATGGATGGAGATAGAGACAGAGACCCACATCAGAACAAGGGACTGAGCTGCCAAGGTCCAGGTGAAGAGCAGATGGAGGGAGAAGATGAGCAAGGAAGTCAGGACTGTGAGGGGTTGGTCCACCCACTGAGACAGCATGTCTGATCTAATGCGAGCTCACCAAATCTAGAGGGACCTGGTCTGAACGAGCATGTGATCAAACCAGACTCTCTGAATGTGGCCGCCAATGGGGGCAGACTGAGAAACCATCGATAATAGCACTAGACATCTTTCTACTGCATGTGCTGGCTTTTTGGGACCCTCGTCTATTTGGATGCACACCTGCCTAGGTCTGGATGGAGGGGAGAGGGCCTTGGACTTCCCACAGGGCAGGGGACCCTCTCTCTTAAGGAGGGAGGGGGGAGGAGAATGGAGGAGGGAAGTGTAAATTTTTGAATGGAAAAAAATAAAAAAGTCTAATTTTGTGCAGAACTAGTCTAACTCCCTAATCTTTAACTTTGCAAGTCTCTTCCATTTCTAAACTCTTTTTTTTTGTGTTCAGTTTCTATTCCTTGGTGTGTTTGTTATATTATTGGTTGGAGTTTCTGTTCTTGCTGGTTATGACACATTTCCAGTTGCCCAGTCATCCTTCTTAAGCCCATTCAATTTTTCATCTCTGATATGTGATTTTCATCATCTTCTTTTAATTTTATCAAGAATTTTGAAATTTTCCCTGTAGGATTTCTTCTTGAACTTGAGAAATGCAAGGATTCTTGTTTACCCATCAAATTATTCATTTGATCTTGGAAATATTTATTAGTACCTCTTGAATTGCGATTTTGTAATTAAGTCTGCCTTCCTAGGAAGAGGATTTTTCTAATGTATTTGGCAAAGGTCTTTCTCTGTTTTTCTGATGAGTTGCTTTGAGGGGCTCAATGTGTGCAGGAGTTGTGTCTTTGACCATTTTCATGGAGTTTTCATATTGCTGTACTGATGCTTCTGATTTCATCCTCAGCTTATTTCTCTCTGAAATCAATCTGTCTAGCTCATTTTTCAATCTGTACTTTTCTCATCAAACCTCTGAAGTATTAGAATCCATAAAGGCATGCTGGTGGTACAGTTTGACATATAGTTATTGTTCTGGGGAAATAATTTGCACTTTATTTGTGGGCAAACCCTTTGTTCAGCATTTTGACAAGGGTTTTCCTAGGGCTCTGCCTAGATGGTATCATTCTTTTCTTCTTCTGTAACTTGTTCAAAGTTTACAAAATTTATTGTACCTCTCTCCCATTTTCTGCCATTTCTTAGTTGAGTTTTACCAGCTTTGATTTAGCACATACCTGCTCTACTTGGAATTGTATACACTGAAAGTTCTGATTCTTATCATTATACTTCTTGTATTCTAAATTAGCATTTTCATGTTTAAGAACATCTATTTTAGCTTCCATATATTTATTATCATATCATAGATTTCCTGTATGTTCCCACGTTCTGTCTTGAGTGCTTGTGATAGATATTTTATTGTCACTCCAATAGTGTTGCTTGCTCTGGTTCTGTTGAAGTTGGTGATATTCTTTTGATTTAATTTTAGAACAGTTGTTTTTAAAAACAATTATTTCTTATAGATTTTCCAGTTTTGGGGAGGAGTATAAGATTTCTAAATACTTGTTAGTGATTATCAGGATTTCATTTGAATGTGTTGTGAGCCTCTGTCTTCTACCTCTGACTTTATTAATTTAGATTACGTTTTTCCCTCTTGATTAATTTGCATGCTGTTGTCCATCTATTTATTTGAAGGTCAAATTCATTGAATACTTTTATGCATTGCTATTTAAAATTCTATTTCATTAGTTTTCCCCATAATATTGATAACTTCTTACTGCTGATTGCCTTTGCGTTTGATTCAATCATTTCCTAACACCTTGAGGCTCACCATTAGGTGTTTATATAAGGTCTCTCTGAATTTGGTGATTTATTTGATGCCTTTCTTGTTTTAATGTAGGCATTCAAAGCCATGAATGTTCCTCTCAGCAGCATATGGCTAACTACCAAAGACTCTAGGTAACTGTGTTGTCATTTTCATTTGATTCTAGGAATTGTTTGTTTTTCTCCCTTACTTATTCATTCAATCAATCAATGGTCACTCAAGAGGCTACTGGATAGTCGTAATAATGCTGACAGTAGAATCTGCCAGGTCTTCAGCCTTTACACTGTTGATGGGTGAGAGTGAAACCTGTCTGAGAGCCACTGCATGTAAAGCAGTCAGGGACCCCAATGTTTCAAGTGGATGCCCAGTAGATCAGTAGTTTAGGAGCCTGTCCTGGTTTCTGCTGGTACCATGTCAAGAAGTTATAGGCACTGTACAAAAGAATCTGACTGGATTTGCAGCTGATGGTGACCTTCTCTCCTGCTGACACAGCCAGTGAGGATGGACACCAGGTCATCACGATATCTGAATAGGCACCTGCAATCAGGAATAGACAGTGATGATGCATAATATGAAAAATCAGAATATATCAGCAGTTGATATTTGTCATTTAGTATCTTGTAATATATTGTCAGAGTATTATTGTGTAAGACATATTCTGACATAGCACACATTGCAAATTTTTTATATACAAAGAAGTGATTTTAAAAAGATGATATTATTTGTGAATTTCTCACCAGACAACCAGAGCAGCAGGGACATGAGAACCTGGGTTTGTGACACCACGTTGCTCCCCGTGCCTCTCTGATGTATCTTAGTTCTCACTCAAGGGGCTTAGTATATAAGTTAAAGGAAGTTGGGTTGAGTTAGAGAAGCTCATGTAAAGCAGTCAGCAAATACATAAGGAAATGCATGTGCAGTGTGTGTGAGTAGCTGGTGTCAATCAATTGGCAAAAATAATATCATGGGGAGTGTGAGCAATCACTGAATGTTGTCATCTTATAGCACTCAAACAAAAGTATATTTAGCACTCTAATAACAACTTTGCTTTAAAATCTGTGATATTTTTATATCAGTTTGTTTTGCAGAAATGTTAGGAAAGCTATCTAAGATGAACAATACTATAGAAATTATAAAATATGTTCAAACATCACAAAACAACTTAGAGTAAAAAATGCAATAATAGAAAGAAATCGTTAAGGCAGAAAAAGAAGAAAGGAAGGCAGAGTAAGACACTAAACAGAGAAATAGAGAGAAAAGGATTAGATTATATTTTCTTTTTTTCTGTGTGCATATTATTTTATAGTGTAGGTGTATGTGTGTATTTGTTGGCATGTGTGTGTGTGTGTGTGTGTGTGTGTGTATGTGTGAGAGACAGAGAGATAAAACTAGAAGGTGACTGGGGAAGAAAAGATAGCAGGAAAGTGAAGGAGAAATGGGGAAGATTAGCACATATGGTCAAAATATATGATATACTGAAAAAAACATTGCTTTTAAGAAAATTGTCTATACTGAATTTACACTTATAGAAAAATTTAAGTGACTGCAAGGTGGCTCACATACCAAAAACACTTGACATCAATCCTGTTGTCAAGTGTGATTTGTTTCCCAGAACCCAAATGACAAAGGAACAATGAAGTCCAAGCTGTTCTCTGATCTCCACAACAAGATCATGTCACATGTGCACCTAGAAATATGCACACAACATTCAAATGCGCACTCACATTGACAAAGAAATCTTAATCTACTAAAAATGTAATAGAAATTTAAAGAAAAAACAGAAGAAATTGTAACCATTAAGGATGTAAGAAACCCCAAGAATATGGATCTGTATCTAATACTAAGCTTTGTGATTTATAGATAAACTAGGTAGCCCCTGACCTTAATAAAAGCAATAAAATTGTTAAAAAAAGAATATGGAAAAGTAGGAAAAACTCTTTCCCACAGCTTCTAAAGCAAAATACACTTTGTCACCATCATCACTTCAGCCCAAAGAGTCCTATGATCGATACCAGAATTCCAGAACTACAGAAAGATAAATTCCTCATATTCAAGCAACAGAGTTTGTGGTATTGGGTAAGAAAAGATATAGAAAGAGAATACTGAATTTTCCTCTGCATTTTCACATACTGGATTTTCATACCAAAAGAATTGAGAGACATTGAAACCCTTATATTTTGCTCAGCTCTGAAAACATTTTGATCAGAGTTTTAGGCTCACTGTCCCCCAGGCAGAAGGGAGAAGTGTGCAGCTGCAGGGCAGAATGCTGTGCAGGCAGCTGTTGAGATTCTCAGAAGTTTTTGTTGGAGGCTGAAGCACTGTGGGAGGATACTCATTAGCTTGCATACAGTAGTAATCTGCCAAGTCTTCAGCCTGGACACTGCTGATGGTAAGAGTGAAATCTGTCTCAGATCCACTGCCTATGAAGCGATCAGGGACCCCAGTGTACCGAGTGGATGCATAGTAGATCAGTAGTTTAGGAGCCTGTCCTGCTTTCTGCTGGTACCAATACAAGTAGGTCTTCTTGTCTTCACTGTATACAAGACTCTTACTAGACTTGCAATTGATGGTGACCTTCTCTCCTGCTGACACAGCCAGGAAGGATGGAGACTGTGTCATCACAATATCAGCACATGCACCTGTAATAAGGAATACAAAATGAAGATTCATAATATGCAAGCAGAGAATGTAGTAACAGTTGAAATTTGTTATTTAATAAATTTCCAATGTCACCTTGTCAGTGTATATCTTACACAATACTATAAGAAATATTATAACACATATTCCAAATTTCTTACATATGAAGAAGTGATTCTACAAGGATTATAACACTTTTAAATTTCTCACCAGACACCCAGAGCAGCAGGGACATGAAGATCTGTACCTGTGACTCCATCTTGCTCTGCCTACCTATATGATGCAGCTCAGTTCACACTGAAAAAGTCTGGTTTATAAATTCTGAGCAGCTGGGCTGGCCTAGAGGGTCCCATGCAAAGCAGTCAGTAAATACATAAGGGCAGTGTTTGTGTGTGTGTGTGTGTGTGTGTGTCTGTGACTCATGACAATCAACTGAAAGATGAAACATGACAAGCAGTATGAACCATTGCTGAAAGATATCAGCTTATAGCTCTCCAACAGTAATTTATTAGGTACTATAATAAGAATTTCATGTTAAAATCCAAGTTATATTTAAAACAATTTACTTTTTCAGAAGTGTTAGGAAAGCCGTCTCAGATTAACAGCTCTTGGGAAATGATAAAATATGTTCAAAAATTCAAAACAGCAAAAGAAACGTAGAGTAAGAAAACATGAAGTAAAATTAATGATATGGGGAGTGAGGGAAAATGCAAAAGCATGAGAGAGATAATTGAGGCTAAATGGGTGTGTTATCTCTCATGTGTAAAGTCACTCTTAGGATGAGTGAACATTGAGCTCCAGTTTCTAGACTAATAAAGGAACAGAAATACAAAGAGCAGCCCAGAATTCAATCAGTGGAAATCTTGCAGAACATTAATTTAAGATTGAGCTGAGAGAAGCTTTAATCTGAAAGCAATGGTAAACTCAACAGGAACAAAGAAGTATCCTCTCTACAACATTAGAAAACTGAATCAGGACTCTAAATTTGGGAAGATGGAAAGGGAAATGAAAGAACAAGATTTCTTCAAGTAATCATGTTTGTAGAGCAACACTGCCAAGAGTGTTTATATCAGAAATGCATATTCTAGAATAATCTAGAAATCATCCATATTGAAAGTGGGTGAAAATGGACTTGTTGACATATTGAACGTGTAAAGTCCTCTCCAAAAGGTGTTGCAGCCATCCTATATCAAGTAATAGTTTTATTAACATGAATAGACCACAGAATCAAAAATTGTTGCCATCCTAAGAAAAAAAGTTTGATTATGAATTAAAATCAGAAACAATAAAAAAATCAGAGAATGTGCCTGGACTTCAGGTTGGTAAACCCCAAAAGTATATATAAGAAGAAAATATAAACACAGTGTTATGTATAAAGTATAAGCAACAGACAAATAAATAAACATAACATCATGGCAAGAAGTTAAGATTCACCTGTAATCCCAGGACTGCAGAGACATAAAGAGGAGGATTATGCCTCTGAGGCCATCATAGGGCAAAAGTTCAAATGTGTGTGATTAATCAAGTGGTTACAAGCCAGCTCATGGCATTTGATATCCAAGGCAAAGTAGTTATCTGATTTTAAGGTTTTATCATTAAGTAAACACTGTTATGGAAAACTAAGTATGCATTTAAGTAACATGAACTTTTCTTTTAATTTGCATTAATTAGATGATTTCATACATCAAGTTTTCACATACAAAATGTTGAATTATTTGTGATAAGCATATTCAGATCTCCTCTGTTTTACTGCTGACACACCATCATAAGAGAGAAACAAGCAGTATGTGGAATAAAGAAATTCCCAATTTCAAAGTCAAGAATATGACTGATGAGTAACTGCCCTAATCAATGTCCAATAAGTTGTGTTGTGCTCTGTGTCTTTGATAAACTTTGTACTTTGCTTTGTGACAGCTGCAGTAAGCTCAAATATGCTTTCACTCATTTACTGCTGCTCATTCAGACTGGACACATGGAGATGGGGGTCTTACTAAAAGACCCCCCCGTCCAGCTTGCTAAACAACTTAGCAGCAGTAACGCCATTTTGCAAGGCTTGTACTGAATATTCAGGGTTTGAACAAAGGGCAGTTTAGAAGCTGCCAAAACGAGATAGAGACATCTGTGGCTGGGCCAGGGGAGGAACGGAGAATACCGAGAATGTGGCTGGGCGTTTGGCCCGGAGACACCTGTGTACCCTAGATAAGAGCCAAGTCAGCCCATATCTGAATTCTCGGGAGCTAGGGACCTTGTCCCCGACTTGAACTCGGCCACATTCAAACGGACCAATAATAACCCTGTAACTATGCTTCTCGCTTCTGTACCGCGCTTTTTGCTCCCCAAAATATATATAAACCCATTACCCCGACCTAAGGGCACGCAAGTCCTCCAAGGGACTGTGTCGCCCCAGGTACCTGTGTATCTGAATAAACCTCTTGCTGTTTGCATCCGTACAAGTGGTCTCGCTGTTTTTTGGGAAGGGTCTCCCCAGAGGGAAGACACTCCTGAAAGGTCTTTCATTTGGGGGCTCGTCTGGGATTTGGAGACCCCACCCAGGGACCACTGACCCATTTTAGGGAGGTAAGCTGGCCAGCGTTTGATCTCTGTTGTTTTTGTCTCTGCGTCATTGTGTCTCTGCGCCGCATTCGTACGACTCAACTGTGTCAGCCAGTATTTGGCAGAACCGCGGAGGAATTGACGGGTTCAGACTCCCGACCGCAGCTCTGGAAGACATTCCAGAAGCATCTGGAGCCAAGTTTTTGGTTCATTCGTATTCACTGAACCCCGGTACCCGAGTTGGACTTTTTGGGGCACCCCCGCTGTCCGAGGAGTACGTGGTTCTTTTGGGAGACGAGAGATCCGGACTCTCATCATTGTCTCCATCCGAGTATTTGCTTTCGGTTTTGCGCCGAAACCGCGCTGCGAGGTTGTCTTGTCTCTGTGTGTGTCTGTTATTAGTAGGGTCTGTGTTCGGTGTGGTCCTATTTGAGACAATGGGACAGTCTGTTACCACCCCCCTAAGTCTTACTTTACAGCCATGGAGAGACGTCCAGGACACGGCCAAAAACCAATCCGTGGACATTCACAAAAAGTGATGGATCCAGGGCCACACGGCCACCCGGATCAGGTGGCATATATTGTCACTTGGGAAGCTCTGGCTTATGACCCACCCTCGTAGATCGAACCCTTTGTCACCCCCAAATGCCCTCCCACAGCCCCCTCTGCCCCAACCCTTCTCCCACCCCTGCTCCCCACGCCTGCCTGGCCCCCTACCAAATCCTTCCTTTACCCAGCCCTCACGAAACCCATGCAGGTGGAAAGTTCAACGGAGAAAAAGAAGAAAACTTCGGGGGGATCCCGGGTCCTGCCTCCTGGGGAGGACCTCCTGGTAGATTTGTTGACGGAAGAACCCCCTCCCTATCGGGAGCCAGGACCAGAACAGCAGCAGAGGGAGGCTGAGCCAGCGGAACTCCCGGCCAAGCCAGCTCCCTCCCCTATGGCCGGACGACTGAGAGGACACAGGGAGCAGCCACCAGATTCCACTTCCCGGGCTTTTCTGCTGCGTGTGGGACCTAACGGCCAGCTTCAATATTGGCCCTTCTCAGCGTCTGACCTTTACAACTGGCACAACAACAATCCGTCTTTTACCAAGGACCCTTCAATGCTAACCTCTTTGATCGAGTCTATTCTAGTAACTCACCAACCTACCTGGGATGATTGTCAGCAATTGCTGCAGGCCCTGCTAACCACCGAGGAGAGACAGCAAGTTTTCCTGGAAGCCCGAAAGAATGTGCTTGGGAACAATGGTCGCCCCACTCAGCTGCCCAATGAGATTGAGGCAGCATTCCCCCTGGAGCGTCCCAACTGGGACTTTACCACGGTCGAAGGTAGGAACCACCTATGCCTCTATCGCCAGTTGCTCATAGCGGGTCTCCATGGGGCGGCTAGACGTCCCACTAATCTGGCCCAGGTTAAGCAGGTAATGCAGGGATCTGAGGAATCACCTTCAGCATTCCTTGAGAGGCTAAAGGAGGCCTACCACATATACACTCCATATGATCCGGAGGACCCAGGTCAGGCTACTAATATTTCTATGTCCTTCATATGGCAGGCAGCCCCAGATATCAGAAAAAAACTTGAAAGGCTTGATAATCTTAAAGAAAGTTCACTCCAGGATTTGCTGAAGGAAGCAGAGCGAATTTTCAATAAGCGAGAAACTCAGGAGGAAAGAGAAGAGAGGCTCAGAAAGGAGGCGGAGGAAAGAGAAAACATGAGGGATTGCAAAAGAAACAAGGAAATTAGTAAATTGCTGGCCACCGTAGTTTCAGGACAGAGACAGGATAGGCAGGGAGGAGACCGAGGAGGCCCCCGAGTGGACAAAGACCAATGTGCCTATTGCAAAGAAAGAGGACATTGGGTTAAAGATTGTCCTAGGAGACCAAGGGGACCAAGAAAGCCAAGACCCCAGGCCTCCTTGCTGACCTTGGAGGACTAGGGAAGTTGGGGTCAGGAGCCCCCCCTGAGCTCAGGATAACCCTTGATGTTGGGAGGTAACTCGTCACCTTTCTGGTAGACACCGGGGCCCAACACTCGGTGTTAACCCATGCCCCGGGACCCTTGAATGATAAATCAGCCTGGGTCCAGGGGGCCACTGGAGGAAGAAGATACCAATGGACGATGGACCGAAAAGTACAGCTGGCAACCGGTAAGGTGACTCACACCTTTTTGCATGTTCCTGACTGCCCGTACCCCTTACTAGGGAGAGACTTGCTCACGAAACTGCGAGCACAGATATATTTTGAGGGGACAGGGGCACGCATTACTGGGCCCCAAGGTCAACCTTTACATGTGTTAACTCTTAATCTAGAAGATGAATACAGACTGTATGAGCCTGAGAAAACCCAGAATCTGATGATGACCTACTGGTTGGAGAAATTCCCATATGCATGGGCAGAGACAGGGGGTATGGGACCGGCCATACAGCAGGCACTGCTAGTGATCCCACTAAAGGCCACGGCAACTCCTATATCGATCAAGCAGTACCCCATGCCCCACGAGGCCTACCAAGGAATTCACCCCCCATATTAGGAGATTGTTGGACCAGGGGATATTTGTTCCCTGCTAGTCTCCCTGGAGCACTCCCCTCCTTCCAGTAAAGAAGCCAGGGACGGGGGATTACCGCCCAGTGCAGGACCTAAGGGAAGTCAATAAGCAGGTGGAAGACATCCATCCCACGGTCCCCAACCCTTACAACTTGCTGAGTGGGCTGTCCCCAACCTATACCTGGTACACAGTGCTAGACCTCAAGGATGCCTTTTTCTGCTTGAGGCTACACCCTAGGAGCCAGCCCATCTTTGCCTTAGAATGGAAAGACCCAGAGTTGGGAATATCTGGGCAGTAAACCTGGACTAGGCTCCCACAAGGGTTCAAGAACAGCCCCACACTTTTTGATGAAGCCCTGCATAGGGACTTAGCCGTTTTCAGAATTCAATACCCTGCTATGATTCTACTCCAATATGTGGACGACCTCTTATTGGCAGCCACCTCAGAAGAGGACTGCAAGGAAGGCACCAAGGCTCTCTTGCAAACCCTGGGGAGCCTAGGATATCAGGCCTCTGCAAAGAAGGCTCAAATCTGTGAAAGGCAAGTTACCTACTTGGGCTACCAAATAAGAGATGGGCAGAGATGGCTGACTGAGGCCCGCAAACAGACAATTATGAGTATCCCCGTCCCCCAGAGCCCCCGACAGCTGCAGGAGTTCCTGGGGACGGCAGAATTCTGTCGCCTCTGGATCCCAGGTTTTGCAGAAATGGCAGCACCCCTGTATCCACTCACTAAACAAGGGACCCTCTTCATCTGGGGAGAGGCCCAACAAAAGGCCTACGAGAACATCAAAGAGGCCCTGCTGATGTCCCCCGCCCTGGGCTTCCCTGATTTGACTAAGCCCTTTAAACTGTTCGTGGATGAGAAACAGGGCTATGCCAAAGGGGTCCTAACCCAGAGACTGGGCCCTTGGAGACACCCCGTGGCATACCTCTCAAAGAAACTTGACCTGGTAGCCTCGAGATGGCCCCCTTGTCTTAGGATGGTGGCTGCAATAGTGGTCCTGACCAAAGACGCTGGCAAATTGACTATTCTAGCGCCTCATGCGGTAGAAGCTCTAGTCAAACAGCCTCCAGACCGCTGGCTCTCTAATGCCCGCATGACTCATTACCAAGCCATGCTCCTGAACACAGACCGGGTACACTTCGGACCAGCGGTTGTCCTGAACCCGGCAACCCTGCTCCCCCTACCGGAGGACGCAGAGCACCATGATTGCCTCCAAATTCTTGCGGAAATGCACAGGACCAGACTGGACCTGACGGACCAGCCCCTCCAGGACGCCGACTTCACCTGGTATACGGACAGGAGCAGTTTCCTGAAAAACGGGGAAAGGAGAGCCAGGGCAGCGGTGACCACCGAAACGGAGGTAATCTGGGCCGAGGCTCTCCCATCAGGGACCTCCTTGGCCCAGAAAGCTGAGCTCATAGCTTTAACCCAGGCGCTTAGGATGGCAGAAGGTAAGAAGCTCAACGTCTACACAGACAGCCGGTATGCATTTGCCACAGCCCACATCCATGGAGAAATCTATCAGAGACGAGGGTTGCTAACCTCGGAAGGCAGGAAAATTAAAAATAAGTCTGAGGTCCTAGCCCTGCTTAAGGCCTTATTTCTGCCTCAGAAACTGAGCATTATCCATTGCCCAGGGCATCAAAAGGGACACAACCCTGAGGCACGGGGTAATCGACTGGCAGATGCAACCGCCTGGGAGGTGGCACTTAGAGAGATAACCTCCTCCTTCCAAGTTTTTCCCTTGGCCCCAGGAGAAGCCCAACCCATTCCACACTGCCCCCTCCCATATAGTCAAGAGGACATAGACCTCCTAAGAAAAATGGGGGGCAAGCACGATCCTGAAAAGGGGCATTGGACAATCAAAAATAAACCTGTCATGCCCATAAAACAGACTTATGAACTGATCACCCACTTACACAAGCTGACTCACCTCAGCTCCAAAAAATGAGGGCCCTCTTGGACCGAGAAGAGAGCATTTATTACTTGCTGGGGAGAGATGATATTTTACAAACTATGGCAGATAAATGTAAGGCCTGTGCACAAGTTAATGCTGGAAAGACCAAGTTGGGGTCAGGGGGCATCACCCAGGTACTCATTGGGAGATTGACTTCACCGAAATAAAACCTGGACAATATGGATACAAATACCTATTGGTATTCGTGGACACCTTTTCAGGATGGGTGGAAGCTTTTCCCACCAAGCACGAGACTGCTAAAGTTGTAACTAAAAAGCTCTTGGAAGAGATCTTTCCCAGGTATGGCATGCCCCAGGTATTGGGCACTGATAATGGACCTGCTTTCGTCTCCCAGGTAAGTCAGTTGGTGGCCAAGCTGTTGGGGATTGATTGGAAATTACATTGTGCATACTGACCCCAAAGTTCAGGGCAGGTAGAACGGATGAATAAAACCATCAAGGAGACTTTGACCAAATTAACGCTTGCAACTGGCTCTAGAGACTGGGTGCTCCTCCTTTCTCTAGCCCTTTACCGGGCCCGGGACACGCCGGGCCCTCATAGACTCACCCCATTTGAGATACTATATGAGGCACCTCTACCATTCATTAATTTCTTTGACTCTAATATTGCTGATTTTGCTAACAGCCCTTCTCTGGAAGCTCATTTGCAGGCACTGCAGATCGTCCAGAGAGAGAGGTCTGGAGGCCATTAGCTGCAGCCTATCGGGAACAACTGGACAAACCGGTGGTACCACATCCCTTCTAGATAGGAGACACTGTCTGGGCCCATAGACATCAGACCAAAAACCTAGAACCCCGCTGGAAGGGACCATACACCGTACTGCTGACCACCCCCACGGCACTGAAAGTCTACAGCATCGCCACCTGGGTCCACGCCTCCCACGTCAAGGCAGCCCATCACCCTGAGGAGAAGGAGCCAACTACAACCCCACCATGGAGAATCCGGCTCACACAAAACCCGCTAAAGCTAAGACTCACCCATGGGGCCCCTTGACCACTCTTGGGGCCCTGCTAGGACTGGTAGGGGCAACCCTATGGGGTAGCCCACACCAGACATACTCCTTAAAATGGCAAGTCCTGTCCCCAAATGGAGAGATTGTTTGGGAAATTCAGGACAACCATGCCCTTAACACTTGGTGGCTTACTCTCACACCAGATTTTTGCCAGCTAGCTGCAGGATCAAATGACTGGGACCCCTAATTATCATCTTCCTGATCTTACTCTTTGGACCCTGCATCCTTAACCAGTTGGTCCACTTCATGAAAGACAGACTATCAGTCATACAGGCTCTGGTGTTAACCCAACAATACCACCAGCTTAGGCAATTTGACCTAGAGGTTCCCGAGTCCACTTAAAGCAATCGAATGGAGGATTCCATTCGAAGTTATAAGAAAAATGGGAGAATAAAAGACCCCCCATCCAGATTGCTAAACAACTTAGCAGCAGTAACGCCATTTTGCAAGGCTTGTACTGAATATTCAGGGTTTGAACAAAGGGCAGTTTAGAAGCTGCCAAAACGAGATAGAGACATCTGTGGCTGGGCCAGGGGAGGAACGGAGAATACCGAGAATGTGGCTGGGCGTTTGGCCCGGAGACACCTGTGTACCCTAGATAAGAGCCAAGTCAGCCCATATCTGAATTCTCAGGAGCTAGGGACCTTGTCCCCGACTTGAACTCGGCCACATTCAAACGGACCAATAAAAACCCTGTAACTATGCTTCTCACTTCTGTACCACGCTTTTTGCTCCCCAAAATATATATAAACCCATTACCCCAACCTGAGGGCATGCAAGTCCTCCAAGGGACTGTGTCGCCCCAGGTACCTGTGTATCTGAATAAACCTCTTGCTGTTTGCATCCGTACAAGTGGTCTCGCTGTTCCTTGGGAAGGGTCTCCCCAGAGGGAAGACACTCGTGAAGGGTCTTTCATTACAAAACAAGGACTCTCACAGTTAAACCTGTATTTTTGCAGTATGTAAGGGAAGAACATGGAGATTAAAAGAACAAAATTCCCGTGCTTTTATAATGTGTGATAGAAAAAGCCTGGCAGTCCTTCCCACAAACCAAGTCTCCATCCTGGTGCTTTGGATTTCTTGGGCTGTGATTAAAATTGAACTCACTACAAACTTACTGTCTGTAAACAACACAGATTAACTTGTTCCCAGCTTTAGATCCAGGAAGTCTTATGTTTAAGACTTTGAGCTCATTGGCAAAGGAGCTTCTTCCATGGACACCACTGTGAATGAAGGCTTAGGGAAGTCATATTTCATCCCCAAACTCAGCAATATGGGGGTCCTTTATCATGGAGTAAACAGCATGCAATCTCCACATACAGTGTTATAGCCTAATACTACTGCAAACCTCACTACTTAGATGGCTCAACTTCTATCACATGTTATTTTTCTTTGGAATATCATAGAAAATTGCCAGAAATTGTGAAAGAGTGTAACATGAACGGGGGCCTGTTTGCCTGCTTGTTGGTGTTTCTGTCCTGCACAGTACTCCACAGCCAGCAGGCCCCAAAGAAATAACACAGAAATCTCTATAAGTTATAGAGATGATTGGCCCATTATCTCTAGCCTCCTACTGACTAACTCTCACATCGTGATTAACCCATTTTTCTGATTTATTTTAGCCATGTGGCTCAGTACCTTTTCACTGGGGCAGATCACATCCTGTCGCTTTGGTGGTCTGTGCAGGAGTGGGAGGAATCAACTTCCTCCTTCACAGAATTCTCCTGTTCTCATTGCATTATTTCTATTTCTTGTCTGGTTTTCCCATCTATACTCCCTGACTGGCCAATCAGCATTTATTTAAAACACGAATGACAAAATACAGAAAATTCTCCTGCACGACTTCCCCCTCTTAAAAAAAAGGAAAATATCCATAGTCCATTTTCTGGGAATGTGGGCATAGTATTCCAGGCTACTTCCAGCTTGTTGGGGGTGCTGTAATCTTATGGAGACCTAAAGAAAATTTAGAGTTATGATCAAGTCCTGACTGAAGTATCCTGTGAGTCTTGATCATCTCAGGCAGCAATCTTGAACCTGTTCTGGACGAAGAACTCAGACATCTGGTCCATCTATTCCTGCCAAAGATTTCTCAGGTGGTCTTCCTTGATCAAAGCTGATTTTTCTTAACTCTGAATAAAATCCAGAGCCTCTCATTTTCTGTGGAAACAAAAGCAAAATCTCTTCTCCAAAGTAACATACCTTTTGACTTCAATTTTGATGTCAAGATATTTTTAGAATACCTATCTTGGATTAATTCTGCAGCATTTATAAACAAATATCTTTTAGCAGCTGTTGTTCCTTCCTCAGCATTCAAACATATTAAAGAGAGCATAATAGCATACAGTATTAAGATTCTCTGTGTATTTCCCATCTTTACATAGCTTTATTTTAACCTCTATTTCTTTTATTTTTACTTTTAACTTTTGGCTTTTTGAGACAGGTTCTCTGTGTATCTTTGTCCTGGAACTTCCTCTGTAAACCAGGCTATCCTTGAACTCACAGTTCTGTCTGTCTGTCTCTGCCTCCCAGGCAAACAAATCCTACTTCTTTCTTTCTTTCTTTCTTTCTTTCTTTCTTTCTTTCTTTCTTTCTTTCTTTCTTTCCTTCTTTCCTTCTTCCTTCCTTCCTTCCTTCCTTTCTTTCTTTTACTTTGAGAACTTTAACCTTTAGCCTATATATGTTTTTAACACACTATAAACCATTTAGAGGTTTTCTTCATTTTTGAATCTCTCTTGACTGTATATCTCTTTTTCTGACCACATGTGTCTTTAATTTGCTAAGGAATATGGAGAAGTTTTTTTTTTTTTTTGCCATAACTCTATGGCATTTCAAGGTCCTTGCCAGCAAGCAAGCTGCAAGGTGTGTCCATAAACAACACTGAAAAGCTCCTTTGGCATTTCAAGTTCCTTGCCAGGAAGCAAGCTGCAACAGTGTGTCCATAAACAACACTGAAAAGCTCCTATGACATTTTAAGGTCCTTGTCAGGAAGCAAGCTGCAACAGTGTGTCCATAGCTCCCTAGTCAGACTGCTTGCTTGAAAGAGTCAGAGTTTTCCCTGGCAGGACCACCCAGAAAACCAGCATTTTAAAACAGCACAATTTTTTTCCTGCTATGGCTGAAAACCAAAATGCTTTAGTCTTTCCCAAGCTTTCTCAGGCTTTCTGTGGATGCAGTTATCCATGCTGGGCTCCATTCTGTAACATGAGGGGGGCCTGCTTGTTGGGGTTTCTGTCCTGCCCAGTTCCCTACAGTCAGCAAGCCCCAAGGAAATCACACAGATTTCTAAATCTCTAAAGGTTATAAAGCTGATTGGCCCATTTGCTCAGATTTCTTATTAGCTCTTATGACTTATATTAACCCATTATTCTGATCTATGTTAGCCATGTGGCTCAGTACATTTTTCAGTGGGGTAGAGCACATCCTGCTGCTTTGGTGGTCTGGGCTGGACTGGGAGGAATCAGCTTCCCCCTTCCCAGTATTTTCCTGTTCTCCTTGCATCATTTCTACTTTCTGTTTGATTTTCCCACTGATACTTCCTGCTTGGCCAATAAGCGTTTATTTAAAACATGATTAACAGAATACAGACAATTCTCCAGCAAAAGAGGAAGAACCATAGACAAAAGTTACAACTAAGGTCTGTGCCCCATGGGAAAAACAGCTTCACCTAAGCAAATCCTTAATGGTGGTTTCAGTTCCACCATCATCAGTATAGAAATATGGAAAGCAGAAGGATAAACATCATCCAATATGTTCTAAATAAATAGATATGATTGGAGGTAACATAAGTTCTAGAGTATCAATAACCTGGTTTCCTCTGAAGTTGGTTATTGACTTCTAGATAATCGTAAGTGGTATGTAGATTCTTCTCAAGTTTGAGATAGAAACCACATAAAAAACATAAAATCACTTCATTTGATTAAGAAGTTAAAAGGAAATTATGAAAGTGTCTAAAAATGATGGAAAGACAGAACATGAAGTGCAAGCAGTGTGTGGCACTAGAGGGACTAAAAACTGGTTCAGCCACTGTAAACCTCAGTATGGAGTTTCACAAAAAAACAGAGAATTATCATACAGTTTATCTACTTCTCTACTAGGTATATTTCTGAACAAATGTATACCATCAT
Organism: Microtus obscurus; assembly: GCA_963919715.1. Lineage (NCBI taxonomy): Eukaryota > Metazoa > Chordata > Mammalia > Rodentia > Cricetidae > Microtus > Microtus obscurus. The sequence goes on along the minus strand of CAWTZC010000501.1, from coordinate 36,545,918 downwards.
AAAATAGATATTCTTCCTCATACATGTTTATTGCTGCTCTATTCACAATGGTAAGAATTTAAATCAATCCAGTGTCTATCAACATATAAATGGATAATAAAAAGGTACTTATGTGCAAATAAATTTTTTCAACTCTCATAAAAATAGGAATCACATATATGTGTACATTTTTTTTCTCTGTGGCTTATTCTATAGTTTTGTTTCTGAAAAGACTCAATATGTATTTGAAGCAATACTTATTTTTCTGTGTTTGGTGATGGAATTCAGCCAACTTTTCCTGGTTCATGCTGCTTAGTAGCAGTCTTGAAATCTTCCATCTCTTTATGTTTTCCATACTGCATGTCCCACCAGTAACTACAAAATATATTTGGACATGGAGGATTAGGCTTCTAATCCTGGAACATGAGTGGTTGAGTCAAGACATTTGCAAATTCAAGGTAATCTTAGAACACTTAGTGAGACCAAATTGAAAAAGAAAAGGTTGCATTGGTTTTACAATGAGATGTTTTCGAGTGCTCAGTGAAAGACCCTCGGGGTGAGTGTCTTCCCTCAGAGGAGACCCTTCCCAAGGAGCAATGAGACCACTTACGCAGATGCAAACAGCAAGAGGTTTATTCAAATACCAGGTACCTAGGGCGACAGAGTCTCTCTGAGGACTCTGCGCACCCACAGGATGGAAGAACAGTCTTTTTATGGGTTTGGGAGCAAAGGCACAGCTTACTAAAGCGAGAAGCATAGTTACAGGGTTCTCATTGGGTGATCTAAATGTGGCCAGGGTGGTACCAGGTTGAACTAGGGGGCATGTTTCACCAAGTTCCAAAGAAATTGGGACATATGACAAAGTGTTTTCTTAGGAACCTTTGGTTCCCCTTTTGGCCTATCTGTCTGACCACAGTTATGGCCTAACCGTTGTGGTCAGACTGCTGTGGGCAAACCCCAGGGGCCCTAGTTCTAGCGAGTTGGGGAAGTTAGCCTTAAGTTGAATTCTGTAACAAGTTCAAGCCTTGCAGCTTTTAGCGGGGGGTGGGGGGGGGGGTCTTTCATCAGATAAGACTGCAGCCTTGACAATGCCTTTCCTGTAATCTGTGAGGGCTAAGGAGAGTATGCAGAGAGATTACAAATGTTGAAATCATAAGTCAATGAGATTGTGATAATTTCTTGTGCAGCATTAGGAAAATCATACGGTACAGTTTCACTATCCTGAGCTAAGCTGTTATCATGGAAACAGCAAACACATGCATTTGAATGTGCTGCTAAGGATCATTTTGTTGAGGTTTCTCACCCTACAATGGACAAAAACAAAAGTCCAAAGAAAGTTCATGAAGAAGTAGATGATTTCTGTAGGGTAAAGCTTCCATGATCATGGATTGCACTCTTGGGCCTCCAGAGTTCACACACCTGCAATGGGAGAACAAATAGAATATGAATAGGTTCTGAGTGTGGTATCATGGAATTCAGCAGTCAGGGTGAAGAGCCTGATGGGTTGCAGGTGCAGGGTCACTGTGTACTAGGTAGTGATTTCCAAGTCAGTTAAGGGTATATAGTGAGCCTTAGTAATCTTCCATTTAAGAAGATAGCAGAAAGTGAAAGCATGCAAGAAAAGAATGTGGCTACATTGTGGAAGATAGTACAGAGAAAGTTAAGAGTACTGGACAAGGCTTAAAGAAAAGCTAGTGAGACCCAGCCTGTGGATAAGCTTCTGTGATGGACAAAATGATGCAGATCAGAAGCTAAACAGTAAATCAGTTTCAGGAAGCTTGTTTGTACTCCACTGAAGAGGGACTTTTGTAATCAGCAAATACAAGAGGAAAGTGACAACAGGTTGAGAATGTGAACTTGTATCTTCAAGACAAGCAGTATTCAATATTCAAACTCTTGTTTTGAACAGTTGAGGATAGCTTCCCATAAGTTTTGAATAATTCTCTACTCAATCTATGGAATATAAAAACCATGTTATGAAAATAGTAACAAAGGAATCTTTATTATAAAAAACTGAAAAATTATAAAGTAAATATGTTGGGACAGACACACACATTAGTTTAAGAAATCTCTTTTTCACACCTTCACCATTTTTACAACAAAGATTTCTAAAATCCCATGTTTTACATGTTTGGGGAAGAACACAGCTAAGACAGATCCTCAGGGAGCAGCAACCCTGGGAAGCTTTTGTTGAGCCCTGTGGGAAGAAACACCTTAGTCTGCTGAAAGTAGCAGCTTGCAGCAGCAGTAACTTCTAATGGGATAGATGGTGAGACTGAACTCTGTTTCAGACCCATTGCCAATACACAGTAAGTACTCCAGATTCAAGGTTGGATGCTAATGAAATAAAAAGTTTGTGATATTCTGCTTTCTGTTAATACCAGTGCACATAACTATAGCCAGATTAAGTGACACTTTTGATGACCCTGCAGGAGATAGTGATCCTCTGCCCTAGAGACAGAGGCAACAAATATGGAGACTAGGACATCACAACATCACCAGTGGGGCCTGGAATGATAAACACACCTCGCTGTCACAGATATACTGAAAGTATCCAAGTATAAAACCATAATGTATATAGAATGGGTAACAGCAGTGATGAACTATACCCCGAGAAGCCATAAAATAAAATGGAAACTTAACACTAACTAAATGCCATAATTTTGATGATCAGGATACTAAAGCATGGAAAACAACAAGGGCTACAAGACATGTTTCCAACACTGTGCACTCTGCCCTGAAACCCAGAGCAGAAGTAGGCACAGCAGGAGAGCAGTTGACCCAATCTCTGACCTGGAGTGGAGGCTGCTTCTTGGGGATTAACAGGCTGCCTTAAAAGACACTCTGAGCAATCTGCACTGTGGCTAATGTCTCAGTATGCAAATCAGCTCATTAAGGCTTGAGTTGGTGCTCAAAGGACACCTGCTTTTATGTCACCCTATGGCAGTTAGCATTAGCAAAGAATTCCCAAGAGTATTTTAGTGTATCCCAGGTGATTGTGTGATTTGCCCTCTGAAATCAACACATACATTTATTTTGAGATTCCCTCTGGGCTGTGCACTGCCACTACTCTGCTTGTTCTATACAGCATGGGTTGTAGGAGCACTGTGATGCCTCATAACTAAACTTTTCAAAGAGATGTTTTTATTTTAATTGTATGTGTATATACCTTTTCGCTGCATGTATATCTGTGAAACAAATATGTGCCTATTGCCCTTGGATTCCAGAAGAATAAATTGGATCCCCGGAATTAGTTGTGACAGTTATGAACTCTCATAAATGCTGGGAGGAAAGTAAACCTATGTCTTCCTCAAGATCAGGCATGGCTCTTAACCACTGAGCCATCTCTCCAGCTCCTTTTTGATATGTCTCATAAAGAGAAAACTATCAGGCTTAATAAGAGCAAGGATTCATGGTCAGATGAGAAGGGAATGTTGACTCCAATAGGAGGCTTGAATCTAAATGCCATCAGTAGCAAAAGAGGGAGTGGGGTGTGATCACAGGATAAAAAGGAGGCTGAAAACCTAAATGTAAAATAAATAGGCATCACTGATAATAGGGCAAGTCTCTCCATCTTCTCACTCCAAAGCCAATGCCAAATCCACATAAAGCATTAACAAACAGGAACATTTTACCCTGTAAATAGTAGCATTACCTCAGAATCCACAGTTTTGTCAATCAGAATAAAACTTAGGGGCCCCAGCTTGGTCTAGGGAGGAACAAGTGATATACTGGCCATTTCCTTGTTCTGACTCTGAAACCAGGTGGGTTAATGATGCTGAGGGGCTTTGTCTCACTCTGTACACTCACGATCAATTCCACATTGGACCACAGCCTTTAAGAATGGAGTTCCAGGTTAGTTGAGTAGTAAGGCTCTTTCATAATGAGTATTTCTCTTCTCAATGTCACCTGAACAAGAAGGATTGAAAATTGGACACTATTGTATGCAAAGAGAGGAAACAGTCAGCTTCCTGGTATTTTACAATGAGAAACATCAAAACCCTGAAATCCTCACATATTATCATTTTATTCAAGGAACTGAGTCAAGCTCAGTGCTCTTCATTCAAGGGCTGCAGTACACTTCAGCTTGAAAGTCCCCAGAATGCCCATGTAGTAAGGCGTTGCTCTCCAGGCTTTTATTTCAGTAGTGAAATTTATATGAATACAGGGACACAGGGATGGTTTGAGGTCACGAACACTGTGCTCATGGGGAGGACCTGAGTCTATGATCTCTTCCTCTTTTTTTCCCTTAAGATTCTCAGTTTTGCTTTAACACCCCTGTCCTAATTTGCTGCCACAAAACACACACACACACACACACACACACACACACAGTCTTACTCCTACAGCAAAGATCCTCCATAACAGAGGCTATGTTAAGTATTGTATGTCATTTCCTTGTAGTGATTGACAGACAGTGCTTTATTCTTTCAATTCAAGGAAAGAATGCAGAGCAAGAGATGCTTAAATGAATGCACAACTGAATATTGTAAAACCCATGTATCAATTTAGTTTAGTGAAATGATTTTCACTTGTTTTTCCAACTCTTTGAGCAATGGCTACTGGTGTTATATTTAGAAAGCTGTCTCCGTGCCAATGCATTGAAGGTTACTTCCCAGTTTCCTCCTCTATCAGGTTCAGTGTGGTCAGATTTATATAGAGGCCATTAATCCATTTGGACTTGAGCTTTGTGCATGGTGACAGATATGGATCTATTTTCATTCTTCGATGGGTTGACATCCATTTAGGCCAGCACCATTTGCTGAAGATGCTTTCTTTTTTTCATTGTATCTGGAAGAAAACTTCAGTGAGACAGCTCAACTTCCTTCCAGAGTGAGGGGAGATGTAATGGATGTGGACAGTGTCTGGGGCATCACATAATTTGCATGAACAGAATGATTCTATCATAAAACTCCTAATTGAAGTTTTTGTTATCACATGTAGAACCACAGCCCTCTACTACAGCACCTACCACAATGTCTAAGAGGGAGAATGAGAAGGTAACCAGGAGAAGGATGCAGTTGTATTTCACCTTAAGGTAACTGGACTGCCTCTTGATAAGTAGACAGATGTCGCACGTAGGAAAATAGCAGTTTATAAGGGTGGAAACCCAGTTTTGCTATGAGGTGCTTAATATTCCCTACACCTTAACTATGCTTGAGTTTCCTGTCTTACAGTGTTGGACATACTATACTCCTTTCTGGATAGTTATTGTTGACCTATTCCCCTCATGACAGAAACATTTTTCTAGTACTCTCATTGTTCAAACACTCTTTTTCTATATACGTAGTATTTTTATACTATCTTCTTTAGTGCTGTTTTCACAATCATGAAATGCCTTGATTTGTGATTTTTTTGTAATGTCCTTATTTCTCTTTCAACTGAATATAAAATTTTTCTGGACATAGCTAATTTATTTGGCAACTACATGCTACCAGTATCTGAAATATATTGTTACATGTTTTTGGTTTTTAAGGTTTTGAATGAGAGTTCAGATGTCATTCTGCTGTGTTTGCCTTTGCAATTAAATTAGTATTTTTCAACTATATATTTTGATGCTGATTCTTACTTTGTGTTATTTTTAAATAATAGGAACAATCTATGACATGAAAACATTCACCTTTGGAGCTATTTATTTAGAAAACTAAATGTCCTTTAATAATTGCCAATAATTTGTAGATTTGAATTTTTCTGTTCTTGTTTCATTCAATATCTTTCCTAAAATTTATTTTTTATCAGATCATCAACATGTTATGATTCTTGGTATTGTTCTCTTCTTCATATGCTAGAATTCTTTGACATTATAGTGATGACAAATTTTTAACAAACAATGTTTCAATGCTAAGTTTCTTCATTTCCAAACATGATTCAGGATATTATTTCTTCTGCTTTCTGAGTCTTTGGTGGTTTCTTGTTCTGTGCAAAAGAAAAAGTATAAGATTAGGAGCCCCAAGACCAAGTTCTCAGCGCATAGGAGATGCCTTCACCACAGGGAGACATAGGTCAGGGAATAAGAAAAAAGACAAGAGATAGAAAAGTGGGGAGAAGGGATATGGAACCAGGAAAAGGGGCATAGTATTTGCCCCAAAGAAATAAAGAAAGCCTCTAGGTAGAGATTAAGACATAAAACTTAGGAAAATTGGAGAATATAAAAGTATTAACCTGGTTTTAGGATGAAGTGCTTACTCTTAATTGGGCATGTTAATTAGGTGAGTCAATGAAGGCTTTTGATTGCTGGGTTTTGATACTTTTATCAAAGTATCAGCTGTAGCTTCATAGTCAGTCTCAAGAGAAGGAATTAGGCAAATAAGCAAAGAGACCTTGGTAACTAGCTTCAGGAATGTAATCTAATGATTTTATTTATACAGAAATTTGGGGAGAAAGGGAAACTTACAAGATCCATATGCTTGTGTAAGCTAGTGTACCTTTACTGAGTGTTGTACTATTTTAATTTAAAATTTCAATTGTGATATTTTTCCTTTTTCATTTATTCTGCCATGTTTCTTATTGTTTTCTCCATCTTTTGTCTATATGTCACTAGGCTTCCTCTCTACATCTTTGTCTGAATGAGTTTTTTTCCTGTTTGTATATTTTGTTGTAATTCATCTTTGAATGAGTACATTTTTGAAACCTTCACACAATACTTTACCTTTTTGAGATCTCTCAGTTGAATCCTATAGTAAATGATTGTCCTTTGCAGCATCACTTTTTACTTGATTTTTAATGATTTTTGCTTTTGGTAAGATTCATATCTGTGCATTTAAGTACCTTCTTGAATTTCATGAGGCTTTTGGAAACTTTACATCCTACACTCAAGGGATCACTACTCAGAATCACTTGGAGAATCACTTAGCTTTAAGGAATTGGGAGATCTCCAACACTTTTATGTACTCTGTTGCACTTGTTCCCTGCCTTATCTCCAAATTTGATGTTCACTGTGCTTCTTAATGAAAATATTGACATAATCAGTTATTATGTAGTTTGGATAGGGGCACACAATATTTCCCTCACAAAATACTAAACTCTGTTCATTGATATGAGAATGAGAGTGCGATTCTGTTGACACAACATTACATCCACCATTATTGTGGATGGAGGAATATCAGTCCACACAGTCAGAAAACAGATAAAGAAAATTCTCAAGGAGGTGTGGACCCAAAATCAAGCCAACAAATATCACAGTTTCCCTCATTTGAAGATTCTAAATATTTCTGTAAGAGTGCATGAATATCTCTGTATATATGTGTATATGTAGGTGTAGGTGCTGGAGGGAATGTTTGGTGAGAGGTGTAGGCATGGGTGAATGTATATGTATTAGAGATAGAGTAAGAAAAGTAGTTGAGGGACTAAAAGAAGAAGAAATAACAGCAGAGAGGAGAAATGGGAAAGGCTAGTACATATAGTCAAACTATGTAACATACTGAAAAAAATATTGCTTTAGAAAACTCAGTAAAACATTCTCGTACAATAAAGGAATCTCCATAGGCATCATCATTCCTTACTTAAAGCTCTATTATAGAACTATAGTAATGGAAACAACCTGGAATAGACAAAAAATGGTCAACCAAAGGAATCAAATTGAAGACCCTGATGTTAATCCAAACATTTATGAACACCTGGTTCTTGAGAATTTATCAAAAATTATATAATAAAAAAATCATCAACAAATTGTGCTAGCATAACTTAATGTAAATATGTAGATGAAAGAAAATAGATCCATACCTATTCATGTGCACAAAAGTCAAGTCCAAATGGATCAAAGACCTTAACATAAGTCCAGGCAGACTGAACCACATAAAAGAGAAAATAGGAAGTAGCTTTGAAGGCATGCACAGAGGAGACCACTTCTTAATATAACACCAGTACCACAGACACTGAGGGAAGAAATTAAGAAATGGTACCTCCTGAAACTGAGAAGCTTCTGTAACACAAAGACACTGTTATAATAATGTGCAGTGGGCTGTGTCCCTGCCATCCGGCTAGTTTATGCCCCAAATAACCACATGGAAATTGTATTAATTAAAACACTGCCTGGAACTAGCCTCTTAAAGCTCTAGCCTCTTATTGGCTAACTCTTACATATTAGTTTAACCCATCTTCATTAATGTGTATTGCCATTTGACTGTGGCTTACCAGCATATGTCTAACCAGTGTCTGTCTCGGAGAGGAGAGTCATGGCATCTGCCACGCTGCCTTCTTCCTCCCAGAATTCTGTTCTGTCTACTCTACCAACTTAAGGGCTGGCCTATCAAGAGAACAAGGCAGCTTCTTTATTTAAACAATGAAAGTAACACATAGACAGAAGACCCTCCTACACCATTTCCCCCTTTTCTGTTTAAACAAAAAAGAAAGGCTTTAACTTTAACATAGTACAATTACATATAGAAAAACAGTTATAAAGCAAAAATTACAGTTACAATATTTATATGTATTTTATCTTTTATCATAACAAAGGAAAACTATAACTGTAACTAACCATTCTTCAACTCCATCAAAGACTCCAGAAGGATTAATATTATCCAAGTAAATGAGAAGTAAACAACTTCCAAAACTCTAGAAATGACAGAGACATCCTGCTGCCTTTACAGTCACACAAAGTTCTTCTGTACCATTGGGGCATCCATCTTCGGCCTTCTGGACCATAGTATCCAGCTGACATTTCCATGAAGCAGAAATATTCAAAGACAGTTCAGTCACTTTTTTTCTGTGTCCTGCAGAATGTCTAGCAGACTCTTTTATGAAACATAAAGCCCATTCCCCTGATTCCTGCCCAGACCACTAAAGAAGCAGGATATGACCTGACCACTGAGAAAGGTATTAAGCCATGTGGCTAACATATGCTAGAATAATGGGCCATATAAGTTATAAGAGCTAATACGAAGCCTGAGCTAATGGGCCAATCAGTTTGTAACCTATGTAGACCTGTGTGTGACTTCCTTTGTGACTTGCCAGCTGTGGGGTACCAGGCAGGACAGAAAACCCAACAAGAAGTCCCTCATGTTACAGGACACAGTCATTCAGACTAAATGACAGTCAATAGAATGGAAAAAGATCCTCACCAACCACACATCAGACAGAGTACTGATCTCCAAAACAGATCTCATGAAAATAGACATCAAAATACCAAATAATTCAATGAGAAAATAGGGAACAGACTTAAACAGAGAATTCTCAGCAGAAGAATCTCAAATGACTGAAAGACATTTAAGGAATTGTTTGATATTCTTAGTCATCAGGGATAGATAAATTAAAACAATTCTGAAGTATCCTCTCACACCAGCCAAAATGGCTACCTCAAAAATACCAATGATAGCTTATCCTGTAGAGGATTCAGAGTAAGGGATACACTCCTCCATTGCAGGTGTGAGTATAAATTTGTACAGCCCCTTTGGAAGTCAGCATGGCCGTTTCCTTAAAAAAACTGGGAACCAATCTACCTTAAGAAGCAGCAATACCACTCTTAGGTATATAACCAAAGGATGCACTCTCATATAACAAGGACATTTGCTCAACTGCATTTATAGCAACATTATCCATAATAGTCAGTGTCTGAAAACAACCTAAGCATTCCTCAACTAAAGAATGTATAAAGTACAATGGAGTAGTACTCAGTGGTTAAAAAATTAATACCTTGAAATTTTCATGCAACTGGATAGAACTAGAAAAAGCAATCCTGAATGAGGAAACCCAGAACCAGAGAGAAAAAAAACACAGTGTGTATGATATTAGATGTAATGCAAAGGATAACCTGCCTATATCCCAGGACCACCGAGAAGTTAGGTAGCAAGGGGTACCCTAGAGAGATATACATGGGTCTGCCTGGGAAACCAAAATAAACAAGAGCTCCTGCAAAAATTGAAATCATGGAACAGGGGTGAAGAGAGGGACAACAGGGAGGGGAGAAGGGAAGGTAGGAGGAGAACATGAGGGAATGGGTTGGTCAAATTGGGGGATGGGCACAGAGGGAGAGCAAGGAAAGAGATAACTTTATTGTGGGAGCCATTGTGGGTCTAGCATGGAACCTGGCAGCAGGGTATTCTTAGGAATCCACAAGAATAACCCCAGATAAGACATTAAGCAAGTGTGGAGAGGTTGCCTAAACCGATCTGCTCCTGCAGTCAGATTAATGACTATTGTCATCACAGAAACTTCATCCAGCAACTGATGGAAGCAGATGCAGAGATCCACAGTTGAACACTCTTTTCAGCATAAATATAGGGGGAAGGCCTTAGTCCTGTCACAAAGTGATGTGTCAGACTATCTTGACTCACAGTGGGAAGCCTTACCTTCTCTTAGGAGTGAATGGGAAGTGAGGCACAGGGATTTTCAGGGAGAAGAAAGAATGAGAGGGTGAGAACTGGGATAAATTTGGAAAATGAGGAAAGACTGTTTTAAAAAATTTAATTAAAAAATGAATTTATTTCAATTAAAGATTTTAAGGGGCAGAAAGATCCACCAGATAGAAAGCACACTTGCAACCAAGCCTGATGTCATACCTGACTTTGATCCCCAGACCCGAATGACAAAGACACAATCCTGTGCAAGTGTTCTGATGCCCACAACTATGCCATGACAAATGTGTAGACAGAAATATGCCCACACACATACACAGACAAACAAATGCACACTCCCAAGAGCACAGAAAAGAACACTTAATTAACTAAAATGTAATAAAAAGTAAGAGAATTTATGGAAAGAGAAAGAAAAAATAACCGAAGAAATGGACACCAGTATGGCAACAAGAAAGTACCATAGAATCCAGAAAAAAGAGCAGTAAACATATTTCCTAGAGCTTCCAAAGTGCGGCCATTATCATTACTTCTGCCTATAGAGTCTCATGCTGAACACTCAAAGTTCAGAACTATAAAAATAAATCCCTCATAATCAAGCAACTCAGCTTGTATTATTTTGTTAAAGAAGGAATAGAAAGATAATACTGAGTTACTTTTTATATTTTTATTTAAAGTTTTTTTTCAGACCTAAAGACACGAGACATTGACCCCATTATTTTTCCTGGGCTCTTCAAACTTTTTCACAGCTCTTTGAACACACCAGCCTCAGGCAGCAGGGGGAAGTGTGCAGGTCCAGGGCAGTGTGGTGCAGCCAGCTGGTGAGAATGCGAGAGAGGATTTTTTGGAGGCTGAAGCACTGTGGGAGGAAAGCTCTGGTACTGCTGACAGTAGTAATCTGCCAGATCTTCAGCCTGGACACTGCTGATGGTGAGAGTGAAATCTGTCCCAGGTCCACTGCCTGTGAAGTGATCAGGAACCCCAGTGTGCAGAGTGGATGCATCATAGATCAGTAGTTTAGGAGCCTGCCCTGGTTTCTGCTGGTACCAAGCCAAGTAGTTATTGCCACTGTATAAAAGACTCTGACTGGACTTGCAGCTGGTGGTGACCTTCTCCCCTGCTGACACAGCCATAGAAGATGGAGACTGGGTCATCATGATATCTGCGCTGGCACCTGCAATCAGCAATAGAAAATGATGATGCATAATATGAAAAAACAGAACATAGTAGCAGTGAAAATTTGTCATTTAATATCTTTGTAATACCATAATGTCAGTTTATTATTGTGTAAGACATATTCTGTCATAGCACACATTGTAAATTTCTTATATACAAAGAAGTAACTCTAAAAAGATTATAATACTTTTGAATTTCTCACCAGACACACAAAGCAACAGGGGCATGAGAATCTGGGTTTGTGACACCATCTTTCTCCCCCAGCCTTTCAGATGTAGCTTAATTTTGAAGGAAAAGGCTTGGTTTATAAATTCTATGTGGTTGGTTTGAGCTTGAGTGGCCCATGCAAAGCAGTCAGCAAATACATAAGGAAATGAATGGGCAGTGTGTGTGAGTATCTGGTGTCAATCAACAGGAAAAAAAATAAACATTTTAGGGAGTGTGAGCAAACATTGAATGATATGATCTTACAGCACTCAAAGAGAAATCTATTAGGCACTCTAATAAAAACTTTGTTTAAAATCCATAACATTTTTAAATTAGTTTGTTTTGCAGAAATGTTATAAAAGCTATCTAAGATTAACAATCCTATGGAAATAATAAAAAATGTGTTAAAAGTCACAAAGAAAGAAACTTAAATTTTTAAGAAAACATGCAATGAAAAAATGAAATGGTGGATGAAGGAAAGAAGAAAGGCAAGGAGCAAGAGAGCTGAACTTAATTTTGTTCATTTTTTCCTATCTTCAAAATCACCCTGAATAAAGTATAATGAACAGTGTGACCGATATGTGGTCCAGTTTCTAGACTAAAAATAGAGCATCCCAGAATTCACTCTTTGTAAATCCTGGAGAACATTAAGATTGAGATGAGAGAATCTTAAACCTAAATGCAATGGTACACCCTGCAGAAACAAACAAGTATCATCTGCACAACTAAGGGAACTAAAACAAGATTATAAATTGTGGAAAATAGAAGAGGAAGAAAATAAACTTGATTTTTTTCAAAAAGTCATTGCTGTAGACCAGTACTTACTAAGAGTGTTTATTCCATAATGCATATTCTAAGATAATTTACGAATTGCAGTATTGAAAATGTGTGAAAATTGTCCTGCTGACATAGTGAACACTAAAAAGACCTCCCCAGGTGGGAACACATTTATCCTAAATCAAGCAATAGTTTTACAGAGATCAATAGACCACAGCATCAGAGATTGATGCTATACAGAGAAAAAGATGTTTGAGTATGAATAAAAATCAGAAGCAATAACAGAAATTACAGAATATACCGGGAATTCAGGTTGGTATACTCTGAAAGAACATATAAGAAGTAAATTATAAACCCTGTACTATGTGTGAAGTACAAGAAACAGAAAAATAAACATCATGTGAAGAAGTTGGGAATCACATCTTTAATCTCAGACCTGGAGAGATATGAACAGGAGGATTATATATTTGAGGGTAGCCTGGGGTTCAAGTTCTAGGCCACTCTAATCTGTGCATGGAGACAACATTTCGCAACGTATTTTATTAACCAAGTATGTTATTAATCAACTACAAGACAGTTCAGACATTTGATTTCTAAATCAAAGTAGATATCTGACATTTTATTTTAGCATTAAGAGAAGAATATTACTGAAAATTAAATATATGTTTAAGTAACATATATTTCCCATTTATTTTCATTAACTATATAATTTTATACATCTAATTTTCATGCACAAAATCAATGGGTATCTCCATCACGGTCTTGACCTCTTTGCTCATATTCTCACTCCTCCTGCTCTTCAACTGGACTTTGGGAGCTCAGTCCAGCTCTCTGATGCAGGTCTCTGCCCGTTTCCATCAGTTGCTGATGAAGATTCTATGGTGATAATTAAGATATTCATCAGTCTGACTACAGGGCAAGGCCAGTTCAGGCACCCTTCCTCTATTGCTTAGGGTCTTAAATGGGTCATCTTTGTGAATTCCTAAGAATTTCTATAATGCCATATCTGTAACTGTTGTCCTTGGATTCCAGAAAAGTGCATGGGTCCCCTAAAATATTGTGGCAGAAAACTGTGAACTACCATATGGATACTGGGAATTAAACCTATGTCCTCTGCAAGACCAGAAAGGGTCTTATCCATGACTCTAGCCTAAACTATTTTTTGTATCTCATAACAACAACATATCTATACTGTGATACTTCTCTACAAGAGAAAACAATTAGATTTAATAAGTTTGAGAAAAAGTATGTCATGGTTCAGATGAGAAAGAAATGTTGACTTCAAGAGGCTTTCACCTAAATTTCATAATGAGTAGAAGAGGCAATGGGATATGACAATGTGATGAAAAGGACAGTAGAAACCTAACTTACAATAAACAGGCATCACTGAAGATAACCCAGGTCTCTGTTTTCACTCCAAATCCAATGCTGAATCCACACAAAGCCTTCACAAGTGGAGGCATATTTTATTCTGTAACCAGTAACACATCCTCAGACTCCACAGTTCCTGTCGATCAGCATCCAGCATAGCATCCCAGCTTGTCCTGTGAGCAGAGTCACAAATACCTTGACAATGTTCCTACTATGAAACACAAAGCAGATAATGTTGCTATATTTGTGTCCCTGTGGACACTCAGCATACTGTCAATTCCACCTCAGACTTGGCTTTTAAGAAAAACCTTAACTTAGCTAGGAAGTGAGGCTTTTTCATAATCAACATTTCCCTTCTCTATGGCACCTGAACTGAGGGTACTGACAATGTGAAGAAAAGTCAGACATTTCTGTTTCCAGGTATTTGGCAGTCTGAAAAGTCTCAGATCCTGATATCCTTGAAAAGTTTCATTCAATTTGAAACACTGAGTGAAGCTCAGTATTCTCCAATCAAGGATAGAAGTACACTGCAGCTTGACTGTACCCAGAAGGTCCATGTGGTAAAGCCTTAGTCTCCAGGATGTTGTATTTTTGGTGGTGAAACATGTATAATTACAGATCCACTAGGAAGGTTTGAGGTCACTAATTCTGTGTTCTTGGGAGAGCTGTGTGACAGTGATCTCCCCTTCATTCCTCTCCACAAAGTTCTTAGCTTTGCTTCAAACATTCCTGCCCCAATGCCTCACTACAGCTGCACACAGGGCCTTACTCCCATTGATTGATCAGAACATCAAAATGAGCAAATATTAAACTCATTATTTCCTTTTCTTCTAGTGATTGAAACAGGGAGGCACACCAGGCTTCACACTTTCAATGTAATTCAAACCAAGAGATGCATAAGTTATTGTGCAGCTGAGCACTGCAACACTCATTTCCATAGATGGTAATGTGATGATTTTCACCATTGTTTTTCCAACTCTCTGAGCAGTGTCGCTGGGATAATGATGTGGATTGAATTCATGTGTCACACTGTTATCACACCCTTCAGGACATTCTCTATTAGTGAATGTTAAAGATTTTTCCATCCTCTGTCATCTAAAACTTCAATATTTAACATCCCTATGATTTCATGTATGGATATTTAACTTTTTTTTTTATTTTTTAACTTTTCTTTTTTTTTAAAATTTTAAAAATGTTTCCATTCAATTATTTACACTTCCTTCCCTCTTCCCAATCCCCTACCGCTCCCACACCCCCCCTCCCTCTCTCTTCCTGATTGAGAGGGGCCAGGGAACCCTGCCCTGTGGGAAGTCTAAGGCCCTCCCCCCTATATACAGGTCTATGGAGCTGTGCATCCATATAGACTAGGGTACCAAAAAGCCAGAACATGTCATAAAAAAGAAGTCCCAGTGCCTTTATCAATGGCTTCTCAGTCAGGCCCCATTGTCAGCTACAATCAGAGAGTCCAGTTTGATCACATGCTCATTCAGACCCAGTCCAGCTGGATTTGGTGAGCTCCCATTAGAACAGGTACACTGCCTTAGTTGGTGGACCAACCCTCTCCTGGTCCTGACTTCTTTGCTCATCTTCTCCCTTCTTCTGCCTCTCAACTGGACCTTGGGATCTCAGTCCGTTCCTCTGATGAGGGTCTCTGTCTCTATCTCCAACAGTCACTGGACAAAGATTCTATGGTGATATTCGAGATAATCATCAGTGTGATAGTGGGGCAAGGACCATTCAGGTACCCTCTCCTCTGCTGTCCAAGAACCTAGCTGGGGACATCCCCGTGGACACCTGGGATCCCCTCTAGAGCCAAGTCTCTTGCCAATTCTAAAATGGATCCTTTAATATAGGTATCTTCTTTCCTGCTCCTATATCTGCCCTTCCTCCAGCTCCACCCTCCCACTCCCCCAAGCTGTTGCCAGTCCTTCCCTTCTCCCTTCCCTCTCCCCTTCCCCCTTTTCCCCCAACCACTTCCCCCCACCCCCATGCTCACAACTTTTGCACAGCATTTATTTAAAACATGATTGACAGAATACAGACAATTCTCCAGCACCACTCCCCCCCCCCACAAAAAAAAAAAAAAAAAAACAAAGGAAAATATCCATAGTCCATTTTTAGGGGGAAATGTGGGTGTAGTATTCCAGGCACTCCAGCTGGTTGGGGGGACTGATTGGCCAGGCAGGAAGTATAGGCAGGAAAAGCAAACAGGAAGTAGAAATGATTCCAGGAGAACAGGAGAATTCTGGGAAAAAGGAAGCTGATTCCTCCCACTCCTGCCCAGACCACTAAAGCAGCAGGATGTGATCTGCCCCACTGAAAAAGGTACTGCGCCACATGGCTAACATATTTCAGAAAAATGGGTTAATCAAGATGTGAGAGTTAGCCAGTGAGAGGCTAGAGCTAATGGGCCAATCAGCTTATAATTTATGGAGACCTATGTGTGATTTTCTTTGGGGCTAAACAGTTGTGGGGTAAAGGGCGGGATGGAAAACCCCATCAACAAACAGGACCCTCCATGTTACACTGCTGTCCTATCAAAAGCCTAGTCAGTTTCTTTATTTAACCAATGAAAGTAACACATAGACAGATGACCCTCCTACGTCAACAGTTCAATTGTGATTTTTCCTTATTCACTTATTCTGCCATGTTGCTGATTATTTTATCCATCTTGTTTGTTTTCCTATATTATACTAGCCTTTCTCAGTACATCCTTGGCTGAATAAATTTTTTGTTTGTATCTATTGTGGAAATTCACTACTTTATGAATGTTTTTAAATCATCACCCAATATTTTACCCATTTCAGATCTTTGAGTTGAATCCTTGAGTGAATTAAGATCCTTTGGGGTATAACTTTGGTTTCACTTTTCATGATCTCATGTTTTGTATTATAATTCATATCTGTGGGTTTAAGTACCCTTTTCATTTATTTGAGGCTTTTCTAAATGTAGCAAACTATATTCAAGGTCTCACTGACCAGAATTAGTCTGCTTTAAGGTATTTGGAAATCTCCATTAATTTTATGCAGTCTGTAACAAATTTGTTCCATGCCATATCTTCAAAATAGGATATTTCTTAATCAGAATGTGGACATAGTTAGAATATTTTATACATGGGATAACAATATGTACCCCTTAATAATTAAGCCTTATTAATTGATATGAAATATAAATTGAAGGCAGAATTTACTGATACAATATTATATAAACATTAGAGTTCAGGAAGGTGACTTTGTCTCCACAATTGGGAGTCAGATACAGAGTCTTGAGAAGGAGATGTGATCCCAAAAACAAAGGCAACATATTCCACAATTTCCTGTCTTCTGATTGACACCAGAACTCTAGAAGTATAAAAAGCTAAAGACTTTATATGTTGAAGAAATAGAGTTTGTGGTAATTTAGTTCTCCTTTGCAGATTTATATAAAACTTTCATACCAAAAACAAAAGAGACATTGAACCCATTAAGTTTTGCTGGGCTATGCAAACTTTTTCATCAGAGTTTCAGGCAGAAAAAGGGAAGTGTAAAGGACCAGGGCTGTGCATGCTGAAAGCAGATGGTGAGACTCTCAGAAGAGGTTTTTGTTGAAGGCCGAAGCACTGTGGGAGGAGTGCTATACTCCTGCAGGCAGTAATAATCTGCCAAGTCTTCAGCCTGGACACTGTTGATGGTGAGAGTGAAATCTGTCTCAGATCCACTGCCTATGAAGCGTTCAGGGACCCCAGTTTCCCGAGTGGATGCCAAGTAGATTAGTAGTTTAGGAGACTGCCCTGGTTTCTGCTGGTACCAGCTCAAGTAGTTCTTCTTGCTATTACTATTGTAAAGACTCTGACTGGCCCTGCAGCTGATAGTGATCTTCTCTCCTACTGACACAGCCAAGGAAGATGGAGACTGGGTCATTGTGATATCTGCACAGGCACCTGCAATCAGGAAAATAAATGGTCATAAGTAATAAAAAACACACAGAATTTAATACAGATTAAATTTGTCATTTTATAGCCTCATAATGTCATATTGTCAGAGTATATATCTTTTAAAGTAGTGTAAAAAATAGTGTCCTACCACATATTGTAAATTTCTTTTATACAAAGAAGTGACTCCAAAAAGAATATAATACATTTAAATTTCTCACCAGACACCCAGAGCAGCAGGGACATGAAGATTTGGGTCTGTGACTCCATATTGTTTCTCCTGCCTGTCTGATGAAGCTCAGTTCTCACCAAAAAACCCTGCTTTATACATTCTGAGCAGCTGGGCTGGGCTGGGCTGGGCTGGAGTTTCCCATGCAAAGCAGTAATCAAATATGGACAGTGTGTGTGAGTGACTGATATCAATCATCAGGCAAAAATAAAGTCATGGGTAGTGTGAGCAATCCCTGAAAGATACCAATGTACTGCCCTCACAGACAGAATTTTATGAGGTGTTATAATGTCAACTTTAAGCTAAAATACCTTACATATTTAAGTCAGTTTGCTTTTGCAGCAATGTTTGGAAATTTATCTCATATTAATAGTATTAAGTATATAATAAAATATATTAAAAAATTCACCATAGCAAAAGAAAGCTAGAGTACAAAAATATAAAGTAGAAAAAAGGAAGAGTGGAGAGAGGAAAATAGGAAAGGTAGAGAAAGTGTGTATTAAGGTTAAATTTGCATATTATCTCCAATTTGTAAATTTACTATTATACTGAAGACAATGATCAAAGAACTCCAGTTTCTTGGCTACACAAGGAACAGAGATTCAAAGAGCAGCCCAGAATTCACTCTATGGAAATTCTGGGGAACTTTAATTTAAGATTGAGATGAGAGCTGAAATTTCAAAGCAAAGCTAAACCCAGCAGCAACTAATAAGTATCCTTCACACAATTTCAGGGAACTGAAAGAGGACATTGAATTTGGGAAAAAGGGCATGGAACAAAACAAACTAGATTTCTTCAAGTAGTCATGGCTGTAGATCAATACTGCCAAGAAGTTCATTCCAGAAATGCATATTCTGGAGTAATCTTCAAATGAGCAGTACTGAAACTGGGTAAAAATGGTCACATTGACATAGTAAACAAGTAAAAAGCTCTCTAGCAAGAGGTAAATCTATGCTAAGTCAAGTATTAATTTTCCAGAAACCAATAGAACACAACATCAGAGATGGTTGCCAATCTAAGAAAAAAATGTTTAAGTATGAATGAAAATCTATAGCAATAACAGAAATCAATACAATGACTGGATTTAGACATGTGAACTCTGAAAGTGCATATAAGAAATAAATTTTAAACCCAATATTTTGTGTAAAGTGTAAGAAACAGAAAAATGAATAAGTAAACTATCATGGAAATTAGTGGAGATTCATGTCTGCAATCCCAGAACTGGAGAGCCATAAAAATCAAAACTATGAAATTTGAGGGCAGCCTAGGGTACAAATTCTAGGTCAGTCTAATCTATGCATGGAGATAATCTCTCAAACATGTGCTTCATTTATCAAGGAATTACAAAACAGCTCAAGTGCTTGATATCTAAAGCAAAGTAGTTAACTGACACTGAGATTTTAGCATTTAGACAAGAGTATTATTGAAAATTAAATATACATCTAAGTAAATGAATTTCACATTTATTTTGTATTTATTATATAATTTTATACATCTACATTTTATGTGCAAAATTTTTAATTATTTCTAATAAGCATTTTCAGATCTCTTTTGTAAACTGCTTACCTCCATCATAACAGAGAGATAATCTGTATGTTGAAATGGAAGTTCTGAATATCAAGGTCAAGCATATGACAGATGAGAAACTGCCAAAGTCAATGTCTAACAATTTGTGCTGTGCCCTCTAACTAAGACAAACTTTGTACTTTTTTTTTTTGTTACAGCTGCAGTGGCTCATATTGTGATTTCATGTCATTGACTGCTGCTTATTCAGATTGAACACATGGAGACATGTGTCTTACAAATTCAAAGGCTCCTGTCTTTGTGTTTTCACAGTATGTAAGGGGAAATCATGGAGACTAAAAGGATAAAATCCCCATGTTCTTTTGTGCCTAATAGAAAAAGCCAAGACAGTCCTTAGTTAGTGCTTTTACAACAAATTAAGTTTCAGCTCTAGTGTATTAGATTCCTTGGACTATGAAAAAAAAGTGAAAAAAAAGGAAGTCAAGGAAGCATGGAAGCTCAACAGAACAGTTGGTCTTAGATATTAATATTGTGTATCCAATATAGCTTGCAAATTTCATTGTATGCTGGTAACTCTATTGATCCTGACAATTGCTATTACACTCCATTTCTGATAAAAAGTCTTATTGTTCTCAGGAAAAATGTCACAGTCTCAGTCTTGCTGTGGCCCCTGAAACAAAGTGAACAAATTACAAACTCCTGGCTGCAAACAAGACAGTTTAATTTGCTCCCAACTTTGGAGCCAGAACGTCTGATGCTGATGAGTTTGAAGTCATGGAACACAGTAATCCACTTCTATGGAAATCACTGTAAAGAAAGGCCCATGGAAGTCATATTTCTTTCTCAAAATCAGCAGAATGGGGGCTTAGATTGTCATCACACAATCTCCACATACAGTATTGTAGCCTAAAATGCAAACCTCCCTACTTAGATGGTCAAACTACTATCACATGTTGTTTACCTTTACAACATTATAGAAAATTGCTTTCAATTCTGTGAGAGGAAGAACAATAGATCAACAAGTTACAGCTGAGCTTTCTGCCCCATGGCAAACACAGATTCCCTCAGGAAAAACCTCAATTGTTGTTTCTGGTCCACCATGCTCAGAATGGAGATAAGCAGAAGAAGCATAAACATTATCTAATCTCTCCAGGTGGTGGTGGCACATGCCTTTAACCCCAGCACTGGGAAGGCGGAGACAGGTAGATTTCTGTGAGTTTGAGGCCAGTCTGGTCTACAAGAGCTAGTTCCAGGAGAGGCTTGAAAGCTACAGAGAAACCCTGTCTCAAACAAACAAACAAAAAAGCCCAACATTATCCAATATCTTCAAAATAAGTAGATTTTACTGGATATAGAGGAAGTTCCAGAGTATCCATAATCTGTGTTCTTTTGAAATTGGTTAGTGACTGCTACAAGATGTTTTGTGTCTTCTGTATTCCTCTCATTTTGGTCTTGAGATAGAAACCAATGTGAAAACATAAGATCACTTCATTCAAATAATGATTTAATAGAAAATCATGAAAATGACTATAAATGATGGGAAGACAGACCAGAAAGAACAAGAAGTGTGTGCTGCTGGACTACAAACTGGTACACTCAAGGTGAATTTCCAAGTGGATGTCCCACTAGATATATTCCTGAACATGTGTATATCACATAAAATACATATACTTCCACAACCATGTCTATGGCTACACTAGTCACAATAGTCAGAATTTACATCAACTTAGTGTCTACCATCCTATAAATGAATAACAAAAAGGGCACATATGTGCAAAGAAATTTACTCAACTCTCATAAAAATAGAAATCACATAAATGTATCAATTTTTATCTGTGGCTATATATATATGTATATATATATATTATAAAGACTCATTACATATATAAATACAATACTTACTTATCTGTCTTTAGATTTGAAATTCAGCCAACTTCTTGTCCAGGCTTATTAATAGTAGTCTTGAAATCATCTACATCCATAGTATTTTCCTTCCTGCATATTGCATCGGTCACTGTGGCAGTTGTTGGAGAGGGTGGATTATGTGTCTAATCCTGGCACATGAGTGACTGAGACAGGACCTTCGAAAAGTCAAGGCAATAATTGGAAACTTAGTGAGACCAAATAATAATAAAAAAGAAAAATGTTTTTACCAACAACCACAGTTGGAGATGTTTTGAGTATCCAAACAAGAATGTAGCCTTGATAACACCTTGACTGTAACCTGTGAGAACCCGAGGAGATGAACCAGACACCACCTGCTCAGATTATAGGTATTGAGCTCATAAGTCACACCATTATTGCTCAGAGTCTTAGCTGGGGTCATACATGTGAATTCTAGAGTATTTTTCTAGCACCACCTTTTTCCCGAACCCCATAATGACTCCCTCCATCCAGATATCTCATTTCTTTTTTTTTTTTGTTTTTTTTTGTTTTTTTTTTCTTTGTACAGCATTTTTTTTTGTTTTTTTTGATTCTTTGTATTTTTTTTTATTTTTAAATTAATTTATTATGTTTTCCATTATTTAAAACAATTTTCAAATTCAAATACACTTTGATCATATTCTTCCTCTCCCTCAAGTCCCTTCAGATCTTTTCCCCATCCCTACCCACCCAACTTTAAGTTCTTTCTTTAACAAGAAGCAAAAATCCTGTACAACAATAAAATCTTCCAAAACTTAGAAACAAGAAAGTCATACCAAGAAAAGAAAGAAAAAAAGATTGAAAACAAACAAAAAGCCCAACTTGTAACCAAATAAAGCACAGACAAAATCCTGTGGAGTCCAACTATATGTTGTTGGTCAATTACTCCTGAACATGAGGCTTGCCCAAAATTAGTTGACATGCTCAGTGTCACTCATCGTAGAAAACTGATTGTCTCTCCCCTAACTGGTATAAGTGATAGTTCAGTTGTTAACCTTTTTTTTTTTCTTTTTTTTCTTTTTTTTTTTTTTTTGTCAAAGCCTCCGTTTATTAGGGACAGGGTAACGACTTATATACCCCCTGAATGAGGGCTTGGGGAGTAGGGCACAGGAGCATGGAATCTGGCCGCGTGGTCCCAGTCACGTAACCTACATCCGGTCAGGTAGGCCAAGAAGTCAGGAGTTGCCACACCTAGTTCCCTGGATAGCTGGAATTTAAGGCAGTTCCGCTATCAGATTAGGTTCGTTAGCAATTAGCGAATAGCTAATTGGGTGTGGGGCAGGTTTTGCCAATAGGACTATTCTTAACATAATTATGGGTTTGGGGTTCCCTGCAGGCTCCCCAAGGTGATGGTTTCTGTAACAATCTTTAGGGGGGGAAACGGCTCCCAACATATTCCTCCTTTCTTATATAAAGGCAAGTAGTTATAGGTGGAGGGCACCAAGACAGAGTCAACCATGGTGTCAGATCTAAAGGAGAGGGGACTGGGACAAGGAGAGACCCTCCTCTCGACTGGTGAAGTAATTAACCTCTCCTGGGAACAGAGGGGTGCCTTATGAGTAGCATTAGTTTCTTGGAGCTTCTCAAATAAAAGGTATCTAGTAGGTATCATTTCTTATATAGTGATATTTTAATACTATTTCATCTACTACAAAATTGATTCAGGATACTATTTCTGCTGTTTTATTGAGCATGGTGATAAGTTCTTTGATCTGTGTATTGTATTTGATACATTGAAAATTAAATTCCCAGCATTTCATTTGTTTTTCACCTGACTCACTATTTTCTGCTGTGTAACTGATTATTTTATCCATTTTGTTTATCTTTGCCTAGTATCACTAGCTTTCCTCATTACAGCCTTTAATGAATAAAGAGGAAGAGAGAAAGAGGAAGGGTGGATATAGGATCAGGGAATAAGGTATCTACATTAAGTGAGCCATTTTAGAATTGGCAAGAGACTGGGCTCTAGAGGGGATCCCAGGTATTCATGGGGATGTTCCCAGCTAGTTGCTTGGGCAGCAAAGGGGGGTGCCTGAACTGGCCTTGCCCCACTGTCACACTGATGATTATCTCGACTATCACCATAGAGTCTTCATCCAGCAATGACTGGAGATAAAGAAAAAGAGACCCTCATCAGAGCAATGGACTGAGCTCCCAAGATACAGTGGAAGAGAAGAAGGAGAGAGAAGATGAGCAAGGAAGTCAGGATGGTGAGGGGGTTTGTCCACCCACTGAAGCAGTGTGCCTTATCTAATGGGGGCTTACCAAATCCAGCTGGACTGGGACTGAATAAGCATGGGATAAAACCGGACTCTCTGAATGTGGCTGCCAATGGAAACAGACTGAGAAGTCATCAATAATAACACTGGAACCTATTTCTCCTGCATGTACTGGCTTTTTGGGAGCCTAGTTCATTTGGATGCACACCTTCCTAGGCCTGGATGTATAGGGTAGGATCTTGGACTTCCCACAGTGAAGGGTAACCTGCTGTCTCTTAAGGAGGGAGAAGGAGGGAGGAGTGTGAGCAGGAGAGGGGGAGGACAATGGGAGGAGGGAAGGAAATGTAAATCTTTGAATGAAAAAATAAATAAAAAGAGAAGCATACAAAATAATAAAAACTGAATTATAAAACAAAAAACAAGCAAAAAAAGAGGTAGATGTTCAGTTCCTAGGAATTGGAACCCTATCTCAGGTCAAACAATGCACGAGATGAGTTGAATGTGTAGGGACAGAATAACAAATAGGAAGACTAAGGCCATATATAGCCAATATGGCAGTGAATTTGTGGGGTCTCAACCAATCGCAGCAATGGAATACCCAAATTAACATTCCTGCAGTCCCCAAAATTTATGTTTTTGAGGAAAATATAGAAGATGACAAACATCAGGCATTCAAGCTATACAAGAACACAAAGCAATTAAAAAACCCTCAGAGAATGGTGGCAGATCTAAGGGCTAACAATGAGGTTATTCAACCTATGGGCCCTCTACAATCTGGAATTCCTCTGCCTTCTCTGTCACCAAAGGGATGTCCCGTCATAGTTATTGATTTAAAGGATTGTTTCTTCACTACACATTTACAAGAAAAGAATAAAGTTTGCCTTCACAGTGCATACTGATAATAATTTTCAGCCCACTAGAAGATATCAATGGACTGTCCTCCCACAGGGAATGTTCAATATCACCTCCCTGTGCCAAAACTTTGTCAGCCAGGCATTGGATATAGTATATAAGCAATTTCCTAGGTCTATAATATACCATTATATGGATGACATTTTGTAATCTGATTCAAATAGAGATACTTTAGAAAGGATGTTTGAAGAAGTAAAGGAACTAAGGACCGCGAGGGGTGCACCCACACACTGAGACAATGGGGATGTTCTATCGGGAACTCACCAAGGCCAGCTGACCTGGGTATGAAAAAGCCTGGGATAAAACTGGTCTTGCTGAACATAGAGACAATGATGACCACTGAGAACTCAAGAACAATGGCAATGGGTTTTTGATCCTACTGCATGAATTGGCTTTATGGGAGCCTAGGCAGTTTGGATGCTCACCTTACTAGACCTGGATGGAGGAGGGTGGTCCTTGGACTTCCCACAGGGCAGGGAACCCTGATGGCTCTTTGGGATGACGAGGGAGGGGGACTTGACTGGGGGAGGGGGAGGGAAATGGGAGGCGGCAGTGGGGAAGAGACAGAAATCTTTAATAAATAAATAATAAATAAATAAATAAATAAATAAATAAATAAATAAATAAATAAATAGAAAGTCTTGCCTACACAAAAAATAGTATGGATACTACTTGAATGAGAACAAAATAAAGTAGTTATGTGTTTAGCAAAAAAAAAAAAAAAAGAAAAGAAAGAAAGAAAGAAAGTCTTGGCTAATTGTGGATTACAAATTGCTCCTGAAAAGATTCAAAGAGGAGATTCTGTTAATTACCTAGGTTACAGAAAATTAGTACACCAAAGGTATAAATTAGGAGAGACCATTTTTAAATGATTTTCAAAGATTATTGGGAGGTATTTCCAATCTACAACCAGTTGTTGGGATAAAACCTGATCTTTTAATTGATTTAAACAAAATCTTAAATGGTGATAAAGACTCGAATAGTCCCAAATAATTAGCAGCTGAAGCAAAAAAGGAATTGGTGATTGTTGAGGAGAAATTACAAAAGACATATGTAGATAGGGTGAATCCAAATCTTAATTTTATTCTAGTCAAATTGCCTTCCAGAATTTCTCCTACAGGAATTTTAATGCAGATGGTCAATATTATCTTAGAATGGATCTTTTTACTATATAAACCAAGTAAAAAAATTAAAAACTTATGTGGAAAAACTCTCTGAATTAATTATAAAAGGTAAATTGAGTCTTCATCAATTAGCAGGTATAGAGCCAGCAAAGATTATAGTGCATTTTACTGCTGATGAACTAAAAAAGTTATGGGAAGACAATGAACCCTGGCAAAGGACTTGTGCTAATTTTTTTTGGAGAAATTAAGATTTTCCCAAAAGCAATAGAATTAACCTTATAAAGAAAATTTCTTGTATTCTTCTCTCAATTGTAAATGATGCACCAATAACTGGAGCCCATACATTTTATATTGATGCAAATAAAACAGGGAAGTCAGGTTACTAATTAGAAAAACTAAGTAAGGTGGAACAAAGTCCTTATAATTCTGTCCAAAAGGCAGAATTATATGCTATTCTTATGGTACTCAGGGATTTTAAAGAACCTCTCAATATAGTTACTGATTCACAATATCCAGAAAGAGTTATATTGCATATTGAAACTGCTGAATTTATACAAGATGATATGGAATTGACTTCATTGTTCTTCCAGGTGCAAGACATAATCAGAAATAGTCTTTGTCCTATATACATAACACACATCCTATCCCATATGGGTGTTCCAGGACCTCTAGCACAAGGTAATACAGAAATTCATCAATTATTCATTGGAAGTGTTTTGCAGGCCTCTGAATTTTATAAAAAACATCATGTTAATAGCAAAGTTTTAAATAAATATTTTCTATTACATGGCAACAAACTAATATGTGTACTACTTGTTCTTTCTATAATCAAACACCATGTTGTTTTTCAGAATATTGGGTGAATTTTTCCCTTGGCGCCTGCCAATCTCCTCCTATCGATGCTATCTAATCGGTCTTTTAAAACAGGATCAGGTTTCTCTGCTGTCCTGAGGCTCCTCTAAAAGGCTAATCCACCCAATTATAAAATGGGGCACTGAGCTGAACAGAGATTTCTCAACAGAAGAAGTTCAAATGGCCAAAAGATACCTAAGGTCATGCTCAACTTCCTTAGCGATCAGGGAAATGCAGCAAATCAAGACAACTTTAAGATACCATCTTACACCTGTCAGAATGGCGAAAATAAAAAACACCAATGATAGCCTTTGCTGGAGAGGGTGTGGAGAAAGAGGTACACTCATCCATTGCTGGTGGGAATGCAAACTTGTGCAACCTTGTTGGAAAGCAGTGTGGAGGTTTCTCAGGAAATTCGGGATTAACCTACCCCTTGACCCAGGAATACCACTCTTGGGAATATACCCAAGAAAGGCCGTATCATACAACAAAAGTATATGCTCTACTATGTTCATAGTAGCATTATTTGTAATAGCCAGAACCTAGAAACAACCTAGATGTCCTTCAATTGAAGAATGGATGAAGAAAGTATGGAATATATACATATTAGAGTACTACTCAGCAGTAAAAAACAAGGACTTGAAGTTTGCAGGCAAGTAGATGGAAATAGAAAACACTATCCTGAGTGAGGTAAGCCGGACCCAAAAAGATGAACATGGGATGTACTCACTCATATTTGGTTTCTAGCCGTAAATAAAGGGCTTTGAGCCTATAATTTGTGATATTAGAGAAGCTAAATAAGAAGGAGAACCCAAAGAAAAACATATAGGCATCCTCCTGAATATTAACCTTCATCAGGCGATGAAAGGAGACAGAGACAGAGTCCCACATTGAAGTACCAGACTGAAATCTCAAGGTCCAAATCAGGAGCAGAAGGAGAGAGAGCACGAGCAAGGAACTCAGGACCGTGAGGGGTGCACCCACACACTGAGACAATGGGGATGTTCTATTGGGAACTCACCAAGGCCAACTGGCCTGCATCTGAAAAAAGCCTGGGATTAAACCGATCTCGCTGAACATAGTGGACAATGAGGACTACTGAGATCTCACGAACAATGGCAATGGGTTTTTGATCCTACTGCACGAATTGGCTTTATGGGAGCCTAGGCAGTTTGGATGCTCACCTTACTAGACCTGGATGGAGGTGGGTGGTCCTTGGACTTTCCACAGGGCAGGGAACCCTGAATGCTCTTTGAGGGAGGGGGACTTGATTGGGGGAGGGGGAGGGAAATGGGAGGCGGTGGTGGGGAAGAGACAGAAATCTTTAATAAATAAATAAATAAATAAATCAAACACCACTGTCTGCAGGGAGGAACTCTAAGGGTACTCAAAGGAATGAAATCTGGCAGATGGATGTGTTCTACTTTATGGAATTTGGTAAATTCAAGTATGTACACCACACCATGGACACATATTCAGATTTTCAATGGGCAACTACCCTGAGCTCAAAAAAGGCTGATTCAATAATCACACATTTAATAGAAGTTATGGCCATCATGGACATTCCTGCACAAATAAAGACATACAATAGTCCAGCATATGTACTTAAGAAAATGAAACACTTTTTGCTTATTATAATATAAAGCACATTACAGGTATACCAAATAACCCTACTGGTCAGGCAGTTATAGAAAGTTCAAATTGTACTATAAAGGATATGTTGAAGAAACAAAAAGGGATGGAAAATTGATGTGGGAGTGTCATATCAATCTGTTGATTTCATTGGTTAATTAATAAAGAAACTGCTTGGCCTGATAGGTTAGAACATAGGTGGGTGGAGTAAACAGAACAGAATGTTGGGAGGAAGAGGACGTGAGCTCAGATTCCAGGCATCTTTTCTCAGGGGCAGACGCAATGAAGCAAGCCACCAGGTCAGACATGCTGAATCTTTCCCGGTAAGACTGGTGTTACACAGATTACTAAATATAGGATAGGCAAGATAAGTCACCACCTCATGGTGCTACACACATTAATAGAAATGGGCCAAGCAGTGTTTATATGAATACAGTTTGTGTATTGTTATTTCGGGACATAAGCTAGCCAGGCGGCCAGGAGCTGGGCGGCAGGAACGCAGCCCGCAGCTCCTTCTAGAGAAAATACCCCCAGAAATAGATTGCATAATGCTTCATTAACCTTGAATTTTCTTAACACTAATGAGAACGGGACAACAGCAGCAGAGAGACATTGGATAATAGAAAAATCTTCTGAATTGAATCAACCAGTGTATTTCAAGGATGTGTTGACCTCACAATGGAAATCAGGAGATGTGCTATATTGGGGAAGGGTTTTGCTCTTGTTTCCACAGGAGAAGAAAAATTATGGATATCTTTAAAATTAATAAAGATTAGACCCATCGAGTTCCTGGCTAAGACCTACTCCCTCCAAGGTCCAAGACTCACACCTGGAAACACAGAAATCTCTGGTTCCTGCCTACTCCCTTAAAAGCCCCAGATTCATGCCCAGATTCACAGAAGTCCTGGCTAAGGCCTAGTTCCTTGGAATTCCAAGGCTCACATTCCTGGCTTACTACTAGTTTGAAAGTCCCAGATTCATGTCTGGACCTCAGCAGTCTCTGGCTTTGGCTTATTCCTTCAGTGATTGCTCTCCTGTACCTGTTCCTATGGAGTTCTCTGTCTCAGGTCTGCTCTGACCCAGGTTGCTGGATCAGTCTTGGTCCACCAATGTCCATGGACTGGATGTGCTCCACTCCCATATTGAAATTGCTTTCTTGGGCCACAAATGATGTTTCAATGCTATATTTCTTCATTTTCTTTTCCTCCTCCTCTTCCTTCTCCTCCTCCTCCTCCTCCTCCTCCTCCTCCTCCTCCTCCTCCTTCTTCTTCTTCTTCTTCTTCTTCTTCTTCTTCTTCTTCTTCTTCTTCTTCTTCTTCTCTTCTCTCTCTCTCTCTCTCTCTCTCTCTCTCTCTCTCTCTTGACACAGTTTCTCTGTAGCTTTGGTGCCCGTCCTAGAACTAGCTCTTGTAGACCAGGCTGGGCTCAAACTCATGAGATCTGCCTGCCTCTGCCTCCTGAGTGCTGGGATTAAAGGCATGTGCCACCACCTCCCAGCTGTTTCTTCATTTTCAAACTTTATGCAGGATATTCTTACTTCTGTTTTATTGAGTCTTATGGTGATCTCTTTGTTCTCTGTGAAAGGAAAAGTATGAGTTTGGGACCCACAAGACCAAGTTCTCAGCACAACGGAAAAGTCTTTACTTCAGAGGGACAGAGGTCAGGGAACAAGGGAAAATAGAGGAGACAGAGGAAGGGGAGGAGGGGTATGGAAACAGGGAAAGGGGGTATACATTGTATTTGTCTTAGAATGAAAATTATTGCCACTCAATAGAAAGACAGACATAAAACATAGTCAAATTGTAGTTTGTAAAGTAGAAACCTGGTGTTAGGATGAGGTGCTTAATCTTATTTGGAAATGATAATTAAGTAAATCAATGTGGCCTTTTGATTGCTGGCTTTTGATATTCCGATAGCTGTACTTTAGAATCAGTCTCAGGAGAAGGAACTAGGCACATAAGCAAAGAGAAAATGGTGACAACTTTCAGGAATGTAAACTAATGGTTGTTAGCAATACAGAAAATTGGGGAGAAGGAGGAGGCCTACATGAGTCATATGCTTGAGTAGGCTAGTGTGCCTTCACTGAGTGTTGTATTATGTTAATTTAATATTTCAGTTTGTAATATTTCCCTTGCTCAGTTATTTGGCTGAGTTTCTGACTGTTTTCTCTATCTTTTTAAGTTTGGCTATATGTCACCAGCCTTCCTCCCTACATCCTTGTCTGAATGAATTCTTTTGTTTTTATCTTTTGTTGTAATTGATCATTTTGAGTACATTTTAAAAATCTTCACATAACCTTTTATCTTTTTCAGATTGTTGGTTTGAATCCTTCAATGAATGATTTTCTTTGGGATATCATTGTAAACATGATTTTTGATAATTTCTGTGTATGATTCATACCTCTTGGTTTAAGTACCTTTTAGATTTATGTGAGACTTTTTTTTTAAACTTAGCATTATAAACTCAAGGGATCACTATCCAGAAACATTCAGAGAACTATGCAGCTTTAGGGAATGTGGAGGTCTCCAGAAACTTTTTGTAGTCTGTAGCACTTGTTCCCTGCTAGATCTCCAAAACACATGTTCAATGTTTCTTAATGAAAATATGGACATGATTAGTTATTATATGGTTCACACAGGACCAAAAAATACCCCCCCCTCAAAAAAAAACCCCACTAAACTCTATTCATTGATATGAGACTGGAAGGGAACATCTGTTGATACAATATTATATCAACCATTAGGGTGAATGGAAAGATATTAGTCTCCACAGTCAAAAATCAGATATAGAAACTTCTGATAGAGATGTGGCCCAGAATCAAAGGCAATATATATCATAATTTTTCTCCTTTTCAGATTCTAAATATATCTGTATGAGTGCATGTGTGTCTTGTGCAAATATGTGTGAATGTACTCTGTATACATGTCTATCTACGTGTATTTGTGTTTGTGGGTATATGTAGGTATGAGTGGCAGGAGGTATAGGCATGTGTGAATATATATGTATGAGAGACTGAGTAATAAATGTAGAATAGGAACTATGGGAAGAAGAGATAACAGGACAGGAAAGAAGAAAAGGAAAAGTTTTGTGGGTAGAGTCAAAAAACATATGATTTACTGGGAAAAAACACTGCTTATAATAAAATTGAGTAAAGAAATCCTGTACAATAAAGGAACTTTCAGAAGCAACACATTTCTCACTCCAAGCTTTATTATAGGGTTATAATAATGAAAGCACCTTGGTTTTTCCTGGAATAAAATACCTGGAACAAAAAGAAACAGTTTTAGGCGCTGGGACAGGGTCCGAATTGGGAGGGCATCTGGGAGGGTAGTAGCTCCTTTGTCTAGGTGGCCTGCCTGCACCAAGCAAGGTCGGCCCTTTGTTCGCGAGACACCCAAGCAGCAGGGAGATCAGATCCGGGTGCCAGGAGAGACATCACTGTGGTGAGTGAGTTTCTGACCGCGGCAGCAGCCCGGGACAGGGAACTCAGATGTTCCTCACCCCTCCTGCACTTCCTGGTCAGCCTGCAGGGGCTATACTGCTCGATACCTCCTTTCTCTTCCTATCCCACCCAGCTTGCATCCACGGCCCTCCCCCACTCCTTCTGACTCCCTTCCCTCTTTGAACCACACAACAGCTCCCAACTCAGCCTGTTTGGGTGCTGGGACAGGGTCCGAATTGGGAGGGCATCCGGGAGGATAGTAGCTCCTTTGTCTAGGTGGCCTGCCTGCGGCAGCAAGGTCGGCCCTTTGTTTGCAAGACACCCAAGCAGCAAGGAGATCCATTCCGGGCACCAGGAGAGACATTGGGCTTGCATCCACAACCCACCCAGAGTGGTGCTGAGGAGTTCCATCTGGATGGTTGTACATGTTTGGGTACTGAGGAGTTCAAGCTCAGCAGGATGGTCCCTGCTTCTACACTGAAGAGATACACCCAGAGACTCAGTCACAGCAAAAACCGGACCAAGACACCAGGCCTCTCTTGGCTTCATTTGAAAGAGGAGATGGGAAGGCGCCAATGCAAGAATTCCTCCAACAACCTGAAAGGCAACATGACATCACCAGAACCCAGGGATCCCAAAATAAGAAGAATTGTACACCCTACTCCAGAAGAAGTAGAAGAAATCGACTCAAAATTGAATTATTTGAAAATAATAGAAGACCTTAAACAGCAGGTGAAAAACTGCCATAAACAATTAGAGATTACAAACAAAAAGGTAGAGGAAATGAATAAGTCGCTCAAAGATACCCAAGAAAACCAAGAGAAACAAGAAAAAGCAATCAAACAGGTAAGGGAAGTGGTTCAAGACCTGAAGAATGAAATGGAAGTAATGAAGAAAACACAAACCGAGGGAAGGTTGGAGATGGAAAATCTGAGTAAACGAACAGGAGCTACAGAGACAAGTACTACAAACAGATTACAAGAGTTAGAAGAAAGAATGTCAGACACTGAAGATACCATAGAGAAAATTAACACACTGATCAAAGAAAACAGCAAAACCAACAAATTCTCATCACAAAACATTCAGGAAATATGGGACACAATGAAAAGACCAAACCTAAGAATAATTGGGATAGAAGAAGGAGAAGAAGTACTGCTCAATGGTTCAGAAAATATATTTAATAAAATTATAGAAGAAAACTTTCCCAGCCTAAAGAAAGATATTCCTTTGGAGGTTCAAGAAGCATACAGAACACCGAATAGACTGGACCAAAAAAAAAAAATCTCCTCACCATATAATAATCACAACACAAAACATACAGAATAAAGAAAGAATATTAAGAGCTGCAAAGGAAAAAGGTCAAGTTACTTATAAAGGTAAACCTATCAGACTTACACCTGACTACTCTATGGAAACCATGAAAGCCAGAAGGTCCTGGATAGATGTACTGCAGAATCTAAGAGAGCATGGATGCAAGCCCAGACTACTATAACCAGCCAAGCTTTCGTTCACTATAAATGGAGAAAAAATTTTCCAGGATAAAAAAAAATTTAAACAATACGTAGCCACAAATCGAGCCTTACAGAAAGTAATAGAAGGAAAATCACAAACCAAGGAGACCAACAATGACCACAATAACTCAAACATCTAGAGACCCTTCACCAGCGCAACTAAAAGAAAGCAAACACACAAAGTCTATGACTAAAAAAGTGACCGGAGTTAGCAACCACTGGTCATTAATATCCCTTAATGTCAATGGACTCAACTCACCTATAAAAAGGCACAGGCTAAGAGATTGGATACGCAAACAGGATCCAACATTCTGCTGTTTACAAGAAACACACCTCAACCACAAAGACAGGCACCTTCTTAGAGTAAAGGTATGGGAAAAGGTTTATCAAGCAAATGGACCTAAGAAACAAGCAGGTGTGGCCATACTAATTTCTAACAAAGTTGACTTCAAACTTAAATCAATCAGAAGAGATGGAGAGGGGCATTTTATACTCATATCAGGAACAATTGATCAGGATGAAGTCTCAATCCTGAACATCTATGTCCCTAATATAAAAGCACCCACATATGTAAAAGAAACATTACTAAAAGTCAAGGCTGCCATCAAACCACACACACTAATAGTAGGAGATTTCAACACTCCTCTTTCACCAATGGACAGGTCAATCAGACAGAAACCTAACAGAGAAATAAGAGAATTAATGGAGGTATTGAATGAAATGGACTTAACAGACATCTATAGAACATTCCACCCAAATAGGAAAGAATATACCTTCTTCTCTGCAGCTCATGGAACCTTCTCGAAAATTGACCACATCCTCGGTAACAAAGCAAACTTCCACAGTTACAAAAAAATATCCATAACCACCTGTGTCTTATCAGATCACCACGGACTAAAGTTAGAATTCAACAACAATGCTACCCCCAGAAAGCCTACAAACTCATGGAAACTGAATAGTCAACTATTGACCCACACCTGGATCAAAGAAGAAATAAAGAAAGAAATTAAAGTCTTCCTTGAATTCAATGAAAATAAAGAAACAACATACTCAAACTTATGGGACACTTTGAAAGCAGTCCTAAGTGGAAAGTTCATAGCCCTTAGTGCCCACTTAAAGAAAACAGAGAAAGCATACATTGGATGAAGGTGTAAGCCACGAACAATGCCACACCTGTTTGGAGTTATTATTATTAGGGTAGTATTTATTTAAAGAGGAAAAACTTACAGATCACGATCCCAGACAACAGCTCTCTGCTCAACCAGAAAGGGAGTCTCGTCATCAGTCGAGCAGGAAGCCAAGAGAGCCAGCGGAGGAAGTAGAAGCTTTTTGAATGGAGAGAAACCACGCCCCAATGGGCTGGTATCTCAGCAGCTATTGGTTGGAGGGGCGGAAAGACCTCCCGCAACACCTCCCCCTTTTGTTTAAGTAAGAGAGTTCTAAACCTACTACGAAATTATATACAATAAGTACAAATATCCTATTTTAACTAGCTTAGGACTTGTATAATAAATAACTTGGCCAAGTCATGAGAGAAAAGTAACTATAGTTATATAGTCTTCAACCCCATCAAAGATCTGAGAAGGGAAATAATGTTTCATGGGTAATTAGGTAGTTCAGTAAAACAACTTCCAAAACCTGCTACAAATCACAGGGACAACTAGCTACCTGGGCAATCACCCAAAGTCACATTTGCAGCATTGAAGCAACCAACTTTGGCTAAGGCCTAACATAACTGACATACCATTTTCAAAGGCAAGAAACTTTTCAAAACTATCTTACCCTGTCTTGGCAGGATATGACAGTCCTGTTTTATCCATTGATGCACGCTCTGTATCTCTGTCAGTGGTTAAGGTATGGGCATTTCTTTGCCCCAAGGCCAGTTCTGTCAAAAAGAAAGGCTCCAGGTGGAGTGTCTTTGGTGCTCAACATTCTCTTGGGAATAGAGCGGTGTTGCCAGGAACAATTGTGTCTCACTACCACAAAACTCTGAGTTAGATTAAAGGCCATTTTCTACAGCTCTTTGAAGAGGTTGAAGATCATCTATCTATACTGAGTATAATCTCTATGTATCTAAATAACCTAATTAGTCTAATTATAAATGGCAAACTTAGATGACTATTAATCTATATAATTCTCAATATCTATCTAACTTAAAGACTAAGACAATAAACATCTGTGTAACAAATGAGGATAATGACCTCCAAATATAAACACTGTTCAAATATACATTGCAATATGGTAAATATCGATACAATACATGTCAATACATAAAAATATTTTAAACAGAGGTAGAAACATGCATGCATACAATAGTCAATATAATTTAACTTTGTATCAATATACAAGTATCAATACCAATATATTTGTCTAAAAATTGTAACTCACAATTACAAATCTATTATCCCATCATCCCTCCTTTTTTTTCAAAATGATCCTCCCCCAACCTCCCAACCCCTAAATGATGTCCCTAAACCTGGGGGCAAACTTTACTGGGAGAGGGGACGTCGTCCTCTAGAATTACTTCCAGCTGTCATGGGGGCAACACTCTTTCTGGGGGATCCTGTGAAAGTAAAATGATGGTTAAATTTCAAGATCAATGTCTTTTAAAATTGCAAATAGTCTCTGAGTATTTTGTGGAGGTCTGGCCAGAATGTTGTACAAGATGTGCACCATTTCAGCTAACCAAGTTGGGATCTTCTTGTGCAGCTAGTACCCAAAACAGGTCTTGTAGTAGCGCTATCAGTATCATGACGTCATATTAACCAGGTAGAGTTGTTGTTGTGGGGCCCCATCTTCTTCCTGGAAACTTCAAATGTCACTTCAGAAAAAACTCATTGTTTATTGTAAGAAACTTAAACATTAATCATATAGACATATATAGGCATATATATATATACGCATATTCAATGAAAGGCATGATAGATATATTCAATGAAAGGTATGATAGATATGAAGAAAAGCAAAGATGTTTTCTAAACTCATATTTCTTTCTGTCCCATATCACGGCTCTTGACATGAGACAGAAACTCCAGAAACTCTGGGTTTTTTCTCTTACTAACAGGCTTGGAATTGGAGAGGGACTGAGCCAGAGTCCAACTTCAAAACCAGCTCTGTAAATTTAGAAATATGGTTTAATATGTGTTACTTACCCATTCAGTTTTCTTGATATTTCCTATTGGGCAGGTATTTTCCATCTGTCAGTATCCAAATATCCAGGGTCCCTTGAATTTTTCAAAGGTGAGTGTTTTCCTGTGGAGATAAGAACAGAACCCTGCCCCCATTCCATATGTTTTTCTTACCACTTGTATGAATATCATCATTGTGGATGAGTTGTCATTTCTCCTTTCCAAGAGGTTTCTCCTCTTCAAATCGAAACCTTATTAATTTTGATGGTATCCACAATTTTTCTTCTCCTGTGGAAACAAGAGCAAAACCCCTTCCCCAACGTAGCACATCTCCTGGCTTCCATTGAGAGGTCAGCACATCTTTGAAATAAATCGGTTGATTTAGTTCAGCAGACTTTTCCATTATCCAATGTCTTTCTGCTGCTGTCGTTCCTTTCTCACTAGCGTTAAGAAAATTCAAGGTTAATAAAGCATTATGTAATCTATTTCTGGGGGTATTTTCGGTCCCTGTCTGTTTGTTCAGCATATCCTTTATAGTACGGTTTGATCTTTCTATAACTGCCTGACCTGTAGGATTATTTGGTATACCTCTAATGTGTTTTATATTATAATAATCAAAAAAGCATTTCATTTTCTTAAATACATATGCTGGACCATTATCTGTCTTTATTTGTGCAGGTATACCCATGATGGCCATAACTTCCAATAAATGTGTGATTACTGAATCTGCCTTTTCTGAGCTCAGGGCAGTAGCCCATTGAAAACCTGAATATGTGTCTATGGTGTGGTGTACATATTTTAATTTACCAAACTCCATAAAGTGGAACACATCCATCTGCCAGATTTCATTTCTCTTAGTACCCTTTGGGTTACTCCCTGCAGGCAACGGTGTTTGAATATAGAAAGAACAAGTAGGACATTTCTTTATAATGTCCTTAGCT
Source organism: Microtus obscurus (assembly GCA_963919715.1). NCBI lineage: Eukaryota > Metazoa > Chordata > Mammalia > Rodentia > Cricetidae > Microtus > Microtus obscurus. The sequence goes on along the minus strand of CAWTZC010000501.1, from coordinate 36,508,772 downwards.
TGTTGCCAAGTAATGAAAAATTCTTTCTTTAGGCCTTTACTATTGACATGATGCTTTTTATGAAATTCCGAGGCCTGCAACACGCTTCCAATCAATAATTGATCAATCTCAGCGTTGCCTTGTGCTAGAGGACCAGGCAGACCTGTATGGGACAGGATGTATGTTATGTACATTGGACAAAGCCTGTTCCTGATTATGTCTTGTACCTGGATAAACAATGAAGTCAACTCTGTGTCATCTGGTATAAATTCAGCGGTTTCAATATGCAAGATAACTCTTTCTGCATATTGTGAATCTGTAAATATATTAAGAGGTTCTTTAAAATCCCTTAGCACCATAAGAATGGCATATAATTCTGCCTTCTGGACATAATTATAAGGGCTTTGTTCCACCTTACTCAATTCATCTGACTTGTAACCTGCTTTCCCTGATTTATTTGCATCAGTATAGAATGTACGGGCTCCAGTTATTGGAGCATCACATACAATTTTAGGAAGAATCCAAGAAGTTCTCTTTATGAGGTTAAGTCTACCACTTTTGGGATAGTTGCTATTAATTTCTCCCAAAATTTAGCACAAGCTCTTTGCGATGGTTCATTGTCTTCCCATAACTTTTTTATTTCCGCAGTTGTAAAAGACACTATAATTTCTGCTGGGTCTATACCTGCTAGTTGACGAAGTCTCTGCTTACCTTTTATAATTAATTCAGAGACATTTCCACATAAGTTTTTAATTTTTTACTTGGTTTATTAGGTATAAATATCCACTCTAAAATAATATCTTCCCTCTGCATTAAAATCCCTGTAGGAGAAATTCTGGAAGGCTATATGACTAAGATGTAGTTAAGATTTGGGTTCACCCTATCCACATGTGCCTCCTGTAATTTTTCCTCAATCATTGTCAGTTTTTTTTTCTGCTTCAGCTGTCAGTTTTCTTGGACTATTCAAATCCTTATCACCATCTAAGGTTTTGTTTAAATGAACTGTTAGATCAGGTGTTATCCCAACAGCTGGTCGTAGACTGGAAATGTCTCCCAACAATCTTTGGAAGTCATTAAGAGTCTTTAACCAGTCTCTCCTAATTTGTGCCTTTTGCGTTTTAATTTTCTCTAACCCTATTCTGTAACCTAGGTAATTAATAGAATTTCCTCTTTGAATCTTTTCAGGGGCAATTTGTAATCCCCACCTAGGCAAGACTTTCTTTACTTCTTCAAACATCCTTTCTAAAGTATCTTTATTTGAATCAGATAATAAGATGTCATCCATGCAATGATAAATTATGGACTTGGGAAATTGTTTACGAATTATTTCCAATGGCTTACTTACAAAATATTGGCACAATGTAGGACTATTGAGCATACCCTGTGAGAGGACAGTCCATTGATATCTCCTATTAGGTTGAGAATTATTATAAGTAGGCACCGTGAAGGCAAATTTTTCTCTATCCTTTTTTTTGTAACGGTATAGTGAAAAAACAATCTTTCAAATCAATAACTATAAGAGGCCATCCTTTTGGTAATAGAGAAGGCAAAGGAATTCCAGATTGTAATGGGCCCATAGGTTGAATTACTTTGTTGACAGCTCTTAGATCTGTCACCATTCTCCATTTACCAGATTTCTTTTTACAACAAACACAGGAGAATTCAGAGGGCTGGTTGATTCTTCAATATGGTGATCATCTAATTGCTCTTGCACCTGCTGTTCCAATGCCTGTAATTTATCTTCAGCTAGAGGCCACCGTTTGATCCATATTGGCTTCTCAGTTAGCCATTTTAAAGGTAGGGCTGTTGGTACCTCTAAAGGTTTGGTATTTGCTATATGTTCTTGTACAGCCTGAATGGCTGGTGACCTTTTTCCATAATACCTCATCATATCTTTCCCAGAATTATGAGTTCCTGGAATGTTAATCTGGGTATTTCATTGCTGTAACAGGTCATGGCCCCATAAATTTATTGCAATGTTGGCTATATATGGCCTTAGTCTTCCTATTTGCCCTTCAGGCCCTATGCATTCAACCCATCTTGTGCTTTGTTTTACACAAGATAGGGTTCCAATTCCCAGAAAATGAACATCTACCTCTTGAAGAGGCCAATTCGGATGCCAAGATTCTGGGGTAATGATAATTACATCCGCACCTGTGTCTAATAAGCCTTCAATAAAAGTGCCATTTATACAGACTTTTAGCTTTGGTCTTTGGTCGTTAATAGAAGTCTGCCAAAATATACGTTTACTCTGTCCTACTGGGTTTTTTGACTCATCCTCCACATGTAATTCATCATTTAGACCAGTATTACTGTTTACAGCAGAAATTGGAGCTTTTAATTTTCTTGGTGAGGCACGTTCTCCACTGTGACTGGGAATGACTGGGCCACTGTTGGCTTGGGGGCCTGCAAGAGGCCCCTCAAGAGTTTCCCGACTGTATCGGGTTGCCTTGTTTGTCTGTTGTTGACCTGCATTAGTTGGACCAATGACGGCCTTTACCGCATCTCTTACATATACCTGAAGGCCTAGGTCTCCTATTATTGTCATTCCCAGAGGAGATATTATTCCTAGAGATTCTGTGCCTGCAATCCCTTTTCAGATGTCCTAATTTACCACAATTAAAACACCTGGCAGTTTGATGTCTCCTCATTGCTGTGGAAATCGCTTCTCCTACCCAAGATTCATCATTATAGCTAAATGTCTCAACATTCATCGTATGCTGAATCCATTCATCCATAGGTGCTGATCTAGACTTTAAAGGCCCAATTATCTTTTTGCATTCTATGTTTGCATTCTCAAACGCTAGAGATTCAAGAAGTATTCGTCTAGATTCTGGGTCTGTTACCCCTATGTCCAGAGCCTTAATTAATCTTTGCAAAAAGTCAATAAAGGGTTCTCTCTGTCCCTGCCTAATTCTGGTATATGATTCAACCCTTTTTGCTGGATCTTGTATCCTATTCCAAGCATTTAAAGCTGCTTGGTGACATAGATGCAGTACTTCATCGTCATAAAGAGCTTGGACCTGTGGATCAGCATATTCTCCTGCACCAAGAATTTGATCTTGGGAAACCTCGACACCTTTTGCTCTTCCTTGCTGTTCCATATGTTTGGATTCTTCTCTGAAATAAATTCCAAACAGCAAGGAAGGTCCCTTATCTAAAACTGCAGACACTAACTGATGGAAATCATAGGGGGTAGCTCTTCCATTAGAAGCCCAAGTCCTTATCATTTCCTTTACATATGCATTTTGCAAGCCAAAATTAACAATAGCCTGTTTAATTTCTTTCAGATCATTCATTGCTATTGGCATCCATCTAGCTTCTCTGACTCCCTTTGAGCCTTTAGAAGTTGACGCTTTGTCAGAATTAAGTATAGGGTATGCCGCTAAAACCCTGGGTAAGCCAGTTCTAATAGCTGGTGTTGGCTTTGTATCCTGTCCTTGTGCCTTATTATTCTGTTCACCAGCTCCCATCATTTCTTCAAGCATTTCAAGTCTTTTTATTATTGTCTTTATTATTGCCTCTTTTGAATCCTGAATCTCCTGAATCTCCTGAATCTCCTGACCTGCATGAGTTCTTGAGAGTACCATAATCTTCCTAAATGATAGAATATTCAAAAGAATACTAAAACATAGTAACCAGTAAATTAAGTTATCCTCATAGTCATATAAATTTTGCATGATAACACCCATTGTATTGGTAGCCCAAACAGTGAAAGTCATGTTGGAAACAAAAACAGCCATATTACCTATTATCCAGCTGGCCTCGAATTCACCGAAATCTGCCTGTCTCTGCTTCCCGAGTGCTTGGATTAAAGATGTATGCTACCACCATCTGGTCGGTCTCAGAGATCGTCCTGCCTCTCTGGATATTATGGGCCTGAAGGCCAAGTGTATCTCGGACTTGGCACTGGGGCCTAAGTCACGAACTAAACAAAAAACGGTGTAAAGAACTGCAGCAAGGAAGGCCAGTGCGTGATGATTTAAGTTAAACTGCTGGCTGCACGCACAAGGCACAAGCTATAAGGCTGCCCCAAGACACAAGCCACACGGCCGCAAGGCGCAAGCCGTGGCTGAGGAAGGGAGGGCTCGCTCGCGCCAAGCCGAACTTGCGGCCAGCAGCCGAGGGGGGGGTCCTAAAATCCAAATGTTCGTTGGGCACCAGGTGAAGGCGTAAGCTACGAACAATGCCACACCAGTTTGGAGTTGTTATTATTAGGGTAGCATTTATTTAAAGAGGAAAAACTTACAGATCACGATCCCAGACAACAGCTCTCTGCACAACCAGAAAGGGAGTCTAGTCACCAGTCGAGCAAGAAGCCAAGAGAGCCAGCGGAGGAAGTAGAAGCTTTTTGAATGGAGAGAAACCACGCCCCAATGGGCTGGTATCTCAGCAGCTATTGGTTGGAGGGGCGGAAAGACCTCCCGCAATTGGAGACTTAACAGCCCACCTGAAAGCTCTAGAAAAAAATGAAGCAGACTTAACTAGGAGGAGTAGAAGACTGGAAATAGTCAAACTGAGGGCAGAAATAAACAAAATAGAAACACAGAAAACAATCCAAAGAATCAATGAAACAAAAAGCTGGTTCCTGGAAAGAATCAACAAAATTGATAAACACCTATCTAAACTTATCAAATGGCAGAGAGAGAATTTGCAAATTAATAAGATCAGAAATGAAAAGGGGGTCATAACCACAGACATAGAGGAAATTCAGAAAATCAGTAGATCTTACTACAAAAGCCTGTATTCCACAAAACTGGAAAATGTAAAAGAAATGGACATTTTTTTAGATAAATACCATATACCAAAGTTAAATCAGGACCAGGTGAACAATCTAAATAGACCTGTCAGTCGCGAAGAATTAGAAGCTGTTATCAAAAACCTCCCTACCAAAAAAAGCCCAGGACCAGACGGTTTCAATCCGGAATTCTATCAGAATTTCCAAGAAGACCTAATACCTATACTCCTTAAGGTATTTCACAATATAGAAACAGAAGAGTCATTGCCAAATTCCTTTTATGAAGCTACCGTCACTCTGATACCAAAACCACACAAAGACTCAACCAAGAAAGAGAATTACAGGCCAAGATCACTCATGAACATCGACGCAAAAATCCTCAACAAATACTGGCAAACCGTATCCAAGAACACATTAGAAAAATTATTCATTACGATCAAGTAGGCTTCATCCCAGAGATGCAAGGCTGGTTCATACGAAAATCTATCAATGTAATCCATCATATAAATAAACTGAAAGAAAAAAACCATATGATCATTTCATTAGATACTGAAAAAGCTTTTGACAAAATTCAACATCCCTTTATGATAAAAGTCTTGGAGAGTTTAGGGATACAAGGGTCATACCTAAATATAATAAAAGCTATTTACAGCAAACCGACAGCTAACATCAAACTAAATGGAGAGAAACTCAAAGCCATCCCACTTAAATCAGGAACACGACAAGGCTGTCCACTCTCTCCATACCTCTTCAATATAGTACTTGAAGTTTTAGCAATAGCAATAAGACAACATAATGGGATCAAGGGGATTTTAATTGGAAAGGAAGAAGTTAAACTTTCGTTATTTGCAGATGATATGATAGTGTACATAAGCGACCCCCAAAACTCCACCAAAGAACTTCTACAGCTGATAAACACCTTTAGTAATGTGGCCGGATACAAGATCAACTCCAAAAAACCAGTCGCCCTCCTATACACAAAGGATATGGAAGCAGAGAGGGAAATCAGAGACGCATCACCTTTCACGATAGCCACAAACAGCATAAAATATCTCGGGGTAACTCTAACCAAAGAAGTGAAGGATCTATTTGACAAGAACTTTAAGGCATTGAAGAAAGAAATTGAAGAGGATACCAGAAAATGGAAGGATCTCCCTTGCTCGTGGATTGGGAGGATCAACATAGTAAAAATGGCAATCCTACCAAAGGCAATTTATAGATTCAATGCAATCCCCATCAAGATCCCATTAAAATTCTTCACTGATCTTGAAAGGACAATAATCAACTTTATATGGAATAACAAAAAACCCAGGATAGCCAAAACAATCTTATACAATAAAGGAACTTCTGGAGGCATTACCATCCCTGACTTTAAACTCTATTACAGAGCTATAGTAATGAAAACAGTGTGGTATTGCCATAAAAATAGAGAAGTTGACCAATGGAATCATGTAGAAGACCCGGATTTTAACCCACAAACCTATGAACACCTCATTTTCGATAAAGGTGCTAAAAGTATACAAAGGAAGAAAGAAAGCATCTTCAACAAATGGTGCTGGCACAACTGGATGTCAACCTGTAGAAGAATGAAAATAGACCCATATCTATCACCATGCACAAAACTCAAGTCCAAATGGATCAAAGACCTCAATATCAATCTGAACACACTGAACCTGATAGAAGAGAAAGTGGGAAGTACCCTCCAACAGATGGGCACAGGCGATCGCTTCCTAGGTATAACCCCAGCAGCACAGTCATTAAGGGCAACATTGAATAAATGGGACCTACTGAAACTGAGAAGCTTCTGTAAAGCAAAAGACACTGTCATTAAGACAAAAAGGGAACCCACTGACTGGGAGAAGATCTTCACCAACTCCGCGACAAAGGTCTGATCTCCAAAATATATAAAGAACTCAAGAAACTAGACTTTAAAATGCTAATTAACCCAATTAAAAAATGGGGCACTGATCTGAAGAGAGAATTCTCAACAGAAGAAGTTCAAATGGCCAAAAGGCACTTAAGGTTATGCTCAGCCTCCTTAGCGATCAGGGAAATGCAAATCAAAACAACATTGAGATATCATCTTACACCTGTCAGAATGGCTTAAATCAATAAAACCAATGATAGCCTTTGCTGGAGAGGCTGTGGAGAAAGGGGTACCCTCATCCATTTCTGGTGGGAATGCAAACTTGTGCAACCACTTTGGAAAGCAGTGTGGCGGTTTCTCAGGAAATTTGGGATCAACCTACCCATGGACCCAGCAATGCCACTCTTGGGAATATACCCACGAGATGCCCGATCATATGACAAGGACATTTGTTCAACTATGTTCATAGCAGCATTATTTGTAATAGCCAGAACCTGGAAACAACCTAGATGCCCTTCAATGGAAGAATGGATGAAGAAAGTGTGGAATATATACACATTAGAAAACTACTCAGCTGTAAAAAACAATGACTTCTCGAATCTTGCATGCAAATGGATGGAAACAGAGAACACTATCCTGAGTGAGGTAACCCAGACCCAAAAGAATGAACATGGGATGTACTCACTCATAATTGGTTTCTAGAGATAAATAAAGGTCAGTGAGTCTATAATTTGATATCCTAAAGAAACTAAATAAGAAGGTGAACCCAAAGAAAAACATATAGCTATCCTCCTGGTTATGGGAAGTAGACTAGATTGCCTAGCAAAAAACTGGGATCTTGGGGATGTGGTGGGAGGGGGGTAAGGGGAGAAGGGGAGAGAAATGTGAGAAGGGGAGGGTGGGGGGAACTTGGGGAAACGGGATGATTGGGATAAAGGAAGGTTGGTTAGGGGAATAGAGAAGCACACATCTTAATTAAGGGAGCCATCTTAGGGTTGGCAAGAGACTTGGATCTAGAGGGGCTTCCAGGTGCCCAGGGCGATGTCCCCAGTTAGTTCTTGGGGCAGCTGAGGATAGGAAACCTGAAATGATCCTATCCTACAGCCATACTGATGAATATCTTGCATATCTCCATAGAAACTTCATCTGGCGATGGATGGAGATAGAGACAGAGACCCACACTGGAGCACTGGACTGAGCTCCCAATGTCCGAGCAGAAGGAGGGAGAATATGAGCAAAGAAGTCAGGACCACAAGGGGTGCGCCCACCCGTGGAGACAGTGGGGCTGATTCTTTGGGAGCTCACCAAGGCCAGCTGGACTGTGACTGAAAAAGCATGGGATCAAACCGGACTCTCTGAATTTGGCGGACAATGAGGGCTGCTGAGAACCCGAGGACCATGGCACCGGGTTTTGATCCTACTTCATGCTCTGGCTTTGTGGGAGCCTACCCAGTTTGGATGTTCACCTTCCTAGACCAGGATTGCGGGGGGGGGGGGGGGTGGGGGAGGACTTTGGACTTTCCACAGGGCAGGGAAACCTGACTGCTCTTCAGGCTGGGGAGGGAGGGGGAGGAGTGGGGGGAGGGGAGAAGGAGAGGGAGGAGTGGGTGGGAAATGGGAGGCGGGGAGGAGGCAGAAATTTCTTTTCTTTTCCAATAAAAAAAAAGAAACATGTTGACTAATAGAATCATATTGAAGTCCCTGATACTAATCCACATATCTCTGAACACCTGATTCTTAACAAAGAAGCTAAAATTAGACAATGGAAAAAAGAAGCAACCTCAACAAATGGTGCTGACATAAATGGATGTCACCATGCAGAAGAATGCAAGTAGACCCATATCTATTTGCATGAACAAAATCAAGTCCAAATAGATCAAAGACCTCAACTGAACTGCACAAAAGAGGAAGTGGGGAGTATCCTTGAATTCATGGGCACAGGAGACCACTTCCTAAATATAACACCAGTAGCACAGTCACTGAGAAAAACAATCAATAAATGGGACCTCCTGTATATGAGAAGATCCTATAAAGCAAAGAAGAAAGTCATTAAGACAAAACAACAGCCAAGCCAACATCAGACAGAGCATTAATCTCCAAAATACAGATCTCAAGAATCCAGACATAAAAATACCAAATAATCCAATTAGCAAATGGGACACACATCTAAACAGAGAATTCTCAACAGAATGATAGCAAATGGCCTAAAGACACTTATGGAAATCCTCAGTATCATTAGCCATCAGGGAAATGAAAATCAAAACAGCTCTGAGATACCATCTTACACCTGTCAGAATGGCTAAGCTCAAAAACACCAATGATAGCTCATGTTGTAGAGGATGTGGAGTAAGAGTAACACCTCTCCATTGCAATGCAGGTGTGAATGCAAATTTTTACAGCTCCTTTGGAAATCAATATGGCTGTTTCTCAGAAAATTAGGAATCAAAATACCTCAAGAAACAGGAATACCACTCTTGACCATATACCCAAAGGAGGCACACTCATATTACAGCGCATTTTCTCATCTGTTTTCATATTAGAATTATTCAAAATTATTAGAACCTGAAAACAACCTAGGTTCTGCTCAAATGATGAATTTATAAAGACAATGTGGTACATTTTCACAGTGAAGTCCTACTCAGTGGAAAAGAATACTGATATCCTGAAATTTGCATGCAAATAGATGGAACTAGAAAAAAAAAATCCCGAGTCAGATAACTCATACCCAGAAAGACAAACATGGCATGTACTCTATCATAAGTAGATATTAGACATGTTGCAATGATAAACAGTCCATGAACACAAAGAAAGTAGGTAACAAGGAGAACCCTAAGAGAGATATACATATATCCCCCTTGGAAGGTGAAATAGACAAGAGCTCCTTCAAAAATTGGTAGCATGGGACAGGGGTTAATGGAGGACAGAAGTGGGGAGAAGGGGACTAAGGATGAGAACATGAGGAAATGGGTTGGTCAAGATTGGGTAAGGACAGAGAGGGAGAACAAGGAAAGACATGTCTTGATTGTGGGAGCCTTTATGGGGCTAGCCTGAAACATAGCAACAGGAAAATTGCCAGGTATCCACAGGGGTAACCCCAGCTAAGACCTTAAGCAAGAGTAGAGAGGTTGCCTAAACTGGTCAGTCCCTGAAGTCAGTTTAACAGCTATTGTCATCACAAAACCTTAATCCAGCAACTGATGGAAACAGATACAGAGATCCAGAGTTAAGTACTGAACCAAGATTTCAGACACCAGTCAAGGAAAGCAAAATGATAATATCAGTAAAGGAATCAAGATCATAATGGGCATTCCCACAGGAACAGCTGATATGAGCTAGTGGGAGCTCACTGACTCTAGACTGATAGCAGGGGAACCTACATAGGAACAAACTAGGACCTCCAAATATTGGTAACCTTTCTGTGGTTTGGGCAGTCTGTGGGGACACTAGCAGTGGGATGAGTATTTATCCCTAGTGAATGAACTGGCTTTTTGGATCCCATTATTTTTGGAGGGATACCTTGCTCAGCCTAAATATAGGGGGAAAGGCCTTGGTCCTGACACAATGTGATCTGTCAGACTATGTTGACTTCCCATAGGAAGCCTTACCTTCTCTAAGAAGTGGGTGAGAAGTGGGTGGTGGGATTGTAGAGGAGCAGGAGAAATGAGAGTGTAAGAACTGGGATAGGTCTGAGAAATGAGAAAAGATCTTTTAAAACATAAAATAATAAAGAAAATTGAGTACAATAAATTTATTTCAATTAAAGATTTTAAGGGGCAGAAAGATCCATCAGAGGGCAAAGACACTTGCCAGAAAGCCTGATGTCATAACTGACTTTGATCCCCAAACCCAAATGACAAACAATCAATATAGTGCAAGTGTTCTCTTATGTCCACACTATGCCATGTCAAATGTGTACCTAGAAACATGCCCACACATACACACAGACAAACAAATGTACACTCACAGGGACACAGAAAACACTACTTAATTAACTAAAATGTAATATAAAGTAAATAATTTATGGAAAGGGAAAGAAAAAAAACAGAAGAAATGGACACCAGAAAGGAAATAAAAAATGATAGAATTCAGTAAAAGAGAAATAAACATTTTTTCTAGAGCTTCCAAACTGCTACCATCATCATTTCTTCTGCCCATAGAGTCTTATGTTAGACACTGAAATTCCAGAACTATTAAAATAAACCCCTCATATTCAAGCAGCAGAGCTTGTGGTAATGTGTTACAGAAGGATAATGTTGAATTGTTTTTTACATTTTCATTTGAAGTTAATTCATATCTAAAGACATAAGATGGATTGAACACATTATTTTTGGTGGACTCTTCAAACTTTTTCACCACTGTTTGAACACATAGTCTCAGTCAGCAGGGGGACACATGCAGGTCCAGGGCTGTGTGGTACAGCTAGCTGGTGAGAATGTCAGAGAAGTTTTTGTTGGAGGCTGAAGCACTGTGGGAGGAAAGCTGTGGTACTGCTGACAGTAGTAATCTGCCAGATCTTCAGCCTGGACACTGCTGATGGTGAGAGTGAAATCTGTCCCAGATCCACTGCCTGTGAAGCGATCAGGGACCCCAGTGTGCCGATTGGATGCCCAATAGATCAGTAGTTTAGGAGCCTGCCCTGGTTTCTGCTGGTACCAAGCCAAGTAGTTACTGCCACTGTATAAAAGACTCTGACTGGACTTGCAGCTGATGGTGACCTTCTCCCTTGCTGACACAGCCAAGGAGGATGGAGACTGGGTCATCACGATATCTGCACAGGCACCTGCAATCAGCAATAAAAATGTTGATACATAACATAAACAATTGAATTTAATATCTTTGTAATATCATGTTGTAAGAGTATTATTGTATAAGACAAATTCTATCATGACACACATTGTAAATATCTTATATATAAAGAATGACTCTAAAAATAGTATAATACTTTTGAATTTCTCACCAGACACCCAGAGCAGCAGGGACAGGAGAACCTGAGTTTGTGACACCATGTTGATCCCCCTGCCTGTCAGTTCTCAGTGAAAATGCTTGGTTTATAAATTCTAGGTGGTTGGACTGAGTTGGAGGAGCCTATGCAAAGCAGTTAGCACATACCCAAGAAAATGCATGGGCAGTGTGTGTGACTAGCTAGTGTCAATCAACAGGCAAAAATAACAACATGGGGAGTGTGAGCAATCACTGAATGATATCATCTTACAGCACTCAAACAGAAATCTCTTAGGCACTATAATTACAACTTTGGGAGTCTAGCCTGTTTGGATGCTCATCTTCCTAGACCTGGATGGAGCGGGGAGAACCTTGGATTTTCCACAGGGCAGGGAACCCTGACTGCTCTTTGGAATGGAGAGGGAGGGTAAGGGGAGTGGGAGTGGAGAGTGGGAGGAGGGGGAAGGAAAAGGGAGGCGGGGAGGAGGCAGAATTTTTTAATAAAAGAATTAAAATCCACAATACTTTAAAATCAGTTTGTTTTGCAGAATGGTAGGAAAGCTATCTAAGATTAACAATACTATGAAAGTGATAAATTTTGTTCAAAAAATCACAACCAAAGGAACTTAGAGTAAAAAAAATTCAATAAAAGAAAGAAATGATGGAGAAGGGAAAGAAGAAAGATAGAGAATAGAGGTTAAGTTTGTTAATGTTATCTTATTTTTTAAACCAAACTTAATAGAGGACAATGAACAGTGCCACCAACATTGTACTTCAGATTCTCGACTTAAAAAATTGCAGCCCAGAATTCCCTCTATGCAAATCCTGGAGAATATTAAGATTGAGATGAGAGAATCTTAAATCTCAAGCATTGGTACACCCTGCTGAAAAAAACAAATGTCATCTGCACAACTTAGGGAACTGAAACAAGATGATAAATTGTGGAAAATAGAAGAAGAAGAAAACAAACTTGATTTTTTTTTAAAATTCGTTGTTGTAGACCAATACTTGCCAAGAATGTTAATTCTTTTTTTTTCATTTATTTATTTATTATTGGACCTCTGTAGGGTTCAATATGCATGTACACACCCCCTGACACACATACACATTCACATAAATGATCAAGAAAAACCGTGAACTAGAATAATAAACCCTTAAAAGTTAAACCTATAGGTTTTTATTAATTATTATTGGAGTAAATTCAGGCATATCATTATATATGTTTCAAATTCTATTTGGTATTTATGCCTTTTGAGTTTTTGTCTTGATATATTTTCACTTCTTATTTGTTTAGTAGCCAACATCAGTGTGTTAAAAAAAAAGCAGGGGGAACTTTCCAATCAATTTAATTTTATTCATGGAAATTCCATTATATAATATAGGGTCAATGATGTTTTAAACACTTTCTTGAATTGCCACAGGAACGTGTAGAAATCCACATAGTAATGGAGCAACATGGTTGTTATTCCGCCAACCGTGAAATATGATTACTAGGAACGTCAGAGAGATAAATACCAAAAAAAAAAAATCAGTCCCTTGGAGGAATAGCTGAGCAAATTTTAAATTCATGAGTTCCCATAGATATTATGTTGCAGGGAAAATATTTATGTGAATATTATGGTGTTCAAGCTTCATGGTAAGTGCTTGCTGAAAAGCTGAGTTTCACCTCTAGCCAGGTTTTGGCAATGGACTACCAAAGTTTCTCAGCTGTGTTACATAAACTACACAAAACCATACCCTGAAACCATGTCTCATAAGACTGACAATACCAGAAATGCTGCGAAGTTTATTGATACAATATAATATAGATCCATTATCTTAATTAGTGGTTTTTCCCAAATTTATGCAGTATTTGTTTTCTCTTATTTCAAAAAAAGGGAGACTTGAGATGCATGCATTTCATTAAATTAAATGTCAAGCTTTATACCTGAGAAAAGAGTAGAGAGAATTAATTGTGAAGAAAGAGCACCCTTAAATAGTTGGTCCTGACATCAGCTTCTAATTTCTAACTCCTTATCACCTCTATGAAATGGATTCTGAAGAACAATGTTTTATTTACACAACAAGCAGCAAGCAACTCATTGCTCTATGCGCTTTAACTTCTCCTCCTGCCACAATAAATCTTTCCACTCCTTAGGGACTCGTTTTTCTCTTGGTCTACCTCATCCATGTCATTACACTTTCATATTCATGCCAGCCTCTTTAGAAGCTTTTTTTGTTGATGACATATTTATTATTTTTGCTGAGGAGAAGGTAAGAAGGATTAATATTCCACTGTATTTAAGATTAATGTAGTCCATTGCCCAAGAATGTTAATTCTATAATACATTTTCTAAGATTACTTGCAAATTAGCAGTATTGTAAGTGGGTGGAAATAGTCTTCCTAACATAGTGAACACTAAAAATCCTCTCCATACGGGAACACTGTCAGCTTAAATCAAACAATAATTTACAGAGATCAATAGACCATGGCACCAGAGATTGAAACTATACAAAAAAAGATGTTTGGGTATGAATGAAAATCAGAAGCAATAATTCATTTCATAGAACACATCTGTCCTTCAGGTTGGTGAACTCTGAAAGGACATATAAGAAGTAAAGCCAGTATTGTATGTACAGTACAAGAAACAAAAAAGTAAATAAATAAAACATCATGTCAAAACGCTGGGAATCATATCTTTAATCTTAGACCTGGAGACACATAATAAGAAGAATTATATAGTTGAGATCAGATTGGGGCACAAGTTCTAGGCCAATCTAATTTGTGCATAGAGATGTATGTTATTAATCAAGTGCTTACAAGGCATTTTTTGGCACTAGATATCTAAATCAAAGAAGTTTTCTAACATTAACATTTTAGCATTAAGCCAAGATTATTATTGAAAATTAAATATACATTTAAGTAACATGTATTTCCCATTTAGTTTCATTAATTATATAATTTTATCAACCTACTTTTCATATACAAAATGTTAAATTATTTCTGATATGCATATTCTGATCTCTTCGTCCGTTTGTAACACCATCATAAGAGAGATAAGCAACATGTGAATTAATGAAATTCCCAATCTCAAGGTCAAAAATAATACAGATTAGTAACTCTGCTCCAGGAAGTGTCTAAAAATACGACAGATGAATAAATACTCCTGTCAGTGTCTAAAAAGATGTGTCATCCTCTCAATATTTGCAGAATTTTGTACTTTGCTTTGTATCAGCTGCAATGAATTCAGACTGTGGTTTCATGTCTTTTGCTGCCGATCATGCAAATAAAACACACGGAGACTGGGTCTTACAAATACAAATGCTCCTGCAATTAAACATGTATTTTCACAGTATGTAAGGGGGATCACAGAGAATAAAAAGACACAATATTCATGATCTTTTATGTTAGTAGAAAAACTAAAGAATGTTTAGTTACTACTTTTCCCCCAAATCCAGTTTCCAACCCTGTGCATTAGAATCCTTAGGCTGTGATTAAATGTGAACTAACTACAAACCTACTGGCTGATAACAACACACATTAATTTGTTCACAGCTGTGGAGCCAGGAAGTCAGATGTTGATTATCTTGATCTCATGGGACACAGGACCCTCTCCCATAGACTCCACTTCTAGGGAAGTCATATTTTATCCTCAAAACTAGCATAATGTGGGCTGAGGATCTTATCACTTAATAAAGTGAAAAGTAATGCAATTTCAACAAAGAGTGATAAAGACTAAAGTGGAACCCACCCTACTTAGCTGGTCCTCCTGCTACCACATGTTACCTATCTTTGGAATATCATAGGCAATTTCCTGAAATTGTGTGAGAAGAAGAACAATAGAAAAACAAGTAACAGATGAGTTCTTGCCCCATGGGAGACACAGCTGCATCCAGGCAAAACCTTAATGGGGCTTTCAGCTCCACCATCTTCAGCATGGCAATATGGAGGAAAAGAATAAACATTATCTCATCTCTTCTAAATAAATAGAAAGAATGGAAGTAAAGGAAACTGCTGAACATCAATAACTTGTGCTCTTCTGAAGTTAGTTAGTGACTTCTAGATGATCTTCTGTAGCTTTTATTATGTCCCAATTTAGCACTGAGACAGAAACCAAAGCAAAATCAGAAAAATCACTTCATTTCAATGATGAATTAAAAGTAAATCAAGAAAGTGACTATAAATAATGGTAAAACAGGGCAGGAAGAACAAGCAGTATATGCTGCTGGAGGTACTGCAAACTGATACACAGTCACTGTGAACTTCAGTATGGAGATGCCTCAAGAAAACATGAAATTACCATATGATTCAGTTACTTCTGCACTATGTATTTTCCAGAACAAATGTAAATCAGCTTAAAAGAGATAGGCTTCCACACACATGATTATTGATGCACTATTCACAGCAGTAAGAATTTAGATCAACCCAATGTCTATCAACAGATGAATGGACTGTAAAAAGGTACAAATGTGCAAGAAAATTTATTCAGCTACAATAAAAATGAATCACATTAATTTGTTAATTTTTTCTCTTTGGTTTAATATATACATTTATTTCAGAAAAGACTCTTTGTGTATGTGAATATAATACTTATATTTCTGTGTTTGGGGATAGAATTCAATTAACATATTACGGTCCAGACTGAATAGTTTTAATCTTGATGATTTCCTTACTGCATATTCAGCAGCAATTCTGACAGCAATTGTACAAAGTGGATCAGTACTCTAATCCTGACACGAGTAATTGAGTCAGGATATTTGCAGTGATAGTAATCAAGCAAAACTTTGTGACATGAAATTTCAAAACAAATTTTGTCATACAGTGAGATATTTTTAAGTATCCAGAACAGAGTGCAGACTTTGCAACACCTTGACTAACCTATGAGAGCCTGAGAAGAGGACCCAAAAACACTGTGCTCAGTTTGTAGGTAATGAGATTGTAAGTGGCTGAGTTTATGATAACTTCTTGTGTATCACTAGGAAAGTCATACAATACAGTTTCACTATCCAGAGCTAGGACTGTAATCTTGAAAAATTCAAAGATGTTCATCAGAAGGTATTGCTAAGGATAATTTCATTGAACTTTTTTACTCCACATGGGAAGGTTGCAAAAGCCCAAAGGAGGTTCATGAAGAAGTGGAGAGTTTCTTTGAAGTAAAGTTTCTATCTTGCATTTCTGGATCTCTAACGTCCTGTACCTGTAATGGGAGAGCAACTAGAACCCAAAAAGGATCATAGGTGTGGTGCCATGTAATTTATCAGTCAGGGTGAAGAGGCTGATGGGTTGCACACTGAGGTAGCAGTTTCAGTGTGACTGTCTGCTAAGTAGTGATTTCCGGGTCAGCTCAGGATATGTAGTAAGACATTATATCCCTCCACCTAAGAAGACAGTAAAAATTGAAGGAAGGTAAGAAGAAATTGTGGTCACACTGTGGAAGATATTAAAAAGAAAGATGTGAATATAGGATAAGAGTGAAGAAGAGCTCAGTAGTCTCAGCCTGTAAATGAGCATCTGTGATGGACACAGAAATACTGATCAGGAGCTAAGCAGTAAATCAGCTGCAGGAGGGTGGCTTGTGGGATCTGTTGAAGAGGGACTTTTGAAATCTTAGTAAAATAGATGTGGAAATGTGACATTAGGCTGAGGATGCCAATTTGTGTCTGCAAGACAACTAACATTCTTCAATACTCAAAGCTCTTATACTGAGCGACTGAGGAACATTTGCAGTAAATGTTAAATGATTGTTTAGTCAATCTATTGAACTTAAAAACTGTGCTTTGAGAACAGTAGCAGGTGGACATTTATTAAGGAGGAAAATTGATTTTTTTAAATATCCATGGTCAGACAAATACACATGTTGGTTTAAGGAATCTCTCTTTCACAGTTTCACCCTTTTTATGAATAATCTTTCTAATATAAATCGCATAGTGAAGATGTGTGGGGAAAGACCCAGGCGAGAGACAGAGCTTCAACAATACTGAGTCTTCTCACCTGAATCCTAGAACAGCAGTACCCAGTATGATGTCTTTGTATCCTGCTCTTTGCTGAAAGTATTTTCAGGTCTAAGAGTTTTCTGGTGAAGTTTTGAGAATCTTTTAAATATAAGAACACATTATGTATGAAAGTTTGCAATTTAATTTCTTTGTTTACTACTTATATCTCATTTTTGATTATTGGCTTTTTTTTCTGTGACTGAGATTTGGGCACTGTATTGAATAAGAGTGAGAGAATCAGCACATTTCATTTTCTCATTTGAGGTTTGTGAAGTAGTTTTCTGATTTATAATAAGTTGTGCATTCACTATAATTACAATGGTATTTTTATCACAGTATTAGTTTTTGTTTTATTTTGTTTTGCTTTGTCACTACAAATTTCACTCAGAAACTCATGTTTGTTTCCCTGCTTTTTCTATTAAATCCCATTGTGAACTGACTTGTCATTCAGCTGCAACACAGTCTAGCTGACACACTGAGTAAAAATGGCTTTGCTCATAATCACACATTTCTGTCACCTTCTCATGCTCCATTACCTCTGCTGCCACCATGACTCTGATCTCTGGGTCAGTAATACAGCTCCAGGGATGGGGACATAGATCTATGCTCCTTGAGCTGGCACTCCAGATGCATGAAGTTGCAGGAGCCTCTTTTGTGAACTCTCCCAGTTTGTACTGGAGGCAGTTCCTAAGATATCTGTGTGCGGACGAAGTTTTTGATGTTTTCAGTAAAAACAGTCTGGCAAAACATGAGTATTTCTGCAATTAAGGACATCTGCTCCCATGATTTCATATTACAATATTGAAAGTAGATGAACAGTTGACTTTGTTTTTCTCGGTACCAATGATGGAAGCCAGGTGTTCTACCTTCTTCGAGCAGAAGCTGCAAATATAACTATAGATGCCACTGACTGTGCCATTCATTCTTTGTTATATTCATGATTGATGTTTCTACTACAAATCTCTTCAGAGAATTTATTATGAGGTTAGATGTGTCTTTTGCACTGATGGAGAGGATGATAAGATTTCTGCTTCTTCTTCAATTTGTGTTGACTTGCTGTTAGTGAATTTGGATGAAAGGGGGCCAACATTTTACCTATGAATTTAAACCAACTTGATTATAATGTACAACATCTTAATGTATTTCTAGATTTCATTTGCAAAAATTGGCAGGGGTAATCCTTATATTAATCATATATATATGATTATTATGCTAATTTCATATATATATGAAAGATGAAATATCCATTCTTTCTCATACAGTACAATTATAAAATTTCTCTAGAGGTTTTTAGTTTAAAGCCAAAGATAAGAGTGGTATACTGAAAATACTACCTCTTGTTGTATTAGGGCATATCTGACCTCCTCTGTCCATTGTATTCTGGCTTGTATATAAAATTTGAATCCCAACGTTTGGTGTTTCTGTATTTGTAGCTATAATGTAATTTTGATGATTCGTTTCTTGTTTTTTAAAAATTTTGTTTCTTGTTTTTAAAGAAATCAGACAGTTTCTTTAGCTGTCTGATTAAGTTTTCTTTGGATCCCACTGTGCCAGATCAGCAGAGTTGTGCCTGTATCCCAATTCTCTAGGTAGATTTACTTCCATTACTTCACTCTAGCACATGTGTGTCATTACCAGTTAAATGTGTTATAAATCTACTCCAGCAACATTTGTATCTTTATTGTTGAATTGTACTAACATAAAGTTAGTAAGAATTGTTTTATCAATTTCTATGATTTCATTAGGGTTTCTTGGTGGATTATATTGTTGTTTGTTTGATTGTTTACGTCTTCCCTCACTCCTCAATTATATTGAAGATATCTGGATTACAGTGATGGGCACACTGGACTACTTTCCTGATGATCATGTTCATATCTTCCTTTCAAGACAGTAACTATATTCCTGTGATCTCATGATTGAAATACTCTTTCCTAAGAAGAAAGTAAAGTAAACAAAAAAGAAAGACTCTTTCCTTTTTCTATGTTCATATTTTTTTAATAGTATCTTATGCCATGTTGTCTTCATGGACAATAAATGACTTGGTTTATCAATGTCTTGTAATGTCCTTTGGTCATCTTCAATTTAATATACAATTTTGCTGGACATAGCTAACTTATTAGCAATAACTTACTATCAGGTTGTGAAATATATTGCTCTGCTGTAAGAAAATCCTACAGCCAATAGCCTTCAAGTTACCCGCCCACTGGGGTGTGGCCTCTTTTACTATTTATACCTATGTAAAGCATGTGTCCTCTCTCTTTTCTGGCTGCAGGATTCAGTTTGTTTTCTCCATTCCAGCAGAGGATTCTGTTTTGTGAGTCTACACCTAAATAAATAACTGTCTATTATTCTCAATTCTGAGCTAATGTCGGATTTCTTTTAAGTGTCCATTTTCATCTGGCACCCATGGGGATTTGGACTCCACACCTACCAGGTGCACAGTCTAAAAGCCTAGCCAGGCCACAATCCAGAAAATCTCCCAAACCTGCCTGCTTGGCTTTCTTTTACCTATGCAGTTTTTGTAGAACATCACCACAGCGGACTTACTCATGTTAACTTGGAAATTTTCCATGCACAACCGCTGCATTTCATGGCAAGATTCCCTGGTACAGTTTTTTGCCTTGTGGTGACTTCTGAAGCTTCCAGTTTGTGCTCCCTGCCCATGAGTTGTGTGTTTCTTGCTCCATGTAGAGAACTGATTTAATTGATTTTAATTTGTAAAGCAAATCATATTTCTCAGATTTAACGGGTAACTAAGGCAACTCAGAACCATTTCTGTAGCCTCCACAACTCTGCAACCATGACATCTGCTGGACAATAAAGACTATTACACCTAAACAATTGACCAGATCATACAACAGGTAATTAATAATTCAATATGGCAGACTACATTAATATTGAAACTTTTAGTAACTTTGTTGCTAATACTATGGATTGCATTCTGGGAGGATTATATGGTTATAGTGATACTTCAATTTATTGGATTTTGGGACCCAGTTTTTTTCTCCATGTTATGTCATTAAGAAAGTATGTGATTTTTAGGCTGTTTTTCGTTGCTTTATGTTTAAAAACCACTTATGAGTGAGTACATCTGATAATTGTCTTTCTGTGTCTGGGTTACCTCACTCAAAATGATGTTTTCTAGCTCCACCCATTTTCCTGAAAAATTCACAATAAATTGGGAGCATGAGGACATTGGAGGAGGGTTGAAAGGGAGGGAAGAAAAAGGGAGGGGATCCAGCTAGTTCACAGGATTAATACCATCAAAAATTAAAAGTTACCAGAAAAGTTAATACTATTTAAAAGGATAACATTAATTTGACAGACAAAATTGAATCCATATCTAAAGATGTTGAGAAATTATCTGAAAGAATTTATACTGTTGAATTTGGCAATCAAAATTTATTAAAAGGTTATGATAGGTTAGCAGTTTCCAGTATGGCAATCTGCATGCTATCTAAGTAATGTCCAAGGATGAGATGTTTAAAAGAGAAACTTAAAACTTTAGAATCACATGTGCAGAATGAGGACCAGAGGCTAGGTGCCTCAATGAAATCACTAGAAATATATACCAGCCAAGAGATTCAGGCTTTATAAAAGACAATAGTAAAAAGATTTGACATGATTGAGGAAATTATTGGAGCTGATGAACAGGGAAAGAAGGCACAAGGAGAGGATTCACATCACCAGTACCTGTCAGAGATGACTTACCCAAGGTTTTAGCTTCCTTCCTTGTAATCTATTCTGACAAAGCATCAAATTTTAAAGGCCTAAAAGGATCCAAAGAAGCTAGACAGGTACCTAAAGGAATGAATGATCTAAAAGAAATTTAGCAAGCTGTTGTAACTTATGGTTTGCATTCCACGTTTGTTAGGGAGATGATAAAGATTTGGGCTTCTAGCATCAAGGCAATACCACATGATTGGATTCAGTTAGTTTCAGCAGTCCTGGATGTTGGGCCCCAATTGATATTTAAATGTTATTTCAGGCAAGAAGCAAAAATTTTGTAATGACAGTGAAAAGCAAAAGGTCTTGAGACTTACCAAGATTAAATTTTTGGTGAGGGCACTTATGCTAACCCACAGGTTCAAGCTCTTTATGATGAACGAATCTTGTTCCTATGCAAAAAAAAGAAGCCATAAATGCTTGGGGCAGAATACAAGAACTAGGAATACTAATCGAATTATATACCATGGTTAAAAATGGCCAAAGAGAACCCTTTAGTGACTTTTTACAAAGATTAACAAAGGCTGTATATATAGGAATAACTGACCCAGATGCTAGATGAGTACTTACTGAATCGCTGGCTTTTGAAAATGCCAATGTAGAATGTCAAAAGATACTTGGGACTTTAAAGGTTAAATTAGCACCTATGACTGAATGGATCCTGCATACAATGAAAATTGAAACATTGGACTATAATATTGAATCTCGAGTAGGCAAAGCAATTTACATAGGAATGAGGAGACATCAAAATGCCAAATGTTTTAATTGTGGTAAAATAGAACATCTGACAAGGGATTGTAGACAAGGAATTCCTAGGAAAATTATCTCCTCTGGGAATTGTAAGGCTAGGAGGACTCAGCCTTCAGGTATATATAGAAAGTGTGGCAAAGACCAACACTGGACCAATGAATGCAGATCAACAAAAAACAGACAAGGCAATCTGATACCATCAGGAAACTCCTTGAGGGCCTCTTGCAGGCCCAAAGGTGAAAGTGGCAGAGTCATTTCCAGTCACTGTGGAGTACATATCTCCTCATGAACTCTGACTGGACTTGCATCTGATGGTGGTTTTCTTCCCTGCTGATACAGCAAGGAAGGATGGGGACAGCACAAAATCTTCACAGACACCTGCAATCAGGAATTCCAATGATCATGTATAATAATAAAAGTACAGAATTCAATACTTATGAATTTGTCATTTAATGTCCTTTTAATGCAATATTGTCAGAGTATTAATGTATAGAAAAATATTGCACCCTGGCATACATTGCAAATTTTTTATGCAAAATTCTGGTTTATAAATTCCGAGTAGTTTGGCTAGGCTGGAGGGGCCTATGCAAAGCAGTCAGCAAATACAAAAGCAGATTCCTGAGCAGAGTGGTTGGTGTTAATCAATAAGCAGATATATCATCAAAGAAAGAATGAGAAATCACTGAGAACGGCTAGCATCTCTCCAACCAAAATCTCCTAGATACTCTAATAGCTACTTTGGTTAAAATTCAAGATATATTCAAATCAGGTGACTTTTTCAGAAACCTTAGGAGAGATATCTTGGGGAAAAGATAAAATATGATCACAAAATCACAACAATGGAAGAAGAAAACTTGCAATAAAAGAAAACAAGGTTGGAGGGGAAAAGAGAAAAGGCAGAGAGAGAGAGAGAGAGAGAGAGAGAGAGAGAGAGAGAGAGAGAGAGAGAGAGAGAGATATCTGGGTGAAAATTGGTTCATTACCTCCCGTCTCCAAAGCCACTCTTTCACTGAGAAAAGTGAACAGTTCTGAGGATAAAAATTAGGCATAAATATAAAGAGAAGTTGAGAATTCTCTCTGTGGAATTTCTGGCAATCATTAATTTAATCCTGGGACAACAGAAGCTTTAATTTCAAAGCAAAGGTAAATTCCACTGAAACTAAGAAGTATCACCCTGCAACATCAGGGAACTTAAACAGGACTCAACATTTTGGGAAACAGAATGGGAATAAAAAACTGTATTTACACAAGAAGTCATGGCTGTAGTCCAAAACTGACAACAGTATCTATTCCAGAAATACATATCTAGGTTAATTTTCAAATGTATTGGAACTGGGTTAAGATAGTCTTGCTGAAAGAGTGAAAAGGTAGAAATCTCTCCAGAGGGGAGCACAGCCATCTTAAACCAAACTATTTTATAACACCAACAGACAACATTGGAGATGGTTAACTTTCAAAGGGAAAAGAATGTTTAAGTAAAATGAAAATCAATAGCAATAACAGTAATCATATAACATGCCTGGACTTTAGTGAACTCTGAAAGTGTACAAAATAATTATAAACGAAGTATAATGTATAAAGTACAAGAAACAGAAAAATCAATAAATAAAACATCATGGTAAGAAGTAGAGAATCACATCTCTATTCTGAAAACTGGAGAGAAAGAAGCAGAAGGATTATTCCTTTGAGGCCAGCCTAGGGTGTAAGTTCTTTGGTAGACATGATTATGCACAGAGACAATCTTTCAAAAGATGTATTATTAATCGAGTGGTTACAAGGCATCTCATGCCATATGATATTCAAGATGAAGTAGTTATCTGATGTTAGCATTTTAATGTTAAATCAAGAATGTCATTGAAAATTAAATATCCATTTATGTAACAGGTATTTTCCCTTTATTTTACATTAATTCTATAATTTTATACATCCAATATTCATGTACAAAATGTTAAGTCATTTCTGATAAGCATATTCATATCTCCCTTGCCAACGGCTAGCAAACCATCATAATTGAGAGGAAAATGTCACATGGATTAAAAAAGTTCTGAATCTCAAGTTCAGGAATGTGACAGATGAGCAACTTCTCCAGTCAGTGTCTGACACGTCGTCATGTGCTCCCCTTCTTCCCTAAACCTTGATCTTTGCATTGTGACAGCTACAGTGAGCACAGATCGTGCTTTCATGTCATTTACTGCTGCTCGTTGAGATTGGACACCTGGAGACTGAAACTTACAAACCCAAAGGTTCCCATGGCTAATTATGCACTGTTATAATATGTAAGAGGTAGGTGTGGAGTCTAAAAGAACAAAATTCCCATGTTCTTTTTTGTGTGATAGAATAAGTCTGAAAGTCCTTTGTTACTGCTTTTCTCACAATACTAGTTCCCACCCTAGTGCATTAGAGTCTTTGAGATGTAATAAAAGTGACTTAAATCCAAACCCTACTGGCTGAAAACAACACAGATTAACTGGTTTGAAGCTTTGGAGCCAAAAATTCAGATGTTGATGATGTTGTACTCATGGGACACAGCACCCTATTCCATCGACACCACTGTTAAAGAAGGTCCAGGGAAGACATATTTTATCCTAAAAGTCAGTATAATGGGAACTGAGGATGTTGTCATTTATTATGATGTAAAATTCATGCAATCTTTACCTATAGTACAATAGCCTATAGTCAAACCTCTCTACTTAGTAACTGCTATTACATGTGACTTTACTTTGGAACATCATAGAAAAATGGGCTGAACTTGTATGAGAAGAAAAACAATGAACTATCATATTGCAGATGAGTTTTATATATCATGAGAAGAAAGGCTTCACCCAGGCAAAACCTCAATTGTGCTTTCATTCCACCATCCTCAGTAAAGAAATATGGAGCACTCCATTGTACCATATTTTCCTTATAACACAGTGGAGTACTACACAGCAGAAAAAATAATGAAATCTTGAAATTTGCAGGCAAATGTATGGATCTAGAAAACAATATATTGAGTGAGGTAACCCAGACACAGAAATTCAAATATCATGTATACTCACCCATAAGTTGTTTTTAAACATAAAGGAAAGAAACCAGCCTACAAATCACAATCACAGAGAACGTAGACAACAAGGAGGACCCTAAGAGAGACATGCATCCATCTTATCTACATGAGAAGTGGAAAAAGACAAGATCCCCTGAGTAAATTTGGAGCACAGAGACTCTGGGTGTGGGTTGAACAGAAAGGGAGAGGAAGGGAAGGTAGCAGAGAAAAATGGATACCTCAATAAAATCAAGAAAACAAAAAATATGGAGCAGAATAATAAGCATTATCCAAGCTCCCATAAATAAATAGATATGGCAGTGACTGAGTCTCTGGGTGTATCTCTTCAGTGTAGAAGCAGGGACTATCCCACTGAGCTTGAACTCCTCAGTACCCAAACATGGACGACCATCCAGATGGAACTCCTCAGCACCACTCTGGGTGGGTTGTTGGGATCAACCTACCCATGGACCCAGCAATGCCACTCTTGGGAATATACCAACGAGATGCCCGATCATATGACAAGGACATTTGTTCAACTATGTTCATAGCAGCATTATTTATATTAGCCAGAACCTGAAAACAACCTAGATGCCCTTCAATGGAAGAATGGATGAAGAAAGTGTGGAATATATACACATTAGAATACTACTCAGCGGTAAAAAACGACTTCGCGAATTTTGCATGCAAATGGATGGAAATAGAAAACACTATCCTGAGTGAGGTAACCCAGACCCAAAAGGATGAACATGGGATGTACTCACTCATAATGGGTTTCTAGAGATAAATAAAGATCAGTGAGTCTATAATTTGATATCCTAAAGAAACTAAATAAGAAGGTGAACCCAAAGAAAAACATATAGCTATCCTCCTGGTTATGGGAAGTAGACTAGATTGCCGTGCAAAAAATTGGGATCTTGGGGGTGTGGTGGGAGGGGGGGTAAGGAGAGAAGGGGAGAGAAATGTGAGAAGGGGAGGGTGGGGGGAACTTGGGGAAACGGGATGATTGGGATAAAGGAAGGTTGGTTAGGGGAGCAGAGAAGCACACATCTCAATTAAGGGAGCCATCTTAGGGTTGGCAAGAGACTTGGATCTAGAGGGGCTCCCAGGTGCCCAGGGCGATGTCCCCAGTTAGTTCCTGGGGCAGCTGAGGATAAAGAACCTGAAATGACTCTATCCTATAGCCATACTGATGAATATCTTGCATATCACCATAGAAGTCAGGACCGTGAGGGGTGCACCCACCCACTGAGAGAGTGGGGCTGATCTATTGGGAGCTCACCAAGGCCAGCTGGACTGGGACTGAAAAAGCATCCTCCCGTTTTCACTCAGCCATATAAAACCATGACATCTTGAATTTTGCATGCAAATGGATGGAAATAGAAAACACTATCCTGAGTGAGGTAACCCAGATGCAAAAAGATGAACTTGGGATGTACTCACACATATTTTTTTAAAATCCCTTTTCACAGTTTCTCCTTTTTAAAAATCAAGATATCTAAAATAACATCATCTAGATGTGCAGTGAAAAGACATAGCTCAGATCCTGAACTTTAGTGAGCAGCAACCCCATGGAGGTTTTTGTTTATCCCTGGAGATCTGTGTGAAGAAACTCATTAGTCTTTTGACAGAAATAGGTTACAGCATCATCAACTTCCACCAGATGAAGGGGGAGGGTGAAGTCTGTCTGTCTCACACCCACTGCCACTGAACGTAGCAGGGATCCCAGATGCTAGATCAGATGCAAAAGTAATGAGGCGCTTGGGAGGCTGTCGTGAGTTCTCTGTTGGTTTCAGTTCATATAACTAATGCGATATTCAGTGACACTCTTTCTGACCCTACAAACAGTGGCTTTCTGCTCTAGAGATATAGGCATCAAAGTTGTGGACTGGTTCAGTGCAGTTTTCCTTGTGGAACCTAAAATGCTAAACACACCTTGCTGTCACAGATTTACTGAAGGCACTGAAATGTAAAACCCTCATGTATGTGGAATTTATAACAGCAGTCATGAGCTACATTCTGTGAAGACATAAAATAAAATGAAAACCTAACTCTATTTAAATGCTTTAATTTCAATAATCAGAATATCTAGTCATGACAAACAGTGATAGCCACAGTGATTGCTCCCAGCACTATAGCTTCTCACTTAGAACCCAGAGTAGCAGTACCCAAACCAGGAGAACATTTGACCCCATCTCTGAGAGCTGGAATATAGGTTGCTTTTTGTGCACTGACAAACGGCCTTTAAAGATGCTCTGCACAATCTGCACCATAGCTAAATTCTTAATATGCAAATCAGCTAAGATAAAACTTGACTTGGTACTCAAAGGGCCCCTGTTCTTGTGTCATCCTATGGCCATTAGAATTAGCAAAGAATTCTTGAGAACATTCTCAATAGTGTACCCAAAGTGGCGTTTTGACTGGCCTTTTGAAATTTTAAATAGCAGGTGAGGATCGCAATGCAATTATTCTGCTTGTTCTAAAGAATGTGGATTATAGAAGCACTGTGATCCCTCTGAATTAAACTTTTAAGGAAGTTATTTTTATATTTATTCTATATGTATATATATGTTTTTCTGCATACACAACATTTGTTGTTCTTGTACTTGGATTCCAAAAGAGGTCATCATGTCCCTTGTAATTATTTTGGCAGATGGCTGTGAACTGTCATGTGGATCCTGGGAACCGAACCTATGTCTGGTGTAAGACCAGGAAGAACTCTTATCCACTGATCCATGTCTTTAACCTAAATTAATTTTTGTCTCTGATAACAACAGCATATTTTGCATTTGAATAGATACTTCTCAACAAGAGAAAGTAATTGGATTTAATAAGATTGAGAAAAAAGTATGTGTTTTGTGTTCAGATTAGAAGGGGAAGTTGACTACACTAAGAGGCTTTAATCTAAAAGTCATCTGGAGCAAAAGAGGTAATGACCTGTGAGAATAGAATGGAGAATGAGACAGGAAATGTAAACTTGTAATGAATAAGTATCACTGAGAGTAAGGCAGGTCTCTCCATCTTCTCACTCCAAGTCCAATACTGAGTCCACATAACGTCTTCACAAATGGAGAAAACCATTACTCTGTAACCAAAAACATATCCTCAGAATCCACAGTTTCTGTCAATGAACATTCAGTTTAGGAGTCCTAGCTTGGTCTGTGGACAGAATGACAGACATTCCATAAATGTCTCTAATATGAAACCCATGGAAGACAAATTTTCCTTTGGAAACTCAGCATACTGTCAATTCCACACAGGACTACAGCTTTTAATAAAATTATCAGATTTTTTGGACTTGCTGTTCTTTCATAATCAGCATTTCCCTTCTCTATGGCACCTGAACTGGAGGTACTGACAATGTAAGGGCAAGTTGGACATTTCTTTTTCCAGGTATTTGACAGATATAAATGTCTCAGACACTGGCATCCTCATGTAGTATCATTATAATTCAAGAGATTGAGTGAAGCTCAATTGGGAGCGTGGGGCAAGGGAAAAGAGAAGTCTGAGAGGGGGGCAAGGAGTAAGAATGGAAGGCATAAGGAGAGCATGAGGGGATGGGTTGGTTAAGATGATGGAAGGACAGAAAGGGAGTGCAAAGGAAGACATATTTCAATTGTGGGAACCATTATTCGGTAGCATGAAACCTGGAACCAGGAAAATTCCCAGGAATCTATAAGGATGACCCAACCTAAAACCCTAAACAAGAGTGGATAGAGTGAGTAAACTGGTCTTCCCCTGAGATCAGATTAATGAATATTGTCATCACAGAACCTTCATACAACAACAGATAGAAGCAGTACTTCTTAGCAATATTCACAGCTAAGTACTAGGCCTGGTTTCCAGAGACCAGTTAACGAGAGAGAAACAATAATATTAGTAAAGGGGATGCAACCATAATGGGCATACCAAAGAAAAAAAAACAACAATTAACCTGAGCTAGTGGGAGCTCATTGTATCTGGCCTGAATGCAGGGAAACATACATGAAACCAAGCTAGGTCCTCCTAATGTTGATGACCTTTATGTGTCTTGGCAGGTTGTGGGGACACTGGCTGTTGAATGAGGATTCATCCCTAGTGCTTGAATTATATTTTTGGAGCCCATTCTTTTTTAAAAGATGTCTTCCTCAGCCTATATATAGGGAGAAGGTCTTGGTCCTGCCTCAAAGTGGTGTGTCAGCCTATGTTGACTTCTAGTGGAAAGCCTTACCTTCTCTGAGGAATGGATGATAGGTAGAATAGGAGGATTGTGGGTGTAGCAGGAGGAAGAGAGGGAGTTGGATATCGGATAGATATGTAAAATATGAAAAGGACATTTAAATAAATAAGCTAAAAGACAAAAAAGCAACTGAGTACAATGGATTAATTTTAAATTAAGATTTTATGGGGTAGCAAGGACACTTTCCACCAAACCTGATGTCAACCTTGACTTTGATAACAAAAGAAAAAGGACAAAGACATAACCATGGCCAAGTGTCTTCTAACCTCCACAACTATGCCATGTCAAATATGTACTTAAAAATAGGCCCACACAAATGCACACTCTCATGGACACAGAAAAGAATACTTAATTAACTAAAATGTAATAAAAATAAAATAATTTATGAAAAGGAAAAAAAAAGAAATGGAGACCAGTAAAATCATAATATATCACCACAGAATCTATTAAAAGAGCAAAAACATTTTTTCTACACTTTGAAACCTTTGCCATCATCACTGTTTCTGCCCACAGCATCTTGTGTTTGACACTGAAACTCCAGAAATATAAAAGATAAATCCCTCCTATTAAACAGCAGAGTTTGTGGAATGGAAAGATAGTATTGAGTTCTTTGCAACACTTTCATTTAAAGGTGTTTTCATACCTAGTGACATAGAGACATTGATCCCTTCATGTTATGCTGGGCTCTTCAAACTTTTACACTACTGTTTGAACACACCGGCCTCAGGCCTCAAGGGTAGTTGTAGGTCCAGGGCTGTGTGGTGCAGGCAGCTGGTGAGAATCTCAGCGAGGTTTTTGTTGGAGGCTGAAGCACTGTGGGAGGAGCATCATAATGCTGCTTACAGTAGTAATCTGCTAGGTCTTCAGGCTGGACACTGCTGATGGTGAGATTGAAATCTGTCTTAGATCCACTGCCCGTGAAACGATCAGGGACCCCAAGGTACCGATCAGCTGCCCCATAGATCAATAGTTTAGGAGCCTGTCCTGGTTTCTGCTGGTACCAAGCCAAGTAGTTAGTGTCATCATCTAAAAGACTCTGACTGGACTTGCAGCTGATGGTGACCTTCTCCCCTGCTGACACAGCCAGTGAGGATGGAGACTGGGTCATCACGATATCAGCACTGGCACCTGCAATCAGCAATAGACAATGATGATACATAATATAAAAAAAGAAGATATAGTACCAGTTGAAATTTTTCATTTAATATCCTTGTAATGTCATATTGTCAGAATATTATTGTGTAAGATATATTCTGTCATAGTACACATTGTAAATTTCTTATATAAAAAGAAGTGACTCTAAGAAGATGATAATACTTGTGAATGTCTCACCAGACACCCAGAGCATCAGGGACATGACAACCTGGATTTGTGATACCATCTTGCTTCCTCTGTCTTGCTGATGTATCTCAGTTCTCACTCAAAGGGCTTACTTAGTTTATAAATTCTAGGAGGTTGGGTTGAGCTGGAAAAGCCCATGCAAAGCAGTCAGCAAATACACAAGGAAATGCAAGGGCAGTGTGTGTGTGAGTAGCTGGTGTCAATCAACAGGGAAAAATAACATCATGAGGAGTGTGAGCAATCACTGAATGCTATCATCTGACAGCACTCAAACATAAATCAGTTAGGCACTCTAATAACAACTTTGGTTTATTTATTTATTTATTTATTTATTTTTTTTATTCTTTGACACAATTTAATATTTCTCGGGTTAAAAGCTTGAGATATACTAGGAATAGAAAAGAATGTTTGTAGCTTTTTTTTGTGTGTGTGTGTTTAAAAATAAAAGTTTTTTTTTTTTCACATTTGTAACTTACAATCCATCTCTTTTGGAGATGACAAGGCAACAGGATGTTAAAACAACTAGTCAGGTCCTAGACGCAGTCAAGGGAGACAGGAATAAATAAAAACATACATGGTCTTTAGCTTGCATTCTCTAATCTTACATAGAACAAGAAGCAACACCAGGGAGTGGAACCACCCACTTTCATTTTGGGTCTCCTCAAATCAATTAAGTCAATGATGTTGAAGGAGGCCACTTGTTTGTCCTGGTCTCCCAGAACCGAAATAACAACACAGAAACTGTATTAATTAAATCACTGTTTGGTTCATTAGATCTAACTTCTTATTGGCTAATTCTTACATATTGATTTAGCCTATATCTATTTTTTTTTTGTCAAAGCCTCCGTTTATTAGGGACAGGGTAACAACTTATATACCCCCTGAATGAGGGCTTGGGGAGCAGGGCACAGGAGCATGGAATCTGGCCGCGTGGTCCCAGTCACGTAACCTACATCCGGTCGGGTAGGCCAAGAAGTCAGGAGTTGCCACACCTAGTTCCCTGGATAGCTGGAATTTAAGGCAGTTCCGCTATCAGATTAGGTTCGGTTAGCAATTAGCGAATAGCTAATTGGGTGTGGGGCAGGTTTTGCCAATAGGACTATTCTTAACATAATTATGGGTTTGGGGTTCCCTGCAGGCTCCCCAAGGTGATGGTTTCTGTAACAATCTTTAGGGGGGGAAACGGCTCCCAACATATTCCTCCTTTCTTATAGGAGGAACAACTTTGGTTTAAAATCCATATTTTTAAATCAGTTTGTTTTGAAGAAATGTTAGGAAAGCTATCTAAGAATAACCATTAATGTTTACCAAAGAAATGATAAAATATGTTCAAAAAGTCACAACAAAAGTATCTTAGAGTAAAAAAGCATGCAAAAAAAGAAAAAAAAGGTAGAGGTGGAAAAGGGAGAGAGAGAGTGTGTGAGAGAGAGAGATACAGAGAGAAAGAGAGAGAGAGAGAGAGAGAGAGAGAGAGAGAGGGAATTGAGGCTAAATTTGCTTATATTTTCCTAGTTTTAAAACCATTCTTATACAGAAGACAATGAACAATGCCACAGATATGTGCTCCAGTTTCCATACTAATCAAAGAGCAGCTCAGAATTCACTCTGTGTAAATTCTGGAGAACATTAACATTGAGATGAAAGAATCTTAAATCCCAAAGCAATGGTATACCCTGTAGAAACAAATAAGTATCACATGCATAACTAAGGGAACTGAAAGAAGATAATAAATTTTTAGAAATAAAAAAGGAAGAAAACAAACTGGATTTTTTTTTCAAAAAATCTTTGCTGTAGGATAATATTTACCAACCGTGGTTATTTTAAAAATGCATATTCTATGATAATTTATAATTTATCAGTATTGAAACTGGGTGAAAATGGTCTTCCTGATATAGTAAACATTAAAAATATCTCTTCAGAAGGTAATAGAGTCATCTTTTTTTTTTTTTTTTTTTTTTTTTGGTTTTTTCGAGACAGGGTTTCTCTGTGGTTTTTGGAGCCTGTCCTGGAACTAGCTCTTGTAGACCAGGCTGGTCTCGAACTCACAAAGATCCACCTGCCTCTGCCTCCCGAGTGCTGGGATTAAAGGCGTGCGCCACCACTGCCCGGCTAACAGAGTCATCTTATGTAGAGGCTTGGTTTTGAACTGCATAGAAACTCTGTGCAGGAGTGACATGTAGTAACATTCTAGGTGATAGGCTTGGCAAACCAAGTTGGGAGGAGGCAAACCTCCCACATTAGTAAAGTGCCTTGCCAATAGTCAGTCCTTGAGAATACAGAGGTTCTAATTAGGTTGTGGTTTGTCTTCTGATGAGGTGTTTTTACATAGTATATTACAGCAAGAGTTATTCCCATAACACCAGGCTTTTTGTTTAGTTTAACTAGGGCACAAAACTCTTGAAATTATTTGCAACCAATTTACTAGTGTATGAAACTATTTTAATGGGAACCTAGTTTGAATCATGATTGGAGTATTATAAAAAGTGCACTGGCTTTGCAATAAACTGTGCAGTTGTATCTCCTACTCTGTGTCCTGATTTCTGTGGTACTATGCAGGGTCATTGATAACCGAGATAGTTGGGGAAGGGTCCCCAACAACCTTAAATCAAGTAATAATTTTACAAAGATCAATAGACCACAATATAATAGATTGATGCTATACAATAAAAAAGTTTGAGTATGAATGAAAATTAGAAGCAATAATAGAAATCACAGAATACACCTGAACTTTAGGTTGGTAAACTCTGAAAGAATATATAAAAAGTAAATTATAAACCCAGTATTATGTGTAAAGTACAAGAAACATAAAAATAAATAAAACATAAAGGCAAAAAGTTAAGATTAACGTCTTTAATCCCAGAACCTGAGAGGCATAAACATGAGGATTATACATTTGAGGACAGCTTGGGGTCCAAGTTCTAGGCCAATCTCATTCGTGGATGGTGACAATATTTCAAAATACATGTTATTAACTAAGTACTTGCAAGATAGCCTAGACATTTGATATGGAGGGTGAGGGTGATGTTTGTTTCACAACCACTGCCACTGAACCTGGCAGGGAACACAGATGCTAGGTTAGATGCAAAAGAGATGAGGACCTTGGGAGGCTGTCCTGGTTTCTCTGTTGGTTCCAATGCATACAACTAATGTCAAATTCAGTGACACTCTTATTGACCCTAAGGGAGATAATGGCCCTCTGCTCTAGAGAAACAGGTATTGATTTGGGAGACTGGGGCAGAACAATGTCCCCAGGGGAACCTAAAATGATAACCATCTTGCTGTGGCATTTACTAAAAGCACCCATGTAAAACCATCATGTCTGTGGTTCTTATTTTTATTGATTTTATTGAGCTATATATTGTTCCCCTCCTTTCCCCTATTCTTCCCTTCAACAATCTCTATTATTCTCCATGTTCCCAATTTCCTCAGGAGATCTTGCCTTTTTCTACTTCCCATGTAGATTAGATCCATAAATGTTTCTCTTAGGGTCCCCATTGCTGTCTAGATTCTCTGGGATTGTTATTTGTTAGCTGTTTTTCTTTGTTTTATGATTAAAAATTACTTTTGAGTGAGTACATGTGATTACTGTCTTTCTAGGTCTGGGTTACCTCACTCAATATGATGTTATCATGTATGTGGAATCTATATCTGCAGTCATGAGCTACACTCTGAGAAGCCATAAAGGAAAATGGAAAGTTAACACTATTTAGATGCCTTAATTTCAATCCTCAAAACATCAAAGCATAAAAAACAATGATAGTCACAGTTGCTGTTCTCAGGACTTCAGGCTCTCACCTGGAACCCAGAGTACCAGTACCCAAAGCAGGAGAGCACCCGAACCCATGCAGGTTTGACTAGAGGTTTCTTGGACACAGACAAGCTGCCTTTAACATCACTCAGTAATCTGCATCTGGCTAAAGTCTCAATATGCAAATCAGCTCAGAAAAAGCTTGACC
Source organism: Microtus obscurus (assembly GCA_963919715.1). Lineage (NCBI taxonomy): Eukaryota > Metazoa > Chordata > Mammalia > Rodentia > Cricetidae > Microtus > Microtus obscurus. Next base: position 36,474,260 of record CAWTZC010000501.1, on the reverse strand, counting down.
TAGTGCTCAAAGGACACCTGCTCTTGTGTCTCCCTATGGCAGTTAGAAGTAGCAAAGAATTCTCTAGAGTGTTGTCAGTACTGTATCCCAGATGACTTTTTGGCTTGCCATTTGGAATTGTCATTTTCTGTTATTCTGTGGTACCAGGTGAGGAGTGAAATGCAATTACTCTGACCGCTCTAATGCATGTAGGTTGCAGAAGCATGGTGATCCCTCAGAATTAAACTATTGAGATAACTTTATATTTTTTCTTTTTGTTTCTCTGAGACAAGGTTTTTCTATAGTTGTGCAGCCAGTTCTAGAACTAGGTATTTTAGACCAGGCTTGCCTCAATCTCACAAAAATCCACCTACTTTTGCCTCCTGAGTGTTGGAACTAAAGGCTGTGCCACCACTGCCCAGATCATTTATTCTATGTGTATTTGAAGATTTTTCTGCATGTATCACATTTGTGGTTCTTGCACTTGAATTCTAAAATAGGTCATTGTACTCCTTGGACCTATTTTGGCAGATGGCTGTGAATATGGATACTATCATACGGATGATAGGAACTGATCCTATGTTCACTACAAGTCCAGGAAGGACTCTTCTCCACTAATCCATATCTGTTGAAATAGGGAGCGGCGCGGCTGTGACCCTGTACCTGGCTGCCCGCATGGCTTAGCTTAAGCCCCGAAATAACAACACACAAACTGTATTCATTTAATCACTGCCTGGCCCATTAGTTCCGGCCTCTTATTGGCTAGCTCTTGCACTTGGACTAGCCCATTTCTGATAATCTGTATAGCACCCCAAGGTGTGCTTACCGGGGAGATTCTAGCCTGTGTCTCTCTGGAGTGTGAACATCATGGCGACTCCTCACTCAGCTTCTCTTTCCCAGAATCCTGTTCTGTTTACTCCGCCTACCTAAGGGTTGGGCTCTCAATGGGCCTAGGCAGTTTCTTTATTGATAAGAAATCACTCCCACATCACATATCTTTATTGTAAACTAATTTTTGTATCTTATAACAACAACATATTTTGCATTTGAGTAGATACTTCTCAACAAGAGAATATAATTGGATTCAATAAGATTGAGAAAAATGAACATGTTCTGTGTTCAGGTTAGAAGGGGAAATTGGATTCACTAAGAAGCTTTAAATAAATGTCTTCAGGAACCAAGCAGGCAACGAGCCATGAGAATAAAATGAAGAATGGGGCTGGAAATGTTAATCTGTAACAAACAAGTATCACTGAGAGTAAGGCAGGACTCTCCATTTTCTCATTCCAAAGTCAATACTGAGTCCACATGAAGCCTTTACAAATGGAGGAAGCTTTTACCCATTAATCAGAAACATATTCTTAGAATCACGGTTCCTGTCAATCAGCTACCAGCTTAGGAGCCCACGTTGTTCTGTTGATAAAATGGTGGATGTTCTATGGACAGAATGATGGACATTCTCTCAATGTCCCTACTATAAAACCCATGGAAGATAATGATACTGGGCTTTGTGACCCTTTGGACACTCAGCATACTATCAATTTTACATAGGACTACAGCTTTTAATAAAAACCTCAGATTAGCTGGGAAGTGACTCTCTTGCATAATCAGCATTTCCCTTCTCTATGGCACCTGAACTGGAGATACTGACAATGTGAGGACAAGTTAGACATTTCTGTTTCCAGGTACTTGACAGACAGAAATGTCTCAGACCCTCACATCCTCACATAATGTCATTATAACTCAAGGACTGTGTGAAGCTCAGTGCTCCATAATCAAGGACTGCAATACATTGTAGCTTGACTGTCCTCATAAAGTCGTGAAGTAAAACATTGGACTTCAGGCTTTTATTTTGTTTGGTGATGAAACATGGATGGACACGGGGCACTGAGAAAGTTTGATCTCTATAACCCTGTGTTCATGAAGACAACAGTGTGACTGTGATATTTTCCTCTTTCCTTCCACAAGATGCTCAGCTTCGATCCACACACTCCTGTCCTAATAAACTACCTCACAACAGTCTCACATAGGGCCTTACTCCCATGGGTCACAACTTCCAAAACTAAGCCAACATTAAACTCATTATCTTCTTTTCTTCTTGATTTCACAAACAGGGTTTTAGCCTTTCAATGAAATTCAGAACAAGAGATGCTTAAGTTATTGCATAAATTAACACTGCTATACTTACTTCATTGGATAGTCATGAGATTATTTTCATCACTGTTTTTTTCCATCTCTCTGATCCAAGTTCCTGGGATAGTGATATATATTGCATTCTTGTACCAATCATAGTCTTACCAAAGTCTACATGGTTATGTCTACTATGGAATGTCAAAGATTTTCCCATCCTCTATTTTTTTTCGACTTTATTATTCCATTTCTCAATGATTTCATTGTAGGGATCTTTAACTTTCTTGTTTAAACTGGTTTCTAGATATTGTGTTTTGAAGTTGTTAATGGAATTTACCCTGACTTTTTTATTAGTAAGTTTATTTCTATTTGACAGAAAACCTACTGATTCTTGAATGCTGACTTTATATCATGATCTTTATTTATATCCTGCTCTTTGCTGATAGTATTTTCAGGTCTAAGAGTTTTCTGGTTGAGTTTTGATGGTATTTTAAGTATAAAAACTTGTTGTGGAAATTTCACTACATCATTTGCTATTTCTATTCCTTTTATTTCTTCCTTCTTTTCTCTTTTCTATGACTGAGGTTTGAGCACTACATTGAATAAAATGGAGAGAGGGGGGAATGCACCCTCTTCTCATCTCAGACTTTGAAGCAGTTGTTCCGTGTTTCACCAGCTACTGTAACTACAACGATATTGCTATCATTCATAATCTTTGTTTTGTTTTATCTCATCATACTGCATGATTACAAATTTGTTTCAAGAAAAAAATCTATGTTTCATTGTTGTTATTATTATTATATAATCCCATTGTTAAATGACTTGTCAAGCAACTCAACACTGTCTAGTAGACACACAATAAAAACAACTTGGCTCAGAATTGCCCAGATTTGTCATTCTCTCATCTTCTACCACATCTGTTGCTATAAGGTCCTTGGTCTCTGGATAAATGTAGCTTCAGGGATGGAGACCTAGATCTACGCTTCTTGTGTTGGCACCCACACATATCCCTTAGCAGCTCTCAAGATGTTCCAGATGCATTAAATTGCAGAAGCCTCTTTTGTGAACTCTCCCATTTCAAACTGGAGGTAGCAGGCTTTTCTGAAATTAGATATGCAGGACAGTTGTATGTGGGTCTGCTGCTCATTAAACAAGGGTTATTCAAATTCTTCAAAACATTCTCTGCATCCTCTTCAAGGAGAAATTTGGCACATTATGTTTCAACAAAGTAGGCTCCCAGGTTTTTGCAGATGTTCATGTGAACCACTACTTTGTATCCACATCAGTGATGGCATCATCAAATAATCCATCACATTGCCCCTGTGCTTACATGTCATTCACAGAACATTGTGAACCAAAATTTTTCTATGCATGGTTTGTGGATTTGTTTGTTATTTTCAATCAATATAGTCTGGGTATGTATCAGTTTATTGTGCAAATAAAAGCATCAGTCTCCATGATGACAAGCTCCAATTTTGAAAGAAAATGAACAATTGACTTTGTCTGTCATTGTGTTAACAATAGAAACCAAGTGTTCTCTCTTTTTCCAGCAGAAGCTGCAGACAGGGTTGCACATGCCAGTACTTGTGCCCTCTATTCTTAGTTATATTTAAGAAAAAGCCTTCTATTCCTGGTCCATTCAGGGATTTTATAATAAATTTAAATGATTTTTCTGCATTTACTAAGATAATGACAGGATTTCTGTTTCAAGAGAACTTAGCCTTAGACTGAAATTCATGTTTTTGTTTGTGTGGCAACCTTTCATATCTGAAATGAAAATAACTTGGTTAAAGTGCAAAAGACTCTTCATGTTTTTCAGATTTCCATTACAAGAATTAGGATATCCTTGTGTTAATCAGTTAAATTGGTCTCTTCTTTCAGTCTTTTTTCCCTTTTAATCTTTATTTTGTCATCTGGTTAATGCTTTCTCCACACAATGAGTCTGGTGGTATTCCTTACTTTTCAGTGACATGGAAGAGTTCCATGAATATTAATGTAAGCTCTTCATTGAGGGTCTGTCTAAATTCTGCAAAGCGTCCGTAGGTCTTGTGTGTCACTCTTTTTTTTAAAAAATTAATTTGTAATACAACCTTAAAATTTTTCACAAGAAAAAATGAAAATAATATTTTTTTACTCCACTACCAAAAAGAGACTATATTACAAAATATTGACACTAAGACTATAATTAATTTTTTTTATTTAAAAGGTACTATATGTCAGGGTTTTTGCTCATGTGTTCACAAAGACTTGTTCACCCGTTCTTTATGAAAAATCCGACTGTATAAGGATTACTTTTGAGTTGCCTTTACTTTCAGGTGCAGAGAGAATATAGTACAAATCAAAATGTGCTATTAATGTAAAATTTATTCTATAGATTTACAATTTTTTTTTACATTTTAACGTGGCTAAAAATTAAATTTTACTATGTAGCTCTTACCATCTGCCTGGTGCTAAGAGGAACCCGGTGTCCTCATGTCACCTGCATCTTTTATATTGATGAGCAGGAGCACCCAGTGCAGACACCAGTGTGCCTCCTTGGGCAGCTCCCTCTCCAGCAAGGGGTTGCAAGGCAGACTGGGAGAGATGCTTGAAAACAACAGGCTGCAGCTTTGATGAACCACTATCTCACTTTCTTTCTATTCATTTTTAAAAACTGTGATTGTATGGAGATAGTGGACAGCCTTGTCGTACCCACCCACGGAGACAGTGGGGCTGATCCATTGGGAACTCACCAAGGCCAGCTGGACTGTGACTGAAAAAGCATGGGATAAAACCGGACTCTCTGTATTTGGCGGACAATGAGGGCTGCTGAGAAGCCAAGGACAATGGCACTGGGTTTTGATCCTACTTCATGTTCTGGCTTTGTGGGAGCCTAGCCAGTTTGGATGTTCACCTTCCTAGACCAGGATAGAGGGGGGAGGACTTTGGACTTTCCACAGGGCAGGGAACCCTGATTGCTCTTCAGACTGGAGAGGGAGGGGGAGGAGTGGAGGGGGGGAAGGAGTGGGAGGAGGGGGAGGGAAATGGGAGGCGGGGAGGAGGCAGAAATTTCTTTTTTTTTCAATTAAAAAAATTGTGATTGTAAAATAAACTAGCTATTTAATGCATATTTTTATTTTTTATTGGTCATAATATTCCTTTTTCAACAGAAAAGCTAAAATTTCTTATATTACTTACAACTTTGAACTTGCCTAAAATTATTACTGCCACTTACTAGACCTCTCCTACATAAGGGATACATTAATCTACAACATTACTTGTCACTTTATATTAGGTCCAAAAAACCCAAAAGAACATGCTGGCTCCCTGTACAGAATTACAACTGTCATCTAAGTTACTGAGGATGTCTAAAGCTCAGCTAATAGTTTCTGAGATTGTTCACATTAGGAGGTCCACATTCCTCCACCTATTTTGTAAGAAAGAACTGATTTTCTCCTGTACAGAAATTGTTATGTATACACCTAATATACAAAATGTGAGTAAAGAAGAATTCTTCTCTTTTCCTCTGTAGCCTAGGAGAAAGCCCCTTTGGAGTAATCCTTGCTAAGCTTTACTAAGTGTCCTGTTGGTTCAGTGCATTTATTCTGACATGTTTCTCTGATGGTGTTCCCATATCCCTGTATATAAATCCTTACTTTTCAAAAGCTGTTCCAACAGTGGCACATTTTCATCTGACATCCAACAAGATCACATGATTCCAAGTTCCAACTAAAACTCTTGCTGCAATTACTTCATCTACAAATGCAACTGGCACATCTAAACACCTGCAGCTCCCACACAACATCTAGTATGTAGTCTGATTCTGTGGAATTTGTATAGCTGCCACTATTTTAGCTGTGCAAGTTTCTTAATTTCTCAACTTCCACATGTGCTCACTTTTTACTACTGGGTGTGTTTGCTGTATTAGCTTCTGGACTCTTGTTCTCTCTGTCTATGCTCTATTTCCATCTACCTATTCATCTTCTCTAAGCCCATGAAATGTTTCATCTCTGGTGTGTGGATTTCATTTACTTCTTTCAAATCTTCCAAAGAGGTAAAAAACTGTTCTGTAGGATTTCTTTTGAATCTTGAGAAAGACAAAGTTTCTTATTTACCCTTAAAATAATTCACTTGACTTTGGAAATGTTTTATAAGTACCTCTTCAGTTGTGAATTTGTGATTTAGTTTGTCAACTTTGGGAGAGGAACTTTCTAATGCATTTTCTCTGTGATGAGATATGTTGAGGGTATCAGTGTATTGAGCAGTCCCTTTTAATCGAGTTTTCAAGCTGCTCTATTGATGATTCAGATTCCATCCTCAGTTTATTTCTCTATGACACAAATCGTTCTAGCTCACTTCTCATTCTACAGTTTACTCTTTGAATCTTTCGAATATGGGAACCACTAAAGTCATGTTGATGGTACAATTTGGCGTGCAGGTTTCCAGGTAAAATGTTTGCACATCCCCTATTTGAGTGCAATTCTTCTTTTCAGGTTTTTGGCAGAAGTTTCCTCTCAGATTCCTGGACTCTGCCTAGACAACATCATTCTTCTCTCCTTGAAGGCTCTTGAGAGTTTTCAAAATGTCTTGTAACTCTCTCCCTTTTTCTACCAGTTTTTACTCAAGTCTTGCCAGCTTTGTTGTCACATTTGTCTACTCTATCTGGAAGTCTATATACTGAAGTTTCTGATCATCTTTGTCATTCTTCTTGTGTTCTAACTTAGCATTTTGATGTTTAAGAATATATATTTCAGTTTCTAGTTTTTAAAAAGCGTGATACAATGGATTTTCATTATGTTCCCAAGTTCTGTCTTGAAAAAATATGATAGACATTTAATTTCCACTTCAACAGTGTTGTTTGCTATGATTCTGTTGAAGTTGTTGTTATTCTTTTTTTCATTTATTTATTTATTTTTAATTAAAAATTTCCACCTCCTCTCATTTCCCTCCCCCCCACCATTTCTTCCCCCTCCTTCACCAGTCCAGAGAGCAGTCTTTATTTAATTTTATAATTTGTGTGTCAAAACATACCTATTCAAAGTTTTCCAGTTTGCAGGACAAATATAAGATTTCTATATATTACTTAGTGATGATCAGAATTTCATTTCCATCTGTTACAAGCATATGTCTTCGGTCTCTGATTTTATTAATTTAGATATCTTTCTTTTCCTCTAGGTCAGTTTGCATGATGTTGTACATCTGTTTATGCAAAGAACAAACTCATTGAATACTTTAACATATTCCTATTTTAATTCCCATATCATTAATTTCTGCATTAATGTTTATCACCTCCTACCACTGACGGCCTCTTGTTTGGTTTGATCACTTCATTAGATATTGAGTCTCATCATTAAGTGCTTATTTGAGATCTCTCTGAATTTGGTCATTTAGTTGAGTTTTTTTTTTGTTTGTTTTTTTGAGACAGTGTTTCTCTGTAGCTTTGGAGCCTCTCCTGGCACTTGCTCTGTAGACCAGGCTGGCCTCAAACTCACAGAGATCTGCCTGCCCCTGCCTCCCAAGTGCTGGGATTAAAGGCGTGCGCCACCACCGCCTGGCTTTTAGTTGAGGTTTTTAATGTAGCCATTCAAAGCCATAAACTCTTCTCTCAGTATCACATAGCTGCCATCCAAAGATTCAGGGAAGTTGTGCTCTCATTTTCATTTGATTCTAGGTATGGGTTGTTTTTCTCCTTGACTTCTTCAATAAATCAATGGTAATTCAAGAGCTACTATGAAATGTCAATTAATTATTTGGTTCTTATAATTTCTTTCTGTGATTCTAGTTTCATTTAGATTCTCTTATTTGATTTAAGACTTACATTGTGGTTTAAAATGAAATCTGTGGTTTTTTATAGAAGTTTGATGGGATGCTATGAAAGATATATAATATACATGTATACATGAAAGATAGATAGAAAAATAGATAGATAGATAGATAGATGGATAGATAGATAGATAGATAGATAAATAAATAGATAGATTGATTGATTAATGGAATTTAGTTTAGATGTCATGGTGGTCATTCATTTCTCCTTCAGTATAGCTTAAAATTTCCCTGGTAGTTTTTAGTTTGAATATAAGGAAGAGAGCAGGGTGCTGAAATTACCCTCTGCTATTTTATCAAAATAAATCTGAACTTTTATATCCATTCAAATATGGGGTCCCCTTTCTCTTTACAGTTCACTGGTCACTGGGCCAAAATGACAAAAGGGCAGAAGTATTGACTTGAAACTTTGGCTTGTCTGTGAACACAACTGAAATAGTCTTATGGGTGGTAGTTTCTGTGAGTCCTCTTTGGCTTACAGAGAGGGGAGATGTAAAAGATGGGAGCAGCGGCTGACTCATCACATAATTCGCACTACACATCACAATCCTATCATAAAGTGCCTAGTACAAGTCTTAGTTATCATAGGTGGAAGGACAGTCCTATCAAAAAGGTCCAAGCACAATATCAAATAACCTTGGGCAACATGGGGTAATCTTTTGCAGAGATCTGTTTTAATGGTCATACTAGAGATAAATCGGGCATTTGGGACAAGAGACAGTTCCAAATAAGATCAGGCAGAGAACAGGGTGCCCTCCACTAGGGAGGTAGTTGGGGTGGAGGGACTCCTTTTGCCAAGCTCACAGAGTAGAGCCAGGCTATGGAGGACTGAAAGCTTCAACCAGGAGGGCCTCCCAATATCTATCCACATTTGTTATATAAAACTTGAGCCCCAAAGTTTGATGTGTATGCATTTGGAATTGTTACTAGTGAATCATTTACCTTATGACTGGTTTTATCTGTTTGATTCAGATTTGTTCAGATTCTAAGGTAACAGATATCAACAGAGCTGTGCCAGCTTGGTTTTGGGCTCCCATTCCCTTGCTAGATTTGGTTTCATCTTTTGACTCTTAGCACATGTGTATTTTTACCAGTTAGATGTGTTTCCTGGGGAAAACAGATAGTTGGGTATAGTTGTTTTTTTTTTTTTTTTTTTTTGTTTTTGTTTTTCGAAACAGGGTTTCTCTGTTGCTTTGGAGCCTGTCCTGGAACTAGCTTTGTAGACCAGGCTGGTCTCGAACTCACAGAGATCCGCCTGCCTCTTCCTCCCGAGTGCTGGGATTAAAGGCATGCGCCACTGTCGCCCGGATTAGTTGGGTATAGTTTTTAACCTAGCTCAACAATTGTGTATCATTTTTGCTGAATTGTGGTCACATATGACTATTAATAGATGTTTATTAATTTCTATCCATTTGTTGCAGTTTCTTGGTGTGTTAGATTTTTGTTAGTTTCTTTTCCTTTGCCCCTACTCCTCAAATGTATTGGAGTTTCTGACTTGCAGCGTTGGAATACTCATATCTTTTTCCTGGTAATCATTATTCATCTACTCTTCTCTTTCCACTAACATTTTGTCTGTGCTCTCATGATTGAAATGATCTTTCCTTTTTGTGTGCATAGTATTTTGATAGTGTATATGTATAAAGGTATATGTGGGACTGGGTATGTGTAACTATGAGAGACAGATATAAAAGCCAAAGGTAGGAAGAAGAAGATAATACAGCAGGAAAGGTAATGAGAAATGAGGAAGATTAGCACATATAATCAAATATTTGATGTACTGGAAAAATTGCTTTTAAGAAAATTGTTCATAATGAATTTAGATTATTGCATGGATCTAAAGTACATGGGAAATAGAAAAAGACAAGACCTTCTGAGTAAATTTGGATCATGGGAATTTGGGGTCAGGGTTGAAGGGTAGGGAAGAGGCAGAGATGGTAGCAGAGAAAAATGTGGAGATCAATAAAAATCAATTAAAAAAGATTCTCATGGGCAGCATAAGGGTTCACATTCCAAAGATATTTGACACCAATCCTGATGTCAAAACTGTTTTATCCCCAGAACTTGAATGAAAAAAAATGACAAACAAGTCCAAGTTGTTCTCTAATCTTCACAACTAGGCCATGTCATGTCCACCTAGAAATATGCACACACTTGAACACAACACACAAATGCACACTCACATTGACACAGAAAAACTTAATCAACTAAAATGTAGTAAAAAAAGAACAGAAAAAAAGAAGAAATAGACACCAGTAAGGAAGTAAGAAACTACTCTAGAATCTGAATAAGTAGGAAACATACTTTCCCAGAATTTTTTTAAAAATAATATAAACAGTTTGTCGTCATCATCACTTCAGCCCAAAGAATCTTATGATGGACACCAGAACTCCTGACCTATAGAAAGATAAATCCTTCATATTAAAGTAACAGAATCTGTGGGATTTTATTACAGGAGGAAAAGAAAGACAATACTGAGTTCTTCTCTGCATTTTCACTTACAGGATTTTCATACCAAAAGAAAAAGAGACACTGAATCTATTATATCTTGCTCGGCTCTGACAACATTTTTTTTTTAAGAATTGTGATCTTTGTTTTATTTCTTTTTTTCTTTTTTTTATTGAAAAAAAGAAATTTCTGCCTCCTCCCCGCCTCCCATTTCCCTCCCCCTCCTCCCATCCCTCCCCCCCCACTCCTCCCCCTCCCTCTCCAGTCTGAAGAGCAGTCAGGGTGCCCTGCCCTGTGGAAAGTCCAAAGTCCTCCCCCCCTCTATCCTGGTCTAGGAAGGTGAACATCCAAACTGGCTAGGCTCCCACAAAACCAGAACATGAAGTAGGATCAAAACCCAGTGCCACTGTCCTTGGCTTCTCAGCATCCCTCATTGTCCACAATATTCAGAGAGGCCGGATTTATCCCATGCTTTTTCAGTCACAGTCCAGCTGGCCTTGGTGAGCTCCCAATAGATCAGCCCCACTGTCTCATTGGGTGGGTGCACTCCTCGCGGTCCTGACTTCTTTGCTCATATTCTCCCTCCTTCTGCTCCTCATTGGAACATTGGGAGCTCAGTCCGGTGCTCCAGTGTGGGACTCTGTCTCTATCTCCATCCATCGCCAGATGAAGGTTCTATGGTGATATGCAAGATATTCATCAGTATGGCTGTAGGATAGGATCATTTCAGGTTCCCTATGCTCAGCTGCCCCAGGAACTAACTGGGGACATCGCCTTGGGCACCTGGGAGCCCCTCTAGGTCCAAGTCTCTTGCCAATCCTAAGATGGCTCCCTTAATTAAGATATGTGCTTCCCTGCTCCCCTAACCAACCTACCTTTATCCCAATCATCCCGTTTCCCCAAGTTCCCCCCAACCTCCCCTTCTCACTTCTCTCTCCCCATCTCCCCTTACCCCCCTCCCACCACACCCAAGGACATTTGTTCATGTATGTTCATAGCAGCATTATTTGTAATAGCCAGAACCTGGAAACAACCTAGATGCCCTTCAATGGAAGAATGGATGAAGAAAGTGTGGAATATATATACATTAGAATACTACTCAGCGGTAAAAAACAATGACTTCTCGAATTTTGCATGCAAATGGATGGAAATAGAAAACACTATCCTGCGTGAGGTAACCCAGACACAAAAAGATGAACATGGGATGTACTCACTCATAATTGGTTTCTAGAGATAAATAATAGGTCAGTGAGTCTATAATTTGATATCCTAAAGAAGCTAAATAAGAAGGTGAACGCAAAGAAAAACATATAGCTATCCTCCTGGTTATGGGAAGTAGACAAGATTGCTGGGCAAAAAATCTGACAACATTTTGACCATAGTTTCAAGCTCACTATCTCCCAGGCAGAAGGGAGAAGCGTACAGGTGCAGGGCAGCCTGTCGTGCAGGCAGCTGTTGAGATTCTCAGAAGTTTTTGTTGAAGGCTGAAGCACTGTGGGAGGGTACTCATAAGTTTGCACACAGTAATAATCTGCCACATCTTCAGCCTGGACGCTACTGATGGTGAGAGTGAAATCTGTCTCAGATCCACTGCCTATGAAGTGATCAGGGACCCCTGTGTGCTGAGTGGATGCCCAGTAGATTAGCAGTTTAGGAGCCTGCCCTGGTTTCTGCTGGTACCAGCTCAAGTCGTTTTTGTTGTATCTACTGTCAAAAAGACTCTGACTGGACTTGCAGCTGATGGTGACCTTCTCTCCTAATGACATAATTGTGGAGGATGGAGACTGGGTCATCACAATACCTGCACAGGTACCTTTAATAAAGAATACAAAATGAAGATTCATAATATACAAACCCAGATATAGTAACAGCTAAAGTTTATCATTTAATAAACTTGCAATATCACCCTGTCAATGTATATCTTACAAAACACTGTAATAATTATTATGGACTAGCACACTCTGTAAATTTCTTATATACAATGAATTGACTCTAAAAAGATTATACTACTTTTAAATTTCTCACCAGACACCCAGAGCAGCAGGGACATGAGGACATGTGTCTGTGACTCCATCTAGCTCCTCCTGCCTATCTGATGCAGCTCAGCTCATACTGAAAAAGTATGGTATATAAAGTTTGAGGCCCTGGGCTGGCCTGGAGGCACCCATGCAAAGCATTCAGCAAATACATAATGAAATGTCTGAGCAGTGTGTGTGAGTGGCTAGTGACAATCAACAGACAAAAATAGCACCATGGGCAGAATGAATGATCACTGAAAGATATCAGCTTATAGCTCTCCAAAAGAAACTTAATAGGTACTCTATTAACTACTTTGTGTTAAAATCCAAGAAATTTGTAACCAGTTTGCTATTGTAGAAATATTAGGAGTGCTATCTCAGATTAATGGTACTAGAAAATAGTAAAATATGTTTAAAAATTTACAACAGCAAAAGAAACATAGAGTAAAAAAACATGATGTAAGAGATAGGATGGGTGGAGTGAAGATGAAAAGTATGAGAAAGAGAATTGAAGCTAATTGGGTTTCTTATCATTCATGTGTAAAGTCATTCATGCTGAGTGAATTTGAACTCCAGATTCCAGACTAAAAATGAAACATAAACAAAGATCAGCCAAGAATTCACTCTGTGGAAATCATGGGGGAAAATTAAAATTGAGATGAGAGAAACTTTCATCTCAAAGCAAAGGAAAACACAGCATATTAAAGAAATGTCCTCCATACAACATCGGGAAAATGAAACAGGACTCTAAATTTGGGAAGATAGAAAGCGAAACAAATTAAACTGCATTTCTTCAAGTTGTCATGGCTGTAGACCAACACTGTCAAGAGAGTTTATTTCAGAAATGCATTTTCTAGAATAATCTAGAAGTCAGCCATATTGAAAGTAGGTGAAAATGTTACTGTTGACATAGTGAACATGCAAAATCCTCTCCAGAAGGAGTTTAGGCCAACCTATATCAAGTAGTTATTTTATTGACACCAATAGACCACAGCACTAGAGAATGTTGCCATCCTAAGAAAAAAAATGTTTAAGTGTGAATAAAATTTCAGAAGCAATAAAAGAAATCACAGAACCTGCCTGGACTTCAGGTTGTTGAACTCCGACAGTATATATATAAGAAGGAAATTACAAACCCAGTATTGTGTGTAAAGTACAAGAAACAGAAAAATAAATAAACAAAATATCATGGCAAGAAGTCAATATTCATGTGCAAACCCAGGACTGAAGAGATATAAACAGGAGGATTATGTACTTGAGGCCAGCCTAGGGCACATGTTCTAGCCCAGTCTAATCTGTTCATGGAAAGAATCCTTCAAAAATGCGTTTGGTTCAAAATTCAACACCCCTTTATGATAAAGGTCTTGGAGAGATTAGGGATACAAGGGTCATACCTAAATATAATAAAAGCTATTTACAGCAAGCTGACAGCTAACATTAAATTGAACGGAGAAAAACTCAAAGCCATCCCACTAAAATCAGGAACAAGACAAGGATGTCCACTCTCTCCATACCTCTTCAATATAGTGCTTGAAGTTTTAGCAATAGCAATTAGACAACATAAGAGGATCAAGGGGATTCGTATTGGAAAGGAAGAAGTTAAGCTTTCATTATTTGCAGATGATATGATAGTATACATAAGCGACCCCAAAAACTCTACCAAAGAACTCGTACAGCTGATACACGCCTTTAGTAATGTGGCAGGATACAAGATCAACTCCAAAAAGTCAGTGGCCTTCCTATACACTAAGGATAAGGAAGCAGAGAGGGAAATCAGAGAAGCATCACCTTTCACGATAGCCACAAATAGCATAAAATATCTAGGGGTAACTCTAACCAAGGAAGTGAAAGATCTATGTGACAAGAACTTTAAGTCTTTGAAGAAAGAAATTGAAGATGACACCAGAAAATGAAAGGATCTCCCTTGGTCTTGGATTGGGAGGATCAACATAGTAAAAATGGCAATTCTACCAAAAGCAATTTATAGATTCAATGTAATCCCCATTAAAATACCATCAAAATTCTTCACAGATCTGGAGAAGACAATAATCAACTTTATATGGAAAAACAAAAAACTCAGGATAGCCAAAACAATCTTATACAATAAAGGAATGTCTGGAGGCATTACCATCCCTGACTTCAAACTCTATTACAGAGCTACAGTATTGAAAACAGCTTGGTATTGGCATAAAAACAGAGAAGTTGACCAATGGAATCGAATAGAAGACCCTGACTTTAACCCACAAACCTATGAACACCTGATTTTTGATAAAGGAGCTAAAAGTATACAATGGAAAAAAGAGAGCATCTTCAACAAATTGTGCTGGCAAAACTGGATGTCAATCTGTAGAAGAATGAAAATAGATCCATATCTATCACCATGCACAAAACTCAAGTCTAAGTGGATTAAAGACCTCAATATCAGTCCGAACACGCTGAACCTGATAGAGGAGAAAGTGGGAAGTACTCTACAACAAGTGGGCACAGGAGACCACTTCCTACGTATAACCCCAGCAGCACAGACAGTAAGGGCCTCATTGAATAAATGGGACCTACTGAGACTGAGAAGCTTCTGTAAAGCAAAGGACACTGTCGCTAAGACAGAAAGGCAACCCACTGACTGGGAGAAGATCTTCACCAACCCCGCAACTGACAAAGGTCTGATCTCCAAAATATATAAAGAACTCAAGAAACTAGACTGTAAAAGGCTAATCAACCCATTTATAAAATGGGGCACTGAGCTGAACAGAGATCTCTCAACAGAAGAAGTTCAAATGGCCAAAAGACACCTAAGGTCATGCTCAACTTCCTTAGCGATCAGGGAAATGCAAATCAAGACAACTTTAAGATACCATCTTACACCTGTCAGAATGGTGAAAATAAAAAACACCAATGATAGCCTTTGCTGGAGAGGGTGTGGAGAAAGGGGTACACTCATCCATTGCTGGTGGGAATGCAAACTTGTGCAACCACTTTGGAAAGCAGTGTGGAGGTTTCTCAGGAAATTCGGGATCAACCTACCCCTGGATCCAGCAATACCACTCTTGGGAATATATCCAAGAGAGGCCTTATCATACAACAAAAGTATATGCTCTACTATGTTCATAGCAGCACTGTTTGTAATAGCCAGAACATGGAAACAACCTAGATGCCCTTCAATTGAAGAATGGATGAAGAAAGTATGGAATATATACATATTAGAGTACTACTCAGCAATAAAAAACAAGGACTTCTTGAAGTTTGCAGGCAAATGAATGGAAATAGAGAACACTATCCTGAGTGAGGTAAGCCAGACCCAAAAAGAGGAACATGGGATGTACTCACTCATATTTGGTTTCTAGACATAAACAAAGGACATTGAGCCTCTAATACGTGATCTTAGAGAAGCTAAATAAGAAGGAGAACCCAAAGAAAAACATATAGGCATCCTCCTGAATATTAACCTTCATCAGGCGATGAAAGGAAACAGAGACAGAGACCCACATTGGAGCAGCGGACTGAAATCTCAAGGTCCAAGTCAGGAGCAGAAGGAGAGAGAGCATGAGCAGGGAGCTCAGGACCGCGAGGGGTGCACCCACACACTGAGACAGTGGGGATGTTCTGTCGGGAACTCACCAAGGCCAGCTGGCCTGGGTCTGAAAAAGCCTGAGTTAAAACCGTCTTGGGAAAAAACATAGAGACAATGAGGACTACTGAGATCTCAAGAACAATGGCAATGGGTTTTTGATCCTACTGCACGTATTGGCTTTGTGGGAGCCTAGGCAGTTTGGAAGCTCACCTTACTAGACCTGGATGGAGGTGGGTAGTCCATGGACTTCCCACAGGGCAGGGAACCCTGACAGCTCTTTTGGCTGAAGAGGGAGGGGGACTTGACTGGGGGAGGGGGAGGGAAATGGGAGGCTGCGGTGGGGAAAAGACAGAAATCTTAAATAAATAAATAAATTTTAAAAAAAGAAAAAAATGCGTCTTGTTAATCAAGTGGTTATAAGGCAGCCCATGGCATTTGATATCCAAGACAAAGTAGTAATCTGATGTTAAGGTTATAGCAATAAGTCAAGATTATTATTGACAACTATCAGGTTCAGTGTGTTTAGGTTGATATTGAGGTCTTTGATCCATTTTGACTTGAGTTTTGTGTATGGTGATAGATATGGGTCTATTTTCATTCTTCTACAGGTTGACATCCAGTTGTGCCAGCACAATTTGTTGAAGAAGCTTTCTTTCTTCCATTGTATGCTTTTAGCTCCTTTATCAAAGATGAGGTGTTCATAGGTTTGTGGGTTAAAATCCAGGTCTTCAATATGGTTCCATTGGTCGACTTCTCTGTTTTTATGCCAATACCACACTGTTTTCATTACTGTAGCTCTGTAATAGAGTTTGAAGTCAGGGATGGTAATGCCTCCAGAAGTTCCTTTATTGTATAAGATTGTTTTGGCTATCCTGGGTTTTTTTGTTTTTTTTTTCCCATATAAAGTTGATTATTGTCCTCTCAATATCAGTGAAGAATTTTGATGGGATCTTGATGGGGATTGCATTGAATCTATAAATTGCCTTTGGTAGGATTGCCATTTTTACTATGTTGATCCTCCCAATCCAAGAGCAAGGGAGATCCTTCCATTTTCTGGTATCCTCTTCAATTTCTTTCTTCAATGCCTTAAAGTTCTTATCAAATAGATCTTTCACTTCCTTGGTTAGAGTTACCCCAAGATATTTTATGCTGTTTGTGGCTATCGTCAAGGGTGATGCATCTCTGATTTCCCTCTCTGCTTCCATATCCTTTGAGTAAAGGAGGGCGACTGATTTTTTAAGTAACTTGCATTTCCCTTTTACTTTGAATTAATTATATGATTTCATACATCAAGTTTTCATATACAAAATGTTAAATTATTTCTAGTAAGCATATTCAGATCTCCTCTGTTTAACTGCTAACATACCATAATAAAATAAAAACAGTGTGGGGATAAGGAAGTTCCCCATTTCAAGATCGAGAATAAGACAGATGAGTAAATGCCCCAATCAATGTATAATAGGTTGTGCTGTGCTCTGGATCTTAGATAAATTTTGTATTTTGCTTTGGGACAGCTGCAGTGAGCTCAAATTATGCTTTCAAATAATTTACTGATGCTCATTCAGATTTGACACATGGAGACAGAGGGGTGTTGTTTGGAATCCTTCAGCCAGTAGCCTTTAAGTTACCTGCCCACTTAGGCATAGCCTTTTCTTTCTTTTTTTTTAAAATTTTTTATTGAAAAAAAATTTCTGCCTCCCTCCCCGCCTCCCACTTCCCTCCCTGTCGTTCTCCCACTCTTCTCCCCTCCCCCCACTCCTCTCCCCCCTCCCTCTCCAGTCCGAAGAGCAGTCATAGTTCCCTGCCCTGTAGAAATTCCAAGGTCCTCCCCACTCCATCCAGGTCTAGGAAGGTGAGAATCCAAACTGGCTAGGCTCCCACAAAGTCAGAACATGAAGTAGGATCAAAACCCAGTGCCATTGTCCTTGGCTTCTCATCAGCCCTCATTGTCCACCATGTTCAGAGAGGCATAGCCTTTTATACCATAAACGCCAACGTAAAGCATGTGCTCCCTATCTCTTCCAGCTACTGGATTTTCATTCAAGCACAGGACTGTGATCTGTGATTCTTCCCCTAAATAAATAACCGTTTATTATATTAAATTCTGAGCTAGGGTGGGATTTTTTTTCTTATCATCCCTATTCACCTGGTATTCAATGTATGCTCAGGGATCTCTTTGGAAAAATGGGGGGAAATTGGATGGAATGATAGATGAGTGAGTGTTTACTCACACTAATTATAATAGTGAATAATAGAATGAATACTTGTGAGCTATTATTAATAGGCAATTTACAATGGTATAGATTCCTATACATTGATACAAACTTAGATAATATTGAATATATTACTTATTTTTGTCTACAATATTTGCATAACTAGGCAAAGTTATTTTGTCATATTGTATGCTTTTACCTCTGCTTAAAGTATTTTGTATATAGATACTTATTTAGGTCATTATTCTCATTTGTTACACAATTGCTTAAATATTTTTTAATAGTCTAAAACAAAGTCTTAGTCTTTAAGATATATGGGTATTAAGAGTTATAGGTAAAGAGTTCTCCATGTTTGTCATACTTATAGTTAGACTTTATAGGTTCTTTAGATACTTAGAGATTGTATTCTGCATAGATAGGTTATCTTCAACCACAGAGCTGTAGAATATGACATTTAAATAACTTAGGGTTATGTTGCTGTGAGAAACAATTGCTCCTGGAAGCTGCAATCTGTTCCCAAGAGACTGTTTAGCACCTAAGACACTCCACTTGGAATTTGTTTTCTTCTTGGCAAAACAGGCCTTTGGGCAAGGAACTGTCCATGTATCGACTACCGACAAAATGATGTCCACGCAGCACAAGTAGGATACAAGATAAAAGACTGTCAAATCCTTCCAAGACAAGGTAAGATGCCTAAACCACTGACAAGATATAATATCTTAAAATGGATAAACAGGACTGTCAAATCTTGCCAAGACAGGTAAGATGGTTTTAAAAAAAATTTGTGCCTCTGAAAATGGTTTGTAAGTTACTTTGGGCCTTAGCCAAAGCTGGTTGCTTAAACATTGCAAATGAGACTTTGGTAGCCAGTTGTTTCTGTTATTTGGGAGAAATACTGTAGAACAAACAGAGCTTGTTTTACTAATAATTTAAACATTCATGATGTACTTTTTAAAAAGTACAAAAATAAACTAGGTATTTTATTTATTTTTTATTTCTATTCAGCATAATATTCATTTTTCAACAAAAAAAGATATATTGTTTATATTGTTTAACGTTAGAAAAGTAAAAAATTAGAACTGTCATTTGCTAGATCTGGCCTACATTCAAGGATACATTAATCTACACCATTACTTGTCACTTTTTATCAGGTCAAAAAAAGCCAGAGAGAACTGTTTTGCTGTGCATGAGCAGCAACTGTGGTCTTACATATTGAAGAAGCTGACAGTTGATGATATTGATCCCAATATGATGTAAATATTCCTCTCCTCATTTTATGTGAATGAGATGATTTTCTATCATACAGGAAATGAAAATTACATGCCCAATTAATCTATAAAATGTGACACAGTCTAAGCACATCTCTTCTTCCTCTCTAGTCTAGGAGACAGACCTTTTATAGTAAACCTTTCTAATTATGTTCTTCAGACATTATGAAACCTACTCATAGGTTGTCTCAAATATGATCAGTTAGTGATTTTGGTAAAATACACCACTCTCTATGCTACGTCCTGTTAGCTCAGGCCCTTAATACTGACATGTTTCTCTGGTGGTAACCACGTATGGCTGTGTAGTGAAAACTTATTTTTCAAATGTTGTCCCAGCAGTGGCACATTATCATCTGAGTTCCAATGAGGTTATGACATTCCATTTCCACCTAAATCTCTTCTTGCATTTACTTCATCTTCAAGAGCAACTGGCAAATCTCCCTTGCTGCAGGTGCAGGTATCACAGAATATCTAGTATGAATTCTTATTGTTTGTGGAACATGTCTAACTCCTGATTCTTTAGCTTGTTAGGTTTCTCCCATTTCTCAATTCTAATGTTGTGTTAAGTTTCTATTACATGGTGTGTTTGCTATATTATCTACTGGAGTCCTGCTGTCTCTAATTATGCTCCATTTCAATCTGTATAGTCATCCTAAGTCCATGAAATGCTTTATCTATGGTATATGGTTCTCATTGTCTTATATCTATTCTTCCATGAGTTTTGAAATTTTCTCTGTAGGATTTCTTCTTGAACATGAGAAATGCAAGGATTCTTGTTTACCCATCAAATCATTAACCAGACTTGGGAAATGTTTTATAAGTATGTCTTGAATTGTGATTTTATGATTCAGTCTGTCTCTTTTGGAAGAGGAATTTTCTAAAGCATTTGGCAAGGGAGTTTCTCTATTTCTTTCTGATGAGATGCTTTGAGGGATTCAATGTGTGCAGCTTTGTTGTCCTTGACCCTTTTCATGTAAAATTTAATTGTTGTATTTATGTTCAAATTAAAACCTCACCTTATTTCTCTCTAAAATAAAACTATCTAGCTCATTTCTCAATCTTTATTTTTCTCTTATAACCTCTGAATTAGAATCAGTACAGGCATGCTGGAGGTTCAGTTTCACATGTAGTGATCCAAAGAAAGAATTCGCATTTCCTCTATTTGGGTGCAAAAACCTTGGTTCGACATTATGGAAGAAGTTTCCTTTCTGATCCTGAGGCTCTGCCTAGATGGCATCATTCTTTTCTCCTTCTGTAGACTCTCCAGTGTTTTTAAAGGGTTTTGTACTTTTCTCCCCTTTTCTGCCAATTCTTAGTTGAGGCCTATGAGCTGTGTTTTAACACAGACAAGAAGTTCTGATCTTTGTTGTTATACTTCTGGCAATATGACTTAACATTTTCATATTTAAGAATTCTATTTCAGCTTCCATATTTTTTTAGAGATATGATGGATATCCATTATTCCACCAAGTTCTCTTTTAAGTTCCTTTCATAGACATTGCTTCTTTAAAAGTGTTTCTTGTTCTGGTTCTGCTGATGATGTTGATATATTTTTGATTTAACTTTATAGTGCTTGTTTTTAGAAACATGCCAGTATGTTCAAAGTTTTCCAGGTTTTTGGAGAAGTATAAGATTTCTAAATACTCCTTAGTGATCACCAAGATTTCATTTGAATCTGTTGCAAGCCTCTGTCTCCTATCTACGATATTATTTAGATATTTTTCTTTTTCTCTAGGTTACTTTGCATGCTATTGTTCATCTATTACTTCAAAAAACAAACTCGTGAATTATATTTATATACTGTTATTATAATTTCTATTTCCTTAATTTCTGTCATAATACTTATCACCTCCTAAGACTGACTTCCTCTGAGTTTGAATTCATCATTCCCTTACACCTTGGGGGTTGCCATTTGATGTTTATATGAGATCACTCTGAATTTGGTCATTTGCTTGAGGACTTTCTGGATTTTGAACGTAGGCATTCAAAGCCATAAACTTTCCTCATAGCAGCATATACTTAACTCTCAAAGACTCTATATAACTGTGCTGTCATTTTCATTTGATTCTATGAATTGTTTATTTTCTCTCCCTTACTTATTCATTCAATAAATCTATGGTCATTCAAAAGGCTACAGGGAAGTCTCCAATTAATTATTCAGACACTGTAATTTCTTTCTGTATTAGTTGCTTATTTTGTTTGCATTGTCTTATATTTTAAGGCTTACATGTGACCTAAAATGAAAACGTTTTTGTAGATGGTCGGTGGAATGAAAAAAGCTATATTTAAAAATATGTATTCATGATGAATGGAATATATTTTAGATTTAATGGTGACAATTCATTTTTCCTATAGCTAAATTCATAAATTTCTTAGGCAGTATTAAGTTTGACTCTAAAGAAAAGAGCACTGTGCTAAAATTGCCCATTTCTATTGTATCATAAAAATCTTACCTTTTGTATCCATTATATCTGTGGGTCCCCCTTCTTCATTTTGGTCTGTTGGCCACAATTTCACTAGTACAAAGGGGTAGAAGTGGTAACACAAAGCATTAGATGTCCTATGAACACAAGGTAAATATCCTTCTGGGAGTTCATTTCAGTGAGGCAGAACAACTTTATTCAAAAGTGAATGAAGATAAGAAGGATAGGAACAGTGGCTGAGGCATGGTATAATTTGTATTAAACAGTGTGATCCTGTCATAAATTTTCTAGTACAAGTCTACGTTATCATCTGTGGAAGCAAAGTCCTATCAAAAATCTCCTAGCACAATGTCTAATTACCTTTGGATAACAGGATTGAAGCTTTTGCAGGGAAAAGTGTCTCCACAGTCGTATAGAGATAGGTCAGGCTCTGGTCCTAGAGACAGTCTCCAAATAAATCGAGGTAGAGAACAGGGCGTCTTTAACTGGGGAGAGGTATTAGGAGAGATATCTTCTATGTTTCCAAGTTTAGAAAGTTCTGCCAGTCCATGGTAGTCTTCAACCTCTAACTAACAGGGCCTCCCAGCATCTATCCAGGTTTGTTTTAAAAAAACTAAAGTCCCAAAGATTGATGTGTATGTATTTGAAGCTGTTGTGTACTTTTAGTAACTCATTTCCTTTTGATTGAGCACTGTTCAAATTCTATTGTAACAGATGTCAACAGAGCTATGCCTGCTTGGTGTGGGGCCCCCATTCTCTTTGTAGATTTTCTTCCATCACTTGATGTTCAACATATGTGTACTGTTCCTAGTTAGATGTGTTTCTTCAAGAAAAAAGATAGCTGGATTGAGCTTTCATATCTAGGCTAAAAATATGTATTATTCTTCCTTAATTGTGTTCACATAAGACTATTAATAAATGTTTATTATATACTATCATTTTGATAGGATTTCATTGTGTTTTAGATTGTTATTTATTTTCCTTTCCCCTACTACTTAACTATATTGGAATTTCTGGCTTATAGTATTGGACATACTGATATCTCTTTTCCTGATAATTATTTATCTATCCCTCTAATGACATTAACATTTTGTCTGTGCTCTCATGATTGAGGTGGTCTTCTTTTTTCTGTGTGCATAGTATTTCAATAATGTGTATGTATGTGATGCTATGCAGGTATGTGGGGGCCTAAGGTTAATGTATATGTATGAGAGACAGAGAATGAAAACTTAAGGAAGTTCCCAAACTCAATGTCAAGAACATGAGAAATGAAGACCTGCCCCATCAATGTCTAACAGGTTGGTCTGTGCTCTTTATCTTTGATAAACTTTGTATTTTGCTTTGTGACAGCTATGATGAACTCAGATTGTGCTTTGATATCATTTACCGCTGCTCTTTCAGTTTGGACACATGGAGACTGGAGTCTTATAAATCCAAAGACTCCTGTGGTTAAACATGTGTTTTCACAGTATGTAAGGGAAAACACGGAAACTAAAAGGACAAAAATCCAATTGCTTTAATGGATTTTTAAATAGGAAAAGTTTGACTGTCCTTAGTTACTGCTTTTCACACAAGTCAAGTTTTTATCCCTGGTGCATTTGCTTTATCAATGGCAGCTGACCAACTCGTGACCATCTATGCTCTGCACTTTGAAAAAGTATAGATGTCTAAAATTCTTTCTTACTATTTAAAAGATAAGATTCTTTGGTGAGGAGTGAGAGCTGCAGTTATATGTTGGTACAGGCATAATTATTTAGAATACTTGCATTGGCTTAGGAATATAGCTCTTGTGGGTTTTCTTCCAGGGTCCATGAAAACTCCAGGCACAAGTACTTGCCTTATTTAACAATACCAGGCATAAATACTGTCCTACTGAGCAAACCCTACATCCAAGTAGGCTATTATTGTTGTTCACTGAAAATACAAATTAGCAACTACTGCAACATTCATGATATCTTTCTAAATACTTCATGGTTGTGGATCATTGACTTTAGAGTCAAAAAGAAATGTTGTTTCTCCCTGAGTACCTTATATTGAAACTTACAAAGTGGATGAAGTAGTTCGCATGGACATGTCTTCCAAGTCAATTTCTGACAGATACTTCAAATTCCTGTGAACAAAATATGTGGTGTATTTAAAAAGGGTTTTATTTACCTTCAAATCCTGAGTGAAAACCAAGGACAACTACAATAGCAAACAGTGAACTGGCAATCTCTAGGCCTACAATGCATTGTAGGTCACATGAGTTCTCCCATATTTGGAACTGAAATTTGTGTTAGATGGTCTATGGCTCTTAGTAGTACCATTACAAGCACATTAGTGTAGCTCTATTCAAATTCATGTTTATGTATGTATATTTACTTATGTATATTATATATGTAATATCAGCTAAACATAAAATTATTCATCTCCTTATAATTTTTCCAAACATCCTTAGGGTTATCTGTCCCATATCCTATCCACTCCTTCTGTATTACCTCCCTGTCTCTACATCACTTAAATTCATCTCCTATCACTTTTTCCCATTTCTCCATTTTTTTTGCCTGTGTCCTATTAGCTCTGTTGTTATAACTTCTCTCTCCTCTGTGGTCCCATTCTACTTTCCTCATTTCTGAAGTTCTTCAAGGATATAAACTCACATCTAGAGATTTGTATCTAGGACCCACAAAATATGAAGTATTTGATTTTGCCTTTCTGGGACAGTCATCAAGTTCCATCTATAAGCAGATATAATGGCAGGTGTAATTCCAGCTATAATGACAGATGGTGACATTAAGAGAGAAATTATCTGAATGGATCTAATCTAATCTAATCTAATCTAATCTAATCTACCACAGCAGCCATTAGAACCTGGATATCAACTCAAAGAAAACCAGAAAGTCTCAATATATAAAAAGGATTTGATGTAATGAATAGTTATAGATGATGGCCCTGGAATGTTTAAAACCATGCTCACCTTATTTACATCCAAAAGAGAAAAAAGGCACGGCACGTTTTTCCCCCCGGGGCTCATCCCTACTCACCTTTAATTTATATCTTGATTGAGCTTGTCCTGAGATCCAAGACACACAATATTTAGAAATGGAGGACTAATATGAAAGAAGCATTCCTGTACTGTTTCCAAACTACTTGTTCTTCTAAGCAGCACAGCCATAAAATTTAGAAGAGTCATAAAAATTCAGTCTTAAAAGCATGCTATGCAGATATTAGGATTAGTATCTTAAAAATGATTAAAGCATACTTTAGCACTGAGTCCTCTCTTGGACCTTCAATCCTAATTAGGTATAAGGTGTTGCATACAGGTCCTTGGGCCGAGAGGACATTGTTTGAATAACAGGCTGTGTAGAGAGAGGGAAGCTGCTGCTTCAGACACTGCCTAACAGGCTGGACTCTAAATGGAGTTTGTGATTCAGGCTGAAATACTGAGGGAGACAGTATAACAATGGGCAGATTAATAACCTGTCTGAGTGCTGATGGTAGTGAGAATGAACTCTGTCCTAGATCCACTACCACTGGACCAGGAAAGATGCCTGGTTTATAACTAAATGAATAGATGAAGGGCCTGACTCTGCTTTTGTCAGTATCAAGCTAAATATCTTGCTGTTAGAGCTCTGTGTAGAAAACATTCACCTTTCAGCTGATGGTGATACTCTCTGCTGCAGATATGGACAGGGTGGCTTTATAGTTCTCCTACTTCCCTTCACAACCTATTACTCCTTTAGCCCTCAACTGAAGGAGCCTATAGGACATAGCTTCACCTAGAGTTATCAATTGGAAATAGATCCAAGCTCTGTTAAAGTATGTTTTAATTTATGCACACAATCAAATGCATATATATAGCTCCACAATGTGGTATGTAGATGGGATTGTAATTTACTATCACTTCAATTTCATTGAGTTTTTTCATAGGATGACTGCTGATGTGAGACATGCAGCAAGAACCGTTTTGGCTGCTAGTCCTATTTTTCCTGCTATGATATTTCCCCAATATCATAATCATTATTTAACTGCAACATATTGAGGTTTTAAGAATTATATATCTGCTCATCTTGTTGACCATTGCCTACAATCTGAGCATTTGCAATAGAGGATAAGGCAGTAGGAAGAGGAATTTTCATCCAATCCATGCTAAACAGTCCATGCTACACAAGAACAGAGTCAGACATGATCTCAAATATATAACAAATGTATAAAAAAGACACACACTGCTCTCTCCTACTACATCAACATGCACAGATGATATACTTTATATGACATTAACAACATATTTCTCTATTCCATAATATTATTTCACTTCTTCAATGAGGGCAAACCTTCTGCTCTATATGAGAGAGTAGTTAATAATGGCAATTAGATGAAATTAGGCAAAAGTTTACCCAGAAAATAATATAATTAAGAAGAACAGTTACAATTGTGAGAGTGAGGAGCCCACCAATAGCTTAAAAACAAAAACTAAAGGTATAGTGTCTTCCCGATCCTAATTATGGAAACATAGGAACTAGAGTGATGTCTCAGCAGTTAACAGTACTGATTGCTCTTCCAGGTACACAGGATCATTTCCCAGGACCTAAATGGCAGTTCACTACCATTTGTGACTCCAGTTACAGGGAACTTAAAATGCTCTTCTGGCTTTGGTAGAAACTGTATGCATCAGGTACAAGACAAACATAGAGGCAAAACACCCATATACATTAAAATTAATTCATCTTAAAGCCTTGACATGGAATTATAGGCTACCAACATCGTAACTTCCGGTAATTGAGTCTTGTATTGAACTTCTGATTCCAGAACTACAAAAATGATAAATTTCTTTAGTTCAAGCCAGAAACTGTGGTAAATTTCTGAAGAAGAAATAACAATTACACATAGAACTTAACTACATTGCACTTCATGAATCTTAGAAGCACTGTGCTTATTAATAATCTGTGGGATGATAGAAATTTACTCATCAATGTGCCAGGCATACTGTCTGCAAGGGAGATAAAGAAAGTATACATGACTGTGTGGTACACAGAGATGTTGAACTTCAGATAGGAGCTTTGTATTAGAAAGTGAAACCTTGTGGGAGAAGAGTTGTAATGTAGCTGATAACAATAATCTTTCAGATATTCAGCATGGACATTGCTGATGGTGATAGTGAAATCTGACCCAGATCGATTGCCTGTGAAATGGTCATGAACTCCAGATACCCATGTGGATGCCAAAAGAATCAGCAGCTTAGGGGCCTGCCTCGGTTCATGATGATGCAGGGCCAAATGATTCTTTGGATATTGCTGCAAAACAGACTCTGCAAAATATAATTCTGCCTGGAGTGATAGTCGATGGAAACTCTTTCCTGCTGACACAGCCATAGAGGATGGAGACTCATCATCATGCTGTCCCCAAAGCTTTCTACAATTGTGTAGAGATAACTGTCATACCTACAAACACATTCAGATACGTAATGACATAACCATTGATATTTAAAATGTAATTTTAAACTGAGTAAGAAAGCACACACCTTTATACCCAGAACATGGGAGGCAGAGGTAGAAAGATCTCAGTGAGACTGAGAAAAGCCTGGTCCACATAGAGAATTCCAGAATAGTCAGTACTATCTAGATAAACTGTATTGCCCAAAGGAGTTTTTTTATAATGTATGTAAAATATAGGGTTCATGTGAGAAAAAATTGTAATAAAATTCATTTTTTTGCATTTTTTATTAAAAATTTCTGCCTCCTCCCCACCTCACTTTTCCCTCCCCCTTCCCCACACCCTACTCGTCCTCTCCTCTCCCTCCCTCTCCAGTCCAAAGAGCAGTCAGGGTTCCCTGCCCTGTGGGAAGTCAAAGGTCTTCCGCCCTCCATCCAGGTCTAGGAAGGTGAGCATCCAAGAAGGCTAGGCTCCCACAAAGACAGTACATGCAGCAGGATCAAAACCCAGTGCCATAGTCCTTGGCTTCTCAGCAGCCCCCATTGTCTGCCATGTTCAGAGTGTCCTGTGACATCCCATGCTTTTTCATTCTCAGTCCAGCTGGCCTTGGTGACCTCCCAATAGATCATTTCCACCGTCTCAGTGTGTGGGTGCACCACTCGCGGTCCTGACTTCCTTGCTCATGTTCTCCCTCCTGCTTCTCATTTGTAATAAAATTCTTAATAAAAGAGATTTAGAAATTATCTCCCAATATATACTAATACAACGCGGTATTTCTCTGTAAAACTATTATTACTGATGTGATTATAATACTTTTTAATTTGTCAGCCAATACCAAAGCAGCAGGGATACAGAGTCCTAATGATCCCATCTTGTGCTGCCCCTGCTTGTCTGATGCAGCTCAGTTCTCAGAGCAAAGGCATAATTTACAAAATTGGAGAAACTAGACTGCCCTCTAGTGGCCCAGACAAAGCACTCAGCAAATGATAAGCAAACTGAATGACAGCATGTGAAAGTGGCTGATGTCAATCCATAACCAATACCATCAGAGAGAGTAAGCACTCACTGTGAAGAAAGGTTCAACTCTGAGCTGGCTAATCAAAAATGTCTAGATGCTCTAATGGAAGGCTTCACTTCACAAACAAAGACATATTTACATTACTTCATCAATCTAATTATAGAGCTACCTACCTCATTATAACAATCCTTTGGAAATAATCATCATGGTGGGCAACAAGAGGAAGCAGCATAGAGGAAGGGGAGGGAAGGATCTAAAATGTAATGAAGGAGAAATAACAGAAGGAATGAAAGGACAAGAATGGAAGAAAGGAAGGAAGAAGGACTGGAGAAAAAGAGAAGAAGATGGAAAGAAAAAATGAGAAAATTTAATGAGAAGGAAAGAGAAACGAGAGGAGAGGAGTAAGTAAATTTGAGAGATAAAAAGGAAAGTCAGAAAGCAAAAGTGAAAAAAATGGGCCAAGTTTTTATAACACAGAACCAAAGTATTTGAGCACCAATGTCACTTATATGATGATGTCAATGGAGAGCAGTACACATTCTGGAGTGATAGCTTCTAGGTTTGGTATAAATCAAACAGTCAAAGGCAGGGACACAGTTCACTGCATGGATTTATGTGACATCCTCATTTAGCTGTAGAGCTAAAAGGATCTTTAATGTCACTGTAAATGTAAGTCAAATAGAAACTGACTCTGCCCTTTCAAATATTTGAGACTGAAAGGAGAGGTATGAAACAGCAGAAAATGGGGTAATAGAGTAAAAAAGCAAGAAGAACTGCTCAGGAAGTCATGTTGTAATTCAACACTGAAGCATAACACTGATAAACTTTTCACCATTTCCAGATATGAATGCCCTAGATCTCAGGTGAAAATCTGTGGGTCTTGTAAATCACGACATAGACCATGAAAATTGGTAAAAATAATAAAAGATTATGAAAGCACATCCACAAATATTAATTGAAAAGCAGACACAGATTGAATTTAAAATGTTAAGGCAATGTGAACCTCTATTGCATTATTGGACATCACTGCAGCCTTGATTCTAAACATGAAACACAGAGTTAGCACTATGCCTGCAAAACACATCCTGTAATACTACAACTAAGGCCTCATTTAAAATTTCAGAGTAATGTATGTTGTGTTATGCATTACAGTCATTTTGTTGATATATAAGGTTTTCTGCCCTGATAAATTCATAGTAATTTGTACACCTATCATTTTCCTCATCATACACATATCAGTTTCATATATCTTTGAACCCTGCTGTCTTCCGCTTCTCCTTTTCTCTCCCCTCTCTCTTTATTTCTTAGATCTCTCTTTCTATTTATTCTCTATACATAGCAGCCCTGCTTATCTTTCCCTACCTAGTTATTGGTCATTCTGATTTTTATAAAAACCACTCAGGTGTTTTAGGCAGGCAAAATAAGACAGCTTTACAGAGTTAAACAAATGCAATATAAAAGAATGAAATACATCTTTGAATCATTATATTCCACAGCAGAAGGCCCTGTAAAAGCACTATTGGATTTATATCTAGAGGACAAAATAGCAGATCTGGAACACTAGTGCTGTCACCTCAATGTCTTTCAATCATGTCATGAATCACCAAAAAAGCCCTCAGTAGATATGATCCAATCACAGCAAAATGATCTTAGGATTTCTCAAGACCAGGGCTAAAGTAAATAGATGAATTTTCTTCATAAGATAACTAGTTTTTGGTAGCTAATTACAGCAACAGAGAATAGAATAAAGGAGAGTAAATGTCCATTTCAAGGGGAAGAATGATGTGAGTGCTCACAGAATAGGTGTAGATATCGGGGAAGTACTCAGCTCCATGTGAATTTCATGGGTGCTGTCTTTAGAGAAGGGCACTTCTAAAGGTGGTGGTTCAAACATCATCACTGGCTTTGTGACAAGATTCTCTGAGTATTCAACTGAGAGTGCAGCCTTGATCACATCTTCACTATAGCCTCTATGACCCTGCGTAGAAGACTGAGATGTATCTGGCCCAAGTTATAGGTACTATGCATTTAGGTCACTACATTTGTATTAACTTATTGTACAGTGGTATTAAACTACTTGAAAATTTCAGAGTTGTGCATCTGAAAAAAAAAGTACTAAGGATCACTCTCTTGAGCATTCCCATGCCACATGGGGATGATGGTGAAGTCCAAGAGACAATCATACAGAACTGCAGTACCTAGGAAGTAAACCCTAGATGATCACATCTGTGCACCATTGGGTCTTTAGAATTCAAGCAACTGCAATGGTAGAGCAACTAGGAAATAAAAAGGACCTGGGCCTGGTGTTGTGTAGTGCAGTGAAGGGAATTCTAAATGGGTTGTAAGTTCAGGGTCACTGGGCACTAAATAGCAATGCCAAGGTCAGCTCTGGATATATTGTGAAACTTTTCACCCAACCCATGAAATAAGATTGCACAAGGTGGAAGATGACAAGAACAGAATGTGGCAACATTGTGGAAGATTACATAGGGAACGTTGTAAATATTGTATAAGGAATAATGAACAGCAAATGAGTCTAAACCCATTGATTAGCATCTTGATGGACACAGAGATGCAAACCAGAACTAAGCAGTAAATCGCTGCAGGAGATAGGGTGTATGATCCTCTGAAGAGGGACCTTTGAAATTTCAAGCAAATGAAAGTGGAAATCTGATATTAGTGTGAGGAATATCAGCTTGTGTCTGCGATACAGCTAACAGTCTCCTATGTCCAAGCTCTGAATTTTTTGGGAGACTGAGGAACATTTCTAGTAAGTTTAAATTGGCTGTTTGCTCAGTGTATTATACATTGAAAGTGCCTTGAAAAGAGTATTAGATAGGACTTTGTTTATTTTGTTTTGTTTTTGTTTTTTTGTTTTGTTTTGTTTTTTTCGAGACAGGGTATCTCTGTAGCTTTGGAGCCTGTCCTGGAACTAGCTCTTGTAGACCAGGCTGGTCGCAAACTCAAAGAGATCAACCTGCCTCTGCCTCCCAAGTGCTGGGATTAAAGACGTGTGCCACCACCATCCAGCTCAGACAGGACTTTCTTAAGTAAGCAAATGGGGAATTTATAAAAATACATGGTAGGACAAAAACATATAACAGTTTCAGAAATATCTGTTTCACTGCTACACTAGCTTTATAAACAAGATTCTTAAAATTATATGGTTGAGACAACTGATAAGAAATGACTGAGAGTCTGAGTTTCATGATCAATAACTCCAGGAGATATTTTTAGCTATGGAGTTCTGTGAGAGGAACCCACTAGAAGCTGCTAACAGTATCGGGATGGAAGATCATCAACTTCCACAGGATGAATGGTGAAGGTGAAGTCTGTTTAGACCCACTGCCACTGAACGTGGCAGCAACCTCTGATGCTAACTTGAATGCTCAACATATCAGGAGTTTGGGGGCTTGCTGGTTTCTGTTGGCACTAGTATATGTGATTAAAAGACCTATAGTGACATTCTGGTTGGATGTGTGACAATGATCGTCTTTTTGTCAAGAGACACAGCCAAAGAAACTGGACTGTGTCAGCACAATGTCTCCCATGGAATATGAAATTATAAGCACACATACCTGTGTAAAGCAAATGCACCCCATGTAAAACCATCATGTATGTGGAATCTGTAACAGAAGTCATGAACAATGTTCTGAGACATATAAAATAAAATGAAAACTTTAATTAATTTCTACAGTTTCCATGTTAAGGACACCAAGGCTTAACAGGAAAGGTCACAGTGGATGTTTTCATCATGAACCTTCTATCCTGGTACTCAGAGAACTCTCACCTAAGCAGAAGAGTAGCCGATCTCATCTCTGAAATCCTTACTGGAGGCTGCTTCTGGGGCACTAGCAAGTTGCCTTTAAATATGGCTTGGGTAATCTGCAAAATAGCTAATATCTCAATATACAAACCAGCTCAAAAAAGCTTGAGTTGGTGCTCAAAGTCACATACTCTTATATCATCCTGTGGCAGTTAGGATTAGCAAAGAATTCCCTAGAGTATGTTAATCCTAAGGTATTTGTTCCTAGCCCTGTGAAAACATCACATTTTGTGTTTTGTTTTGTTTCTTGCGGGGAGTGTGCTGTCAGTAAACTGATTGCTGTAAAGAATGTGCATTGTAGGAGCACTATAACTCCTCAGAATAAATCTTTCCAAGGGAAGGAGAAATGGGGAAGATTAGCACATATGGCCAAAATATATAGGCTGGGCAATGGTGGCGCACGCCTTTAATCCCAGCACTCGGGAGGCAGTGACAGGTGGATCTCTGTGAGTTCGAGACCAGCCTGGTCTACAGAGCTAGTTCCAGGACAGGCTCCAAAGCCACAGAGAAACCCTGTCTCAAAAAAAAAAACAAAACAAAACAAAAAAATATATAATATACTGGAAAAACATTGCTTTTGAGAAAATTGTATAAAATAAATTTACATTAATAAAGATTTCAAGGGGGCATAAAGATGGCCCACATGTCAAATACACTTGAAACCAATCCTGCTGTCTAACTCGATTTGATTCTCCAGATCCTATATGACAAAGAGACAATAAAGTCCAAGTTGTTCTCTGGTCTCCTCAACTAGGCAATGTCACATATGCACCTAGAAATATGCAGATGTTTGCACACAAATACAAATACACACTCAAATTGACACAGTAACATAATCTACTAAAAAGTAGTAGAAAGGAAAAGAAAAACCAGAAGAAACAGACACAAGTAAGGAAGTAAGAAAGTCCTCTAGAATCAGAAAACCTAGGAAACAGGCTTTCCTACAGCTTCTGATTCAAAATATAGTTTGTCATCCTCATCACTTCAGTCCAAAGAGTGTTATGATAGATGCCAGAACTTCAGAATTATAAAAACATAAATCCTTCATATTCAAGCAACAGAGTTTATGGCATTGTGTTACAAAGAAAGAGAAAGATAAGACTGAGTTTTCCTCTGCATTGGCACATACTGGCTTTTCATACCAAATGATATAAGAGACATTGAATCCACTATGTCTTCCTCATCTCTGGCTACATTTTGATCAGAGTTTCAGGCTCACTGGTTCTCAAGCAGAAGGGAGAAGTGTGCAGGTGCAGGACTGCATGTGGTGCAGGCAGCTGCTGAGACTCTCAGAAGTTTTTGTTGGAGGCTGAAGCACTGTGGGAGGAACATAATAAGCTTGCATACAGTAGTAATGCCCCAGGTCTTCAGCCTGGACACTGCTGATGGTGAGAGTGAAATCTGTCTCAGATCCACTGCCTATGAAGCGATCAGGAACTCCCGTATCCCGAGTGGATGCATAGTAGATCAGCCGTTTAGGAGCCTGTCCTGGTTTCTGCTGGTACCAGTTCAAGTAGTTCTTCTGGTCTTTACTGTATAAAAGACTCTGACTGGACTTGCAATTGATGGTGACCTTCTCTCCTGCTGACACAGCCAGGGAGGATGGAGACTGTGTCATCACGGTATCAGCACATGCACCTTCAATAAGGAATACAAAATGAAGATTCATAATATGCAAGCACAGAATATAGTAACAGTTGAAATTTGTTATTTAATAACCTTCCAATGTCAACTTGTTACTGTATGTATATCTTACACTATTCTGTAAAAAATATTATGTCCTAGCACACATTGTAAATTTATATATACAAAGAAGTGACTCTAAAAGGATTATAACACTTTTAAATTTCTCACCAGACACCCAGAGCAGCAGGGACATGAGGACATGTGTCTGTAACTCCATCTTGCTTCCCCCCGCCTATCTGATGCAGCTCAGTTCACACTGTAAAAGTCAGGTTTATAAATTCTGAGCAGCTGGGCTAGCCTAGAGGGGCCCATGCAAAGCAGTCAGCAAATATATAAGGGCAACATGTATGAGGCTGATGAGAATCAACAGGCAAACATAACACCACAGGCAGTGTGAATGATCACTGAAAGATATCAGCTTATAGCTCTCCAACAGAAATCTATTCAGTACTCTAATAACAATTTTGTGCTAAAATCCATGACATATTTAACTGCTTTGTTTTGGCAGAAATATTAAGAAAACTATCTCAGCTTAACAGTATTAGAGTAATGGTAAAATATGTTGAAAAATTCACAACAGCAAAAGTAACTTAGATTAAGAAAATATGTAGTAAAAGAATGGAAGGATGGAGTGAAGAAGAGAGGAAAAGTATGTGAGAGAGAATTGAGACTAATTGTGTTCACTACCTCTCATGTGTGAAGTCACTCATGCTGAGTGAACATTGGGCTCCAGTTTCCAGGTTGAAAATTAAACAGAAATATTGAGCATGCAAGAATTCACTCTGAAGAAATCCTGTGGAACATTAATTTAAGATTGACATGAGAGAAGCTTTAACCTCAAAGCAAAGGTAAACCCAGCAGGAACAAAGAACTATTTTACCTATGACATCAGGATTCTGAAAATGGACTCTAAATTTGAGAAAATGGAAAGGGAAACACAATGAACTGGATTTCTTCAATTAGTCATAGCTGTAAAGCAACATCGCCAAGCATGTTTATTTCAGAAATGCATATTCTAGAATAGTCTAAAAATCAGCCATATTGAAAGTGGGTGAAAATAGTCCTGTTGTAGTAATGAACATGTTAAAACCTCTCCAGAAGGTGTTGTGGTCATCCAATATCAAGTAATAATTTTATTGACAGCAATAGACCCCAACACCAGAGATTTCTGTCATTCTAAGAAAAAAAATTGTTTGAGGATGAATGAAAATCAGAAGTAATAACAGAAATCCCAGAACCTGCCATGACTTCAGGTTGGCAAACTCTTAAAGCATATATAAGATGGAAATATAAAAATTTCCATATATATATAAATATATATATATGGATATAAATATATATATTTATATATAAAGTACTAGAAACAGAAAAATAAATAAACAAAATATTATGACAAGAAGTTGAGAGTCATCTGTAATCCCAGGAATAAAGAGACATAAAAAGGAGGATTATGCCTTTGAGGCCATCATGGACACAAGATGTAGCCCAGTCTAATCTGTACATGGAGACAATATTTCAAAAATGTGTGTGATTAATCAAGCGGTTACAAGGCAGCTCATAGTATTTCATATCCAGGTTAACACAGTTATTTGATGTTAAGGTTTTAGTATTAAGCAAAAAATATTATTGGAAACTAAGTAAGCATTTAAGTAACATGAATTTTCCTTTCAATTTGCATTGATTATATAATTTCATACATCATCTTTTCACGTACAAAGTGTTAAATTACTTCTGGTAAGCATATTCAGATCTCCTCTGTTTAACTGCTAACATACCATCATAAGAGAGAAACAAGCAGTATGTGGAATAAAGAAGTTCCCAATTTTAAAATCAAGAATATGACAGATTAATGACTGCCCCAATCAATGTTTAATAAGTTGTGCTGTGTTCTGGATCTTTGATAATCTTTGTATTTTGCTTTGTTACAGCTGCAGTGAGATTATATTGTGCTTGAAGTCATTTACTGCTGCTCATTCAGATTGGACACATGGAGAGAGGGGTCTTACAAACACAAAGGCTCTCACAGTTAAACATGTATTTTCGTAGTACATAAGGCGTGAAAATAGAGACTACAAGGACAAAATTTCTATGTTCTTTAATGTGTGATAGAGAAAAACCAGCAGTCCTTAATTAGTGCATTTTCCACAAATCAAGTCTTCATCCTGCTGCATTGGATTCCTTAGGCTGCCATTAAAAGTAAAGTAACTGCAAACATACTGGCTGAAAACAACACGGATTAATTGAAGACTTTGGGCTCATTGGCAGAAGACCATCTTCTATGGATTCCACTATGAATGAAAACCCAGGGAAGTCACATTATACCTCAAACTCAGCAAAATGATAGAAACAGCATGCAAACTCTCTATACAGTGTTATAGCCTAAAATGCAAACCTCGGTACTTAGATGGTTCAACTGCTATCACATGTTAATTTTCTTTTGAAACACCATAGAAAATTGCCTAAAATTGTCTGAGAGAAAGAACAATAGACACAAAGTTACTGCTAACATCTGTGCCCCATGGGAAACAATTTCAACCAAGAAAGCCTTAAAGGAGCTTTCAGCTCAACCATGCTCAGTATAGTAATATGGAGCAGGAAAATAAACATCACCCAATTTCTCCTAAATAAATAGATATTATTGGAGGTAAAGAAAGTTCCAAAGCATCAATAACCTGGGTTCTTCTGAAGTTGGTTAGTGACTTCTAGATGATTGTTTGTGGCTTGTTGATTCTCATGTTTGACATTGAAATAGAAATCAAGCAAAAACGAAAATCATTTCATTTGTTTAACAAATTAAAAGAAATAATGAAAGTGACTAAAAATGATGGAAGGACAGAAAAAAAGAGCAAGCAGTGTATGGTGCTGGAGGAACTGTAAACTGGTACAGCCATGTGAACTTCAGTATGGAGATACACAAGAAAACAGAAAATTACCTTATGATTTAGATACTCCTGTTCTATATATATTCCTGAGCAAATGTACATCATCACAAAATAGATATACTTCCACAACCGTGTTTATTGCTAAACTATTCACAGTGTAAGAATTTAAATCAGCCCAGTGTCTATCAACATATAAATGGATAATAAACAAATACTTATTTGCAAAGAAAATTTTTCAACTATCTTAAAAATAGAAATCATGTAAATGTGTTATTTTTTTCTCTGTGGCTGAATCTATAGTTTTGTTAATGAAAAAACTCATTATGTATGTGAATGCAATACATATTTTTCTGTGTTTGGGGATGGAATTCAGCTAACTTCTCCTGGTCCATGGCGATTAGGAGCTGTCTTGAAATCTTCTGTCCTTGATGTTTTCTATACTGCATGTCCCACCAGTAACCATGAAAGATATTTGGAAATGGAGGATTAAGCTTCTAATCCTGGCACATGAGTGGTTCAGTCAAGACATTTGTAAAGTCAAGCTGATCTTAGAAAATTTATTGAGACCAAATTGAAATTAAAAAAGAAGGTGCATTGATCTTTCAATGAGGTTATTTTGTGTACCCAGATAAGAATGCAGCCTTGACAACACATTGACTGTAACCTGTGAGAGCCTGAGGAGCGTATGCAGACAGATTACAGATGTTGAACTCATAAGTCACTTAATTTTTGATAATTCCTTGTTAAACATTAGGAAAATAATACAGTACAGATTCACTATCATGAGCTAATATGTTGACATGAAAACATCACACATATGCATTTGAATGTGTTGCTAAGGATCATTTTGTTGAAGTTTCTCACTTTATATCAGACAAAACCAAAAGTCCAAAGAAGGTTCGTGTACAAGTGGAAGATTTTATAGGTTAAAGCTTCTGTGATCATGGATTGTACTCTTGGACGTCCACAGTTCATACACCTGCATGGGAAAACAACTAGAATATGAAAAAGGACCTGGGTGTGGTGTTATGGAATTCAGTAGTCAGGGCGAAGAGACTGGTGAGTTGTCAGTAAATTGTCATTGTGTCCTAGGTAGTGATTTCTAGATCAATTCAGAATATATAGTGAGACTTGATAATCTTCCATCCAAGAAGACAGCAAAAAGTAAAAATAAGCAAGAAGAGAGTGAGGCCACATTGTGGAAGACAGTATAAAGAAAGTTATGAGTATTAGACAAGGCCTAAAGAAAAGCTAGTGAGACCCAGCCCATTGATGGGCTTCTGTGATGGACAAAAAGATACAGATCAGAAGCAAAACAGTAAATCAGCTTCAGGAGGCTTTCTTTATAATCTACTGAAGAGGGACTTTTGTAATCTCCAGCAAATAGAAGAGAAAGGTGACAATAGGTTGATAATGTCAACTTGTGTCTTCAAGACAACTAGCCATATTCAATATTCACACTCTTATTTTGAACAATTGAAGAAAGCTTCCCATAAATGTTTAATAATCATCTATTTAACCTATTGAAAATAGTAAAAGGGGTTCTTGATTCAGGAAGAAAATTGAAAAATTATAAATCATATATGGTGGAACAAACACACACTAGTTTAAGATATCTCTTTTTTACAGTTTCACCATTTTACAACAAAGATTTTGGAAATTCCATGCTTTACATGTGCGTGGAATGACACAGCTCAAAGTCTAATGCTCAGCAAACAGCAACCTCAGGAAGTTCCTTGAGCCCTGTGGGAGCTAACTTGTTGGATAAGGGAGTTTCTTGGTTCCCAGTTGCCTGGCATACTTAAACCCAAAATAATCCCACTGAAACTGTATAAATTAAATCACTGCTTGGCCCACTAGCTCTAACTTCTTATTGGCTAACTCTTACATCTTATTTTAGCCCATTTCTAGTAATCAGTGTATCATCAAGAGGCTGTGGCTTACTGGAAAAATTTCTATATGTCTGCCTTTGGCAGCGGCTCCATGGCTTCTTCCTGACTCTGCCCTTCTTTCTCCCTGCCTAGATCTGCTCTGTCCTTACCTGCTATACTATAGGCTCAAGGCAGTTCTTTATTGTCAACCAATAAAAACAACACATAGACAGATGGACCTTCTACAATCTTGCTGCAGGAGCTCCTTCCACTCCTTTAGCTAATAGACTTTGAGATACCAGCCCACTTGGGTGTAGAATTGACAGAGACATCTCGCTGCTGGGACAGTCACCCAAAGAGTTTACATATCTTTGGGGCATCCATCTTCAGCCTACAGACCCATAGTATCCATCAAATATTTCCACAAAGCAGGAAATTTCAAAGACAGTTCCACCTGCCTATATTGGCAGTTTGCCAGTCACTCTTTTTTGTATCCTGCAGAATGTCTAGGAACCCAGAGGAACCATCTCATCTTTAGACAAGTTCAGCACTCATTTCTCTGTGAGTCCTGCATGTCCAGTCAAGCACTCAAGGCAACAGAGCTTCTTGCCCAAATGACTAATCAACTCTAAAATAAACTCTTCAATTCCCATCGTCCTCCTGAAGTAGCTTGGTGCTGCCAGGAGCAGATGTGTCTCACTGTCATGAAAAGTCTTAAGTTAGAATACATTTTAAATGCCATATTCTGAAGGTCTCCAAATAACTTGAAGAATACCTCTCTAAATTACATATATCTCTAAATATCTAGAAAATCCAACTAACATGACTACAAGTTTGACTATTAAGCTATAATTTCTTAATTATATATTACATTTTAAGTGAGCTACACAAACAAAATACATCAAGGGCAGAAATATATCTATACACAGTATACCAAAATTGACTTCAAATTTGTATCAATAAACTGAGTTTCATACCAATGCAAATATTTATAGCATATTCTATTTTAAACGTAAAGAACATTCATAGACAATATTTGGGAATATTCATGTCATTCTGCTTATACTGCATGCTGCTATTTGGGGGCATTGTTAATCAGGTCTTTTATTGTATGTCCTGTGTGCTAGGTTTATGTCAGTCAACAGTTGAAGTAAGTTTTTGGGGGGGTTGTTCTAAGCAAACTTTATAAGGTTCTTTTCCATCAAAACATATTAGCCTGCAATCAGTCCACAGGTTCTCATCCTCTGTGAAGAGAAAAGAAGAACCTTTTTTTCAAAAAGCAACCAATCCATAGACTCAAACTTTGAAGTAAGATACAATAATGGCACTAGGTTTCAATCCTAATACATGAACTGGCTGTGTGGGAGCCTAGCCTGTTTGGATGCTCAACTTCCTGGTCCTGGATAGAAGTGGGAGGACCTTGGACTTCCCGCAGGGCAGGTAACCTGGACTGCTCATCATTCTCGAGAGGGAGGGGGAATGGAGTGGGGGGAAGGGGGAGAGGGGCAGGGAAGTGGGGGGAGGGGGAGATGTGTGTGTGGGGGGGGAATGGGAAACAGGGAAGAGGCAGTAATTTTTAAAAATTAATTAATAAATAAAAGATACAATAAAGATATAATGGTTTAATTGTATAGCCCATACAATGAAATATCTCTCTGTATTTAGCTATTTTACAGTCAAAAATTTAAAGAAAAAAACAATAATATACATAATCTAGACTCTCTGTGTATAGTCCATCTTTACATGGCTTATTTTTCTTTACTCCTGTTAATCTACGACTGCATATACCCTGTCTCTAGCTTATGCTGGAGAGGATGTGCAGTAAGGGGAACACTCATCCATTGCTGGTAGGAATGCAAACTTGTGCAACCATTTTGGAAATCAGTGTGGCAGTTTCTCAGAAAATTGGGAGTCAACCTACCTCAGGATCCAGCAATACCCCTCTTGGGAATATACCCAAAAGATGCCCAATTGTCCTACAAAAGCATTTGTTCAACTATGTACATAGCAGCACTATTTATAATAGCCAGAACCTGGAAACAACCTAGTTGCCCCTCAATGGAAGAATGGACAAAGAAAGTGTAGCAATATACACATTAGCGTGTTAAAAAAACAATGACATCTTGAATTTTGCATGCAAATGGATGGAAGTAGAAAACACTATCCTGAATTGGATAACCCAGACCCAAAAGATGAATATGGTATATACTCACTCATTAGTGGATTCTAGCCATGAAAAGGACATTGAGCTTATATGTTGTGATCCTAGAGAAGCTAAGTAATAAGATGACCCCCCCCCCCCCACAAAAAAAAAACACATATAGATGCTCCTGGAAATTGGAAACAGACAAGATCCCCATGCAAAAGTTGGGAGCATGGGGGCTGGGGTAGGAATAGGACGAGGGAAAGAGGGGGGAGAGAGAGGAGGGAACGGGAGGGTTGGACAGAGTTTGTGGGAGTGGGATGGTTGGGATGGAGGAAGGATGGATATGGGATCAGTGAAGGAGATACCTTAACTGAGGGAGCAATTTTGAAGTTGGCAGGAGGCTTGGCTCTAGAGGGGTTCCCAAGAGTCCATGGAAATGAGCCCCGCTAGGACTCTGGGCAGTGGAGGAGAGGATACTGAACTGGCCTTGCCCAGGAGTCAGACTCATGGCTTTCTTGAATATCACCATAGAACCTTCCCCTGGCAACAGATGGAGAAAGAGATACAGACCCATATCAGCGCACTGGACTGAGCTCCCAAGGTCTAGTTGAAAAGAAGAAGGAGGGAAAATATGAGGAAGGAAGTCAGGACCATGAGGGTTTGGTTCACTCACGGAAACAGTGTGCCTTTGTTAATAGGAGCTCGCTAACTTCAGTTGGACTGGGATTTAATGAGCATGGGATTTAACTGGACCCTCTGAATGTGGTTGACAATTTGGGAAGACTGAGAAGCCAATGATAATAGCACTGGGATTTGTCTCTACTGCATGTACTGGCTTTTTGTGACTCTATTCTCTTTTGATGCATACCTTTCTAAGCCTGGATATGGGAGGAAGCCTTGTACTTCCCACAGGGAAGGGTGACTTCCCCTCTCTTAAGATTGTAGGGGGTGGCAGGGAGGGTGTGTGAGGCAGCAGAAGGTGAGAGGAGAGGAGAAAGTGGGAATTTTGATTGGCATTATTTATAAAGTAATAAAAAAACAAAATAAACAAAGACTGTATTTTATTTTTTTGAAAAAACCATTTACTTTTTTTATAACTCTCAATACTCTTTTTCCTCTCTTTCCCAAGCCTATGTATAATTATCCAACACTGTGACACATTTAGAGGTCTTTTATGCCTGAATTGTCCTATTATGAATCTGTATTTCTTTACTATCCAGGAGTCCTTCTTAAAAAGCTAAGCACATCTTCAAAACTTAAGTGACACCACTACTAAGGTATATATGGTACTTCCTGCTTGTTTGCCCAGTCTAAAACTTAAGCTGCACCATTACTATGATATGTTGTAAGAGGAGCGGCAGGGCTGTGTCCCCGAAGGCCCACATGGCTTAGCTCGGCCGCCCGCATGACTTAGCTTATGCCCCGAAATAACCACACGGAAACTGCATTCCTCTAAACACTGCCCGGCCCATTAATTTCAGCCTCCCATTGGCTAGCTCTTGCACCTGGACTAGCCCATTTCTGACAATCTGTGCAACACCCCATGGTGTGCTTACCAGGGAGATTCTAGCCTGTGTCTCTCTGGAGTGCGGGCATCATGGAGACTCCCAACTCAGCTTCTCTTTTCCAGAATCCTCTTCTGTCTACTCCACCCACCTAAGGGTTGGCCTATCAATGGGCTCAGGCAGTTTCTTTATTTTAACCAATGAAATCAACAGATAAGATACAAGACCCACCTCCATCAATGATATATACAGAACTTCTTGCTTACCTGTCTAGTTCAGCTTGGTGGAGCTGCTTGTGCCTCAGAGAGCCATGCACACATCCTCACTCTCAGGCACACAGCCTGGTTATGTCACCAGTAAGAAAGCTACAGCAAAATTTAAGATGTCATTGTTTATACTGCTGAATAGTACTATAATTTGTAGATGTGCCACACTCACTTTCCTGAGTGAGATAACCTAGACACCAAAATATGGTATGTACTCACTCATTAGTGGAGTTTATCCATAAAAAAGGACATTGGAGTCTAGAGAGGCTAAGTAATAAGACCAACCCAAAGAAAAACATATATAGATCCTCCTGAAAATTGGAAGTAGACAAGATCATTAGGCAAACCTTGGGAGCATGGTGACAAGGGAGTAGATGGAAGGGCAGAAGGGGAAAGAGAAGGGAGAAGGGGAGGGCTGGAGAGAACTTGTGGGAGTGGGATGGTTGAGATGGAGGAAGAATGGATATGGGAGCAGAAAAGGAGATATCTTAATTGAGGAAGACATTTTGGGGTTGGCAAAAGGTTTGGCTCTAGAGGGGTTCCCAGGAGTCCACAGGAATGACCACAGCTAGAACCCTGGGCAGTGGAGGAGAGGGTGCCTGAACTGGCCTTGCCCTGTAGTCAGACTCATGACTATCTTGAATATCACCATAGAACCTTCATCCGGGAATGGATGGAGACAGAAGCAAAGACCCTTATCAGAGCACTAATCTGAGCTCCCAAGTTCCAGCTGAAGAGCAAAAGGAAGCAGAATGTGAGCAAGGAAGTCAGGACCATGAGACAGTACCTGAGCTAATGGAAGCTCACTA
The DNA here is from genome assembly GCA_963919715.1 of Microtus obscurus. Taxonomy (NCBI): domain Eukaryota; kingdom Metazoa; phylum Chordata; class Mammalia; order Rodentia; family Cricetidae; genus Microtus; species Microtus obscurus. The sequence continues at coordinate 36,430,993 of CAWTZC010000501.1, read as the reverse complement.
ACTCTAGCTGAACTGGGATTGAACAATTGAACGAGCATGGGATCAAATTGGACTCTCTGAATGTGATTGACAATTGGGGCAGACTGAGGTGCCAATGATAATGGCACTGGGATTTGTCTCTACTGCATGTACTGGCTTTTTGGGACCCTATTCTCTTTGGATGCATATTTTCCTAAGCCCAGTTGTAGGGGGAAGGGCCTTGGGCTTCCCACAGGGCTGGGTGCCTTGCCCTTTGTTAGGACTGGAGAGGGTGGGAGAAGGGTGTAGGGGTAGTGGTAGGGAAGTAGGAGGAGAGGAGGAAGTGGGAATTTTGCTTGGTAATATTTATGAAGATATATATATAGTCTGCTCACAAACCACACTCAAATTCTCTGTAGCCAGACTTCCTGCCTGAAATAGTCAAAGTTTGTGCTAGCAGCATGGTCCAGAAAGCCTGCTTATTTTTCCTGCTACAGCTGAATCAGGAAAACCTCTCTTAAAGGAACTGTGTGGCATTCCACCAGCAAACAGCAAGAAGCTATTTTAAACTCTGCCTTTTTGTGTTAAGCTCTCTCAGGTTTTTATGTGGATTTTAGTTAGCTACATTGGCACCAAGTTGTTGGAAAAGAAAAGTTGTTGGTTCTTGGATGCCTGGCTAACTCAGACCCAACATAATCACACAGATACTGTATTAATTAAATCACTGCTTGGCCCATTAGCTCTAACTTCTTATTTGCTAACTCTGACATCTTAATTCAAACCATTTCTAGCAATCTGTGTATCGTCAAGAGGCTATGGCTTACCAGCAAAATTCCAGCATGTCTGACTCTGGCAGAAGCTCCATGGCTTCTCCGCTGTTCTTTCTCCTAGAATTTAGCTCATTCTTCCCTGCCTAGATGTGTTCTGCCCTGACCTGCTCTGCTATAGGCTCAAAGCAATTCTTTATTCATCAACTAATAAAAACAACACTTAGACGAAAGGATCTCCCACAACACAAAGTCCCTAGTCTGCTGACCGTAATAGCTTGCAAAGCAGTAGCATCCAAAGGGATGGATTGTGAGGTTGAAATCTGTCTCCTGCCCACTGCCACTGAACAAGGTAAAAACAGCAGATTCAAGGTTGGATGCTAAACCTTGGGTGCTCTTCTTGTTTCTGCTGATACCACTGCACATAACTATAGCCAGATTAAGTGACACTCTTGATGATGCTGCAAGAGATGTTGGCCCTCTGCCCTAGAGACAATGGCAACAAAGCTGGAGAGTGGGTCAGCACAACATCACCAGTGGAGCTTGAAATGATAAACACACCTTACTGTCACAGATATACTGAAAACATGCAAGTGTGAAAGTATCATGTATGCAGAATGGATAAGAGCAGTCATGAACTATACTCTGAGAAGCCATAAAATAACATGTAAACTTAACACTAATTAAATGCCATAATTTTATGATCAGGGCACTAAATTATGAAAACCAACAGGGGCTACAAGAGATGTTTCGAACACTGTACCATCTCATTTGGAACCGAGATCAGATGTAGGCACAGGAGGAGAGCAGCTGACTACACCTCTGAGACCTAAACTATAGCTTCCTTCTTGGGGAATAACAAGCTGCCTTGAAAGACAGTCTGCACAATCTGCACTGTGGCTAATGTCTCAGTATGCAAATAAGCTCATAAAGGCTTGAGTTGGTGCTCAAAGGACACCTGCTCTTGTGTCACTCTATGACAGTTAGCATTAGCAAAGAATTTCCAAGAGTATTTTAGTGTATCCCAGGTGATTTGGTGGTTGGCCCTATGGAATCAACATGTACTTTTATTTTGAGATTCCCTCTGGGATGTTCACTGTCACTACTCTGCTTGCTCTAAACAGCATGGGTTGTAGGAGCACTGTGATCCCTCACAATTAAACTTTTCAAAGGGGAAGTTTTTATTTCTTTTTTATGTGTATATGTGTTTTCTCTGCATGTGTCTCTTTGACCCAAATATGTGCCTATTGCCCTTGGATTCCAGAAGAAAAAAAATGGATCCCCTGGAACTAGTGTGCCAGTTAAGTATGAATTCTCATAAGAATGCTGGGAAGAAAGTAAACCTATATCCTCTGCAACAACAGTCAGGGCTCTAAACCACTGAGGCACCGCTCCAAAGCCATTGTGATATGTCTCACCAAAACAAAACAATCAGGCTTAATAAGAGCAAGGGGTCATGGTCAGATGAGAAGGGGATGTGGACTCCAATAGGAGGCTTTACTCTAAATGTCATCAGGAGCAGAAGAGGGAGTGGGCTGTGATCACGGGATGAAAAAGAGGCTGGAAACCTAAGCTTAGAGCGAACAGGTATCACTGAGGATAAGGCAGGTCTCTACATCTTCTCACTATGAAGCGAATGCTGATTCCACATAAAGTCTTCAAAAAATAGAGGAACATTTTACCTTGTAAAAAAGTAGCATTACCTCAGAATCCACAGTACCTGTCAATCAGCATAAGACTTAGGGGACCCAGCTTGGTCTGTGGACCGAACGACAGATATCCGGCTGTGTTCCCATTCTGAAACAGAAGAGGGATAATGATGCACCAATTTGTTTCCCTCTAGACACTCACCATCAATTCCACAATGAACCACAGCCTTTAAAACAAACCCCCGGTTAACTAAACAGTGAGGCTCTTTCATAATGAGCATTTCTCTTCTCAGTGGCACCTGAAATGGTGACAATGAAAATAGAAGAATATTGTATCCAAGGAAAGAAAACAGTCAGAGTTTCAGCTTCCTGGTGTTTACAGTGAGAAACATCTAAGACCCTGACATCCTCACATAGTATCACTTTATTCAAGGAACTGAGTGATGATCTCCATTCAAGAACTGCAGTACACTACAACTTCAATGTCCCCAGAATGCCCATGTGGTAAAACCTTTGTCTCTAGGCTGTTTTTACAGTGGTGAAATGTATATGAATACAGGGCCACTGGGATGGTTTGAGGTTACTAACACTGTGCTCATTGGGAGAACTGTTTCTGTTATCTCTTCCTTTATCCTCTCCATAAGACTCTCAGTTTTTCTCCACACACCCCTGTCCTAATGTGCTGCTACATCACAGGGCCTAGTCCCACAGGAAAGAACCTCCACAATAGAGCCAACATTAAGCATAGTATGTCATTTTCTTGTAGTGATGGACACACAGTACTTCATCTTTTCATTACAGTTCAGAGCCAGAAATGCTTTAGTGAATGCATCACTAAATATTGTGAAACACATGCATCAATTTATGTTAGTTTGCAGAATTTTTTAATGTTTTCAATGAACACAATGTAGTAAAACATCAGTTTTCGTGCAACTAAAAACATATTTCCCCATGAAAACAAGCTCCAATATTGAAAGTAGATGAACTGTTCACTTTCTTTCTTGGTAACAGTTGTGGAAGCCAAGTGTTCCACCTTTTCGAGCAAAGCTGCAAACATGGCTGTAGATGCCACTGACTGTGCCATATATTCATTGTTATATTCAGGAATGATCCTTCTACTCTTATCTTCTTCATGAAGTTTATTATGAGTTTAGATGAGTCTTCTAAACTAATGGAGAGGATGATAGAATTTCTGCTTCTTAAGTACTTCATGTGGACTTGTAACTAGTGATTTCTGATGAAAGGTGGCCAACCCTTACATGTCTAAAACAAAATCATTGTGGTTATAGTGTACACTCCTCTCAATTTCGTCCTAGGATTCACTTGCGAGAACCGGCAGGGGTGGTCTTTATGCTAATCATGTATACATATATACATGATGATACGATATATTTTCCATGTCTACTGAATCCATTGTATCGTGAATTTTAATACTAAAGTTTCTCTGTTGGTTTCAGTTTAAATCCAAAGATAAGAGTGGCATACTTAAACACAATCTTCCATTGTATCATGGCATATCTAATCTCCTGTGTTTATTGTTTCATAAAATTTTAATCCCAAAATTTGAGTACACATTTGATGAAGGATTTTCTGTATCACTTTCTTTATTTTTTTTTGCTTAAACTTTGTGTGGATTCTACTGTACCAGATAGCAGTAGAACCGTGCTTGGGCCCAAATTGTCTAGGTAGATTTCCTTCCATTACATGAATCTCAGCACAGGTGTGTCATTACCAGTTAGGTGTGTTTTATAGCGTAAACAGACAGTTCAATATAGTTTTTAAATCTATTCTGATAATATTTTTATTTTTACTGCTAATTGTGTTAACATATGGTTATTAAGAAATGTTTTATCAATTTCTATTATTCTGCTTGGTTTCATCATGGATTTTCTTTCTTCTCGATTTTATTTTTTTTATTTATTAAAAATTTCCACCTCTTCCCCTCCTCCCATTTCTCTTCCACTCCCCCCGACTCCCACTCCCCCCTACCTCTCCAGTCCTAAGAGCAGTCAGGGTTCTCTGCCCTGTGGGAAATTAAAGGTCCTCCCACCTCCATCCAGGTCTAGGAAGGTGAACGTCCAAACAGACTAGGCTCCCACAAAGCCAGTCCATGCAGTAGAATCAAAATTCAGTGCCATTGTCCTTGGCTTCTCAGTCAACCGTCATTGTCAGCCACAGAGAGTCTGGTTTGATCACATGCTTTTTCAATCCTAGTCCAGCTGGCCTTGGTGAGCTCCCATTAGATCATTCCCACTGTCTCCGTGGGTGGACACACCCCTCGCAGTTGTGACTTCCTTGATCATGTTCTCCCTCCTTTTGCTCTTCATTAGGACTTTGGCAGCTCAGTCCAGTGCTCCAGTGTGGGTCTCTGTCTCTATATCCATCCATCGCAAGATGAAGGTTCTGTGGTGATATGCAAGATATTTGTCATTGTGGCTATAGGATAGGGCCAGTTCAGGCACCCTCTTCTCTGCTGCTCAGGGAACAAGCTGGGGACATTTTCTTGTACACCTGGGAATCCCTCCAGAGTCAAGTCTCTTGCCAACCTTAAAATGGTTCCCTTAATTAAGATATCTACATCCCTGTTCCCTCATCCACCCCTCCTCCATCCCAAGCATCCCATTCTCCCAAGCTCTCCCCAATTCACTTCTCCCTTCTCTTTTCCCATCTCCCCTTTACCTCACCCCACCCCCCACCTCCGTGCTCCCAACTTTTGCTTGGCAATCTTGTCTACTTCCAATATCCAGTAGGATAACTATGTGTTTTACTTTGGCTTCACCTTCTTGTTTAGCTTATCTAGGATCATGAATTATAGGCTCAATGTCCTTATTTATGGTTAGAATCCACTTAGGAGTGAGTACATACCATATTCATCTTTTTGGGTCTGGGTTATCTCACTCAGTAAAGTGTTTTCTATTCCCATCCATTTGCATGCAAAATTCAAGATGTCATTGTTTTTTAGTGCTGAATAAAACTCTAAAGTGTATATGTGTCACACCTTCTTCATCCCTTCTTCTATTGAGGAGCACCTAGGTTGTTTCCAGGTTCTGGCTATTACAAATAGTGCTGCACAAATAGTGCTGCTATGAACATAGTTGAACAAATGCTTTTGTAGTATGATTGGCATCTCTTGGTATATTCCCAAGAGTGGAATTGCTATGAACTGCTGGAGTTCTTGCTCTCTCTGCTTATACTCCATCTGCTTAATCATCCTTTCTAGGCCCATGAAATGTTTCAGCTCTGGTGTATGGTTTTCATTGACTTCTTTCAATTTTCCCAATAGTTTTGTAAACTGTCCTGTAGGATTTCTTCTCCAATTTGAGAAAAATAGGATTCTTGTTTACGCAGCACATTAATTACTCGACCTTGCAAATGTTTTGAAAGTACTTCTTGAGTCCTGATTTTGTGATTCAGTTTGGCTACTTGAGAAGAGGAATTTTCTAAGCCATTTAGGTAAAAGAGTTTTTCTATTTCTCTCTGATGAGATCCTTGAGGAGTTCAATGTGTGGCAATGCTGTCTAAAAACTCAGAGACAGCAATTGTGCTTTAAGCTGAAGGACCCAAAAGCAAAGCAGCCAGCTACTATATCTTACCTTAACGTCAATCTGAAAATGGCAATCCTGCCTCCAGGAATCTCAGAATGAAACTATGTCTGAGAGATGTTTCCTACCATTTTATCATTCTCTTTAGTTCTGGGATTAAAAGCAAGCACAACTGGGATTAAAGGTGTGCACCGCCTGGTTTCTATGGCAACTAACTTGTGTGGATACTGGGATTAAAGGTGTGTATTACCACTGCCTCGCTGTGAGACTGACCGGTGTGCTGTTTCACTTTCCTGAACCCAGGCAAGCTTTATTTTTAAACTACAACTGAAATGTCACAGTCATTCGTGACCGTTATCATGGAGTTTTAAAAATGTTTTTTTTTGAAGTTTCAGATTATATCTCAAATTATTTCTCTCAAATCAGCCTGTCTAGCGCATTTCTCAATCTGCAGTTTTCTTATAGAACCTCTGAAATCCCAGAACCAGTAAAGAAATGGTGGTACATTTCACGTGTAGGCATTCAGAGAAAAAGTATGTGTTTTCCATTTTTTTATTGCAAAACCTTTTTTTGTCAGCTATTCCACAGAAGTTTCCTCTGTGATCCTGGAGCTGTGCATAGACACCATCATTCTTCTCTCCTTCTGAAGCCTCTCCAGAGCTTTCAAAAGGTCTTGTAACTCTCTTCCTTTTTCTACCAATTATTACAAAAGTGTTGCCAGTTTTGCTGTAGCAAGTGCCTACTCTACATTGATATCTACAGACTAGAGGTTCTGATCATCTTTGTCATTCTTTTAGTCATCTAACTCAGCATTTTGATGCTTAATAATCTGTTTCAGATTTCATCTTCTTTTTACATGATAAACTATCTTTATGTCCTCATGTTCTGTCTTGATTGCTTTTGATAAACATTGTATTTCCACTTAATAGTGTTGCTTGTTATGGTTATGTTGAAGTTTTTGATAGCTTTTTTATTTAATTTCAGCACAGTTGTATGTAGAAGGATATCTATTTTTCGAGATATTCCAGTTTGGATAGAATTATAAGATTTCTGACTACCTTGTAGATAACTCCTTAAATAATTTCATGAATTGCTATTTTAATCTCCATTTCATTAATTGCTACAGTAATATTTATCACCTTTTCTGATTTACCACCTTGGAGATTAATTTGATCATTTCCTTATATTGTGAGGCTCATTATTAGGTGCTTATTTGAGATCTCTCTGAATTTGGTCATTTACTTGAGATCTTTCTGTTTTTTCTATTGTTGCCATTCAAAGCCATCAACTTTCCTCTTAGTGTTACTTAGCTGTCTCTCAAAGATGCAGGGAAGCTGTGCTATCCTTTTCATCTGATTGTAAGTGTTGTTTGTTTTTCTCCCTAAATTCTTCAATAAACCAATGGTAATTCAAGTGGCTATAGGGAAGTTTCCAATTTGTTATTTGGTCACTGTAATTTTTTCATGTAATAGCTCAGTTTTATTAAGATTTTCATATTTTTAAGACTTACATTGTGGATGTTCACCTTCCTAGACCAGGATTGAGGGGGGAGGACTTTGGACTTTCCACAGGGCAGGGAACCCTGACTGCTCTGCAGGCTGGAGAGGGAGGGGGTGGAGTGGGGGGAGGGGAGGAGAAGAGGGAGGAGTGGGAGGAAAATGGGAGGTTGGGAGGAGGCAGAAATTTCTTTTTTTTTCCAATAAAAAAAATAAAAAAATGATGTCTATATTTGGGAAGCTTTGAATGGCATATATTATATATATGATACATGGGACATATTTCATATGTCATGGTGGTTGTTCATTTCTTGTGTAGTTTAACTCAAAAATTTCTCTGGTTGTTTTCAGTTTGAATGTAAAAAAAAAGCAGAGTGCTAAAATTACCCTCTGCTATTGTAACAAGAAAATTCTTACTTTCTATATCCATGTTATATGTTGCTTGCCAGTTTCCTTGCTGTTCATTGGCCACAAGTCCATGAGGACAAAAGAGCAGAAGCAGCAGCAAAGAGTGTGAATGGCCTGTGAACATGATGGAAACAGCTGTCTGGAAGAAAACTTCAGTGAGACAGCTCACTTCATTCCAGAGTGAGGGGAGATGTAATGGATGTGGACAGTGGCAGGGCCATCACATAATTTTCATTAAACAACATGATCCTATCATAAACTCCTAATTCAAGTCTTAGTTTTCATCTGTGGAAACACAGTTTTATAATAAAGCACCTACCACAATGTCTAAGAGGGAGAAGGTGAATGTAAATAGGAAACAGGAGTAGGAATATTTGTTCTTAAGGGTCACTGGACTGCATCTGGATAGTAAATGTAACACATAGGAAACCAAAAGCTTATAAAGGTAGAAACCCAATGTTAGGATGATTAGGTGTTTAATATTCCCTACAACACAACTACGTTTGAGTTTCCTCTCCTAAAGTGTTGGACATACTATACTCCTTACCTGATAATCATTGTTCACCTATTCCTCTCATGACAGACACATTTTTCCAGTATTCTCATGATTTAAACTCTCTTTTTTCTATGTGTATAGTATTTCATACTGTCTTCTGTAGTGCTGTCTTCATGGTCATGAAATGCCTTAGTTTTTTGATTTTCTTGTAATGTTCTTATTGAAATTGAATAAGAAATTCAATTGAAAATACAATTTTGCAGGACATAGCTAATTTATTTGACAGTTAAATATCATCACCTTCTGGTATATTGTTACAAGTTTTCTGGTCTTTAAGTTTTTGAATGAGAGTTCAGATGTCATTCTGATGTGTTTGCCTTTAGAGTTGTAATAGTATTTTTCAATTATATTTTTTGATGCTGATTCTTTACTCTGTGTTATTTTTTACATAGTAAGCATAATCTATTACATGAAAATGTTCATCTTTGGTGCTATATATTTCAAAAAAGTAACTAAATGTCCTTTTATAATTGCCAATAATTTGTAGACTTGAATTTTTCTGTTCTCATTTCACTCAATATATTTCATAGACCTTTATTTTTTATCAGATCTTCTATATGTTAACTTTCTTTGTATTTTCTATTCATCATATGCTAGAATTCTTTGACATTGTAGTGATGACAAATTTTTAACAAATAATGTTTCTTTGCTATAATTCTTTATTTTCAAACATGATTTAGCATTTTCTTTCTTATACTTTATTGAGTCTTATGGTGATTTCTTTTTTTGTGTCAAAGCAAAAGTATAAGTGCAGGACCCCCAAGACCAAGTTCTCAGCACAAAGGAGTTATCTTCACCCAAGAGGGACATAGGTCAGGGAATGAGATAAAAGACAGGAGATAGAGGAAGAAGGGATATGGAACCAGGGAAAGGGAGAGTAGTATTTGTCCTGGAGGAATAAAAGGACGTCCTCTAGGTAGAGAGACAGACATAGAACACAGGAGAATTGCAGATCATAAGAGTAGAAACCTGGAGGTAAGATGAGGTTGTTCATCTTATTTGGCATGTTAATTAGAGGAGACAGTGGAAGCTGTTGATTGCTGGCTTTTGATACTCCTGTAGCTGTACCTTAGTAGCCAGTTTCAGTAGAAAGAATTGGGTAAATAAGCAAATAGACCTTGGTGAATAGCTTCAGGAACGTAATCTAATGGTTTTCAGCAAGACAGAAATCTGGGAAGAAGGGAAAACCTGCAAGATCCATATGCTTGAGTGAGTCCCTTCACTGAGTGTTGTGCTATTTTAATTTAACATTTCAATTGTTATTTTTTCCCTTGTTCACTTATTCTGCCAAGTTGCTGGTAGTTTTCTGATGGAATAATAGATTTGTAATTGTGAGTTACTATTTTTAGAAAAATATATTGGTATTGATTCTTGTATATTGATACAAAGTTAAATTATATTGACTATTGTATGCATGCATGTTTCTACCTCTGTTTAAAATATTTTTATGTATTGACATGTATTGATATATATATTGTATATATTTACCATATTGCAGTGTACATTTCTACCTCTGATTAAGATACTTATATAATGTTTGTGTATTGATATATATTTACCATATTGCAATGTATATTTGAACAGTGTTTATATTTGGAGGTCATTATCCTCATTTGTTACACAGATGTTTATTGTCTTAGTCTTTAAGTTAGATAGATATTGAGAATTATATAGATTAATAGTCATCTAAGTTTGCCATTTATAATTAGACTAATTAGGTTCTTTAGATATATAGAGATTATACTCAGTATAGATAGATAATCTTCAACCTCTTCAAAGAGCTGTAGACAATGGCCTTTAATCTAACTCAGAGTTTTGTGGTAGTGAGATACAATTGCTCCTGGCAACACCACTCTATTCTCGAGAGAATGTTGAGCACCAAAGACACTCCACCTGGAGCCTTTCTTTTTGGCAGAACTGCCCTTGGGGCAAAGAAATGCCCATACCTCAACCACTGACAGAGATACAGAGTGTGCATCAATGGATAAAACAGGACTGTCATATCCTGCCAAGACAGGGTAAGATAGTTTTGAAAGTTCCTTGCCTTTGAAAATGGTATGTCAGTTATGTTAGGCCTTAGCCAAAGTTGGTTGCTTCAATGCTGCAAACGTGACTTTGGGTGATTGCCCAGGTAGCTAGTTGTCTCTGTGATTTGTTGCATGTTTTGGAAGTTGTTTTACTGAACTTCCTAATTACCCAGGGAACATTATTTCCCTTCTCAGATCTTCAATGGGGTTGAAGACTATATAAATGTAGTTACTTTTCTCTCATGACTTGGCCAAGTTATTTATTATACAAGACCTAAGCTAGTTAGAATAGGGTATTTGTACTTATTGTATATAATTTCATAGTAGGTTTAGAACTCTCTTACTTAAACAAAAGGGGGGAGGTGTTGCGGGAGGTCCTTCTGCTCCTCCAGCCTATAGCTGCTGAGATGCCATCCCATTGGGGCGTGGTCTTTCTCTCTTTAAAAAGCAGCTACTTTCCTCTGCTCTCTCTCTTCACTTCCTGCTCCACCGGCGACTAGACTCCCTTCCTGGTTGCACAGAGGGCTGTTGTCTGGGACGGTGATATGTAAGTTTTTTCCCCTTTAAATAAATACCACCCTATTAATCATAATTCCAAACTGGTGTGGCATTGATCATGACTTATGCCTTCAGTTTTCTCCATCTTGCTTATGTTTACCTATATGTCACTAGCCTTCTTCCCTACATCCTTGTCTGACCAATTTTTTTTGTATCTTTTGTTGTAAATCACCATTTTATGAGTACGTTTTGAAATCATCATACATTTTATCTTTTTTCTATCTTTGAGTTGAATTCTAGAGTGAATGATTATCATCTGGAGCATAATTTTTTACTTGATTTTAATGATTTTTTTCATTTGTGTGGTATGATTCTTATTTGTTCATTTAAGTACGTTTTTGATATATGTGAGGCTTTTGGAAACTAAGCAACTTATACTCAAAAGATCACTGAAAATCACTCAGAGATTCACTTAGCTTTAATGATTTGGGAGATCTCCAGCATTTTTATGTAGTCTGTTGCACTTGCTATGTGCCATATCTCCAAAATAGATGTTCACTCACTCTGCTTCTTAACAAAAATATGGACAAAATTAGTTATTATGTGTTTCACATAGGAACATAAAACATTCCTGTCCAAAAAAAAAAACCCCACAAAAATCTATTCATTGATATGAGACTGGAATAAAACATTTGCTGACACAAAGTTATATCCACCATTAGGGTGAATGGAGGAATACCAATCTCCACAGTCAGAAATCAGACATAGAAACTTCTGAAGGAGATGTGGCCCAAGAATCAAAGGCAACAACTATTACAGTTTTCCTCATTTGAAGATTCCACATATTTCTGTATGAGTGCATGAATATCTGTGTGTCTATATGTGTACATGTACTTTGTATTTATATATACCTATGTGTACATGTAAGTGTGTGGCTACTGATTGGTATATGTGGTGAGAGATGTAGGCATGGATAAATGTATATGTATGAGAGACAGAGTGATAAAAGTAGTAGAGAGACTAAGGGAAAAAGAGACAACAGGAGCTGGAAGGATAAATGGGGAAGGCTAGTGCATATAGTCAAAATATATGATATACTGAAAAAATATTGCTTTAGAAAATTAAGTAAAACAATCCTGTACAATAAGAGTACTTCCAGAGGAAACATCATTCCTCACTTCAAGTTCTATTGCAGAACTACAGTAATAAAAACAACTTCGTATTGGCATAAAAAAAAAGACAGATGGATCAATGGAATCAAATTGAAGACCCTGATATTAATCTAGATATTTATGAACACCTAATTCTTGACAAAGAAGCAAAAATAATACAATAAAAAAAGAAAGCGTCCTCAACAAATGGTGCTGGCATAACTGGATGTCAACATGTAGAAGAATGAAAATATAGCCATATCTATGCATATGTACAAAACTCAAGTTCAAATTGTACAAAGACCTCAGCTTCTATTCAACTATACTGGAACTCATGAAAAAAAAGGGGAAAGTAGCTGTGGAAACTTGGGCAAAGAAAACAACTCTCTAAATATAATACCAGTAGTACAGACACAGAGAGTAACAATTAATAAATGGTACTTCCTGAAACTGAGAAACTTGTATAATGCAAAGGACACAATCATTAAGAAAAAATCACAGTCATTTGAATGGGTTAAGATCCTCACCAACCATGCATCAGAAAGAGCACTGATCTCCAAAGTAGAGCTCATGAAATTAGACATCAAAATACCAAATAATCCAATTGGAAAATGGGGTACAGATCTAAACATAAAATTTTCAGTAGAAGAATATACAATGGTAGAAAGAGACCTAAAAATTGCTCAATAATCTTAGCCATTGGATAGACGAAAATCAAAACAACTCTGAGATACCATCTTATACCAGTAAGAATTGCTAAGATCAAAAACACCAATAATCACTTATTGTGGAGAGGACTTAGAGTAAGGGGAACACTTCTCCATTGCAGGTTGGAGTACAAACTTGTGCAGTCTCTTGGAAATCAGTATGGCTGTTTCTAAGAAAATTGGGAACTGATCTACCTTCAGACCCAGCAATACCACTCTTAGGCATATAACCAAAGAATGCACAATCATATCACAAGGACATTTGCTCAACTGCTTTAATAGCTGCATTATTCATAATAGCAACTGCCTGGAAACAACCTAGATAATCCTCAACCAATGATTGGAAAAACATGGTATGTACTCACTCATAAGTGGACATTAGGTGTAAGGCAAATGATAACCACCCTATAGTCCATGACCACAGAGAAGCTAGGGAACAAGGAGAACTCTAAGAGAGATATACATTGATCTGCATGGAAAGGCAAAATAGGAAGAGCTCCTGAAAAAGTTGGGAGCATGGGGCATGGGTGAAGAGAAGGCCAAGGAGGAGGGGAGAATGTAATGTAGGAGGACAGCATGGGGGATGGGTTGGTCAAGACGGGAGGACAGATAGGGAGAGCAAAGAAAGAGATATCTTGATTGTAGGAGCCATTAGGGGGCTATCATGAAACTTGGCAGTAGGGAAATTCTCAGGAATCCACAAGGATAACCCCAGTTAAGATCCTAAGCAAGAGTTGAGAGATTGCCTAAAACTGGTCTGCCCCTGCACTCAGATTAATGACCGTTGTCATTACCTTCATCCAGCAACAGAGAGAAGCAGATGCAGAGACCCACAGATAAGTACTAGACCAAGATTCCAGACACTTCTCAAAGAGAGAAAAACAATAATATCAGTAAAGGGGTCAAGAACATAATGGGGACACTCACACAAGTAACTATCCTGAGCTAGTGGGAGCTCACTGACTCTGGACTGATAGCAGTGAAACCTGCATAGGACCAAACTAGGCCCTCCAAATATTGGTGACTTTTGTGTGGCTTGGGCATTCTGTGAGGCCACTATCAGTGGAATGAGCATTTACCCCTACTATTTGAAGTGGCTTTTTGAGCCCATTCTTTTTGGAGGGATTCTTTGCTCAGTCTAAATATAGGGCGAAAAAACCTTGGTTCTGTCAAAAAGTAATTTGTCAGAGTATATTGACTCCCGATGGGAAGCCTTATCTTCTCTGGGAATTGGATTGGAGGGTTGAGGTGTGGGTATTTCTGAGGAGCAGGAGGAGGGAGAGAGTGAGAACTAGGATGGGTATGAAAAATTAGGATAGTCTTTTTTAAAAAAAAAGAAAATTGAGTACAATGAATTTATTTCAATTAAAGATTATAAGGGGCAGAAAGATGCTTCAGATGGCAAAGACATTTGCAACCAAGCCTGATGTCATACCTGACCTTGATTCCCAGACCCAAATGACAAAGAATCAATCATGTGCAAGTGTTCTATGATGTCACAAATAAGCCATGTAAAATATATAACTAGAAAAATGCCCACAAATACACACAAATGCACACTCACAAGGACACAGAACAGACTACTTAATTAAGTAAAATGTAATAAAAAGTAAAATAATTTATAAAAAGGAATAAAAACAGAAGCAATGGATATTGTTTTATGGAGGCCACTTGTTTGTTTCTGGCTGCTCAGCTCTGAAATAACCACATAGAAACTGTATTATTTAAGACACTGCTTGGCCAATTACTATAGAATATTCCTAGCAAGCACTTGCATATTAAATTAATACATTTCTATTATTTTATATTTTATGGCTCATGGCAAGGTTCCAGCTGGTAGCTCATATTTTCCCTTCTGATGGCTACATGGCATCTAGCTGATTCCACATTCTTTCTCCTAGCATTCACTTTAGATTTTTCTCAGTCCTATTCTCCTGAGCTACTGGCTGAAACAGCTTCTTTATTCATTAACTAATAAAGCAACACATAGAAAGAAAAACACACAGCATCTCTTTTTTTGTCTAAGTGAAAAGGAAGTTTTTAACTTTAACACAGTGAAATTACATATAACAAAATAGATATCAAGCAAGAATTACTGTTATAATATTTATATCTACTTTATCTTCTATCATAACTAAGGAAAACTATGACTATATATATTCTTCAATTCTATCAAAGACTCCAGAAGTATAGAATATTACCTAAGTAAACAGGAAGTGCATTGTAAACAACTTCCAAAACTCTTGACAGAGACATCTTGCTGCCTGTACAATCACCCAAAGTTCTTCTTTAATTTGGGGGCATCCATATTCAGCCTACAGGCCTATAGTATCCAGCATACTTTTCCATGAAACAGGAAATTTTAAAGATACTCCTGCCTGTATTGGCAGTTTGTCAGTCACTTTCTTCTGTGTCATGCAGAAACTCTGGCAGACGCTTTCATGAAGCAGGGACCCCAAAGGATTGCTTCACCTTTGGGCAAGTTCAACAATCATTTCTCTGTGGTTATTGCATGTACAGTTCCTCAAGCAGTCCAGGCCAAAGCAGTTTCCTGCCCAAATGGCTAACCAACACCATAAAGAGCATCATTGATGCCTATCATCCTCTTGAAGTAGATTGATGTGGCTTGTAGCAGATATGTCTCATTGTCATGAAAATTCTTAAGCTCTTAAAGCATTTTGAATGCCATATTCTAAAATTCTCTGAAAGATTTGAAGAATGCCTATCTTACTGATACACACACACACACACACACACACACACACACACAACAACATATATCCTAACTAACAAGACTACGAGCTTGACTATTATAGATGATTATCTATTAAACTATATTTCTTAATTATACATTACATCTTAAACTATCTGTATAAACACAATATAATAATCAAGAGCAGAAATATACATTTAACAAATTTGATCTTAAACTTTATCAGTAAACCAAGACCCATACCAATGCAAATCTCTATAGCATATCCTCCTTTAAATGTAAGCAAACTCATTTAGGGAATTTGGACGTAGTTCTCTCCAAACTGCCTCATTCTTTTGTTGGGCAAAGTAAATTTAGAGTGTTATTTATGTCAACTTTTCATGGTCCATCAAACCACATTAGTCTGGAAGGATTCCACAGGTTCTCATCCTCTGTGGAAACAAAAGAAGAACCTCTTTTCCAAAGCAGTGTATTCTATGACTCAAATTTTGAAGAGATGATACCTTTAAAATATCTACGCTGGTTTAGCTTAGAGCCCATACAATGAAATATCTCTCTGTACTTAGTAATTAACAGTCAAAATATTTAATGAAAACACAATAATAGACATAATCCAAACTCTCTGTAGGTATTACATCTATAGGAGGCTTATTTTTTATTCTATTACTTTTTCTATGAGTTTAATATTTATTTTATTATTTTTACTCCTTTAATCTATGACTGTCTGAAATCTTTTATATTACATTTACTTTCTAGTTACTCTTTCTACTTTTTCTTTCAAGTGTATGTGAATTTTTTAAACATCCTGTGTCTTGTTTAGAGATCTTCTATATCTAAATCTGTCCTATTATATTTGAAATCCTGTCTGTTCTAGAGAGCTTTTAAAATGCAAACCTGCAGCATGACTAGTACTACAGCTGCTTTACCTTTTGGTTCTGCCCAGTGAGCATGACAGAGGCATGTTCATTGCCTCTGTAAGCCTTGTAACCTGCCCCAAGTATGCAGTGGGTCTATGTCACACTATTATGCAGCTTGCAACATGTTGCTTATAAAGCCCATTTAAATGCTTGGTCTCCTGAAAGAGCCAGAGTTATTGAAAGGCCCAGGAAGCTGCCATTTTTGAAGCACTATGGTTTTTTTGGTTTTATTTTTGTTTTTCTTCCACCTTTGAATCAGAAAAACTCCCTTAATGGAGCTGCAGCATGCTGCCAACAAACAGAGCCCATCTGAAAAAAGAAATGTGGCTAAACTATGTTTTTTAGTGTCTAAAATTCCTTTCCAAGCCCTATCAGGTTTTATGTGGATTTAGCTAGGACATGCTGGAGTTCCAATCTGTGGTAAGGAAATAAGAAAGCATCACAGAATTCAGTAAAAGAGAAATAACATTTTTTTCCTAGAGCTTCCAAGCATTGCCATCACCTTTATTCTGTCCATAGAGTCTTATGATTGGACAATAAAATTCCAGAAGTATAAAAAAATTTCCTCATATTCAAACAACAGAACTTCTGTTAAAGTGTTACAGAAGGAATATAAAGATAATACTGTGTTTTTTTTTTACACTTTCATTTAAAGGCTTTTCATAACTAAAGACATAAGAAACATTGAACCCATTATTTTTTTCTGGGATCCTCAAACTTTTTCACCACTGTTTGAACACAACAGCCTCAAGAAGCAGGGGGAAGTGTGCACGTCCAAGGCTGTGTAGTGTAGGCAGCTGTTGAGAATCTCAGAGAGGTTTTTGTTCAAGGCTGAAGCACTGTGGGAGGAGTGCTGAGACTTTGCTGGCAGTAATAATCTGCCAGGTCTTCAGCCTGGACACTGCTGATGGTGAGAGTGAAATCTGTTCTAGATCCACTGCCTGTGAAGCGATCAGGGACCCCAGTGTTCTGACTGGATGCATAGTAGATCAGTAGTTTAGGAGCCTGCCCTGGTTTCTGCTGGTACCAATTCAAGTAGTTAGTACTACCAGCTAAAAGACTCTGACTGGACCTGCAGCTGATGGTGACCTTCTCTCCTGCTGACACAGCCAGGGAGGATGGAGACTGGGTCATCACAATATCTGCACAGGCACCTGCAATCAGCAATAGAAAATGATGATGCATAATATGAAAAAAAAATATAGTAGCAGTTGAAATTTGTCATTTTATATCTTTGTAATATGTTATTGTCAGAGAAGCATTGAGTAAGACGTATTGTCTCATAGCACACATTATGAATGTCTTATATAGAAGAAGTGACTCTAATAGATGATAATACTTTAGAATTTCTCACCAGAAACCCAGAACAGCAGGGCCATGAGAACCTGGGTTTGAGACACCATGTTGCTCCCTCTGCCTGTCTGATGTTCTCACTGAGAAGGTTTGGTTGATAAATTTTAGGTGGTTGGTCTGAGCTGGCGGGGCCCATGCAAAGCAGTTAGCAAATTCATAAGGAAATGAATGTGCAGTGTGTGTGAGAACTGGGAGTCCATCAATAAGCAGAAATAACATCATTGGAAGTGTGAGCAGTCACTGAATGCTATCATCTTACAGTGCTCAAACAGAAATCAATTAGACACTCTAGTATCAGCTTTGTGTCAAACACCACAGCATTTTAAAATCAGTTGCAGAAATGTTAGGAAAGCTGTCTAAAATTAACATTACAATAGAAATGTTAAAATATATTTAAAATATCACAAGATAAACTTATAGTAAAAAATGCAATAAAAGAGACAATGGTGGAGAGAGGACAATAAGAAAGATAGATAGGCAATTGAGGTTAATTTTGTTCATTTCTTTCTATATATAACCACCCTTATATAACGAACAATGAAGAATGCCACCGACATTGTAGTCTAATTTCTTTTTTTTTAATTTTTATTTATTTATTAAAGATTTCTGACTCTTCCCCGCCACTGCCGCCCATTTCCCTCCCCCTCCCCCCAATCAAGTCCCCCTCCCTTGTTAGCCCAAAGAGCAATCAAGTTTCCCTGCCCTGTGGGAAGTCCAAGGACCACCCACCTCCATCCAGGTCTAGTAAGGTGATCATCCAAACTGCCTAGGCTCACACAAAGCCAGTTCGTGCAGTAGGATCAAAAACCCATTGCCATTGTTACAAAAAAAAAAAAAAAAAACCAACCAACCAACCAAACAAACAAACAAAAAAAAAACAGCCCAAAGTTTCACTCTGTGTAAATCCTGAAGGACATTAAGATTGAGATGAAAGATTATTAAATCTCAGGGCAAGGGTACAAACTGCAAAAACAAACAGGTGTCATCTGCACATTTAAGGGAACTGAAACAAGATGATAAATTGTGGTAAATAAAGAGGAAGAAAACAAACTTAATTTTTTTTCAAAAAGTCATTGATGTAGACCAATACTTAGCAAGAGTATTTATTCTATAATGCATTTTATAAGATAATTTACAAATTAGAGTATTGAAAGTGGCTGAAAATGTTCTTGATGAAATAGTGAACACTAAAAATTACCACAGAATGGAAATCAAGCAATAATTTTATAAAGATCTATAGACCACAGTACCAGAGATCAATGCTATACAAAAAGTATGTTTGAGTATGAATGAATATCAAAAGCAATTAACAGATATCACAGAACATAGGAGGACTTTCAGTTAGCGAACTCTGAAATAATATATAAGAAGTAAATTATAAACCTAGTATCATGTGAAAAATACAAGAAATAGAAAAAATGAATAAATAAAGCATCATGGCAAGAAGTTTAGATTCACATCTTTTATCTCAGAACTGGAGAGACATACACAAGGGATTATATATTTGATGGTAGCCTGTGGTACAAATTCTAGGCCACTCTAATCTGTGCATGGAGACAACCTATCAAAATATGTGTTAATAATCATGTGTTTACAAGGCAGTTCAGGCATTTACTTTCTAAACCAAGTAGATATCTGACATTAATATTTTGTCGTTAAGGTAACAGTATTATTTAAAATTAAATATACATTTAAGTAACATGCATTTCTCATTTAATTGCATTAAGTATATAATTTTATATATCTAACTTTTATGTACAAAATATTAGACTATTTCTGATAACCATATTCAGGTCTCTTTGTCAACTTGTAACACCATGATAAAAAAGAGATAAGCAGCATGTGAATTAATGAAATTACCAATCTCAACATTAAAAACATGAGAAATGAGTAACTCTGCTACAGGCAGTGTCTAAGAATATGACAGATGAGTAACTGTTCCAATCAATATCTTATAAATTGTGCTGTGCTCTGGATTTTTGCAGAACACTGTACATTGCTTTTTGACAACTGCAATCAGATCACATTGTGGATTCATGTCATTTACTGCTGATTATTCAAATAGAACACACGGAGACAGGGCCATACAAATCCTAAGGCTATCGTAGTTAAACATGTATTTTCACAGTATGAGAGGGGAGATCATGGAGAGCAAAAGGACAAAAGTTTCATGTTCTTTTATGCATAGTAGAAAAATCCAGAAAACCTTTAGTTACTGCTTTTCCCACAAATCCAGTTTCCACACTTGTGCACTGGATTCCTTGGGCTGTGATTAAAAGTGAACTAACTACAAATCTACTGGCTGACAACACCAAAGATTATTTTGCTCCCAGCTTTGGAGCCAGAAAGTTTGATATTGATGACCTTGATCTCATGAGACACAGAATACTCTTCCATGGACCCCACTAAGTATGAAGGCCTAGGGAAGTCATATTTCACTCTCCAAAATCGTCATATTGGGGGCTGAGGATGTTGTTATTTATTATGTTGTAAAAGTCATGTAATATTGACAAAGAGTGCTATAGCCTAAAATGAAAACCTCCCTACTTAGATGATCCAAATGTTATCACATGTAACTCATGTTCAAATATCACAGATAATTGCCTGAAATTGTGTGAAAAGAAGAACAATACAACAACAAGTTACAGCTTTGTTCTGTGCCCCATTAGGAAACACAGTTTCGCCAAGATAAAGACTTACTGGTGCTTTCAGTACCACAGGAATAATAATGTGGATTGAACTCTTGTGTCACACTGTTATCACATCCTGCAGGACATTCTCTATTAGTGAATGTTAAAGATTTTTCCATCCTCTTTCTTCTATAACTTCATTATTTAACATCCCAATGATTTTATGAATGGATCTCTAACTTGTTTTTTTTTTTAATTGGTTCCTAGGCATTTTGTTTTAAAGTTGTGACTGGAATTCACTCCTGACTTCTTTCTTAGGAAGTTTGTCACTTTTACACAAAAAATCTACTGACTTTTGTCTGTTGACTTTATATAGTGCTCTTGGTTTATATCCTGTCTTTTGGTGATAGAATTTTTAGGAATAAAAGTTTCTGATTGAATTCTGAGAGTGTTTAAGATTAAGAATGTGTTGTGCTCATTTGGCTTTTTGCATTTTTTCTCAGTCAGGTTTGTGCATTTCTCTGAATAAGAGTGAGATTGGACATTCTCTCATTTCAGAATTATGAAGTAGTGCTCTGTTTTTTCCTACTTAGTATAATTATAAGAATGTGTCTCTCAGCTGGGCGGTGGTGGCGCACGCCTTTAATCCCAGCACTCGGGAGGCAGAGGCAGGCGGATCTCTGTGAGTTCGAGACCAGCCTGGTCTACAGAGCTAGTTCCAGGACAGGCTCCAAAACCACTGAGAAACCCTGTCTCGAAAAACCAAAAAAAAAAAAAAAAAGAAAAAAAAAAAGAATGTGTCTCTCATTTATAATTTTGTTTTTTGCTTTAAATTATTTTGTAGTGTTATTAAAAATTTCTTTCAGAAACCCATCTTTGTTTCATTGTTGTTTTTTTAATCCCATTTTAACTGTCTTGTCAATCAATTACAACACTGTCAAAGAGAAAAACAATAAAAAAAGCCTGTCTGAGAATTGTCCAGATCTATCATTCTCTCATTCTCCACAACCTCTGTTGCTAAAAGGCCCCTGGACTCTGGATCAGTAATGAAGTTTCATGGATAGGGACCTAGATCTTTGGTTCTTGAGCTGACACCCACACAGCTTCCCTAGCTCTCTGGAAATGCTTCAGGGACATGAAGTTGTGAAGCCTCTCTTGTATACTCTCTCATTTCGAATTGAAGTCAGCAGACCTTTCTGAAATTTGCCACCCAGGACCTTTGTATGTGTATAGGATGGCCATTAATCCAAGGTTTATTCAACTCCTTCACAGCCTTCTTAACCTCCTCATCCATCATCAAGGAGAAAATCGACATAATACATCCCACCATGTGAACTCTCAGGTTGTTGAAGACATTCATCTCAACTAGTACTTGGGTTTCACATCAGTGAAGACTTTCTCAAAGTACCCATCACATTGCTCCTGTGCCTCCATGTCATTCCAGAACAGTGTGAGCCATCAGCTGTCTGTGCACTGTTTGGAGATTTATTTGATGTTTTCAATCAAGATGGTCTTGCTAAGGGTCAACATACTTTGTAATCAAAAACCATCTGTCTCCTTGATGACATGCTCCAATTTTGAAAGAAAAGGAATAGTTGAAATTGTCTCTCTTGGTATTGACAATACAAACCATGTATTCTTCCTTTTTCCAGCAGAACCTGCATACAGGACTGCACATGCCAGTTAATGTATCGTACATTCGTAACTATACTAAGGAAACATCCTTCTGCTGCTGGCTCATTCAGGGACTTATCCTGAGTTTAAATGAGTGTGCTATACTTACCAAGATGATGACAGGATTTCTGCTTCTGAAGCACTTTGTGCTGATTTGGAGTTAATATTTGTGGTTTTGAGCCATGCTTTCATTCCTGCATAGAAAACAATTTGGTTACAGTTTACACTCCTCTTATTCTATTCTTAGATTTCATTTTCAAGAATTAGGAGGTCCTTGTGTTAATCAAGACAATTCATCTCTCATCTCTGTATTTTTTCCTTTTGAATCTTTATTTTGATATCTGGATAATCCTGTCTCCCCAAATGAAGTCTGGTTGTATTCCTTTCTTTTCTTTTGCATGGAACAGTTCCAGGGGTGTTAATGTTATTTCTTCATTAAAGGGTCACCATAATTCTGCCAAATACCTTGTAATTCACTTTTTTAAAAATATTTGTATTATAATTTTGAAATGTTGTACAATAAAAAACTGAAAATATTTTTTTTTACTCCCATCCCAGAAAGAGAATTAAGATTAATGAAAGCATTCGGTCTCCAAATAAAGTCAGGTAGAGAACAGAGTGTCTTCCACCAGGGAGGGTTGTTGGAGGAGGGATGCTCCATGTTTCCAAGCTTCGAGAGATCTGTCAGAGCATGGTAGATTGCAACATCTGACCAAGAGGGCCTCCCAGCATCTATCTAGGTTTGTCTTATAACACTGTAGTTCAAAGTCAATGTGTACACATTTGGAACTTTTGGTGACTCATTTTCTTTATGACTGCCTTGGCCCATTAATTCAGCACTGTTCAGATTCTAATGTAATAGTTTTTACCATATGTGGTGATATATTTTGTGCATTAACAAATAAAGCTTGCCTGAATATCAGAGTGCAGAATTAGCCACAATTGTTAACCACAGAGGCTAGACATTAGTGGCACACACCTTTAATTCCAGCTTTTGGGAACACAGAGGCAGACAGATCTCTGTTAATACAAGGCCACCCAGGGCTACACAAAATTGATTCAGTCTAAAAGAAAAACAGCTCACACAAAAGTGATCCCAGCACTTGGTATCACATGCCTTTAACCTCAACACTAGGGAGATGGAGAGAGGAGTGATATGGCTCGGCATAGACAGGAATACAAAAGAGAAGACACAGGAGCTCAGGAATTCAATCTAAGCAGTCAGTCTGAGAATACAATGTGACGGGGTAGTCTGAAGACAGGATCACCCCTTTGATCTGAGTATTGGTAGAGGTAAGAACTCTAATGGCTGATCATTCTGCTTCTCTAATCCTTCACCTTTCATCCCTGATAGCTGACTCCAAGGTTTTATTAAGAAGGACCATTTGGAATTTGTGCTACAAGCGTAATTAAGCCAGCTTGGTTTTGGACCCCCATTCTCTCAGAAGATTTACTTTCAACATTTGACTCTCAGCACATGTGTATAGTTAACAAGTACTTGTGGTTGAATAAAAGAAACAGTTGAATATATCTTCAATCTAGTCTAAAAATATGTGTGTCATTCTTGAGAAATGGGATTGCATAAGGTTATTAATAAATGTTTATTAATTTCTATAATTTTATTGAGGATTCTTAATGTAATGGATTGTTGATTTATCTTCCTCTGCCCTAATGCTCAACTACATTGGAGTTCCTGGCTTATAGTGTTGGACATGCTGATATCTCCTTTCCTGATAGTAATTATTCATCTATTTCTCTGTTGAAAGTATGATTTTTCTGTGCTTTCCTGATTGAGATGATCTTTATTTTTCTGTGTACATGGTATTATTGTTGTATTCTCTAAAGTGCTATTTTCATCGTCATGAACAGCCGTACCTTGTGATTTTCTTGTAATGTCTTTATTTCTCCCTCAATTTAAAATACAATTTTGGTGAACTTAGCTCAGTTATTCCTGAATAATTCTGAAATAGATTGTTCCATGCTTTTTCAGTCTTTAATGATTTGAATGAGAGTTCAGGAGTCATTCTCATTTGTATGTCTTTATAGTTGACTTAGCATCTTACCATTGCATATTGTGACATTTATTCTGTATTTTGCATTTTTTTTGCAGAATAAGTACAATCTATGACATGGAAAGATAACTCTCCAGTGATCGCTATCTAGGTAGCTAAATGCCTTTTTTTCATTTACTATTTTTTCTAAATATGATTTTTTTCCTATTATTTCTTTATTCAATATACTCAATGTCTTTAGTTTTTTCAGCTCTTCTATATCTTATGCTTCTTAGTATTTGTGTCTTCATCATATGCTAGAATTCTTTGACATTATAATCATTATATATTTTTTAACCAATGATGTTTCAAAGCTATGTTTTTTTTTTCAATTTCAGTCTTCATACAGGATATACTTTCCTCCATTTTATTGAGTCTTATGGATTTTTTTTTGTTCTGTGTGAAAGGAAAAGTATAGGCTCAGGACCCAAAAGATTAGTTCTCAGCACAAAGCATATGTTTGTTTTTCCTGGATGAGCAGAAGGCAAGGAATAAGAGAAAAGGCAGAATATAGAGGAAGAGTGGGAATGGGATTGT
This sequence comes from Microtus obscurus, assembly GCA_963919715.1. Lineage (NCBI taxonomy): Eukaryota > Metazoa > Chordata > Mammalia > Rodentia > Cricetidae > Microtus > Microtus obscurus. Next base: position 36,406,359 of record CAWTZC010000501.1, on the reverse strand, counting down.
AACCCTGGAAAGGGGGTAGGAGTATTTTTCATGGATTAAATAGGACTGCATGTAAATAAAAAGAGACAGATATAGCACATAGGAATATGATAGTTTTATGAAGGCAGAAACCCAGTGATAGGATAAGATGTTTAATTTTAGTGGGTATGTTAATTAGGTGAGCCAATGAGGACTTTGATTGATGGATTTTGATGAGGGGGGAGGGAAATGGGAGGCAGTAGCGGGGAAGAGACAGAAATCATAAGTAAATAAATAAATAAATAAATAAATAGAAAAAAAAAGAAAAGTGAAAAAAAAAGTTGGACCTTAATAGCCTCCAAATGAAGGATTGTCCATATAAGCAAATAGACCTCGTGTCTTGCTTCAGGAATGTAATCTAATAGTTTTAACAGAGATAGAGGCAAATGGGGAGAAAGGGCAAGGCCTACCAGAGCCACATGCTTGTATTTATAGGTGTCCCTTCACTGTGTGCTGTATTTGATACACTGAAATTTTACTAACATTTTAATTGTGATTTTCCCTTTTTCACTTATTCTGCCATGTTGCTGATTATTTTATCCATCTTGTTTTTGTTTTCCTATATTTTACTAGCCTTTCTCAGTACATCCTTGGCTGAATAAATATTTTCTTTGTATCTGTTGTGGTAATTAACTACTTTATGAATATGTTTTTAAATCATCACTCAATATTTTACCCATTTCTGATCTTTGAGTTGAATCCTTGAGTGAATTAAGATTCTTTGGTGTTGAAATTGGAGCGGCGGGGTTGTGTCCCCAACACCCCGGCCACTTGGATAGCTTATGCCCGAAATAACAACACACAAACTCTATTCATTTAAACACTGCTTGGCCCATTAGCTTCAACCTTTAACCCATTTCTAATCATCTATGTAGCACCATGAGGTGCGCTTACCAGGAAGATTCTAGCCTACGTCCATCTTGGGTCGGAGCTTCATCGTGAGTGTGCCTCAGAGAGCAGAACTGTCCTGTCTGCCCGCGAGAGAGGAGCCTGGCGTCTCTGAGCAGAGCTGCATGATTTCTGAGCTCACTTCCTCTTCCTGTCAGCATTTTGTTCTGTTTACTCCACCCACCTATGTTCTAACCTATTAGGACCAGCCAAGCAGTTTCTTTATTTTAACCAATGAAATCAACAGATTGATATAAGACACTCCCACATCACTTTGGTATATAATTTGGTTTGATTTTTCATGATCTTATGTTTGTGTATTAAAATTCATATCTGTGGATTTAAGTACCTCTTTTCATTTATTTGAGGCTTTTCTAAATGTAGCAAACTATATTCAAGGTCTCACTGACCAGAATCAGTCTGCTTTAATGTATTTGGAAATCTTCATTAATTTTATGCAATTTGTAACAAACTTGTTCCATGACATATCTTCAAAATAGGATAAGTTTCTTAATCAGGATGTTGACATAGTTAGAATATTTTATACATGGGATAACAATATATACCCCTTAAAATTGAGCCTTATTAATTGATATGACATATAAATACTTGAAGGCAGGATTTACTGATACAATATTATATCAACATTAGAGTGAGGAAGGTGCTTTTGTCTTCACAATTGGGAATCAGATACAGAGTCTTCAGGAGGAGATGTGATCCCCAAAACAAAGACAAAACATTCCACAATTTCCTTCCTTTACATACTTAGAATCCACATATTTAGAATTTGCAAAGGCTATGTGTGTGTATATATATACATATTTCTGTATGAGTTTGCGTATTTTCCTGTGTGTGAATGTATATATATACATATATGTGTGTGTGTGTGTGTGTGTGTGTGTGTGTGTATGTATGTGGATATATGTGTATCTCTGTGGATAAGTGTACATACGTTGTATGTGAGTGTGCATGTGTGGGCATGTGTGTATGAGCATGGATGTGTGGGCATGGGAGTGCATATAATATGACAGACATAGAGAAAATTAGAAGATACTCTGTAAGAAAAGATAGCAGGAAGGGGAAGGAGAAATTGGGAAGGTTAAATACATATGTTCAAAATATATGACATACTGGAAAAAAATCTTGCATTTAAGAAAATTATGTAAAGTAAATTTAAATCAATAAAAGATTTTAAGGGGCAACAAGGTGACTCACATGACAAAGACACTTGACAGCAAGCCTGATATGAAACCTCAATTTGAGTCCCAGAACCCAAATGACAAAGATAAGATCAAGTCCAGGCTGTCCTCTAACCTCCATATCTATACCATGTCAGATGTACACCTAGAAATATACACACACATACAGACAGACACACAAATGTACAAACTCATGGTCACAGAGAAAGGTACTTAACTGACTAGAACACAATAAAAAGTTAAAGAAAAAAAAACAGAAGCAATGGACACCAGTAAGGAAGTAAAAAGCCTTCTAAAATATATAAATGCAGGGAACACTTTTCCCTAGAGCTTCCAAAATGAAATACAGCTTGTAGTCATCATCTCTTCAGTACATAGAGTCTACTGATTGACACTGGAACCCCAGAAGTATAAAAAGCTAAACACCTCATATATTCAAGAAACAGAGCTTGTGGTAACTTAGTTCTCCTTTGCAGTTTTGTATAAAACTTTCATACCAAAAAAAAAAAAAAAAGAGTCATTGAACCCATTACAGTTTGCTGAGCTCTGCAAATTTTTTCATCAGAGTTTCAGGTACACTGACTCTAAGGCAGAAGGGGGAACTGTAAAGGACCAGGGCTGTGCATGATGAAGGCAGATGGTGAGACTCTCAGAAGAGGTTTTTGTTGGAGGCTGAAGCATTGTGGGAGGATTGCTATACCACTGCAGGCAGTAATAATCTGCCAAGTCTTCAACCTGGACACTGTTGATGGTGAGCGTGAAATCTGTTTCAGATCCACTGCCTATGAAGCGTTCAGGGACCCCAGTTTCACGAGTGGATGCGTAGTAGATTAGTAGTTTAGGAGACTGCCCCGGCTTTTGCTGAAACCAATTCAACTTGTTCTTCTTGATGTTACTGCTATAAAGACTCTGACTGGCCCTGCAGCTGATAGTGATCTTCTCTCCTACTGACACAGCCAAGGAAGATGGAGACTGGGTCATTGTGATATCTGCACAGGCACCTGCAATCAGGAAAACAAATGGTCATAAGTAGTGAAAAGCACAGAATTTAATACAGATAAACTTTGTCATTTTATAGCCTCATGATGCTATATTGTCAGAGTGTATATCTTTTACAGTAGTGTAAGAAATAGTTTCCTACTGCATATTGTAAATTTCTTTTATACAAAGAAGTGACTCCAAAAAGATTATAATACATTTAAATTTCTCACCAGACACCCAGAGCAGCAGGGACATGAGGATTTGGGTCTGTGACTCCATATTGTTCCCTCTGCCTTTCTGATGTAACTCAGTTCTTACCAAAAAGGTCTGCTTTATACATTCTGAGCAGCTGGGCTCGGCTGGAGTTTCTCATGCAAAGCAGTAATCAAATACATAAAGAAATATCTGGACAGTGTATGTGAGTGACTGGTGTCAATCAGCAGGCAAAAATACAGTCATGGGTAGTGTGAGCAATCCCTGAATGAGATCAACATACTGCTCTCACAGACAGAAATCAATGAGGTGTTCTAATATCAACTTTAGGCTAAAATGCCTTACATATTTAAGTCAGTTTGCTTTTACTGCAATGTTTGGAAATTTATCTCATATTAACAGTACTAGGTATATAATAAAATAAAAATTCACAACAGCAAAAGAAACCTAGAGTAAAAAAATATAAACTAGAAAAAAGAAGGAGTGGAGACAGGAAAATAGTAAAGGAAGAGAAAGTGTGTATTGAGGCTAAATTTGTTTATCTCCCATCTTTAAATTTACACTTATACTGAAGACAATGAACAATGAGCTCCAGTTTCTTAGCTACACAAGGAACAGAGATTCAAAGCAGCTCAGAATTCACTCTATAGAAATTCTGGGGAACATTAATTTAAGATTAGAATGAGAGCTTTAATTTCAAAGCAAAGGTAAACCCAGCAGAATCTAAAAAGTATCCTTCACACAATTTCAGGGAACTGAAAGAGGACACTGAATTTTGAAAGAGGGAGTGGAACAATACAAACTAGATTTCTTCAAGTAGTTATGGCTGTAGATCAACACTGCCAAGAAAGTTCATTCCAAAAATTCATATTCTGGAGTAATCTTTAAATTAGCAGTACTAAAACTGGATAAAATGGTTCTATTGACATAGTAAACAAGCAAAAAACCTCTGTAGCAAGGGGTAAATCCATGCTAAGTCAAGTATTAATTTTCCAGAAAACAAAGACCACAATATCAGAGATGGTTGCCATCCTAAGACAATAATGTTTGAGTATGAATGAAAATCTATTGCAATAACAGAAATCAATACCATGACTGGATTTAGACTTGTGAACTCTGAAAGTTCATATAAGAAATAAATTACAAACCCAATATTTTGTGTAAAGTGTAAGAAACAGAAAAATGAAAAAGTAAACTATCATGGCAATTAGTAGAGATCATGTCTGTAATCCCAGAAAGGGAGAGACATAAAGAGCAGAACTCTGAATTTGAGGACAGCCTAGGGTACAAATTCTAGGTCAGTCTAATCTATGCACGGAGATAATCTCTAAAAATGTGCTTCATTTATCAAGGAATTACAAAACTACTCAAGTGCTTGATATCCAAAGAAAAGTAGTTAACTGACACTGAGATTTTACATTTTACATGTAAAGATATTACTTTACATAATAAAGGGTATTATTGAAAATTAAATATACATTTAAGTAAATGAATTTCACATTTATTTTGTTTTTATTATATAATTTTATACATCTACATTTTGTGTGCAAAATTTTTAATTATTTCTAATAAGCATATTCAGATCTCTTTTGTAAACGGCTTACCCCCATCATAACAGAGAGACAAGCTGTATGTTGAATAAGGAAGTTCTGAATATCAAGGTCAAGAATATGACAGATGAGAAACTGTCAAAGTGAATGTCTAAAAATTTGTGCTGTGCCCTCTAGCTTAGACAACTTTGTACTTTTTTGTTACAGCTGCAGTGACTCATATTGTGATTTTATGTCATTGACTGCTGCTTATTCAGATTGAACACATGGAAACATGGATTTTACAAATTCAAAGGCTCCTGTCTTTGTGTTTTCACAGTATGTAAAGGGAGAACATAGAGACTAAAAGGATAAAATTCCCATGTTCTTTTGTGCATAATAGAAAAAAAAACAGACAGTCCTTAGTTAGTGCTTTTGCAACAAATCAAGTTTCAGTCCTGGTGCATTAGATTCCTTGGGCTATGATTAAAAGTGAAAAAAAAGAAGTCAAGGAAGCATGGAATCTCAACAGGACAGTTGGTCTTAGATATTAACATTGTATACCTGATATTGTTTGAAAATTACATTGTATCCTGGCAACTGTATTGATCCTGACAATTGCCACTATACGCTGTTTCTGATAAAAAAAAAAGTCTGTTTGTTCTCAATAAAAAGGTCACAATCTCAGTCTTGCTATGGCCCCTCCAAAAAAAGTGAACAAACTACAAGCTCCTGACTGTAAACAACGCAGCTTAATTTGGTCTCAAGTTTGGAGCCAGAAAGTCTGATGTTGACGACTTTGATGTCATGCAACACAGTAATCCACTTCTATGGACACCACTGTGAAGAAAAGCCCATGGAAGTCATATTTCCTTCTGAAAATCATCAGAATCGAGGCTAAGATTGCCATCATACAATCTCCACATACAGTACTATAGCATAAAATGCAAATGTCCCTACTTAGATGGTCAAACTGTTATCACATCTTGTTTACCTTTACAACATCATAGAAAATTGCTTTCAATTCTTTGAGAGAAAGAACAATAGATCAGTAATTTAAAGCTGAGTTTTCTGCCCCATGGGAAACACAGCTTCCCTCAGAAAAAAAATCTTAATTGTTCTTTCTGGTCCACGATGCTCAGTATGGAGATAAGCAGTAGAAGAATAAACATTATCCAATCTCTTCAAAATAAGTAAATATTATTGAAAGTTAAGGAAGTTCCAGAGTATCTATAATCTGTGTTCTTCTGAAATTGGTTAGTGACTGCTACAAGATGTTTTGTGTCTTCTGTATTCTTCTCAGTTTGGTCTTGAGATAGAAACCAAAGTGAAAACGTAAGATCACTTCATTCAAGTAATGATTTAATATAAAATCATGAAAATGACTATAAATGATGGCAAGGCAGAACAGAAAGAACAAGAAGTGTGTGCTGCTGGACTACAAACTGGTACACTCGAGGTGAACTTCTGTGTACAGGTCCACTAGAAATATTCCTGACCATGTGTATATCACATAAAATACATATACTTCCACAACCATGTCTATGGCTACACTATTCACAATAGTCAGAATTTAAATCAACTCAGTGTCTACCAACCTATAAATGAATAATAAAAAGGGCACATATCTGCAAAGAAATTTACTCAGCTCTCCTAAAAATAGAAATCACATAAATGTATGAATTTTTATCTGTGGCTATATATGTATATCAGAAAGACTCATTATATATATAAATACAATACTTACTTATCTGTCTTTAGATTTGAAATTCAGCCAACTTCTCGTTCTACTAATAGTAGTCTTGAAATCATCTAGATCCATGATGCTTTCCTTCCTGCATATTGCATCGGTCACTGTGGCAGTTGTTGGAGAGGGTGGATTATGTGTCTAATCCTGGCACATGAGTCTCTGAGTCAGGACCTTGGAAATGTCAAGGCAATCTTGGGAAACTTAGTGAGACCAAATAATAAAAAAAAAAAAGAAAGAAAAAATGTTTTTACCAACAACCATAGTTGTCTTACAATGAGATGTTTTTGAGTATCCAAACAAGAATGTAGCCTTTATAACACCTTGACTGTAACCTGTGAGAACATGAGGAGCTGAATCAGACACCACCTGCTCACATTATAGGCATTGAGCTCATAAGTCATGCCATTATTGCTCAGAGTCTTAGCTGGGGTCATATGTGTGGATTCTAAGGAATTTTTCTAGCACCACATTTCTCCCTAACCCCATAATGACTTTCTCCATCCAGATATCTCATTTCTTATATAGTGATATTCTAATACTATTTCATCTGCTACAAAATTGATTCAGAATACTATTTCTTCTGTTTTATTGAGTATGTTGATAATTTCTTTGATCTGTGTATTGTATTTGATACATTGAAATTTTAATTCCCAGAACTTCAATTGTGTTGTTTCACCTGACTCACTATTTTCTGCTGTGTAACTGATTATTTTATCCATTTTGCTTATCTTTGCATAATATCACTAGCTTTCCTCATTACAGCCTTGAAAGAATAAATTTTTTCATTGTATCTTTTCCAGTGAGTCACCATTTTATGAGTATGTTTTTGAAATATTCACCCAGAATTTTACCTATTTCAGATCTTTGAGTTGAATCCTTGTGTGAATTATGATCCTTTGAGGGATGTCATTTTTCACTTAATATTTGTTTTTATTTTTTTCTTTTTTAATGATTTATTTTTATTTTAAGTGCGTTGTTATTTTGCATGTATGAGTGTCTGATTCTCTGGAACCGGTGTAACAGAAAATTATGAGCTACCATACGGGTGCTGAGAATTGAACCTGGGTTCTGTGGATGAGCAGTCAGTGCTCTTAACCATTGAGCTATCTCTATAGCCTGAAGATTTTTATTTTACTATGCATACAGTGCAACTTAACTTTAAAGGATCTTGAATTCCTGTGTTATAATTCATATCTCTTCGCTTAAACACCCCTTATGGTTTAGTTGAGACTCTTCTAAATTTATCTGCTTTTACCCAAGGGTTTACTGCCCAGAATTAATCAGTGAACTACTCAGTTTTAAGGCTTTGGGAGATCTCCAGAAGTTGTATGCAATCTGTATCACACTTGCTGATTAGTTAGTACATTGTTTTTACATGAAAAAAAAAACAAAATATTCCCTTCTAAAATTATCTAGCTTTACCAATTGATATAAAACGTAAATACTGAAAAGTAGCATCTGCTGTCACAAAACTATATATTCGACACTAATGTGAAGGAAAGTTTATCAGTTTTCACAACTGGAAATAAGATGTGGAGAATTCAGAGGGAGATATGGCCCCAGCAACAAGGACACGAATTATCACATTTTTTTTCATTTGCAGATCCTAAATGTGTGGATTCTGGGTTTGTAAAGTTCATGTGTGTGTGCATTATATAAATATCATGTATGTGGATATGTGCATATGTGTATTTCAGTATATGTGTTATCTGTGTATGTATATGCATATATTGGGTGAGTGTGTTTGTATTTTGACACAGACAGAGAGATAAAGGTTGAAGGAGGCCTAGGGAAAAAGATAGCAGGAAAGGGATGAAAACTGGAGGAGGTCAGTGCATATGGACAAAACATAAGAAATATTAGAAAAACATAGAATTTAAGAAAATTGTGTAAAATGAATTTACATTAATAAAATATTTTAAGGGGAAGCAAGATGACCAGATAGCAAAAAGACTTTCCACCAAACCTGAGGAAAACCTGAGCTTGATACTCAAAACCCAAATGACAAAGAGATAATCAAGTACAAGTGTCCTTCTGAGCTCTACAAACATGACATGCCACATATTCACCTAGGGACATGCATATATACAGATAGAGGTAATTAATTAACTAAAGTATAGTAAAAGTTAAAAGAATTCATGAAGAAGAAAAGAAATAGATAAAATACGCAGCAGTAAAGAAGAAAGAAATCATTCCAGAATCTGGCAAGAGCAGGAAACACTCCTTTCTAGAGCTTCCGAACTAAAATACAGGTTGCCTTGTCATCAATTAAGCTCATGGACACTTCTGATGCACATCAGAACTGCAATAGTATAAAAGATAAATATTGCATATTCAAGCAACAGAGTTTGTGATTGTGTGTTACAGAAGAAATAGAAAGGTAATGCTGAGTTTTCCTTAGCATTATCATATAAAGCTTTTTTTCCTACCAAAAGACAAGAGACATTAAGCCCATTATGTTATTCTGGGCTAAGCAAACATATATCATCAGAGTTTCCGGCACGCTGGCTCTCAGGCAGAGAGGGAATTGCAGATTAATAGTTCTTTATGGTGCAGACAGTTGTTGAGACTCTTAGAGTAGGTTTGTGTTGAAGGCTGAAGCACTAAGGATGAAGTGCAATAACGATGTTGACAGTAATAATTTCCTAGATCGTCAGCAAGCACATTGCTGGTGGTGAGAGTGAAATCTGTCTGCAATCCACTGCTTATGCAGTAATCAGGGTCCCCAGTGTTCCAAATGAATGACCTGTAGATCAGCAGTTTAGGAGAATGTCCTGTTTTCTGCTAGTAACAGGCCAAGTAGTGCTTAAGGCTTGAATAAAGACTCTGACTAGACAGGGAGCTGGTGATAACCTTCTCTCCTTCATACACAGTCATGTAGGATGGATATGGAGTCATCATAATTTCCATGTGTTTGTGGGCTTTATGGAATTAATATTGCCATTGATTTCTAGTTTTAAATCATGGTGATCTAATAAGATACATGGAGTTATTTCAAATTTTTTTTTTATTTGTTGAGGTTTGTTGTGTTACCGAGTATGTGGTCAATTTTTGAGAAGATTCCATGAGGAGCTGAGATGAAGGTATATTCTTTTATGTTCGGATGGTGCTATAGAATCTCTTTCTTCTCCTTAGTCAATAGCCTTTATAATACCAGCCCACTGGGGCATGGTCTCTTATACTTTAAAAAAGCAGCGGGAAACTGGTGCTCTCTATTGCTTCTTTCTTCTCTCTTCCCTTTCTGGCGGCTAGACTCTGTTTCCTGTTTGTGAGGAGAGGACTGTTGTTTGGGATGGTGATCTTTTAAATAAATAACCCCTTTTATTATCCATAATTCTTAACTGGTGTGGGTTTGTTTTGAGTCTTCATCTGGTGCAGAGCATTTGGGTTTAGAACCTCCTCTTTCAGCAGGCCTTAGTCTCTGTGTGGAGACAGCAGTTCATATAGAATCTCACACAGAGGCTTTCCTATGGATCATCTGCAGTTCTTTTCTCTTTACAAGCCTTGGATTGGCTTCTAGTACCCATGAACCCTTCCATTTACCTCCCACCAAGGCGCACTGCAGACATTTCAATGAGATGTGGTCTTCCCCCTTCTGAGCTAGATGTTCAGAGGCATTCTAATGATTTGTTTACATTTGCCTATTCCATTGCTCTAGAAATCTGCAGAGCACACAGTCTGTGATTTATCCTTTAGCATTGTGCTCTAAAATCAGATTTCAGACCAGCCACAGATAAATTCACATTCACCTTTGCGCCCCTCTGGGTTAGTTTTGTAGGTGGCCAGAGACACCTACTGGCAGGTAACTGCTATTGCACCTAATCCAGCAGACTGAAACCCAGGCAAGATTTCACATCCTGAATATAGAGCATAAATTGCTAATTTAAAAGAACAAGTGTGATCCTATCATAAATTTTCTAGTACAAGTCTAGGTTATCATCTGTGGAAGCAAAGTCCTATCAAAAATCTCCTAGCACAATGTCTAATTACCTTTGGATAACAGGATTGAAACTTCTGCAGGGAACTATCTCAACAATCATATAGAGATAGGTCAGGCTTCGAGTCCTAGAGACAGTCTCCAAATAAATCCAGGTAGAGAACAGGGTGTCTTTAACTGGGGAGAGGTATTAGGAGAGATATCCTCTATGATTCCAAGTTTAGAGAGTTCTGCCAGTCCATGATAGTCTGCAACCTCTGACTAACAGGGCCTCCCAGCATCTATCCAGGTTTATTTTAAAATACTAAAGTCCCAAAGATTGATGTGTATGTATTTGAAGCTGTTGTGTCCTTTAAGTAACTCATTTCCTTTTGATTGAGCACTGTTCAAATTCTAATGTAACAGATGTCAACAGAGCTATGCCAGCTTGGTGTGGGGCCTCCATTCTCTTTGTACATTTGCTTCCATCACTTGATGGTCGACGAACATGTACTGTTCTGTTAGATGTGTTTCTTCAAGAAAAAAGATAGTTGGATAGAACATTTAAACCTAGTCTAAAATATGTATTATTCTTCCTTAATTGAGGTCACATAAGAGTATTAATAAATGTTTATCATTTACTATCATTTTGAAAGGGTTTCATTGTGTTTTAGATTGTTATTTATTTTCCTTTTCCCCCTACTACTTAACTATATTGGAGTTTCTGGCTTATAGTATTGGACATACTAATATCTCTTTTCCTGATAATTATTTATCCATCCCTCTAATGACATTAACATTTTGTCTGTGTTCTCGTGATTGAGGTGGTCTTTCTTTTTTTGTGTGTGTGCATAGAATTTTAATAATGTATATGTATGTGATGCTATGAGGGTATGTTGGGGCCTAAGGTTAATGTATATGCATGGGAGACAGAGAATGAAAACTTAAGGAAGTTCCCAATCTCAAGATCAAAAACATGAAAAATGAATACCTGCCCCTATCAATGTCTAACAGGTTGGGCTGTACTCTATATCTTTGATAAACTTTGTATTTTGCTTTGTGACAGCTATGATGAGCTCAGCTTGTGCTTTGATATCACTTACTGCTGCTGTTTCAGTTTGGACACATGGAGACTGGGGACTTATAAATCCAAAGACTCCTGCAATTAAACATGTGTTTTCACAGTATGTAAGGGAAAACACAGAAACTAAAATGACAAAAATCCATTTTCTTTAATGTCTATAGGAAAAGTATGACTGTCCTTAGTTACTGCTTTTCACACAAGTCAAGTTTTTATCCCTGGTGCATTTGCTTTATCAATGGCAACTAACCACTGTGGCCATTTATGCTCTGCATTTTGAAAAAGTATAGATGTCTAAAATGCTTTCTCACTATTTAAAAGATAAGATTCCTGGTGAGGAGTAAGAGCTGCAGTTGCATGTTGGTACAGGCATAATTATTTAGAATACTTGCATTGTCTTAGGAAAATAGTTCTTGTGGGTTTTCTTCCAGGGTCCATGAAATCTCCAGGCACAAGTACTTGCCTTATTTAACAATACCAGGCATAAATACTGTCCTACTGAGCAAACCCTACATCCAAGTAGGATTTTATTGTTGTTCACTGAAAATACAAATTAGCAACTACTGCAACATTTATATCTTTCTGAATCCTTCATGGTTGTGGATCATTGACTTTAGAATCAAACAGAAATGTTGGATATTTTTCTCCCTGGGTAGCCTATATTGAAACTTACAAAGTGGATAAAGTAGTTCTCATGGAAGTGTCTTCTAAGTCAATTTCTGACAGATTCTTCAAATTCCTGTGAACAAAATTATGTGGTGTATTTAAAAGGGGTTTTATTTATTTCCAAATATTGAGATAAATCCTAGGGCAACTACAATATCAAACATTGAATTGGGAATCTCTAGGCTTATAATGCATTGTAGGTTAGATGAGTTCTCCCATATTTGGAACTGAAATTTGTGTTAGATGGTCTGTGGCTCTTAGTAGTACCATTACAACCACATTAGTGTAGCTCTATTCAAATTAATGTTTATATATGTATATTTACTCATGTATATTATATATGTAATGTCAACTAAACACAAAATTATTCATCTCCTTATAATTTTTCCAAACATCCTTAGGGTTATCTGTCCCATATCCTATCCACTCCTTCTGTATTACCTCCCTGTCTCTACATCACTTAGATCCATCTCCTATCACTTTTTCCCATTTCTCCATTTTATTTGCCTGTGTCCTAATAGCTCTGTTGTTATAACTTCTCCCTCCTCTGTGGTCCCATTCTACTTTCCTCATTTCTGAAGCAGTTCAAGGATATAAACTCACATCTAGAGATTTGTATCTAGGACCCACAAAATATGAAGTATTTGATTATGCCTTTCTGGGACAGTCATCAAGTTCCATCTATAAGCAGATATAATGGCAGGTGTAATTGCAGCTATAATGACAGATGGTGACATTAAGAGAGAAACTGTGTGAATGGATCTAACATAATCACAGAAGGCATTAGAACCTGGATATCAAATCAAAGAAAAGCAGAAAGTCTCAATATATAAAAAGGACTTGATGTAAAGCATAGTTATAGATGATGGCTTTGGAATGTTTAAAACCATGCCCAACTTATTAATTTAGATCTTGATTTGTTGCAGGAGGTCTTTCCGCCTCTCCAACCAATAGCTGCTGAAATACCAGCCCATTGGGGCGTGGTTTCTCTCCATTCAAAAAGCTTCTACTTCCTCTGCTCGCTCTCTTGACTTCCTGCTCCGCTGGCTACTAGACTCCCTTCCTGGTTGCACAGAGGGCTGTTGTCTGGGATCGTGATCTGTAAGTTTTTCCTCTTTAAATAAATACTACCCTATTAATAATAATTCCAAACTGGTGTGGCATTGTTCATGGCATACGCCTTCACTCAGCGCCCCAACGTTTGGCTTTTAGGACCCCCCCTCCGCTCGGCTGCTGGCCGCGAGTTCGGCTTGGTGTGAGCCAACCCTCCCTTCCTCAGCTGCGGCTTGCGCCTTGCGGCCGTGTGGCTTGTGCCTTTCGGCAGCCTTGTAGCTTGTGCCTTGTGCATGGAGCCAGCAGTTTTATTTAAATTATCATGCACAGGATTTTCTTGCTGCAGTTCTTTATATTTTTTTATACACCTCAGATTGACTTCAAGTCCCCACGCACCCTATCCTCTGCCTCCCCACGTGGATTTAAACTCCACAGGCCCGCGTAGTCTCTGCCTGTGTGGTTTACTCTTTTCTGAGTCATTTTTAAATCGCCCTTGCAAGTACAGCTCTTAAGTGGTGTGAACCAGATCACGTGGTTGCCGGTTGCGGAGGCTGCAACCCCTCAGGGTGACTCTGTCACGTGGAGGCATACACAACTTCCGGGTTACTCTTCTCTACCCCTGGATTCTGGGTTTATGGTTCCGTGTATGCTGTTTTTTGTTTACTTCGTGACTTAGGCCCCAGTGCCGAGTCCGAGATACACTCGGCCTTAAGGCTCATAATATCCAGAGAGGCAGGACAATCTCTGAGGCTGGCCAGGTGGTGGTGGTATACGCCTTTAATCCCAGCACATGGGAGGCAGAGAAAGGCAGATCTCTGTGAGTTCGAGGCCGACCAAGCGGTGGTGGTGCACGCCTTTAATCCCAGCACTCGGGAAGCAGAGACAGGCGGATTTCGGTGAGTTCGAGGCCAGCTGGATAATAGGTAATATGGCAGTTTTTGTTTCCAACATGACTTTCACTGTTTGGGCTACCAATACAATGGGTCTTATCATGCAAAATTTATATGACTATGAGGATAACTTTATTTACTGGTTACTATGTTTTAGTATTCTTTTGAATATTCTATCATTTAGGAAGATTATGGTACTTTCAAGAACCATACTATCTTTACTAGAAACTCATGCAGGTCAGGAGATTCAGAATTCAAAAGAGGAATTAATAAAAAGACTTGAAATGCTTGAAGAAATGATTGGAGCTGGTGAACAGAGTAATAAGTCACAAGGACAGGATATAAAGCCAACACCAGCTAATAGAACTGGCTTACCCAGGGTTTTAGTGGCATACCCTATACTTAATTCTGACAAAGCATCAACTTCTAAAGGCTCAAAGGGAGTCAGAGAAGCTAGATGGATGCCAATAGCAATGAATGATCTGAAAGAAATTAAACAAGCTGTTGTTAATTTTGGGCTGCACTCCGCATATGTAAAGGAAATGATAAGGACTTGGGCTTCTAATGCTAGAGATATTCCCTATGATTTTGACCAGTTAGTGTCTGCAGTTTTAGATAAGGGACCTTCCTTGATGTTTGGAATTTATTTCAGAGAAGAATCCAAACATATGGAACAGCAAGGAAGAGCAAAAGGTGTCGAGGTTTCCCAAGATCAAATTCTTGGTACAGGAGAATATGCTGATCCACAGGTCCAAGCTCTTTATGACGATGAAATTCTGTGTCTATGTCACCAAGCAGCTTTAAATGCTTGGAATAGGATACAAGATCCAGCAAAAAGGGTTGAATCATATATCAGAATTAGGCAGGGACAGAGAGAACCCTTTATTGACTTTTTGCAAAGATTAATTAAGGCTCTGGACATAGGGGTAACAGACCCAGAATCTAGACGAATACTTCTTGAATCTTTAGCATTTGAGAATGCAAACATAGAATGCAAAAAGATAATTGGGCCTTTAAAGTCTAGATCAGCACCTATGGATAAATGGATTCAGCATACAATGAATGTTGAGACATTTAGCTATAATGATGAATCTTGGGTAGGAGAAGCAATCTCCACAGCAATGAGGAGACATCAAACTGCCAGGTGTTTTAATTGTGGTAAATTAGGACATCTGAAAAGGGATTGCAGGCACAGAATTTCTAGGAATAATATCTCCTCTGGGAATGACAAAAATAGGGGACCTAGGCCTTCAGGTATATGTAGGAGATGTGGTAAAGGCTGTCATTTGTCCAACGAATGCAGGTCAACAACAGACAAACAAGGCAACCCTATACCATCGGGAAACTCCTTGAGGGGCCTCTCGCAGGCCCCGAAGCCAACAGTGGCCCAGTCATTCCCAGTCACAGTGGAGAAGTGCCTCACCAAGAAAATTAAAACCTCCAATTTCTGCTGTAAAAAGTAATACTGGTCTAAATGATGAATTACGTGTGGAGGATGAGTCAAAAAACCCAGTAGGACAGAGTAAACGTATATTTTGGCAGACTTCTATTAACGACCAAAGACCAAAGCTAAAAGTCTGTATAAATGGCACTTTTATTGACGGCTTATTAGACACAGGTGCGGATGTAAGTATCATTACCCCAGAATCTTGGCATTCGAATTGGCCTCTTCAAGAGGTAGATGTTCAGTTTCTGGGAATTGGAACCCTATCTCCTGTAAAACAAAGCACAAGATGGGTGGAATGCATAGGGCCTGAAGGGCAAATAGGAAGACTAAGGCCATATATAGCCAATATTGCAATAAATTTATGGGGCCGTGACCTGTTACAGCAATGGAATACCCAGATTAACATTCCTGCAGTTCCAGGAACTCATAATTCTGGGAAAGATATGATGAGGTATTATGGAAAAAGGTCACCAGCCATTCAGGCTGTACAAGAACATATAGCAAATACCAAACCTTTAAATGTACCAACAGCCCAACCTTTAAAATGGCTAACTGAGAAGCCAATATGGATCAAACGGTGGCCACTAGCTGAAGATAAATTACAGGCATTGGAACAGCTGGTGCAAGAGCAATTAGATGCTCACCATATTGAAGAATCAACCAGCCATTGGAATTCTCCTATGTTTGTTGTAAAAAAGAAATCTGGTAAATGGAGAATGGTGACAGATCTAAGAGCTGTCAACAAAGTAATTCAACCTATGGGCCCACTACAATCTGGAATTCCTTTGCCTTCTCTATTACCAAAAGGATGGCCTCTTATAGTTATTGATTTGAAAGATTGTTTTTTCACTATACCGTTACAAAAAAAGGATAGAGAAAAATTTGCCTTCACGGTGCCTACTTGTAATAATTCTCAGCCTAATAGGAGATATCAATGGACTATCCTCCCACAGGGTATGCTCAATAGTCCTACATTGTGCCAATATTTTGTAAGTAAGCCATTGGAAAGAATTCGCAAGCAATTTCCCAAGTCCATAATTTATCATTACATAGATGACATCTTATTAACAGATTCAAATAAAGATACTTTAGAAAGGATGTTTGAAGAAGTAAAGAAAGTCTTGCCTAGGTGGGGATTACAAATTGCCCCTGAAGAGATTCAAAGAGGAAATTCTATTAATTACCTAGGTTACAGAATAGGGTTAGAGAAAATTAAAACGCAAAAGGCACAAATTAGGAGAGACCGGTTAAAGACTCTTAATGACTTCCAAAGATTGTTGGGAGACATTTCCAGTCTATGACCAGCTGTTGGGATAACACCTGATCTAATAGTTCATTTAAACAAAACCTTACATGGTGATAAAGATTTGAATAGTCCAAGAAAACTGACAGCTGAAGCAGAAAAGGAACTGACAATGATTGAGGAAAAATTACAGGAAACACATGTGGATAGGGTAAACCCAAATCTTAGCTGCATCCTAGTCATATTGCCTTCCAGAATCTCTCCTACAGGGATTCTAATGCAGAGGGAAGATATTATTCTAGAGTGGATATTTATACCTAATAAACCGAGTAAAAAATTAAAAACTTATGTGGAAATAGTCTCTGAATTAATTATAAAAGGTAAGCTGAGACTTCGTCAACTAGCAGGTATAGACCCAGCAGAAATTATAGTGCCTTTTACTACTGAAGAAATAAAAAAGTTATGGGAAGACAATGAACCATGGCAAAGAGCTTGTGCTAATTTTTTGGGAGAAATTAATAGCAACTATCCCAAAGGTGGTAGACTTAACCTCATAAAGAGAACTTCTTGGATTCTTCCTAAAATTTTACGTGATGCTCCAATAACTGGAGCCCATACGTTCTTTACTGATGCAAATAAATCAGGGAAAGCAGGTTACAAGTCAGATGAATTGAGTAAGGTGGAACAAAGCCCTTATAATTATGTCCAGAAGGCAGAATTATATGCCATTCTTATGGTGCTAAGGGATTTTAAAGAACCTCTTAATATAGTTACAGATTCACAATATGCAGAAAGAGTTATCTTGCATATTGAAACCGCTGAATTTATACCAGATGACACAGAGTTGACTTCATTGTTTATCCAGGTACAAGACATAATCAGGAACAGGCTTTTCCGATGTACATAACACACATCCGGTCCCATACAGGTCTGCCTGGTCCTCTAGCACAAGGCAACGCTGAGATTGATCAATTATTGATTGGAAGCATGTTTCAGGGCTCGGAATTTCATCAAAAGCATCATGTCAATAGTAAAGGCCTAAAGAAAGAATTTTCCATTACTTGGCAACAAGCTAAGGACATTATAAAGAGATGTCCTACTTGTTCTTTCTATAATCAAACACTGTTGCCTGCAGGGGGTAACCCAAAGGGTACTAAGAGAAATGAAATCTGGCAGATGGATGTGTTCCACTTTATGGAATTTGGTAAATTAAAATATGTACACCACACCATAGACACGTATTAGGTTTTCAATGGGCTACTGCCCTGAGCTCAGAAAAGGCAGATTCAGTAATCACACATTTATTGGAAGTTATGGACATCATGGGTATACCTGCACAAATAAAGAGAGATAATGGTCCAGCATATGTATCTAAGAAAATGAAATTCTTTTTTGATTATTATAATATAAAACACATTACAGGTATACCAAATAATCCTATAGGTCAGGCAGTTATAGAAAGATCAAATCGTACTATAAAGGATATGCTGAACAAACAGAAAGGGACCGAAAATACCCCCAGAAATAGATTACATAATGCTTTATTAACCTTGAATTTTCTTATTGCTAATGAGAAGGGAACGACAGCAGCAGAAAGACATTGGATAATGGAAAAGTCTGCTGAACTAAATCAACCGATTTATTTCAAAGATGTGCTGACCTCTCAATGGAAGCCAGGAGATGTGCTACGTTGGAAAAGGGGTTTTGCTCTTGTTTCCACAGGAGAAGAAAAATTGTGGATACCATCAAAATTAATAAAGTTTCGATTTGAAGAGGAGAAACCTCTTGGAAAAGAGAAATGACAACATCCACAATGATGATATTCATACAAGTGGTAAGAAAAACATATAGAATGGGGGCAGGGTTCTGTTCTTATCTCCACAGGAAAACACTCACCTTTGAAAAATTCAAGGGACCCTGGATATTTGGATACTGACAGATGGAAAAATACCTGCCCAATAGGAAATATCAAGAAAGCTGAATGGGTGGTGTAAGTAAAACATATTAAACCATATTTCTAAATTTATAGAGCTGGTTTTGAAGTTGGACTCTGGCTCAGTCCCTCTCCAATTCCAAGCCTGTTAGTAAGAAAAAAACCCAGAGTTTCTGGAGTTTCTGTCTCATGTCAAGAGCCATGATATGGGACAGAAAGAAATATGAGTTTAGAAATCATCTTTGCTTTTCTTCATACCTATCATACCTTTCATTGAATATATCTATCATGCCTTTCATTGAACATATATATATATATATATATATATATATGCCTATATATGTCTATATGAATAATGTTTAAGTCTTTTACAATAAACAATGAGTTTTTTTCTGAAGTGACATTTGAAGTTTCCAGGAAGAAGATGGGGCCCCACAACAACAACTCTACCTGGTTGATATGACGTCATGATACTGATAGTACTACTACAAGACCTGTTTTGGGTCCCAGCTGCACAAGAAGATCCCAACATGGTTAGCTTAAATGGTGCACATCTTGTACAACATTCTGGCCAGACCTCCACAAAATACTCAGAGACTATTTGCAATTTTAAAAGACATTGATCTTGAAATTTAACCATCATTTTGCTTTCACAGGATCCCCCAGAAAGAACGTCGCCCCTATGACAGCTGGAAGTAATTCTAGAGGACAATGTCCCCTCTCCCAGTAAAGTTTGCCCCTGGGTTTAGGGACATCATTTAGGGGTTGGGAAGTTGGGAGAGGAATTTTATATGCTCAGGGATCAATTTGAAAAAAAAAAGAAAAAAAAGAGAGGGATGATGGGATAATAGATTTGTAATTGTGAGTTGCAATTTTTAGACAAATATATTGGTATTGATCCTTGTATATTGATACAAAGTTAAATTATATTGACTATTGTATGCATGCATGTTTCTACCTCTGTTTAAAATATTTTTTATGTATTGACATATATTGTATCGATATTTACCATATTGAAATGTATATTTGTACATTGTTTATATTTGGAGGTCATTATCCTCATTTGTTACACAGATGTTTATTGTCTTAGTCTTTAAGTTAGATAGATATTGAGAATTATATAGATTAATAGTCATCTAAGTTTGCCATTTATAATTAGACTAATTAGGTTATTTAGATATATAGAGATTATACTCAGTACAGATAGATGATCTTCAACCTCTTCAAAGAGCTGTAGAAAATGGCCTTTAATCTAACTCAGAGTTTTGTGGTAGTGAGACACAATTGCTCCTGCCAACACCGCTCTATTCCCGAGAGAATGTTGAGCACCAAAGACACTCCACCTGGAGCCTTTCTTTTTGACAGAACTGGCCTTGGGTCAAAGAAATGCCCATACCTCAACCACTGACAGAGATGCAGAGCGTGCATCAATGGATAAAACAGGACTGTCATATCCTGCCAAGACAGGGTAAGATAGTTTTGAAAAGTTGCTTGCCTTTGAAAATGGTATGTCAGTTATGTTAGGCCGTAGCCAAAGTTGGTTGCTTCAATGCTGCAAACGTGACTTTGGGTGATTGCCCAGGTAGCTAGTTGTCTCTGTGCTTTGTTGCATGTTTTGGAAGTTGTTTTACTGAACTTCCTAATTACCCAGGTAACATTATTTCCCTTCTCAGATCTTTGATGTGGTTGAAGACTATATAACTATAGTTACTTTTCTCTCATGACTTGGCCAAGTTATTTATTATACAAGTCCTAAGCTAGTTAGAAAAGGATATTTGTACTTATTGTATATAATTTCTTTTTTTTCTTTTCTTTTTTTATTGGAAAAAAAAAGAAATTTCTGCTTCCTCCCCACCTCCCATTTCCCTCCCACTCCTCCCTCTCCTCTTCCCCTCCCCCCACTCCTCCCCCTCCCTCTCCAGCCTGAAGAGCAGTCAGGGTTCCCTGCCCTGTGGAAAGTCCAAAGTCCTCCCCACTAAATCCTGGTCTAGGAAGGTGAACATCCAAACTGGGTAGGCTCCCACAAAGCCAGTACATGAAGTAGGATCAAAACCCGGTGCCATGGTCCTTGGCTTCTCAGCAGCCCTCATTGTCTGCCAAATTCAGAGAGTCCGGTTTTATCCCATGCTTTTTCAGTCAGAGTCCAGCTGGCCTTGGTGAGCTCCCAAAGAATCAGCCCCACTGTCTCCACGGGTGGGCGCACCCCTTGTGATCCTGACTTCTTTGCTCATATTCTCCCTCCTTCTGCTCCTCCTTGGGACTTTGGGAGCTCAGTCCAGTGCTCCAGTGTGGGTCTCTGTCTCTATCTCCATCCATCGCCAGATGAAGTTTCTATGGTGATATGCAAGATATTCATCATTATGGCTATAGGATAGATTCATTTCAGGTTCCCTATCCACAGCTGCCCCAGGCACTAACTGGGGACATCGCACTGGGCACCTGGGAGCCCCTCTATTTCCAAGTCTCTTGCCAACCCTAAGATGGCTCCCTTAATTAAGATGTGTGATTCTCTGCTCCCCTAACCAACCTTCTTTATCCCAATCATCCCGTTTCCCCAAGTTCCCCCCCACCCTCCCCTTCTCACATTTCTCTCCCCTTCTCCCCTTACCCCCCCCCCTCCCACCACACCCCCAAGATCCCAAATTTTTGCCCGGCAATCTGGTCTACTTCCCATAACCAGGAGGATAGCTATATGCTTTTCTTTGGGTTCACCTTCTTATTTAGTTTCTTTAGGATATCAAATTATAGACTCAGTGACCTTTATTTATCTCTAGAAACCAATTATGAGTGAGTACATCCCATTTTCATCCTTTTGGGTCTGGGTTACCTCACTCAGGATAGTGTTTTCTATTTCTATTCATTTGCATGCAAAATTTGCGAAGTCATTGTTTTTTTACCGCTGAGTGGTATTCTAATGTATATATATTCCATACTTTCTTCATCCATTCTTCCACTGAGGGGCAGCTAGGTTGTTTCCAGGTTCTGGCTATTACAAATAATGCTGCTATGAACATAGTTGAACAAATGTCCTTGTCCATATGATCGGGCATCTCGTGGGTATATTCCCAAGAGTGGCATTGCTGGGTCCATGGGTATGTTGATCCCAAATTTCCTGAGAAACCGCCACACTGCTTTCCAAAGTGGTTGCACAAGTTTTCATTCCCACCAGCAATGGATGAGGGTACCCCTTTCTCCACAGCCTCTCCAGCAAAGGCTATCATTGGTGTTTTTGATTTTAGCCATTCTGACAGGTGTAAGGTGATATCTCAATGTTGTTTTGATTTGCATTTCCCTGATCGCTAAGGAGGCTGAGTATGACCTTAAGTGCCTTTTGGCAATTTGAACTTCTTATGTTGAGAATTCTCTCTTCAGCTCAGTGCCCCTTTTTTTAATTGGGTTAATTAGCATTTTAAAGTCTATTTTCTTGAGTTCTTCATATATTTTAGAGATCAGACCTTTGTCTGTTGCGGGGTTGGTGAAGATCTTCTCCCAGTCAGTGGGTCCCCTTTTTGTCTTAGTGACAGTGTCTTTTGCTTTACAGAAGCTTCTCAGTTTCAGTAGGTCCCATTTATTCAATGTTGCCCTTAATGACTGTGCTGCTGAAGTTATACCTAGGAAGCGATCACCTGTGCCCATTTGTTGTAGGGTACTTCCCACTTTTTCTTCTATCAGATTCAGTGTGTTCAGATTGATATTGAGGTCTTTGATCCATTTGGACTTGAGTTTTGTGCTGGGTGATAGATATGGGTCTATTTTTATTCTTCAACAGGTTGACATCCAGTTGTGCCAGCACCATTTGTTGAAGATGCTTTCTTTCTTCCATTGTATACTTTTAGCACCTTTATCGAAAATGAGGTGTTCATGGGTTTGTGGGTTAAAATCTGGGTCTTCTATACGATTCCATTGGTCGACTTCTCTATTTTTATGCCAATACCACCCTATTTTCATTACTGTAGCTCTGTAATAGAGTTTAAAGTCAGGGATGGTAATGCCTCCAGAAGTTCCTTTATTGTATAAGATTGTTTTGGCTATCCTGGGTTTTTTGTTATTCCATATAAAGTTGATTATTGTCCTTTCAAGATCAGTGAAGAATTTTAATGGGATCTTGATGGGGATTGCATTGAATCTATAAATTGCCTTTGGTAGAATTGCCATTTTTACTATGTTGATCTTCCCAATCCAAGAGCAAGGGAGATCCTTCCATTTTCTGGAATCCTCTTCAATTTCTTTCTTCAATGCCTTAAAGTTCTTGTCAAAGAGATCCTTCACTTCTTTGGTTAGAGTTACCCCGAGATATTTTATGCTGTTTGTGGCTATCGTGAAAGGTGATGCTTCTCTGATTTCCCTCTCTGCTTCCATATCCTTTGTGTATAGGAGGGGGACTGATTATTTGGAGTTGATCTTGTATCCGGCCACATTACTAAAGGTGTTTATCAGCTGTAGGAGTTCTTCGATGGAGTTTTTGGGGTCGCTTATGTACACTCTCATATCATCTGCAAATAACGAAAGTTTAACTTCTTCCTTTCCAATTCGAGTCCCCTTGATCCCCTTATGTTGTCTTATTGCTATTGCTAAAACTTCAAGCACTATACTGAAAAGGTATGGAGAGAGTGGACAGCCTTGTCGTGTTCCTGATTTAAGTGGGATGGCTTTGAATTTCTCTCCGTTTAGTTTGATGTTAGCTGTCGGTTTGCTGTAAATAGCTTTTATTATATTTAGGTATGACCCTTGTTTCCCTAATCTCTACAAGACTTTTATCATAAAGGGATGTTGAATTTTGTCAAAAGCTTTTTCAGCATCTAATGAAATAATCATATGGTTTTTTTTTCTTTCAGTTTATTTATATGATGGATTACATTGATAGATTTTCTTATGTTGAAACAGCCTTGCATCTCTGGTATGAAGCCTACTTGATCATAATGGATAATTTTTCTAATGTGTTCTTGGATTCTGTTTGCCAGTATTTTGTTGAGGATTTTTGCGTCGATGTTCATGAGTGAGATTGGCCTGTCATTCTCTTTCTTGGTATAGTCTTTGTGTGTTTTTGGTATCAGAGTGACTGTAGCTTCATAAAATGAATTTGGCAATGACTCTTCTGTTTCTATATTGTGAAATACATTAAGGATTATAGGTATTAGGTCTTCTTGGAAGTTCTGGTAGAATTCCGCAATGAAACCGTCTGGTCCTCTGCTTTTTTTTGGAGGGGAGGTTTTTGATAACAGCTTCTAATTCTTCGCGACTGACAGGTCTATTTAGATTGTTCACCTGGTCCTGATTTAACTTTGGTATATGGTATTTATCTAAAAATATGTCCATTTCTTTTACATTTTCCAGTTTTGTGGCATACAGGCTTTTGTAGTAAGATCTAACGATTCTCTTAATTTCCTCTATGTCTGTGGTTATGTCCCCCCTTTTCATTTCTGATCTTAATTTGCAAATTCTCTCTCTGCCATTTGATTAGTTTGGATAGGGTTTATCAATCTTGTTGATTTTTTCCAGGAACCAGCTTTTTGTTTCATTGATTCTTTGGATTGTTTTCTGTGTTTCTAATTTGTTGATTTCAGCCCTCAGTTTGACTATTTCCAGTCTTCTACTCCTCCTAGGTGAGTCTGCTTCCTTTTTTTCTAGAGCTTTCAGGTGGGCTGTTAAGTCTCCAATGTATGCTTTCTCTGTTTTCTTTAAGTGGGCACTTAGGGCTATGAACTTTCCCCGTAGGACTGCTTTCAAAGTGACCCATAAGTTTGAGTATGTTGTTTCTTTATTTTCATTGAATTCAAGGAAGACTTTAATTTCTTTCTTTATTTCTTCTTTGATCCAGGTGTGGGTCAATAGTTGACTGTTCAGTTTCCATGAGTTTTTAGGCTTTCTGGGGGTAGCATTGTCTTGAATTCTAACTTTAGTCCATGGTGATCTGATAAGACACAGGTGGTTATGAATATTTTTTTGTAACTGTGGAAGTTTGCTTTGTTACCAAGGATGTGGTCAGTTTTTGAGAAGGTTCCATGAGCTGCAGAGAAGAAGGTATATTCTTTCCTATTTGGGTGGAATGTTCTATAGATGTCTGTTAAGTCCATTTGATTCATTACCTCCATTAATTCTCTTATTTCTCTGTTAGGTTTCTCTCTGATTGACCTGTCCATTGGGAAAGAGGAGTGTTGAAATCTCCTACTATTAGTGTGTGCGGTTTGATGGCAGCCTTGAGTTTTAGTAATGTTTCTTTTATGTACGTGGGTGCTTTTATGTTAGGGGCATAGATATTCAGGATTGAGACTTCATCCTGATGAATTGTTCCTGTTATGAGTATAAAATGTCCCTCTCCATCTCTTCTGAATGATTTAAGTTTGAAGTCAACTTTGTTAGAAATTAGTATGGCTACACCTGCTTGTTTCTTAGGTCCATTTGCTTGATAAACCTTTTCCCATCCCTTTACTCTAAGTAGGTGCCTGTCTTTGTGGTTGAGGTGTGTTTCTTGTAAACAGCAGAATGTTGGATCCTGTTTGCGTATCCAATCTCTTAGCCTGTGCCTTTTTATAGGTGAGTTGAGTCCATTGACATTAAGGGATATTAATGACCAGTGGTTGTTAACTCCGGTCAGTTTTTTAGTCATAGAGTTTGTGTGTTTGCCTTCTTTGAGTTGCGCTGGTGAAGGGTCTCTAGATGTTTGAGTTATTGTGGTCATTGTTGGACTCCTTGGTTTGTGATTTTCCTTCTATTACTTTCTGTAAGACTGGATTTGTAGCTACGTATTGTTTTAATTTGTTTTCATCCTGGAAAATTTTGTTTTCTCCATTTATAGTGAACGAAAGCTGATGTACTGCAGAAGCTAAGAGAACATGGACAAGCCCAGACTACTATTGTATATAATTTTGTAATAGGTTTAGAACTCTCTTACTTAAACAAAAGGGGGAGGTGTTGCGGGAGGTCTTTCTGCCCCTCCAACCAATAGCTGCTGAGATACCAGCCCATTGGGGTGTGGCTTCTCTCTATTCAATAAGCTTCTACTTCCTCAGCTTGGTCTCTTGACTTCCTGCTCCGCTGGCGACTAGACTCTCTTCCTTTTTGCGCAGAGGGCTGTTGTCTGGGATCGTGATCTGTAAGTTTTTCCCCTTTAAATAAATACTACCCTATTAATAATAATTCCAAACAGGTGTGGCTTTGCTCGTGGCATACGCCTTCATTGATTGAGCTTGTCCTGTGATCCAAAACACACAATATTTAGAAATGGATGGCTAATATGAAGGAAGCATTCCTGGACTGTTTCCAAACTACTTTTCTTCTAAGCAGCACAGCCATAAAAATTAGAAGAGTCATAAAAATTCAGTCTTATAAGCATGCTATAAAGATATTAATTAGGATTAGTATCTTAAAAATGATTAAAACATACTTTAGCACTGAGTGCTTTCTTGGACCTTCAATTCTAATTAGTTATAAGGTGTTGCATACAGGTCCTTGGGTGGAGAGGACACTGGTTGAAAAACAGACTATATAGAGAGAGGAAGCTGCTGCTTCAGACACTACCTAACATGCTGAGCTCTAAATGGAGTTTATGATTCAGGCTGAAATACTGATGGAGAGACTATAACAATTTGCAGACTGTCACATCTTCAGTATGAGTGCTCATAGTAGTGAGAATGAACTCTGTCCTAGAACCACTGCACCTGGACCAGGCAAGATGCCTGGTATATAACTAGATGAACAGATGAAGGGCCTGGCTCTGCTTTTGTCAGTATCAGGCTAAATATCTTGATATTAGAGCTCCATGTAGAAAACATTCACCTTTCAGCTGATGGTGATACTCT
This sequence comes from Microtus obscurus, assembly GCA_963919715.1. Taxonomy (NCBI): domain Eukaryota; kingdom Metazoa; phylum Chordata; class Mammalia; order Rodentia; family Cricetidae; genus Microtus; species Microtus obscurus. The sequence continues at coordinate 36,379,753 of CAWTZC010000501.1, read as the reverse complement.
CTGCTGCAGATATAAACAGGGTGGCTCTATAGTTCACCTACTTCCCTTCACAACCTATTACTCCTTTAGCCCTCAACTGAAGGAGCCTATAGGACATAGCTTCACCTAGAGTTATCAATTGGAAATAGATCCAAGCTCTGTTAAAGTATGTTTTAATTTATGCACACAATCAAATGCATATATAGAACTCCACAATGTGGTATGTAGATGGGATTGTAATTTACTATCACTTCAATTTCATTGAGTTTTTTGATAGGATGGCTGCTGATGTGAGACATGCAGCAAGAACCGTTTTGGCTGCTATTCCTATGTTTTTTCCTATGATATTTCCCCAATATCATAATAATTATTTATCTGCAACATATTGAGGTTTTAAGAATTATTTATCCACTCATCTTGTTGACCATTGTCTACAATCTGAGCATTTGCAATGGAGGTTAAGGCAGTAGAAAGAGGAATTTTCATCCAATCCATGCTAAACAGTCCATGCTACACAAGAACAGAGTCAGACATGATCTCAAATATATAACTCAAATGTATAAAAAAGGTACACACTGCTCTCTCCTAGTACATTAACATGCACAGATGATATAATTCATATGTCGTTAACAACATAATTCTCTATTCCATAATATTATTTCCCTTCTCCAATGAGGTCAAACCTACTGCTCCATATGAGAGAGTAGTTAGTACTGGCAATTAGATGAAATTAGGAAAATGTTTACCTAGAAAATAATATAATGATGAAAAACAGTTACAATTGTGAGAGCGAGGAGCCCACCAATATCTTAAAAACAAAAACTAAGTGTATAGTGTTTTCCCGATCTTAATTATGGAAACATAGGAACTAGAGTGATATCTCAGCAGTTAACAGAACTGATTGCTCTTCCAGGTACACAGGATCAATTCCCAGGACCTAAATGGCAGTTCACTACTATTTGTGACTCTAGTTCCAGGGAATTTAAAATGCTCTTCCGGCTTTGGTAGAAACTCTATGCATCAGGTACAAGACAAACATACAGGCAAAGCACCCATATACATTAAAATTAATTCATCTTAAAGTCTTGACATGGAATTATAGGCTACCAACATCTTAATTCCAGTAATTGAATCTTGTATTGAACTTTTGATTACAGAACTACAAAAATGGTAAATTTCTTTAGTTTAAGCAAGAAACTGTGGTAAATTTTTGAAGAAGAAATAACAATTACATATAGAACTTAACTACATTGTACTTCATGAATCTTAGAAGCACTGTGCTTATTAATAACCTGTGGGATGATAGAAATTTACTCATCAATGTGCCAGGCATGCTGGCTGGAAGGGAGATGAAGAAAGTATACATGGCTGTGTGGTACACACAGATGTTGAACTTCAGATGGGAGCATTGTATTAGAAAGTGAAACCTTGTGGGAGTAAAGTTGTAATGTAGCTGATAGCAATAATCTTTCAGATATTCAGCATGGACATTGCTGATGGTGATAGTGAAATCTGACCCAGATCGATTGCTTGTGAAATGGTCATGAACTCCAGATACCCATGTGGATGCCAAAAGAATCAGCAGTTTAGGGGCCTGCCTAGGTTTATGATGATGCAAAGACAAATGATTCTTTGGATATTGCTGTGAAACAGACTCTGCAAAACATCATTCTGCCTGGAGTGATAGTCGATGGAAACACTTTCCTGCTGACACAGCCATGGAGGATGGAGACTGGACCATTATGATGTCCCCAAAGCTTTCTATAATTGTGAAGAAATGACTGTCATACCTACAAACACATTCAGATATGTAATGGCATGGCCATTGATATTTAAAATGTAATTTTTAAACTCAGTATGAAAGCACACACCTTTATTCCCAGAACATGGGAGGCAGATGTAGAAAGATCTCTGTGAGACTGAGAACAGCCTGGTCCACACAGAGAATTCCAGAATAATCAGGACTATCTAGAGAAACTGTATTGCCCAAAGGAGTTTTTTATAATGAATTTAAAATATAGGGTTCATGTGAGAAAAATTGTAATAAAATTCATTTTTTGCATTTTTTATTAAAAATTTCCACCTCCTCCCCACATCCCTTTTTCCTCCCCCTCCTCCACTGCCCTCTCCCTCCCCCTCCCCTTCCCTCTCCATTCCAAAGAGCAGTCAGGGTTCCCTGCCCTGTGGGAAGTCCAAGGACCTCCCCCCTCCATCCAGGTCTGGGAAGGTGAGCATCCAAACAGGCTAGGCTCCCACAAAGCCAGTACATGCAGTAGGTTCAAAACCCAGTGCCATTGTCCTTGGCTTCTCAGCAGCCCTCATTGTCTGCCATGTTCAAAGAGTCCGGTTTCATCCCATGCTTTTTTCAGTCCCAGTCCAGCTGGCCTTGGTGAGCTCCCATTAGATCAGCCTCACTGTCTCAGTGGGTGGGTGCACCCCTTGTGGTCCTGACTTCCTTGTTCATGTTCTCCTTCCTTCTGCTCTTCATTTGTAATCAAATTCTTAATAAAAAAGATTTAGAAATTATCTCCCAATATATTCTAAAACAACATGGTCTTTCTCTGTAAAAGTATTATTACTGATGTGATTATAATACTTTTAAATTTATCAGCCAATACCAAAGCAGCAGGGACATAGAGTCCTAATAATCCCAGCTTGTGCTGCCCCTGCTTGTCTGATGCAGCTCAGTTCTCAGAGCAAAGACATTGTTTACAAAATTGAAGTAACTAGACTGACCTCTAGTGGCCCAGACAAAGCACAAAGCAAATGAGGAAGCAAACTGAATGACAGCATATGAGAGCGGTTGATGTCCATCCATAACCAATACTATCAGAGAGAGTTACCACTTACTGGGAAGAAAGGCTCAACTCTGAGCTGGCAAATCAAAAATGTCTAGATGCTCTAATGGCAGGCTTCAGTTCACAAACAAAGGCATATTTACATTACTTCATCAATCTAATTATAGAGCTACCAACCTCATTATAACAATCCTTTGGAAATAATCAACATGGTGGGCAACAAGAGGAAGCAGCATAGAGGAAGGGGAAGGAAGGATCTAAAATGTAATGAAGGAGAAATTACAGAAGGAATGAAAGGACAAGAATGGAAGAAAGGAAGGAAGAAGGACTGGAGAAAAAGAGAAGAAGATGGAAAGAAAAAAAGAAAGGAAATTAAATGAGAAGTAAAGAGAAATGAGAGGAGAGGAGTATGTAAAATTGAGAGGTAAAAAGGAAAGTCAGAAAGCAAAAGTTAAAAAAAAATTGGGCCAAGTTTTTATAACACAGAACCAAAGTATCTGAGCACCAATGTCACTCATATGCTGATGTCAATGGAGAGCACTACACATTTTTGAGTGATATCTTCTAGATTTGGTATAAATCAAACAGTCAAAGGCAGGGACACAGTTCACTGCAGGATTTATGTGGCATACTCATTTAGCTGTAGAGCTAAAAGGATCTTTAATGTCACTGTAAATGTAAGTCAAATAGAAACTGACTCTGCCCTTTCAAATATTTGAGACTGAAAAGAGAGGTATGAAACAGCAGAAAATGGGGTGACAGAGTAAAAAAGCAAGAAGAAGTGCTCAGGAAGTCATGTTGTAATCCAACACTGAAGCATAACACTGATAAACTTTTCACCATTTCCAGAAATTAATGTCCTAGATTTCAGGTGAAAATCTGTGGGTCTTGTAAATTATGACATAGACCATGAAAATTGTCAGAAATAAAAGATTATGAAAGCACATCCACAAATATTAATTGAAAAGCAGACACAGATTGAATTTAAGATGTTCAGGCAATGTGAACCTCTCTTACATTGTTGGACATCACTGCAGCCTTGATTCTAAACATGAAACACAGAGTTTGCACTATACCTGCAAAACACATCATGTAATACTATAACTAAGGCCTCATCTAAAATTTCAGAGTAGTGTATGTTGTGTTATGCATTACAGTCGTTTTGTTGACATACAAGGTTTTCTGCCCTGATAAATTCATAGTAATTTGTACACCTATCATTTTTCCTCATCATACACATATCAGTTTCATATATCTTTGAACCCTGCTGTCCTCCTCTTCTCCTTTTCTCTCCCCTCTCTCTTTATTTCTTAGATCTCTCTTTCTATTTATTCTCTATGCATAGCAGCCCTGCTTATCTTTCCCTACCTAGATATTGGTCATTCTGATTTTTATAAAAACCACTCAGGTGCTTTAGGCAGGGAAAATAAGACAGCTTTACAGAGTTAAACAAAGGCAATGTAAAAGGATGAAATACATCTTTGAATAATTATATTCCACAGCAGAAGTCCCTGTAAAAGCACTATTGGATTTATATCTAGAGGACAAAATAGCAGATTTGGAACACTAATGCTCTCACCTCAATGTCTTTCAATCATGTCATGAATCACCAAAAAAAGAGCTCCGTAGATATGATCCAATCACAGCAAAATGATCTTAGGATTTCTCAAGACCAGGGCTAAAATAAATAGATGTATTTTCTTTATAAGATAACTAGTTTTTGGTAGCTAGTTACAGCAACAGAGAATAGAATAAAGGAGAGTAAATATCAATTTCAAAGGGAAAAATGGTGTGAGGGCTCACAGAATAGGTGTAGATATCCAGGAAGTACTCAGATCCATGTGAATTTCATGGGTGCTGTCTTTTCAGAAAGACACTTCTACAGGTGGTGGTTCAAACATCATCACTGGCCTTGTGACAAGATTCTCTGAGTATTCAACTGAGAGTGCAGCCTTGATCACATCTTCACTATAGCCTCTATGACCCTGCATAGAAGACTGAGATGTACCTGGCCCAAGTTATAGGTACTATGCACTTAGGTCACTACATTTGTATTAACTTATTGTACAGTGGTATTAAACTACAGTCACTTGAAAATTTCAGAATTGTGCATCTGAAAAAAGGTACTAAGGATCACTCTCTTGAGCATTCCCATGCCACATGAAGATGATGGTGAAGTCCAAGAGACAATCATATAGAACTGTAGTTCCTAGGAAATAATCCCTAGATGATCACATCTGTGCACCATTGGGTCTTTAGAATTCAAGCAACTGCAATGGTAGAGCAACTAGGAAATAAAAAGAACCCGGGCCTTGTGTTGTGTAATCCAGCAGTGAAGGGAGTTATAAATGGGTTGTAAGTTCAGGGTCACTGGGCACTAAATAGCAATGCCAAGGTCAGCTCTGGATATATTGTGAAACTTTTCACCCAACCCACGAAATAAGATTGCACAAGGTGGAAGATGACAAGAACAGAATGTGGCAGCATTGTGGAAGATTACATAGGGAATGTTGTAAATATTGAATATGGAATAATGAACAGCAAATGAGTCTAAACCCATTGATAAGCGTCTTGATGGACACAGAGATGCAAATCAGAACTAAGCAGTAAATCAGCTCAGAAGGTAGGGTTTGTGATCCTCTGAAGAGGGACCTTTGAAATTTCAAGCAAATGAAAGTGGAAATGGGACATTAGTGTGAGGAATATCAGCTTGTGTCTGCGATACAACTAACAGTCTTCTATGTTCAAGCTCTGATTTTTTTGGGAGACTGAGGAACATTTCTAGTAAGTTTAAATTGGTTATTTGTTCAGTGTTTTAATAAAACATTGAAAGAGCCTTGAAATGAGTATCAGATAGGACTTTGTTTATTTTATATTATTTTATTTTGTTTTTCGAGACAGGGTATCTCTGTAGCTTTGGAGCCTGTCCTGGAACTAGCTCTTGTAGACCAGGCTGGTCGCAAACTCACAGAGATCTACCTGCCTGTGCCTCCCAAGTGCTGGGATTAAAGACGTGTGCCACCACCGTCCAGCTCAGACAGGACTTTCTTAAGTAAGCAAATGGGGAATTTATAAAAATACATGGTGGGACAAAAACATATAACAGTTTCAGAAATATCTGTTTCACTGCTACACTATCTTTATAAACAAGATTCTTAAAATTATATGGTTGAGACAACTGATAAGAAATGACTGAGAGTCTGAGTTTCAGTGATCAATAATTCCAGGAGATATTTTTAGCTATGGAGTTCTGTGAGAGGAACCCACTAGAAGCTGCTAACAGTATCGGGATGGAAGATCATCAACTTCCACAGGATGAATGGTGAAGGTGAAGTCTGTTTAGACCCACTGCCAATGAACGTGGCAGTAACCTATCCTGCTAACTTGAATGCTCAACATATCAGGAGTTTGGGGGCTTGCTGGTTTCTGTTGGCACTAGTATATGTGATTAAAAAGACCTATAGTGACATTCTGGTTGGATGTGCGATGATGGTCGTCTTTTTGCCTAGAGACACAGGCAAAGAAACTGGACTGTGTCAGCACAATATCTCCCATGGAATATGAAATTATAAACACACATACCTGTGTAAAGTGAATGCACCCCAATGTAAAACCATCATGTATGTGGAATCTGTAACAGAAGTCATGAACAATGCTCTGAGACATATAAAATAAAATGAAAACTTTAATTAAATTCTACAGTTTCAATGTTAAAAACACCAAGTCTTAACAGGAAAGGTTACAGTGGATGTTTTCAACATGAACCCTCGATCCTGGTACTCAGAGAACTCTCACCTACAGCAGGAGAGTAGCCGATCCCATCTCTGAAATCCTTACTGGAGGCTGCTTCTTGGGCACCAGCAAGTTGCCTTTAAATACTGCTTGGGCAATCTGCACAAAAGCTAATATCTCAATATGCAAACCAGCTCAAAAAAGCTTGAGTTGATGCTCAAGGTCACATTCTTTTATATCATCCTGTGGCAGTTAGGATTAGCAAATAATTCCCTAGAGTATTTTAATTCTAAGATATTTGTTCGTAGCCCTGTGGAAATATCACATTTTTTTTGTTGTTGTTGTTTTGATTTTTTGTTTTTTGTTTTGTTTCTTCTGGGGAGTGTGCTGTCAGTAAACTGCTTGCTGTAAAGAATGTGCATTGTAGGAGCACTATAACTCCTCAGAATATATCTTTCCAAGGGAAGGAGAAATGGGGAAGATTAGCACATATGGTCAAAATATATAATATACTGGAAAAACATTGCTTTTGAGAAAATTGTATAAAATAAATTTACATTAATAAAGATTTCAAGGGGGCATGAAGATGGCCCACATGTCAAATACACTTGAAACCAATCCTGCTGTCAAACTCGATTTGATTCTCCAGATCCTATATGACAAAAAGACAATAAAGTTCAAGTTGTTCTCTGATCTCTTCAACTAGGCAATGTCACGTATGCACCTAGAAATATGCAGATGCTTGCACACAAACACAAATACAAACTCAAATTGACACAGTAACATAATCTACTAGAAAGTAGTAGAAAGGAAAAGAAAAACCAGAAGAAACAGACATAAGTAATGAAGTAAGAAAGTCCTCTAGAATCAGAAAACGTAGGAAACAGGCTTTCCTACACATTCTGAAACAAAATACAGTTTGTCATTGTCATCACTTCAGTCCCAAGAGTGTTATGATAGAAGCCAGAAATCCAGAATTATAAAAACATAAATCCTTCATATTCAAGCAACAGAGTTTATGGCATTGTGTTACAAAGAAAGAGAAAGATAAGACTGAGTTTTCCTCTGCATTGGCACATACTGGCTTTTCATACCAAATGATATAAGAGACATTGAATCCACTATGTCTTCCTCATCTCTGGCTACATTTTGATCAGAGTTTCAGGCTCACTGGTTCTCAAGTAGAAGGGAGAAGTGTGCAGGTGCAGGACTGCATGTGGTGCAGACAGCTGCTGATACTCTGAGAAGTTTTTGTTGGAGGCTGATGCACTGTGGGAGGAACATCATAAGCTTGCATACAGTAGTAATGTCCCAGGTCTTCAGCATGGACACTGTTGATGATGAGAGTGAAATCTGTCTCAGATCCACTGCCTATGAAGCGATCAGGAACTCCAGTATCCCGAGTGGATGCATGGTAGATCAGCCGTTTAGGAGCCTTTCCTGGTTTCTGCTGGTACCAGTTCAAGTAGTTTTTCTTGCTATTACTATTGTAAAGACTCTGACTGGCCCTGCAGCTGATAGTGATCTTCTCTCCTACTGACACAGCCAAGGAAGATGGAGACTGGGTCATCACGATATCAGCACATGCACCTGCAATAAGGAATACAAAATGAAGATTCATAATATGCAAGTACAGAATATAGTAGCAGTTGAAATTTGCTATTTAATAACCTTCCAATGTCATCTTGTTACTGTATGTATATCTTACACAATTCTGTAACAAATATTATGTACTAGCACACATTGTAAATTTCTTATACACAAAGAAGTGACTCTAAAAGGATTATAACACTTTTAAATTTCTCACCAGACACCCAGAGCAGCAGGCACATGAGGACATGTGTCTGTAACTCCATCTTGCTTCTCCCGTCTATCTGATGCAGCTCAGTTCACACAGTAAAAGTCAGGTTTATAAATTCTGAGCAGCTGGGCTAGCCTAGAGGGGCCCATGCAAAGCAGTCAGCAAATATAAAAGGGCAGCATGTGTGAAACTGGTGAGAATCAACAGTAAACATAACACCACAGGCAGTATGAATGATCACTGAAAGATATCAGCTTATAGCTCTCCAACAGAATCTATTCAGTACATAGTAACAATTTTGTGTTAAAATCCAAGACATATTTAACTGCTTTGTTTGGGCAGAAACGTTTAAAAAAGGAAGCTATCTCAAGTTAACAGTATTAGGGTAATGGTAAAATATGTTGAAAAACTCACGACAGCAAAAGTAACTTAGAGTAAGAAAATATGTAGTAAAAGAATGGAAAAATGGAGTGAAGAAGAGAGGAAAAGTATACGAGAGAGAATTGAGACTAATTGGGTCCACTATCTCCCATGTGTGAAGTCACTCATGCTGAGTGAACACTGGGCTCCAGTTTCCAGATTGAAAATTAAACAGAAATATTGATCAGCCTAGAATTCACTCTGAAGAAATCCTGTGGAACATTAATTTAAAATTGACATGAGAGAAGCTTTAACCTCAAAGCAAAGGTAAACTCAGCAGGAACAAAGTAGTATTTTACCTATGACATCAGGATTCTGAAAATGGACTCTAAATTTGGGAAAATGGAAACACAATGAACTGGATTTCTTCAATTAGTCATAGCTGTAAAGCAACACTGCCACGCATGTTTATTTCAGAAATGCATATTCTAGAATAGTCTAAAAATCAGCCATATTGAAAGTAGGTGAAAATAGTCCTGTTGTAGTAATGAACATGTTAAAACCTCTCCAGAAGATGTTTTGGTCAGCCTATACCAAGTAATAATTTTATTGACACCAATAGAGCCCAACACTAGAGATTTCTGTCATTCTAAGAAAAAAATTGTTTGAGTATGAATGAAAATCAGAAGTAATAACAGAAATCACAGAACCTGCCATGACTTCAGGTTGGCAAACTCTTAAAGCATATATAAGAAGGAAATATAAATACAGTATTATATGTAAAGTACTAGAAACAGAAAAATAAATAACAAAATGTTATGACAAGAAGTTGAGATTCATCTGTAATCCCAGGACTGAAGACACATAAGTAGAAGGATTATGCCTTTGAGGCCATCATGGAGCACAAGATGTAGCCCAGTCTAATCATCCATGGAGACAATATTTCAAAAATGTGTGTGATTAATCAAGTGGTTACAAGGCAGCTCCTATCATTTCATATCCAGGTCAACATAGTTATCTGATGTTAAGGTTTTAGCATTAAGCAAAAAATATTATTGGAAACTAAATAAGCATTTAAGTAACATGAACTTCCCTTTTAATTTGCATTAATTATATAATTTCACACATCATCTTTTCATGTACATAATGTTAAATTACTTATGATAAGCATATTCATATCTCCTCTGTTTAACTGCTAACATACTGTCATAAGAGAGAAACAAGTTGTATGTGGAATAAAGAAGTTCCCAATTTTAAAGTCAAGAATATGACAGATGAGTAACTGTCCCAATCAATGTCTAATAAGTAGTGCTGTGTTCTGGATCTTTGATAAACTTTGCATTTTGCTTTGTTACAGCTGCTCGTTCACATTGGACACATGGAGACAGGGGTCTAACAAACACAGAGGCTCTCACAGTTAAAGATGTATTTTCGTACTACATAAGTGGAGAAAATGGAGACTACAAGGACAAAATTTCCATGTTTTTTAATGTGTGATAGAAAAAAAACCAACAGTCCTTAATTAGTGCTTTTTCCGCAAATCAAGTCTTCATCCTGGTACACTGGATTCCTTAGGCTGTGATTAAAAGGGAACTAACTGCAAACGTACTGGCTGAAAACAACACAGATTAATTTATTCTAATATTTGATCCATGAAATCTGATGTTGACAACTTTGAGCTCATTGGCAAAGGACCATCTTCAATGGATTCCACTATGAATGAAGCCCAGGGAAGTCACATTATATCTCAAACTCAGCAAAATGATAGAAACAGCATGGAAACTCCCTATACAGTGTTATAGCATAAAATGCAAACCTCAGTACTTAGATAGTTCAGCTGCTATCACATGTTAATTTTCTTTGAACTATCATAGAAAATTGCTTAAAATTGTGTGAGAGGAAGAACAATATACACAAAGTTACAACTAACATCTGTGCCCCATGGGAAACAATTTCACTCAAGCAAAGCTGTAAAGGAGCTTTCAGCTCAACCATGCTCAGTATAGAAATATAGAGCAGGAAAATAAAAGTCACCCAATTTCTCCTAAATAAATAGATATTATTGGAGGTAAAGAAAGTTCCCAAGCATGAATAACTTGGGTTCTTTTGAAGTTGGTTAGTGACTTCTAGACGATTGTTTGTGGCTTGTAGAGTCTCATGTTAGGCATTGAGATAGAAACCAAAGCAAAAACGTAAACTCATTTAATTTGCTTAATAAATTGGAAGGAAATCATAAAAGTGATTAAAAATGATGGAAGGACAGAACAGAAAGAGCAAACTGTGTATGGTGCTGGACAGAGTGTAGTCTGATACAGCCACTGTGAACTTCAGTATGGATGTCCACAAGAAAACAGAAAATTACCTTATGATTTAGCTATTCCTGTTCTATGTATATTCCTGAGCAAATGTACATCATCACAAAATAGATATACTTCCACACCCGTGTTTATTGCTAAACTATTCACAATGTAAGAATTTAAATCAGCCCAGTGTCTATCAACATATAAAGGGATAATAAAAAGATACTTATTTGCAAAGAAATTTATTCAACTATCTTAAAATCAGAAATCACATAAATGTGTTATTTTTTTCCCTGTGGCTGAATCTATAGTTTTGATAATGAAAAGACTCATTATGTATGCAAATGCAATATATATTTTTTGTGTTTGGGGATGGAATTCAGCTAGCTTCATCTGGTCCATGCTGATTAGTAGCTGTCTTGAAGTCTCCCATGCTCTTGATGTTTTCTATACCGCATGTCCAACGAGTAACCATGAAAGATATTTGGACATGGAGGATTAAGCTTCTAATCCTGGCACATGAGTGGTTCAGCCAAGACATTTGTAAAGTCAAGCTGATCTTAGAAAATTTATAGAGACCAAATTTAATTTTTTTGAAAAGGTGCATTGGTCTTTCAATGAGGTTATTTTGTGTACCCAGATAAGAATGCAGCCTTGACAACACATTGACTGTAACCTGGGAGAGCCTGAGGAGCGTATTCAGACAGATTACAGATGTTGAGCTCATAAGTCACTTAATTTTTGATAATTTCTTGTTTGTTATTTTTGTTTGTTTGTTTTTTGTTTTTTCGAGACAGGGTTTCTCTGTGGTTTTGGAGCCTATCCTGGAACTTGCTCTTGTAGACCAGGCTGGTCTCGAACTCACAGAGATCCACCTGTCTCTGCCTACCGAGTGCTGGGATTAAAGGCGTGCGCCACCACCGCCCAGCTGATAATTTCTTGTTAAGCATTAGGAAAATAGTACAGTACAGTTTCACTAACACCAAAACATCAAACATATGCATTTGAATGTGTTGCTAAGGATAATTTTGTTGAGGTTTCTCACTATATATCAGTAAAAACCAAAAGTCCAAAGAAGGTTCATGTACAAGTGGAAGATTTTATAGGTTAAAGTTTCTGTGATCATGGATTGTACCCTTGGACCTCCACAGTTCATGCACCTGCAATTGTGAAAACAACTAGAATATGAAAAAGGACCTGGGTGTGGTGTCATGGCATTCAGCAGTCAGGCTGAAGAGACTGGTGGGTTGTAAGTGAATTGTCATTGTGTCCTAGGTAGGGATTTCCAGGTCAGTTCAGATTATATAGTGAGACTTGATCATCTTCAATCTAAGAAGACAGCAAAAAGTAAAAGTAAGCAAGAAGAGAGTGAGGCCACATTGTGGAAGATAGTATAAAGAAAGTTATGAGTATTAGACAAAGCCTAAAGAAAAGCTAGTGAGACCCAGCCCCATTGATGAGCTTCTGTGATGGACAAAAAGATGCAGATCAAAAGCAAAACCGTACATCAGCTTCAGGAGGCTTGTTTATAATCTACTGAAGAAAGACTTTTGTAATCTCCGGCAAATAGAAGAGAAAGGTGACATTAGGTTGATGATGTCAATTTGTGTCTTTAAGACAACTAGCAGTATTCAATATTCAAACTCTTATTTGAACATTTGAGGAAAGCTTCCTATAAATTTTTAATAATCATCTATTCAATCTACTGAAAATAGTAATGGGGATCTTTATTAAGGAAGAAAATTGAAAAATTATAAATCATATATGGTGGAAAAATATACACATTAGTTTAAGATATCTCCTTTTTACAATTTCACCATTATATCAACAAAGATTTTGGAAATCCCATGTTTTACATGTGCGTGCAATGACACAGTTCAAAAACTAATGCTCAGCAAACAACAACCTCAGGAAGTTCCTTGAGCCCTGTGGGAGCTAACTTGTTGGATAAGGGAGCTTGTTGGTTCTCTGTTGCCTGGCATACTTAAACCCAAAATAATTCCACTGAAACTATATAAATTAAATCACTGCTAGGCCAATTAGCTTTAACTTCTTATTGGCTAAGTCTTACATCTTAATTTAGCCCATTTCTAGTAATCAGTGTATCATCAAGAAGCTGTGGCTTACTGGAAATGTTTCTACATGTCTGACTTTGGCAGCAGCTCAATGGCTTCTCCCTGACTCTGCCCTTCTTTCTACCTGCCTAGATTTGCTCTGCCCTGACCTGCTCTGCTATAGGCTCAAGGCAGTTCTTTATTCATCAACCAATAAAAGCAACACATATACAGATGGACCTTCCATATTATTGCTTCTGGAACTCCTTCTGCTTTTTCAGCTAATAGACTTTGAGATACCAGCCCACTTGGGTGTGGTCTCTTTTGCTTTATAAATCAGCAGCAGCCCTGCTCTATCCTCTCTATCCTCTCTCTCTCTCTCTCTCTCTCTCTCTCTCTCTCTCTCTCTCTCTCTCTCTCTTTCTTCCAGCGGGTTCTTGTCTAGGACAGTGATCTGTAAGGTTTCCCCTTAAATAACTAAGCATTTTATTAATCATAATTCCAAACTGGTATGGGATTATTTTGTGATTTACATCTACACATCATTTCTCCTTTTTTGTTAAAACAAAAATGAAGGCTTTAATTTTAACATAGTAAAACTATATATAACAAAACAGTTGACAACCAAGAATTACAGCTAAAATATCTATATCTCCTTCATCTTTTATCTTAACTAAGGAAAACTATAACTATGATTTTTTCAACACTATCAAAGGCTCCAGAAGAATATATCACCTGAGTAAACAGGAAGTACATTATAAGCAACTTCTAAAACTTTAGAATTGACAGAGACATCTCGCTGCCAGGACAGTCACCCAAAGGTCTTCTGTATCATTGGGACATCCATCTTCAGCCTACAGGCCGATAGTATCCATGAAATATTTCCACAAAGCAGGAAATTTCAAAGACAGTCCTGACCTCCTATATTGGCAGTTTGCCAGTCATTCTCTTTTGTATCCTGTAGAATGTTTAGGAACCCAGAGGAACCATTTCAACTTTAGGCAAGTTCAGCACTCATGTTCCACTGCTTGTGAAGGTATCATGTGGATTCAGTATTTGCTTTGGAGTGAAGCAGAGAAAGATCTGGCTTGTTCTCAGTGATGTCTGTTTATTCTAAATTTAGGTTTCTATTGTCCTTCTTTATCCCATGATAACATCCTATTGCTTCTTCTGCTCCTGATGACATTTAGTTTAAAGCTCCACAGTTTCTGTCCATCAACGTCCTGTTTAGGACTCCCAGCTTGGTCTTTGGACAGTGACAAATACCCTGACATTTCCCCTACTGTGAAACACAAAGCAGATAATGATGCTAGGCTTGTGTCCTTCTGGACACTCAGCATACTCAGAATTCCACCTAGGACTATAGCGTTTAAGTAAAACCTCATGTCACCTAGGAAGTGATGCTTTTACATCACCAACATTTCCCTTCTCTGTGTCACCTGAACTGGAGGTATTGACAATGTGAGGAAAAGGCAGACATTTCTTTTTCCAGGTATTTGACAGTCCGAAATGTCTCAGACCCTGTATCCTTGAATAGTTTCATTTTACTTGAAGGGACTGAGTGAGGATCAGTATTCTCCAATCAAGGACAGAAGTACACTGCAGCTTGACTGTACCCAGAAGGCCCATGTGGTAAAGCCTTAGTCTCCAGGATGTTCTATTTTTTCTGGTGAAACATGTATAATTAATTACAGGTCCGCTAGGAAGGTTTGAAGTCACTAACTCTGTGTTCTTGGGAGAACTGTGTGACTGTGATCTCCCCCTTTTTCATCTCCACAAAGTTCTTAGCTTTGCTTTAAACACTCCTGTCTCAATGCCTTACCACAGCTGCACACAGGGCCTTACTCCCATTGAGCAGAACATCCTAATGAGCAAATAGTAAACTTTTCTTCTAGTGATTGAAACAGGGAGGCACACCAGGCTTCACACTTTCAATGTAATTCAAACCAAGAGATGCTTAAGTTATTGTGAGCTGAGCACTGCAACACTCATTTCCATGGATGGTAATGTGATGATTTTCACCATTGTTTTTCCAGCTCTCTGAGCAGTGTCCCTGGGATAATGATGTTGATTGAATTCTTGTGTCACACTGTTATCACATCCTACAGGAATTCTCTATTAGTGAATGTTAAAGATTTTTCCATCCTCTGTCTTCTACAACTTCATTATTTAACATCCCAATGATTTCATGTATGGATCTTTAACTTGTTTTGTTTTTGTTTTTTTAATTGGTTCCTAGGCATTTTGTTTTGAAGTTTTGAATGAAATTCACTCCTGTTTTCTTAGGAAGTTTGTTACTTTTACACAGAAAATCTACTGACTTTTGTCTGTTGACTTTGTAGAGTGCTCTTGGTTTATACACTGCCCTTTGCTGATAGAATTTTTAGGACTAATAAATTTCTGACCAAATTCTGAGAGTCTTTATGATTAAGAATATATTGTGCTCATTTGACTTTTTGCATTTTTTCTCAGTCAGGTTTGTGCATTTCTCTGAATAAGAGTGAGATTGGACATGTGATATGGGAGTGATTTCTTATTTTTTTTAAATGTTAAATACTTTTATTATTATTTATTTATTTATTTATTTATTTAAGATTTCTGTCTTTTCCCCACGGCAGCCTCCCATTTCCCTCCCCTCCCCCAGTCAAGTCCCCCTCCCTCTTCAGCCCAAAGAGGATCAGGGTTCCCTGCCCTGTGGGAAGTCCAAGGACCACCCACCTCCATCCAGGTCTAGTAAGGTGAGCATTTAAACTGCCTAGGCTCCCACAAAGCCAATACGTGCAGTAGGATCAAAAACCCATTGCCATTGTTCTTGAGTTCTCAGTAGTCCTCCTTGTCTGCTATGTTCAGCAAGACCGGTTTTATCCCGGGCTTTTTTCAGACCCAGGCCAGCTGGCCTTGGTGAGTTCCCGATAGTATATCCCCATTGTCTCAGTGTGTGGGTGCACCCCTCGCGTTCCTGAGTTCCTTGCTCGTGCTCTCTCTCCTTCTTCTCCTGATTTAGACCTTGAGATTTCAGTCTGGTGTTCCAATGTGGGTCGCTGTCTCTGTCTCCTTTCATCGCCTGATGAAGGTTAATATTCAGGAGGATGCCTATATGTTTTTCTTTGGGTTCTCCTTCTTATTTAGCTTCTCTAAGATCACGTATTAGAGGCTCAATGTCCTTTGTTTATGTCTAGAAACCAAATATGAGTGAGTACATCCCATGTTCCTCTTTTTGGGTCTGGCTTACCTCACTCAGGATAGTGTTCTCTATTTCCATCCATTTGCCTGCAAACTTCAAGAAGTCCTTGTTTTTTATTGCTGAGTAGTACTCTAATATGTATATATTCCATACTTTCTTCATCCATTCTTCAATTGAAGGGCATCTAGGTTGTTTCCAGGTTCTGGCTATTACAAACAGTGCTGCTATGAACATAGTAGAGCATATATTTTGTTGTATGATAAGGCCTCTCTTGGGTATATTCCCAAGAGTGGTATTGCAGGATCCAGGGGTAGGTTGATCCCGAATTTCCTGAGAAACCTCCACACTGCTTTCCAAAGTGGTTGCACAAGTTTGCATTCCCACCAGCAATGGATGAGTGTACCCCTTTCTCCACACCCTCTCCAGCAAAGGCTATCATTGGTGTTTTTTATTTTTGCCATTCTGACAGGTGTAAGATGGTATCTTAAAGTTGTCTTGATTTGCATTTCCCTGATCACTAAGGAAGTTGAGCATAACCTTAGGTGTCTTTTGGCCATTTGTACTTCTTCTGTTGAGAGATCTCTGTTCAGCTCAGTGCCCCATTTTATAAATGGGTTGATTAGCCTTTTACGGTCTAGTTTCTTGAGTTCTTTATATATTTTGGAGATCAGACCTTTGTCAGTTGCGGGGTTGGTGAAGATTTTCTCCCAGTCAGTGGGTTGCCTTTCTGTCTTAGCAACAGTGTCCTTTGCTTTGCAGAAGCTTCTCAGTTTCAGTAGGTTCCATTTATTCAATGTTGCCCTTACTGTCTGTGCTGCTGGGGTTATATGTAGGAAGTGGTCTCCTGTGCCCACTTGTTGTAGAGTACTTCCCACTTTCTCCTCTATCAGGTTCAGCGTGTTCGGACTGATATTGAGGTCTTTAATCCACTTGGACTTGAATTTTGTTCATGGTGATAGATATGGATCTATTTTCATTCTTCTACATATTGTCATCCAGTTTTGCCAGCACAATTTGTTGAAGATGCTCTCTTTTTTCCATTGTATACTTTTAGTTCCTTTATCAAAAATCAGGTGTTCATAGGTTTGTGGGTTAAAGTCAGGGTCTTCTATTCGATTCCATTGGTCGACTTCTCTATTTTTATGCCAATACCAAGCTGTTTTCACTACTGTAGCTCTGTAATAGAGTTTAAAGTCAGGGATGGTAATGCCTCCAGACGTTCCTTTATTGTATAAGATTGTTTTGGCTATCCAGGGTTTTTTGTTATTCCATATAAAGTTGATTATTGTCCTTTCAAGATCAGTGAAGAATTTTAATGGGATCTTGATGGGGATTGCATTGAATCTATAAATTGCTTTTGGTAGAATTGCCATTTTTACTATGTTGATCCTCCCAATCCAAGAGCAAGGGAGATCCTTCCATTTTCTGGTGTCATCTTCAATTTCTTTCTTCAAAGACTTAAAGTTCTTGTCAAATAGATCTTTCACTTCTTTGGTTAGAGTTACCCCTAGATATTTTATGCTATTTGTGGCTATCGTGAAAGGTGATGCTTCTCTTATTTCCCTCTCTGCTTCCTTATCCTTAGTGTATAGGAAGGCCACTGACTTTTTGGAGTTGATCTTGTATCCTGCCACATTACTAAAGGCGTTTATCAGCTGTAGGAGTTCTTTGGTAGAGTTTTTGGGGTCGCTTATGTATACTATCATATCATCTGCAAATAACGAAAGCTTAACTTCTTCCTTTCTAATACGAATCCCCTTGATCCTCTTATGTTGTCTAAGTGCTATTGCTAGAACTTCAAGCACTATATTGAAGAGGTATGGAGAGAGTAGACATCCTTGTCTTGTTCCTGATTTTAGTGGGATGGCTTTGAGATTTTCTCCGTTCAATTTAATGTTAGCTGTCGGCTTGCTGTAAATAGCTTTTATTATATTTAGGTATGGCCCTTGTATCCCTATCTTTCCAAGACCTTTATCATAAAGGGGTGTTGAATTTTGTCGAATGCTTTTTCAGCATCTAATGAAATGATCATATGGTTTTTTTTCTTTCAGTTTATTTATATGGTGGATTACATTGATAGATTTGCGTATGTTAAAACAGCCCTGCATCTCTGGGATGAAGCCTACTTGATCATATGGATAATTTTTCTAATGTGTTCTTGGATTCGGTTTGCCCGTATTTTATTGAGAATTTTTGCGTAGATATTCATGAGTGAAATAGGCCTATAATTCTCTTTCTTGGTTGGGTCTTTGTGTGGTTTTGGTATCAGGGTAACTGTGGCTTCATAAAAGGAATTTGGCAATGACTTTTCTGTTTCTATATTGTGAACTACATTAAGGAGTATAGGTATTAGCTCTTCTTGGAAGTTCTGGTAGAATTCTGCATTGAAACCATCTGGTCCTGGGCTTTTTTTTGGTAGGGAGATTTTGATAACAGTTTATAGTTCTTCGCGACTAACAGGTCTATTTAGATCGTTCACCTGGTCTCGGTTTAGCTTTGGTATGTGGTACTTATCTAAAAAACTGTCCATTTCTTTTGCATTTTCCAGTTTTGTGGCATATTGGCTTTTGTAGTAAGATCTAATGATTCTCTGAATTTCCTCTGTGTCTGTGGTTATGTCCCCCTTTTCATTGCTGATCTTATTGATTTGCATGTTCTCTCTCTGTGTTTAATTAGTTTGGATAGGGTTTTGTCGATCTTGTTGATTTTCTCAAAGAACCAACTTTTTGTTTCATTGATTCTTTGGACTGTTTTCTGTGTTTCTATTTTGTTGATTTCTGCCCTTAGTTTGATTCTTTCCAGTCTTCTACTCCTCCTGGGCGTGTCTGCTTCTTTTTTTTTTCTAGAGCTTTCAGGTGTGCTATTAAGTCCTCAATGTATGCTTTCTCTGTTTTCTTAAGTGGGCACTTAGTGCTATGAACTTTCCTCTTAGCACTGCTTTCAACGTGTCCCATTGGTTTGAGTATGTTGTCTCTTTATTTTCATTAAATTCAAGGAAGACTTTAATATCTTTCTTAATTTCTTCCTTGACCCATGTGTTTCAGTAGTTGACTGTTCAGTTTCCATGAGTTTGTCGGCTTTTTGGGGGTAGCATTGTTATTGCCTTCTAGCTTTAGTCCGTGGTGATCTGATAAGACACTGGTTGACACTGATATTTTTTTGTATCTGTGCAGGTTTCCTTTGTTCCCGAGTATGTGGTCAATTTTTGAGAAGGTTCCATGAGCTGCAGAGAAGAAGGTATATTCTTTCCTTTTTGGGTGGAATGTTCTATAGATGTCAGTTAAGTCCATTTGCTTCATTACCTCCAATAATTCTCTTAATTCTCTATTAGGTTTCTGTCTGATTGACTTGTCCATTGGAGAAAGAGGTGTATTGAAGTCTCCTATTACTAGTGAGTGTGGTTTGATGTCTGCCTTGAGTTCTAGTAATATTTCTTTTACATAGGTGGGTGCTTTTATGTTAGGGGCGTAGATGTTCAGGATTGAGACTTCATCCTGATGAATTGTTCCTGTTATGAGTATAAAGTGTCCATCTCGATCTCTTCTGATTGACTTTAGTTTGAAGTCAGTTTTGTTAGAAATTAGTATGGCCACACCTGCTTTTTTCTTAGGACCATTTGTTTGAAACACCTTTTCCCAACCCTTTACTCTGAGTAGATGCCTGTCTTTGTGGTTGAGATGTGTTTCTTGCAAACAGAAGAATGTTGGGTCCTGTTTTCTTATCCAATCCCTTAGCCTGTGCCTTTTTATGGGTGAATTGAGGCCATTAATATTTTTTTTATTTATTTAAGATTTCTGTCTTTTCCCCACGGCAGCCTCCCATTTCCCTCCCCCTCCCCCAGTCAAGTCCCCCTCCCTCTTCAGCCCAAAGAGCTATCAGGGTTCCCTGCCCTGTGGGAAGTCCATGGACCACCCACCTCCATCCAGGTCTAGTAAGGTGAGCATCCAAACTGCCTAGGCTCCCACAAAGCCAATACGTGCAGTAGGATCAAAAACCCATTGCCATTGTTCTAGAGATCTCAGTAGTCCTCATTGTCTCTATGTTTTTTCCCAAGATAGTTATTAATATTAAGTGATACTAATGACCAGTGGTTGTTTACTCCGGTTATTATTATTGGTTTTGGTAGTAGCGTTTGTGTGTCTCCCTTCTTTGAGGTGTGCCTGTGAAGGTTCGCTAGACGCCTGAGTTATTGTAGGCAGTGTTGGCAATGCTGGATTCCTTAGGTTGTGATTTTCCTTCTATTATTTTCTGTAGGGCTGGGTTTGTGGCTACATATTGTTTAAATTTGTTCTTATCTTGGAAAGTCTTGTTTTCTCCATTGATAGTGAACAGTAGCTTGGCTGGGTATAGTAGTTTGGGTTTGCATCCATGATCCCTTAGTTTTTGCAGAACCTCTATCCAGGACCTTCTGGCTTTCATAGTTTCCATAGAGAAGTCAGGTGTAACTCTGATTGGTTTACCTTTATAAGTTACTTGCCCCTTTTCCTTTGCAGCTCTTAATATTCTTTCTTTAACCTGTATATTTTGTGTTTTGATTATTATATGGCGAGGGGATGTTTTTCTTTGATCCAGTCTGTTTGGTGTTCTGTATGCTTCTTGAATATTCAAAGGAATATCTTTCTTTATGTTGGGAAAGTTTTCTTCCATAATTTTGTTAAGAATATTTTCTGGGCCTTTGAGCTGTGACTCTTCTCCTTCTTCTATTCATATTATTCTTATGTTTGGTCTTTTTATTGTGTCCCATATTTCCTGAATGTTTTGTGATGAGTATTTGTTGGCTTTGCTGTTTTCTTTGATCAGTGCGTTTATTTTCTCTATGGTGTCCTCAGAATCTGAGATTCTTTCTTCTATCTCTTGTATTCTATTGATTATGCTTGTTTCTGTAGACTCTGCTCATTGACTTAGATTTTCCATATCCAGCTGGTCCTCAGTCTGTGTTTTCTTCCTTGCTTCCATTTCAGTTTTCAATTCTTGAACTGTTTCCCCCAGGGTCTCATGTACGTATTTACTCATTTCTTCAATCTTTTTACTCATTTCTTCAAACTTTTTGTCGTACTTCTCCTCTATTTCTATAAAGGTGTTTTTTACATGTTGTTTAAGGGACTCTATTGCTTTCATAAAGTCATTTTTTTCCACTTTTTCTGTGTTAGGGTGTTCAAGTCCTTCTGTTGTGAGATCATTGGGTTCTGGTGTTTTCATGTTGCTTTTCAGATTGTTGGGTGAATTCTTGCCTTGGCACCTGCCCATCTCATCCTATCGATGCTGTCTAATGTGTCTTTTAATGCAGGAACGGGTTTTCCTGCTGGCCAGGGGCCCTGCTTACAAAATGCCTTCTCCCCGTTTCTTGCATCCCGCCACTGGCCAAGATCTCTTTCACTACTCAGAAGGGTCTTCAGGACCAGGACCAGGCTCCTGGTTTGCCCAGGACCTCGCCAAGTATAGGCCTACCCCTCTGCAGGCCAGCCACCAAAACAGAGGAACTCGCTGTGCCCTCTGCTCTGAGCTCCCTATCCAGTGCCCAAGCAGGTTATATTTGGTGGTCCCACGCCCAGCGGAAGGGGGGGAGCGAAGGACGACACTGGGCAAAATCTGGGATATGCCAGGGAGAGAGAGGTCTCAGCGAGGAAGAGCAGCCCCAGCAGAGGGTAGCAGCCCTCGCAGGCTAACCAGGCTAACCGGGGGGTCAAGGTGATCGGGGAGTGCCCCCGCTCCGTTTCCTATGTCCAGCCCCGGGGCAAAAACACTCTCCCTATACAGGGTGGTCTTCAGGGATATGACTAGGCTCACCGTTCGCCGCCCTGTGGTCCTCCTCTGCTCACTGGTGTCTGCAGGTCTCTGCCCTGTCTGCTGCGCGCCCTTGTTCCGCCACGTCTGCTGCTGCTGCTGCACGCCGGGGTTCTGCAGCGTCTGCTGCGCGCTGGGGGGCGGGTTCTGCCGTGTCTGCTCAAGTGATTTCTCATTAATAAAGAAACTGCCTGAGCTCATTGATAGGCCAACCTTTAGGTGGGTGGAGTAAACAAAACAGGATTCTGGGAGAAAGAAGCTGAGTCAGGAGTCGTCGCCACGATTTTCCTACCAGAGGCAGAGCCAGGCTAGAATCTCCCCAGTAAGCACAATTTGGGGTGCTACACACCTTATAAAAAATGGGCTAGTCCAGGTGCAAGAGCTAGCCAATAAGAGGCAGGAACTAATGGGCCAGGCAATGTTTAAAAGAATACAGTTTCCGTGTAATTATTTCGGGGCATAAGCTAAGCCATGCGGGCAGCTGGGTGGTGGGGAAACAGCCCTGTTGCCCCTATTTCAACAGACATGTGCCCTTCTCTCATTTCAGAATTATGAAAGAGTGCTCTGTTTTTTCCTACTTAGTATAATTATAAGAATATTTCTCTCATTTATAATTTTGATTTTTGCTTTAAATTATTTTGCAGTGTTATTACAAATTTTTTTCAAAAACCCATCTTTGTTTCATTTTTGTTTTTTTAAGTCCCATTTTTAACTGGCTTGTCAATCAATTACAACACTGTTTAACAGACTAACAATAAAAACAGCCTCTGTGAGAATTGTCCAGATCTATCATTCTCTCATTCTCCACAACCTCTATTGCTAAAAATCTCTTGGACATTGGAACAGCAATGCAGTTCCATGGATTGGGACCTAGATCTATGTTTCTTGACCTGACACCCACACAGCTTCCATAGCTCTCTGGAGATGCTTCAGGGACATGAAGTTACACAAGCCTCTTATGTCTACTGTTTCACTTTGAATTGAAGACAGCAGACCTTTCTGAAATTTGCCACCCAGGACCTTTGTATGTGTATTAGTAATTTACTGCCTATTAACCCAAGGTTTATTCAACTCCTTCACAGCCTTCTTAACATCCTCATCCATCATCAAAGAGAAATTCGACATAATCCAACCCACCAAGTGAACTCTCAGGTTATTGAAGACATTTATCTCAACTAGTACTTGCGTTTAACATCAGTGAAGACTTCCTCAAAGAACCTATCACATTGCTCCTGTGCCTCCATTTCATTCCAGAACAGTGTGAGCCATCAGCTGTCTGTGCACTGTTTGGAGATTTATTTGATATTTTCAATCAAGATGGTCTTCCTAAGGGTCAGCATACTGTGTAATCAAAAAACATCTGTCTCCTTGATGACATGCTCCAATTTTGAAAGAAGATGTTTAGTTGACATTGTCTCTCTCGGTACTGACAATAGAAACCATGTATTCTTCCTTTTTCCAGCAGAACCTGCATACAGGGCTGCACATGCCAGTTAATATGTCCTACATTCGTAACTATATCCAGGAAACATCCTTATACTGCTGGTTCATTCTGGCATTTATACTGAGTTTAAATGAGTGTTCTATACTTACCAAGATGATGACAGGATTTCTGTTCTAAAGCACTTTGTGCTGAATTGGAGTTAATATTTTTGGGTTTGAGCCACCCCTTCATTCCTGCATAAAAAATAATTTGGTTACAGTTTACACTTCTGTTAATGTAATCTTAGATAACTTTTGCAAGAATTAGGAGGTCCTTATGTTAATCAGGAAAATTTGGATCTCATCTCTGTATTTTTTCTTTTTGAATCTTTATTTTGATATCTAGATAATTCTATCTCCCTACATGAAGTCTGGTTGTATTCCTTTCTTTTCTTTCGATGGAACAGTTCCAGGGGTGTTAATGTTATTTCTTCATTAAAAGGTCACCAAAATTATGCCAAATACCTTGTGCTTGACTTTTTAAATTGATATGTGTATTAGAGTTTTAAAATTTTGTACAATAAAAAATCGAAAAAAAATTTTTACACCCATCCCAGAAAGAAAATAAAGATTAATGGAGGCATTTGAAACTAAAGACAGTCTCCAAACAAGGTCAGATATAGAACAGAATGTCTTCCACCAGGGAGGGTTGTTGGGGGAGGTATTGTCCATGTATCCAAGCTTCAAGAGATCTCTCAGAGCATGGTAGATTGCAACATCTGACCAAGAGGGCCTCCCAGCATCTATCTAGGTTTGTCTAATAACATCGTATTACGAAGTCAATGTGTACACATTTGGAACTTTTGGTGACTCATTTTCTTTATGGCTGCCTTGGCCCATTAATTCAGCACTGTTCAGATTCTAATTAATAGTTTTTACCATATGTGGTGATATTTTTTATGCATTATCAAATAAAGCTTGCCTGAATATCAGAGAGCAGAATTAGCCACAATTGTTAACCACAGAGGCTAGACATTGTTGGCATACACCTTTAATTCCAGCTTTTGGGAACACAGAGGCAGACAGATCTCTGTTAATACAAGGCCACCCAGGGCTACACAAAATTGATTCAGTCTAAAAGAAAAATAGCTCACAAAAAAAGTGATCCCAGCACTTGGTATCACATGCCTTTAATCTCAACATTAGGGAGGTGGAGACAGGAGTGATATGGCTCGGCATAGAGAGGAATACAAAGAGAGGAGACAGGAGCTCAGGAATTCCATCTGAGCAGTCAGGATGAACAGTAAGTCTGAGAATACAGTCTGAAGAGGGAGTCTAAGGACAGGATCACCCTTATGATCTGAGTGTTGATAGAAGTAAGAACTCTAATGGTTGGCCATTCTGATTCTCTTATCCTTCACATTTCATCCCTGATAGCTGACTCCAAGGTTTTATTAATTAAGACCATTTGGAATTTGTGCTACAAGCATAAATCCCTCAGCTCGGTTTTGGACCCCCATTCTCTTGGAAGATTTACTTCCAACATTTGACTCTCAGCACATGTTTATTGTTAAAAGGTAGTTGTGGTTGAATAAAAGAAACAGTTGGATATATTTTCAATCTAGTCTGAAAATATGTGTGTCATTCTTGAGAAATGGGATTGCATAAGGTTATTAATAAATGTTTATTAATTGCTATCATTTTCTTCAGGATTCTTAATGTAATAAATTGTTGATTTATCTTCCTCTACCTTAACCCTCAACTACATTGGAGTTCTTGGCTTATAGTGTTGGACATGCTGATATCTCCTTTCCTGATAATAATTATTCATCTAGTTCTCTGTTGAAAGTAGGATTTTTCTGTGCTCTCCTGATTGAGATGATCTTTATATTTCTATGTAAATAGTATTACGGCCGTATTCTCTAATGTATTATTTTCTAGGAATTAAATGCCGTATATTGTGATTTTCTTGTAATGTCTTTATTTCTCCCTCAATTTAAAATACAATTTGGATGAACTTAGCTCAATTATTCCTGTATATTTCTATCTTTCTTTCTTTCTTTCTTTTCTTTTTTTTTTTTTTTGAATTTTTGAGACAGGGTTTCTCCGTAGCTTTTTGTGATTCCTGTCCTGGAACTAGCTCTTTTATTGGAAAAAAAAGAAATTTCTGCCTCCTCCCCACCTCCCATTTCCCTCGCCCTCCTCCCCGCCTCACCCCACTCCTCCCCCTCCATCTCCAGCATGAAGAGCAGACAGGGTTCCTTGCACTGTCGAAAGTGCAAAGTCCTCCCCCCTCATCCTGGTCTAGGAAGGTGAACATCCAAACTGGGTAGGCTCCCACAAAGCCAGAACATGAAGTAGGATCAAAACCCGGTGCCATTGTCCTTGGCTTCTCAGCAGCCATCATTGTCCGCCAAATTCAGAGAGTAAGGTTTTATCCCATGCTTTTTCAGTCACAGTCCAGCTGGCCTTGGTGACCTCCCAATGGATTAGCCCTACTGTCTCCATGGGTGGGTGCACCCCTTGTGGTCCTGACTTCTTTGATCATATTCTCCCTCCTTCTGCTCCTCATTGGAACATTGGGAGCTCAGTCTGGTGCTCCAGTGTGGGTCTCTGTCTCTATCTCCATCCATTGCCAGATGAAGTTTCTATGGTGATATGCAAGATATTCATCAGTATGGCTATAGCATAGAGTCATTTCAGGTTCCCTATCCTCAGCTGCCCCAGGAACTAACTGGGGACATTGCCTTGGGCCCCTGGAAGCCCCTCTAGGTCCAAGTCTATTGCCAAACCTAAGATGGCTCCCTTAATTAGGATGTGTGCTTCCCTGCTCCCTTAACCAACCTTCCTTTATCCCAATCATCCCGTTTCCCTAAGTTCCCCCCAACCTCCCCTTCTGACATTTCTCTCCCCTTCTCCCCTTACCCCCTACCACCACACCCCCAAGATCCCAATTTTTGCCCGGCAATCTTGTCTACTTCCCATAACCGGGAGATTAGCTATATGTTTTTCATTGGGTTCACCTTCTTATTTAGATTCTTTAGGATATCAAATTATAAACTCATTTACCTTTATTTATCTCTAGAAACCAATTATGAGTGAGTACATCCTATGTTCATCCTTTTGGGTCTGGGTTACCTCACTCAGGATAGTGTTTTCTATTTCCATCCATTTGCATGCAAAATTCGCGAAGTCATTGTTTTTTACCGCTGAGTAGTATTCTAATGTGTATATATTCCATACTTTCTTCATCCTTTCTTCCATTGAAGGGCATCTAGGTTGTTTCCAGTTTCTGGCTATTACAAATAATGCTGCTATGAACATAGTTGAACAAATGTCCTTGTCATATGATCAGGCATCTCTTGGGTATATTCCCAAGAGTGGGATTGCTGGGTCCATGGGTAGGTTGATCTTGAATTTCCTGAGAGACCGCCACACTGCTTTCCAAAGTGGTTGCACAAGTTTACATTCCCACCAGCAATGGATGAGGGTACTCCTTTATCCACAGCCTCTCCAGCAAAGGCTATCATTGGTGTTTTTGATTTTATCCATTCTGACAGGTGTAAGATGATATCTCAATGTTGTTTTGATTTGCATTTCCCTGATCGCTAAGGAGGCTGAGCACGACCTTAAGTGCCTTTTGGCCATTTGAACTTCTTCTGGTGGGAATTCTCTCTTCAGATCAGTGCCCCATTTTTTAATTGGGTTAATTAGCATTTTAAAGTCTATTTTCTTGAGTTCTTTATATATTTTGGAGATCAGACCTTTGTCTGTTGCGGGGTTGGTGAAGATCTTCTCCCAGTCAGTGGGTTGCCTTTTTGTCTTAGTGACAGTGTCCTTTGCTTTACAGAAGCTTCTCAGTTTCAGTAGGTCCCATTTATTCAGTGTTGCCCTTAATGACTGTGCTGCTAGGGTTAGAAGCTGTTATCAAAAACCTCCCTACAAAAAAAAAAGCCCAGGACCGGATGGTTTCAATGCGGAATTCTACCAGAACTTCCAAGAAAACCTAATACCTGTACTCCTTAATTTATTTCACAACATAGAAACAGAAGAGTCATTGCCAAATTCCTTCTATGAAGCTACAGTCACTCTGGTAACAAAACCACACAAAGACTCAACCAAGAAAGGGAATTACAGGCAATCTCACTCATGAACATCAATGCAAAAATCCTCCACAAAATACTGGCAAACCGAATCCAAGAACACATTAGAAAAATTGTCCATTATGATCAAGTAGGCTTCATCCCAGAGATGCAGGGCTGGTTCAACATACGAAAATCTATCAATGTAATCCATCATATAAATAAACTGAAAGAAAAAAACCATATGATCATTTCATTAGATGCTGGAAAAGCTTTTGACAAAATTCAACATCCCTTTATGATAAAAGTCTTGTAGAGATTAGGGATACAAGGGTCATACCCAAATATAATAAAAGCTATTTACAGCCAACTGACAGCTAACATAATACTAAACGGAGAGAAACTCAAAGCCATCCCACTTAAATCAGGAACACGACAAGGATGTCCACTCTCTCTATACCTCTTCAATATAGTGCTTGAAGTTTTAGCAATAAGACAACATAAAAGGATCAAGGGGATTCGAATTGGCAAGGAAGAAGTTAAACTTTCGTATTTGCAGATGATATGATAGTGTATGTAAGCGACCCCAAAAACTCCACGAAAGAACTCCTTCAGCTGATAAACACCTTTAGTAATGTGGCCGGATACAAGATCAACTCCAAAAATCAGTCGCCCTCTTATACACAAAGGATATGGAAGCAGAGAGGGAAATCAGAGAAACATCACCTTTCATGATAGCCACAAACAGCATAAAATATCTCGGGGTTATTCTAACTAAAGAATTGAAAGATCTATTTGACAAGAACTTTAAGGCATTGAAGAAAGAAATTGAAGAGGATACCAGAAAATGGAAGGATCACTCTTGCTCTTGAATTGGGAGGATCAACATAATAAAAATGGCAATCCTACCAAAGGCAATTTATAGATTCAATGCAATCCCCATCAAGATCCCATCAAAATTCTTCACTGCTCTTGAAAGGACAATAATCAACTTTATATGGAAAAACAAAAAACCCAGGATAGCCAAAACAATCTTATACAATAAAGGAACTTCTTTAGGCATTACCATCCCTGACTTCAAACTCTATCATAGAGCTACAGTAATAAAAAAACAGTGTGGTATTGGCATAAAAATAGAGAAGTCGACCAATGGAATTGAATAGAAGACCTGGATTTTAACCCACAAACCAATGAATACCTCATTTTCAATAAAGGTCCTAAAAGTATACAATGGAAGAAAGAAAGCATCTTCAACAAATGGTGCTGGCACAACTGGATGTCAACCTGTAGAAGAATGAAAATAGACCCATATCTATCACCATGCACAAAACTCAAGTCCAAATGGATCAAAGACCTCAATATCAATCTGAACACACTGAACCTGATAGAAGAGAAAGTGGGAAGTACCCTACAACAGATGGGCACAGGCGATCGCTTCCTGGAACTAGCTCTTGTAGACCAGGCTGGCCTCGAACTCAAAGAGATCTGTCTGACTCCTCCTCCCAAGTGCTGAGATTAAAGGCATACGCCACCACCTCCTGGTTCCTGTATATTTCTGAAATATGTTGTTCCATGATTTTCCAGTATTTAAGGTTCTGAATGAGAATTCAGGTGTCATTCACCTGTGTTTTTCTTTGATGTTGACTTAGGACCTTTCCATTAGATGTTTTGATGTTTGTTCTTTATTTTGTATTTTTTCTTTTTACAGAATAAGCAAAATCTATGACATAGAGAAATAACTCTCCAGTGATCTCTATCTGGTAGCTAAATGTTTTTTTTTTCATTTTCCATTTTTTTCTAAATGTGATTTTTTCTTGTTTTATTCAATATAATCTCTGTGTCTTTAGTTTTTTTCAGCTCTTCTATAGCTTATGCTTCTTAGTATTCGTCATATATGCTAGAATACTTTTACATTATAATCATTATATAGTTTTTACCCAGTGGTGCTTTAAAGCTATGTTTTTTTCAATTTCAGTTTTCATACAGGATATACTTTCCTCCATTTTATTCAGTTTTATGGTGATTTCTTTGTTCTGTGTAAAAGGAAAAGTTTAGACTCAGGACCCAAAAGATAAGTTCTCAGCACAAAGCCCATGTTTCTTTTTCTCTAGATGAGCAGAGGGCAAGGAATAAGAGAAAAGGCAGAATAAAGAGCAAGAGTGAGAATGGGACTTTAACCCTGGAAGGTGGTAGGAGTATTTTTCATGGATTAAAAAGGACTGTCTCTAAATAAAGAGACAGATATAGCACATAGGAAAATGGTAGTTTATGAAGACAGAAACCCAGTGTCAAGATGAGATGCTTAATTTTAGTGGGTATGTTAATTAGGTGAGCCAATGATGACTTTGATCGCTGGATTTTAGTGCTTTAAGAGTTTGACCTTGATAGCCTCTGAATGAGGGATTGTCCATATAATCAAATTGTCCTTGTGTTTTGCTTCAGGAATGTAATCTAATAGTTTTAGCAGAAGTAGAGGCAAATGGGGAAAAAGGGCAAGGCCTACCAGAGCCACATGCTTGAGCTTATAAGTGTGCCTTCACTGTATGTTGTATTTGATACACTGAAATTTTACTAACAGTTCAATCGTGATTTTCCCTTGTTCACTTATTTTGCCATGTTGCTTGTTATTTTATCCATCTTGTTTTTGTTTTCCTATATTTTACTAGCCTTTCTCAGTACATCCTTGGCTGAACAAATATTTTGTTTGTATCTGTTGTGGTAATTAACTACTTTATAAATATGTTTTTGAAATCATCACTCAGTATTTTACCCATTTCAGATCTTTGAGTTGAATGCTTGAATGAATTAAGGTCCTTTGGGGTTTATAGGTAAAGTATACAATAATCAACAAATACAGTATATTAATTATAATGCAGCTATGGCAAGTGTGCATATTAAATATAAAACTTATTCTACAACATTTTTATAAAAAAATGCTGTTTATGGCAAAATCTTCTCAAGTTTTGCCAATTAAGATATTAAACTCTTAATTTAAACCAGTAGCCTGTCTGGTACAAAAGGGCAGGATAAAAGCTAAAAAATGGCTTGATCCCCAGATGATTATTGCTACAATTCACACAACTGTATTTTGCTAATGTTATAGCAAAAAAAATCCCTTAAAGGATTTTATGCTAAATTTTACAAATGGCTCTTCCAATGGAGGAACTGCATATATGGCTAATAATAATAAAAAAAATATTATGGAGCATAATAAGGCTCCTTGTAAGTAGCTTATGAAACTTGCAAGTAGATCCAGATGCAAACGGATCTGACATGATAACACCAAGCTGATCTTTGCTAGGGCAAGGTGGAAAAGCCCTTGCAATGCATTATGAAAAAACCCGACCTATATATATTTGGGGTCGAGGATATGTTTATGCTTTTTTCACAGAAAGAAAATAAAAGCTGGGCCTGATGTCGAGGCTGCGCTGCAGACACAGAGGAGTCCCTGAGGCGATTGCAGAGAGGTCCTTAGTCTGGCTTTTCCTGCCCCCAAGGAGAGGAGTCCCTGATAACAGAACCTGCTGCTCCACTCTACAGGGTGTCAATTCTGCCTCCTGAGTCCAGGGAGACCCGGCTGAGATAATGCCAGGATGTGCTTCAGATAGCTGAATCCAGCTCACCTCACCCAGGAATCCCACCGGCCCTGAAGCACAAGTGCTAAACTGCTTCTGCAGCTTGAACTCTGGTCTGCTTTGGAGCTGAGATGCAGACTGGACATCAGACTGTTTTAATCTCTGGGACACAGAACTCATTTTAATTAAAATACTAACCTCTTCACTTAAGAAGGGGAAAGATTGGGGTTCCTGTGACTGTTGCTCAGAGTCCGGAAATGGTGGTATTTGACAACAATGTATGTCATTGTACTCTTACTGAAATTGATCCAATGATATTTGTAACTGCTTATAGATGTTGGGAAAGGTTTGACACATGCTGTAAAGTGTTTGGGTTTAATGCATATGTTAAGAATTTTAGATTTTGATCCCTTTTTCACCTCCCTAATTGATGGCAGGCAAGCACACGTAACTTTTTGTGGAGTAGGCATTTAGGAAGGAGGACATACCATGGGCCAGACTAAAAGGTGAATACTGGGTTTGGAAGGTGCCCCTTTCTTCTTGTCTGGAGATGGAGTTATTGGTGCCAAAATTATATCATATCTTTTGTTTAAGGAGCACCTCACAGATTTTTCATTAATGATAGATACAGGGGCCCAACGACGGGAGTTAGTGTGGATCCTCACCTAAATTTCAAACCATACAGAGGCCGTACAGGCCGGCTCAACATGGCATGGTTTTTAGGTACGAGGGTGCTCTCCACATAGCCTAAGACAGGGTGCCCTGTGATCTGCTTACTTTAATCCTACTAGATACCTTTTATTTGAGAAGCTCCAAGAAACTAATGCTACTCATAAGGCACCCCTATGTTCCCAGGAGAGGTAAATTGCTTCACCAGTCGAGAGGAGGGTCTCTCCTTGTCCCAGTCCCTTCTCCTTTAGATCTGACACCATGGTTGACTCTGTCTTGGTGCCCTCCACCTATAACTACTTGCCTTTACATAAGAAAGGAGGAATATGTTGGGAGCCGTTTCCCCCCCTAAAGATTGTTACAGAAACCATCACCTTGGGGAGCCTGCAGGGAACCCCAAACCCATAATTATGTTAAGAATAGTCCTATTGGCAAAACCTGCCCCACACCCAATTAGCTATTCGCTAATTGCTAACGAACCTAATCTGATAGCGGAACTGCCTTAAATTCCAGCTATCCAGGGAACTAGGTGTGGCAACTCCTGACTTCTTGGCCTACCTGACCGGATGTAGGTTACGTGACTGGGACCACGCGGCCAGATTCCATGCTCCTGTGCCCTGCTTCAGGGGGTATATAAGTTGTTACCCTGTCCCTAATAAACGGAGGCTTTGACAAAAAAAAAAAAAAGATCCTTTGGGGTATAATTTTGCTTTGACTTTTCATGATCTTATGTTTGTGTATTATAATTCATATTTTTGGGTTTAAGTACCCTTTTTCATTGATTTGAGGCTTTTCTAAATGTAGCAAACTATACTTTATGTCCCACTGACAAGAATCAGTCTGCTTTAAGGCATTTGGAAATTTCCATTCATTTTATGCAGTCTGTACAAACTTGATCGGTGCCATATCTTCAAAATAGGATAAGTTTCTTAATCAGGATGTGGACATACTTGATGTGGGAGTGATTTCTTATTAATAAAGAACCTGCCTAGGCACATTTTGATAGGCCAACCCTTAGGTGGGTGGAGTAAACAGAACAGGATTCTGGGAGAAGGAAGCTGAGTCAGGAGTCGCCATGATTCTCCTACCGTACAGAGATGCAGGTTAAGATCTTCCCTGGTAAGACACCTCATAGTGTTACAGGGATATTAGAAATGGGTTAGGTAAATAAGTAAGAACTAGCCATTAAGAGGCTGGAACTGATGGGCCAGGCAGTGTTTAAAAGAATACAGTTTCCGTGTAATTATTTCGGGGTAAAGCTAGCCATGTGGGCGGCTGGGTGCCAGGGACGCAGCCCTGCTATGCCCCTCTTACTACAGCTGGCACCCGACGTGATGGACTGAATCCACTTAAAAACCTAAGATAGCTTAATTTTAAACAGAAAAAAAAAAGAGTTTAATGCAGAGTTTTACTCTTTGTTGGTGGTGTGCTATAGAGAAATTTCCTGCAAAAAAAAAAAAAAGGCTGCATCATTTTAAGGTGCGGCTTCCTGGGGCTGTGCTGCCAACATGAACTCTGGTTTTAAAGCATTTCAAAGCTTTTATGGGACTGGATTTTGTGTTCCCGCTTGGGATCGGAAGGAGAGTGTTCTGAGACTGTGCCGATGGCTCAGTGCTCCCTGCCTGCACCTGGGCAGATTGCAAAATCAGGCTTAGGCAGGCAGAAGAGCATGGCAGATTCCTGCCACCATACAGAGACTGCGCAGTGCTCTGCTTGTCAGATTTGGTTGTAACATGGATGAAAAGAGTTTCTGTGCTGCATGCTCAGTCTCAAAATTAAACTGCTGAGTGCGGCTCCAATGTGGACTTGCTGTGTGCCTGGAACTGTGACTCAGGGGCACCAAATAGATCTGAGGCAGGAGCGACTGCTCCATGCTAAACTATGCTGACCTCAGGCAGGAACTGCCATAATTACCATAATAATAACACAGTTAAGGTTTAGACTGTACAAGGTGCAACTTAAGTATTTAAGAAGTGCTTAACATTTTAAGAAATGCTCCTGGATAGTAAAAAAATTACAGATTCACAATAAAACAAATTTGGACAGACCACTAAATGGATCGCAGTGTTGAATGAATGTACGTAGGCTTGAGAGAGAAATATATATATATATATATATATATATATATAGAGAGAGAGAGAGAGAGAGAGAGAGAGAGAGAACAAAGTTAATGCCTTTAAAAATAAAAGGGTAAAGTCTTATAAGAGAAAGAATACAGATAGTTAAGAGATGAAAAGAAATAAAGAAAAATAAGCCATGTAAAAATGGAAAATACACAAAGAGTCTGGATTATGTACATTATGTTTTCTTTAAAATTTTTGACTATGAAGGAGCTAAGTACAGAGAGTCATTTCATTACATGGGCTGCCAAGCTAAACCAGAATGGATATAAGGGTATTACGATTTCAAAATTTGGGTCTAAGGATATGATGCTTTGGAGAGGGTCTTCTTTATTCACAGAGGACCAGACCCTATGGATTGAGTCTATTCTGATTTGGTATGATAGACCACGCCCTCCTGAAAGGTTGTTGTGAACACCCTCAAAAAATTACTTCACTCAACTGCCAACTGAGATGTCCCTGGTACAAAGGTTACACCATGAAAGATCTGATTAACAGTGCCCCCATTCAGCAGGAAGCAGCTTAGAGAGAAAAAACTGCACCCATGTTCCCAAATATTGTTTATAAATGTTCTTTTACATTTAAAGGGGGATATGATATAGATATGAATAATTTGCATTGGTATGGATTTTAAGGTCAAGCTTGTTATATGTATATGTATTTCTGATCTTGATTTAGGTATTGTGATTATGTAGTTCATTTTTAAAATGTAATGTATAATTAGGAAATATAGGTTGTTGATAAATAATCATAAATAATAGTCAAGCTTGTAGTCATGTTAGTTAGATTTTCTAGATATATAGAGATATATTTCAATTAGATAGGCATTCTTCATATCTTTCAAGGACTGCAGAATATGGCATTTAATGTTTTAATAACTTGGGGTTTTTTATGACAATGAGACACGTCTGCTCCTGACAGCACCAATCTACTTCAAGAGGAAGATGGGCATCGAAGAGGATCCTTATGGAGTTGGTTAGCCATTTGGGCAAGAAACTGCTCTTGCCTGGACTGATGCATAGACTGGACACAAAGAACCCACAGAGAGAAGACTGCTGAACTTGCCTAAAGATGAGATGATCTTTTGGGGTTCTTGATTCGTGAAAGAGTCTGCGAGACATTCTGCAGGACACAGAAGAAAGTGACTGAACTGTCTTTGAAATTTCCTGCTTCATGGAAATGTCTCTGGATACCATGGGCCTGTAGACCGAAGATGGATGCCCCAATGGTACAAGGGAACTTTGGGTGACTGTCCAGGCAGTGAGATGTCTCTGTCATTTCTAGAGCATTTGATTTCTTGTTTACTTAGGTAGTTTTATATCCTTTTGGAGTCTTTGATGGAGTTGAAGAATGGATAGTTATAGTTTTCCTTAGTTATGATAAAAGATAAAATAGATATAAATATTGTAACTGTAATTCATACTTGATAACTGTTTTGTTATATGTAATTTTACTATGTTAAAGTTAAAGCCTTTCTTTTTTGTTTAAACAGAAAAAGGGGATATTAGAAATGGGTTAGGTCAATAAGTAAGAGCTAGCCAATAAGAGGCTGGAACTGATGGGCCAGGCAGTGTTTAAAATAATACAGTTTCCGTGTAATTATTTCGGGGTAAAGCTAGCCATGCGGGCGGCTGGATGTCGGGGACGCAGCCCCGCTGCTCCTTATTACTACACATACTTAGAATATTTTATTCATAGGATAACAATATATACCCATTAACATTAAGCCTTATTAAATGATATGAAATATAAAGACTTGAAAGCAGCATTTACTGATACAGTATTATATCAACATTAGAGTGCAGGAAGGTGTCTTTATCTCCACAAATGGGACTCAGATACAGAGTCTTGAAAAGGAGATGTGATCCCAAAAACAAAGGCAACAAATTCCTCAGTTTCCTTCCTTTGCATACTTAGAATCCACATATTTAGAATATGCAAAGGGAGACCGGGCTGAGACCCAGGTGGTGGCAGACCAGGCTCAGGCCCATGTGGCGGCAGACTAGGCTCAGGCCCAGGCGGTGGCAGACCGGGCTCAGGCCCAGGCGGTGGCAGACCGGGCTCAGGCCCAGGCGGCGGAAGACGGTGCCGGTGGTGGCAGACCAGCGGGGACCTGAGCAGCGGTGGACGACTTGTGGGCTACCACAGCGGCAGGGACGGCGGGGACCGGCGCACAACACCCAGAGCAGATTGACTCACTACAATTAAAGCAAAGAGGTAGGCCTTTGGTTGGCGAGGTCCCTAACAAAGGAGGAGCAGGGTACTGTTCCTGAAGACCCTTCTGAGGGGTGAGAGGGATCTTGGCCCCCAGCAGGAGCCAGGAAACAGAGCAACAGCATTTTGTAAGAGGAGTCCCTGGCCAGCAGGGAAACCTGATCTGGTTTTAAAAGACCCGTTAGATAGCTTTGATAGGAGGAGATGGGCAGGCACCAACGCAAGAATTCACACAATAATCGGAAAAACAACATGAAAACACCAGAACCCAATGATCTTACAACAGAAGGTCTTGAACACCCTAACACAGAAGAAGTGGAAAAAATTGACTTTATGAAAGCAATAGCGTCCCTTAAACAACATGTAAAAAACACCCTTATAGAAATGGATGAGAAATATAACAAAAACTTTGAAGAATTGAGTAAATATGTTCATGAGACCCTGGGAAACCAAGAAAAAATGAACATACAGGTAATGGAAACAGTTCAAAAATTGAAAACTGAAATGGAAGCAAGGTAGAAAACACAAACTGAGGACCAGCTGGATATGGAAAATCTAGGTCAATGAGCAGAGTCTACAGAAACAAGCATAATCAATAGAATACAAGAGATAGAAGAAAGAATCTCAGATTGTGAGGACACCATAGAGAAAATAAAAGCACTGATCAAAGAAAATAGGAAAGCCAACAAATTCTCATCACAAAACATTCAAAGCCATCCCACTACAATAAGGAACAAGACAAGGATGTCCACTTTCTCCATACCTCTTCAATATAGTGCTTGAAGTTCTAGCAATAGCAATAAGACAACATAAAAGGATCAAGGGGATTCGTATTGGATAGGAAGAAGTTAAGCTTTTGTTATTTGCAGATGATATGATAGTATACATAAGCGACCCCAAAAACTCTACCAAAAAAGTCCTACAGCTGATAAACACCTTTAGTAGTGTGGCAGGATACAAGATCAACTCCAAAAAATCAGTTGCCTTCCTATACACTAAGGATAAGGAAACAGAGAAGGAAATCAGAGAAGCATCACCTTTCACGATAGCCACAAATAGCATAAAGTATCTTGGGGTAACCCTGACCAAGGACGTGAAAGATCTATTTGACAAGAAATTTATGTCTCTGAAGAAAGAAATAGAAGAGGACACCAGAAAATGGAAGGATCTCCCTTGCTCTTGCATTTGGAGGATCAACATAGTGAAAATGGCAATTCTACCAAAAGCAATCTATAGATTCAATGCAATCCCCATCAAAATCCCATCAAAATTCTTCACAGATCTGGAGAAGACAATAATCAATTTCATATGGAAAAACAAAAAATCCAGGATAGCCAAAACAGTCTTGTACAATAAAGGAACGTCTGGAGGCATTACCATCCCTGACTTCAATCTCTATTACAGAGCTACAGTATTGAAAACAGCTTGGTGTTGGCATAAAAACAAAGAAGTCGACCAATGAAACTGAATAGAAGACCCTGACTTAAACCCACAAACATATGAACACCTGATTTTCAATAAAGGAGCTAAAAGTATACAATGGAAAAAGGAGAGCATCTTCAACAAATTGTGCTGGCAAAACTGGAAGTCAATCGATAGAAGAATGAAAATAGATCTATATCTATCACCTTGCACAAAACTCAAGTGCAAGTGGATTAAAGACCTCAATATCAGTCCAAACATGCTGAACCTGATAGAGGAGAAAGTGGGAAGTACTCTACAACAAGTGGGCACAGGAGACCACTTCCTACGTATAACCCCAGCAGCACAGACAGTAAGGGCCTCATTGAATAAATGGGACCTACTGAGACTGAGAAGCTTCTGTAAAGCAAAGGACACTGCCGCTAAGACAGAAAGGCAACCCACTGACTGGGAGAAAATCTTCACCAACCCCGCAACTGACAAAGGTCTGATCTCCAAAATATATAAAGAACTCAAGAAACTAGACCGTAAAAGGCTAATCAACCCATTTATAAAATGGGGCACTGAGCTGAACAGAGATCTCTCAACAGAAGAAGTTCAAATGGCCAAAAGACACCTAAGGTCATGCTCAACTTCCTTAGCGATCAGGGAAATGCAAATCAAGACAACTTTAAGATACCATCTTACACCTGTCAGAATGGCAAAAATAAAAAACACTAATGATAGCCTTTGCTGGAGAGGGTGTGGAGAAAGGGGTACACTCATCCATTGCTGGTGGGAATGCAAACTTGTGCAACCACTTTGGAAAGCAGTGTGGAGGTTTCTCAGGAAATTCGGGATCAACCTACCCCTGGATCCAGCAATACCACTCTTGGGAATTCACCCAAGAGAGGCCTTATCATACAAAAAAAGTATATGCTCTACTATGTTCATAGCAGCACTGTTTGTAATAGCCAGAACCTGGAAACAACCTAGATGCCCTTCAATTGAAGAATGAATGAAGAAAGTATGGAATATATACATATTAGAGTACTACTCAGCAATAAAAAACAAGGTCTTCTTGAAGTTTGCAGGCAAATGGATGAAAATAGAGAACACTATCCTGAGTGAGGTAAGCCAGACCCAAAAAGAGGAACATGGGATGTACTCACTCATATTTGGTTTCTAGACATAAACAAAGGACATTGAGCCTCTAATACATGATCTTAGAGAAGCTAAATAAAGGAAGGTTGGTTAGGGGAGCAGAGAAGCACACATCTCAATTAAGGGAGCCATCTTAGGGTTGGCAAGAGACTTGAATCTAGAGGGGCTCCCAGGTGCCCAGGGCGATGTCCCCAGATAGCTCCTGGGGCAGCTTTGGATAGGGAACCTGAAATGACTCTATCCTATAGCCATACTGATGGATATCTTGCATATCACCATAGAAACTTCATCTGGCGATGGATGGAGATAGAGACAGAGACCCACACTGGAGCACTGGACTGAGCTCCCAAAGTCCCAATGAGGAGCAGAAGGAGGGAGAATATGAGCAAAGAAGTCAGGACCACAAGGGGTGCGCCCACCCGTGGAGACAGTGGGACTGATTCTTTGGGAGCTCACCAAGGCCAGCTAGACTGTGACTGAAAAAGCATGGGATAAAACCGGACTCTCTGAATTTGGCGGACAATGAGGGCTGCTGAGAAGCCAAGGACCATGGCACTGGGTTTTGATCCTACTTCATGCTCTGGCTTTGTGGGAGCCTACCCAGTTTTGATGTTCACCTTCCTAGACCAGGATTGAGGGGGGAGGACTTTGGACTTTCCACAGGGCAAGGAACCCTGACTGCTCTTCAGACTGGAGAGGGAGGGGGAGGAGTGGGGGAGGGGAGGAGGAGAGGTAGGAGTGGGAGGGAAATGGGAGGCGGGGAGGAGGCAGAATTTTCTGTTTTTTTTCCAGTAAGAAAAAAGATACTATATAGCTTTTTAAAACTGTAATGCAAGTTTAATAAAAAATTTATATGGATTTTACATGAAAATATAAAAATAAAAGAGTTATAAAATTAAAAAAACAAAAATAAATAAATTAAAAATAAAGGAAAGTAAATTTGAACAGAAAAAAATAGCATATGCAAAGGCCATGTGTGTGTGTGACTAATATATATATATATATATATATATATATATATATATATATATATCTGTATGAGTTTGAGTGTTTTCCTGTGTGAATGTATGTGTATCTATGTGTATAAGTATACATACATGTAAATGTTTGTTTGGGTTGTGGGATTGAGTGTGTGAGCATGGGTGTTTGGGTGTGGAGGTACATATAATAGGAAAGACAGAGAGATAAAAATTAGAAGATACTCTGGAAGAAACGATTGCAGAAAAGGGAAGGAGAAATGGGAGAAGGTTAAGTACATATGTTCAAAATATATGACATACTGGAAAAAATCTTGCATTTAAGAAAATTATGTAAAGTAAATTTAAATCAATAAAAGATTTTAAGGTGCAGCAAGGTGACTCACATGTCAAAGACACTTGACAGCAAGCCTGATATCAAACCTCAGTTTGAGTCCCAAAAACCATATGATAAAGACAAGATCAAGTCCAGGTTGTCTACTAACCTCCATATCTATACCATGTCAACTGTACACCTAGAAATATGCACACACATACATACAGACACGCAAATGTACACTCTCATGGTCACAGAGAAAGGTACTTGACTGACTAGAATACGCTAAAAAGTTAAAGAAAAAACTGATGAAACGGACGCCAGTAAGGAAGTACGAAGCTCTCTAGAATCTACTAAAGCAGCGAACAATTTTCCCTAGAGCGTCCAAAATGAAATACAGCATGTAGTCATCATCACTTCAGCTCATAGAATCTTCTGATTGACACCAGAAGTATAAAAAGCTAAAGACCTCATACATTCAAGAAACAGAGCTTGTGGTAATTTAGTTCTCCTTTGCTGTTTTGCATACAATTTTCATACTAAAAAACCAAAAAGATACTGAACCCATTAGAGTTTGCTGGACTGTGCAAACTTTTTCATCAGAATTTCAGGTACACTGACTCTAAGGCAGAAAAGGGAAGTGTAAAGGACCAGGGCTGTGCATGATGAAGGCAGATGGTGAGAATCTCAGAGAGGTTTTTGTTGGAGGCTGAAGCACTGTGGGAGGAGTGCTATACCACTGCTGGCAGTAATAATCTGCCAAGTCTTCAGGATGGACACTGTTGATGGTGAGCGTGAAATCTGTCTCAGATCCACTGCCTATGAAGCGTTCAGGGACCCCAGTTTCCCGAGTGGATGCATAGTAGATCAGTAGTTTAGGAGACTGCCCTGGTTTCTGCTGGTACCAGTTCAAGTAGTTCTTCTTGTAATAACTGCTGTAAAGACTCTGACTGGCCCTGCAGCTGATAGTGATCTTCTCTCCTACTGACACAGCCAAGGAAGATGGAGACTGAGTCACTGTGATATCTGCACAGGCACCTGCAATCAGGAAAACAAATGGTCATAAGTAATGAAAAACACACAGAATTTAATACAACAAAATTTGTCATTTTATAGCCTCATAATGTCATATTTTCAGAGTGTATATCTTTTACAGTAGTGTAAGAAATAGTGTCCTAGCACACATTGTAAATTTCTTTTATACAGAGAAGTGACTCCCAAAAGATTATAATACATTTAAGTTTCTTACCAGACATCCAGAGCAGCAAGGACATGAGGATGTGGGTCTGTGACTCCATATTGTTCCCCCTGCCTGTCTGATGTAGCTCAGTTTTTATCAAAAAGGCCTGCTTTATACATTCTGAGCAGCTGCTCTGGGCTGGAGTTTCCCATGCAAAGCAGTAATCAAATACATAAAGAAATGTCTGGACAGTATGTGGGAGTGACTGGTGTCAATCAGCAGGCAAATGTACAGTCATGGGTTGTGTGAGCCATCCCTGAAAGATATTAACGTACTGCTTTCACAGACAGAAATTAATGAGGTGTTCTAATATCAACTTTAGGCTAAAATACTTTACATATTTAAGTCAGTTTGCTTTTGCAGCATTGTGTTGAAATTTATCTCATATTAACAGTACTAGATATATAATAAAATATATTAAAAATCTCACCATAGTAAAAGAAAGCTAGAGTAAGAAAATATAAAGTAGAAAAAATGAAGATTGGAGAGAGGAAAATAGGAAAGGTAGAGAAAGTGTGTTTTGAGGTTAAATTTGTTTATTATCTCTCATCTTTACATTTACTCTTGTACTGAAGACAATGAACAATTAGCTCCAGTTTCTTGGCTACACAAGGAACAGAAATTCAAAGAGCAGCCCAGAATTCACTCTGGAAATTATGGGGAACATTAATTTAAGATTGAGATGAGAGCTTTAATCGCAAAGCAAACCCAGCATAAACTAGTAAGTATTCTTCACACAATTTCAGGGAACTATAAGAGGACTGAATTTGGCAAAAGGGGAGTAGAACAAGTAATCATGGCTGTAGATCAACACTGCAAAAAGTTAATTCTGGAAATGCATATTTTGGATTAATCTTTAAATTATCAGTACTGAAACTGGGTAAAAATGGTTCTATTGACATAGTAAACAAGTAAAAAGTTCTGTAGCAAGATGTAAAACAATGCTAAGTCAAGTATAAATTTTACAGAAACAAATAGACCACATCAGAGATGGTTGCCATTTTAAGAAAATAATGTTTGAGTATGAATGAAAATCTATAGCAATAGCAGAAATCAATACCATGACTAGATTTAGACATGTGAACTCTAAAAGTGCATATAAGAAATAAATTATAAACCCGATATTTTGTGTAAAGTGTAAGAAACATAAAAATGAATAAGTTAACTATCACGGAAATTAGTGGAGATTCATGCTGTAATCCCAGAACTGTAGAGACATAAAGATCAAAACTATGAATTTGAGGACAGCCTAGGGTACAAATTCTAGGTCAGTCTAATCTATGCATGGAGATAATCTCTCAAAAAATATGCTTCATTTATCAAGGAATTACAAAACAACTCAAGTGCTTGATATCCAAAGAAAAGTAGTTAACTGACATTGAGATTTTGCATTTATACTAGAGTATTATTGAAAATTAAATATACATTTAAGTAAATGAATTTCACATTTATTTTGTTTTTATTATATAATTTTATACATCTACATTTTATGTGCAAAATTTTTAATTATTTCTAATAAACATATTCAGATCTCTTTTGTAAACTGCTCACCACCATTATAACAGAGAGACAAGCTGTATGTTGAATAAGAAAGTTCTGAATGTCAAGGTCAAGAATATGACAGGTGAGAAACTTCCAAAGTTAACGTCTAATAATTTGTACTGTGTCCTCTAGCTTAGACAAACTTTGTACATATTTTGTTACAGCTGCAATGGCTCATATTGTGGTTTCATCTCATTGACTGCTGCTTATTCAGATTGAACACATGGAAACATGGGTCTTACAAATTCAAAGGCTCCTGTCTTTGTGTTTTCATGGTATGTAAAAGGAAAATAAAGGAGACTAAAAAAATAAAGTTTTCATGTTCTTTTTCTGTATAATAGAAAAAGCCAGACAGTCCTTATTTAGTGCTTTTACAACAAATCAAGTTTCATTCCTGGTGCATTAGATTCCTTAGGCTATGATTAAAAGTGAAATAAAAGAAGTCATGGAAGCATGGAAGCTCAACAGGACAGTTGGTCTTAGTTATTAATATTGTGTATCCGATATAGCTTGCAAATTTAATTGTATGCTGGCAGCTGTATTGATACTGACAATTGCCACTACACTCCATTCCTAATAAAAAGTCTGATTGTTCTCAATTAAAAGGGCACAGTCTCAGTCTTGCTGTGAGTCCTCCAAAAAAGTGAACAAACTACAAACTCCTGGCTGCAAACAAGACAGCTTAATTTGCTTCCAACTTTGGATCCAGAAAGTCTGATGCTGACAACTTTGAAGTCATGGAACACAGTAACCCACTTCTACGGAAATTACTGAGAAGGAAGGCCTATGGAAGTCATATTCCTTTCTCAAAATCAGCAGAATTAGGGCTGAGATTGTCATCACACAATCTCCACTTACAGTACTGTAGCCTGTATAGAAAATTGCTTTCAATTCTCTGATAAGAAGAACAATAAATCAACAAGTTACAGCTGAGTTTTCTGCTCCTTGGGAAACACAGCTTCCCTCAGGAAAAACCTTACTTGTTCTTTCTGGTCCACCATGCTCAGTAGTATGGAGATAAGCTGAAGAAGAATAAACATTATCCAATCTCTCTGGGCAGTGGTGGCATACGCCTTTAACCCCAGAACTCAGGAGGCAGAGACAGGTGAATTTCTGTGAGTTCGAGGCCAGCCTGGTATATAAGAGCTAGATCCAGGACAGGCTTGAAAGATACAGAGAAACCCTGTCTGAAAAAAAAAAAACAAAACCAAACAAAGAAACAAACAAAAAATCCAACATTATCCAATATCTTCAAAATAAGTAGATATTATTGAAAGTAAAGGAAGTTCCAGAGTATCCATAATCTGTGTTCTTCTGAAATTGGTTAGTGACTGCTACAAGATGTTTTGTGTCTTCTGCATTCCTTTCAGTTTGGTCTTTAGATAGAAACCAAAGTGAAAACATAAGATCACTTCATTCAAATAATGATTTAATAGAAAATCATGAAAATGACTATCAATGATGGCAAGGTAAAACAGAAAGAACAAGAAGTGTATGTGACTGGAGTGACTAAAAACTGTTAAAATCAAGGTGAACTTCTGTGTGGAGGTCCACTAAATATATTCCTGAATATGTGTATATCAAATAAAATACATATACTTCCACAACCATGTCCGTGGCTACACTATTCACAATAGTAAAAATTTAAATCAACTCAGTGTCTACCAATATACAAATGGGTAATAAAAAGAAATTTACTCACATCTCATAAAAATAGAAATCACATAAATGTATATATTTTTATCTGTGGCTATATATATATATATATATATATATATATGTGTGTGTGTGAATATATTTTTTCAGAAAGATTCATTGCATATAAGAATACCATACGTACTTTTCTGTCTTTAGATTTGAAATTTAGCCAACTTCTGGTCCAGGCTGATTAACAGTTGTCTTGAAATCATTTACATCCATGATGTTTTCTTCCTGCATATTCCATCAGTAAGTGAGGCAGTTATTGGACAGGGTGGATTATGTGTCTAACCCTGGAATATGAGTGACTGAGTCAGGACCTTTGAAAAGTAAAGGCAATCTTGTGAAACTTAGTGAGACCAAATTTAAAAAAAGGAAAAAAGGAAAAGTTTTTATTTTCCCCCAAAAACCATAGTTGTCTTACAATGAAATGTTTTTGAGTATCCAAACAAGAATGTAGCCTTGATAACACCTTGACTGTAACCTGTGAGAACCTGAGGAGATGAACCA
This sequence comes from Microtus obscurus, assembly GCA_963919715.1. NCBI lineage: Eukaryota > Metazoa > Chordata > Mammalia > Rodentia > Cricetidae > Microtus > Microtus obscurus. The sequence continues at coordinate 36,334,831 of CAWTZC010000501.1, read as the reverse complement.
GACTCCACCTGCTCAGATTACAGGCATTGAGATCATAAGTCACGCCATTATTGCTCAGAGTCTTAGCTGGGGTAATACATGTGGATTCTAGGGAATTTTTCTAGCACCACATTTTCCCCTAACCCCATAATGACTGCCTCCATCCAGATAACTCATTTCTTATATAGTGATATTCAGATACTATTTCATCTACTATGGAATTGATTTAGGATATTATTTCTTCTGTTTTATTGAGCTCCCTTAACTCGATTGTATACTTCCCTGCTCCCATATCCACCCTTCCTTTGTCCCATCCATCCCATTCCCCCAATCTCCCCCCATCCTCCCCTTCTCACTTTTCTCTCCCCATTTTCCCTTAGCCCCATCCCACCCACCCCCCCAGTTCCCAGTTTTTACCCAGCAATCTTGTCAACTTCCCATATCCAGGAGGATGACTATATGTTTTTCTTTGGGTTCTCCTTCTTATTTAGCTTCTCTAGGTTCACAAATTATAGGCTCAAAGTCCTTTATTTATGGCTAGAAACCAATTATGAGTGAGTACATCCCATGTTCATCCTTTTGGGTCTGGGTTACCTCACTCAGGATAGTGTTTCCTATTTCCACCCATTTACATGCAAAATTTAAGATGTCATTGATTTTACCACTGAGTAGTACTCTAATATGTATATATTCCACACTTTCTTCATCCATTCTTCCATTGAGAGGCATCTAGGTCGTTTCCAGTTTCTGGCTATTAAAAATAATGCTGCTATGAACATAGTTGAACAAATGCCCTTATCATATGATAGGGCATCTCTTGGGTATATTCCCAAGAGTGGTATTGCTGGGTCCAGGGGTAGGTTGATCCCAAATTTCCTGAGAAATCGCCACACTGATTTTAAAAGTGATTGCACAAGTTTGCATTCCCACCAGCAATGGAATGGATGAGTGTACCCCTTAACCCACAACCTCTCAAGCAAAGGCTATCATTGGTGTTTTTGATTTTAGCCATTCTGACAGATGTAAGATGGTATCTCAAAGTTGTTTTAATTTTCATTTCCCTGATTGCTAAGGAGGTTGAGCATGACCTTAAGTGTCTTTTGTCCATTTGAATTTCTTCTGTTGAGAATTCTCTGTTCAGTTCAGTGCCCCATTTTTTAATTGGGTTAATTAGCATTTAAAGTCTAGTTTCTTGAGTTCTTTATATATTTGGGAGATCAGACTTTTGTCTGTTGTGGGGTTGGTGAAGATCTTCTCCCATTCAGTAGGTTGTTTTTTTTGGTTGACAGGAAGGGTTAACTGAGAAGCCAAGGACAATGGCACTGGGTTTTGAACCTACTGCATGTAATGACTTTGTGGGAGCCTAGTCTGTTTGGATGCTCACATTCCTAGACCTGGATGGAAGGGGCAGGACCTTGGACTTCCCTCAGGGCAGGGAACCCTGACTGCTCCTTGGACTGGAGTGGGGAATGGCGGGAGCGGGAGGGAAATTGGAGGAGGTGGAAATTTTTATTTAAATAATAAAAAATAAAAAATATTTTGAATAAAAAGAAAGAAAGAAAGAAGAAAAAATGATTAATTGAGAAATAAATATGTGTTAAGCTGAGGAAAAGTTGCAGGTTTTAGAACAGCTGGTACAAGAGCAACAAGATGCTTGATATATAGAAGAATCTACAAGCTGCTGGAATTCTCCTTTATTTGTGTTAAAAAGAAATCTGGAAAATGCAGAATGGTGACAGATCTAAGGGCTATCAATGATATTATTCAACCTATGGGCCCTTTACAATCTGGAATTCCTCTGCCTTCTCTGTTACCAAAGGGATGGACCCTCATAATTATTGATTTAAAGGATTGTTTCTTCACTATACCTTTACTAGAAAAGAATAGAGAAAAGTTTGCCTTCACAGTGCCTAATTATAATAATTCTCAGCCTACTATAGGATATCTATGGACTGTCCTCCCACAGGGAATGCTCAATATCACAACCCTGTGTCAATACATAGTCGGCCAGCCATTGGAAATAATATGTAAGCAATTTCCTAAGTCTATAATCTACCAATTTATGGATGACATTTTGTTATTAATTTGAATACAGATACTTTAGAAAGATGTTTGAAGAAGTAAAGACAGTCTTGCCTAATTGAGGATTACAAATTGCTCATGAAAAGATTCAAAGAGGAGATTCTGTTAATAACTTAGGTTACAGAAAATTAGATCACAAAAGGTGTAAATTAGAAGAGAACTTTTTTAATGACTTTCAAAGATTATTGGGAGACATTTCCAGTCTACAACAAGTTGTTGGGATAACACCTAATCTTATAATTCATTTAAACCAAACCTTAGATGGTGATAAAGACTTGAATAGTCCCAGACAATTAGAGGCTGAAGCAGAAAAGGAATTGGTGATTGTTGAGGAGAAATTACAGGAGGCACATGTGGATAGGGAGAATCCAAATCTTAATTGTATTCTAGTTATATTGCCTTCCAGAATTGCTCCTACAGGAATTTTATTGCAGAGGGATGATATTGTCTTAGAATGGATCTTTTTACCACATAAATCTCTCCTCTGTGGTTTTGAGTGCTTGCTTTGCTTATGGAGTTTGGAGTATTTTAATGGCCCTATGCTTGTGGATATTTGTGTGATGTCTGGAATTCTACTTACAATGGTTCTTAATATTAGCATGACCTCCAGGTGAGCAGATGTCTTCTGATGGAGTTGTGGGCCAGGATATGGAACTCAGGGCAGGGGGTACTATGGTGATATGGGAAATGAGGGGTATTATTTAGAAGTGAGCAGTGTCTTACCTTGTGTTCCTCTTAACACAGGGGCTTCCTATGGAGTGGGATCCTTTACTTGCACTATTATCCATGAAGAAATCTCTACCTCTTTGATGAGATAGAGGTTGTATTATCTTTCTCTTCCACTTGGAGCTTGTTTTCTTCCTGGAAACAAGTTTGGGCAAGGAACTGACAATACCTCGACCACTGACAAGGTACATGGTATTCAGAAATGGATAAGCTGGACTGTCAAATCTTGCCAAGACGGGGTAAAATGGTTTTTAAAAAGTTTCCTGCTTCTGAAAATAGTCTGTCACTTACACTAGGCCTTAGGCAAAGTTGGTTGCTTCAATGTTGCAAAAAATTGAGACTTGGGTGATTACTTACATAGCTAATTGATCTGCCTCATATATTGCATGCATTGGAAGCTACTTGATTGTACTTCCTGCCTGCTCAAGTAATATATCTCCCTTCTCAGGACTTAAATGTGGTTGACGATTAGATAGTCATAGTTACTGTACTCTTATGATCTAGCCAAGCCATTTCCTATACAAGACTTAGACCCCATAGGATAAAATATTTATTAAAACATTTAGCATATGTACCTTGTTTAATACTGTTTATGCTAATTGTACTTCTAATCTTACACTTGATATCTGTTCCTAGTGTATATTGTTTTGTATTGGGTTTGGAACTCTCTTACTTAATCAAAAGGGGAAGGTGCTGCAGGAGCTCCTTCTGCTCCTCAGCCAATAGCCTATATGATATCAATGGACTGTTGTGTGGTCTCTTATACTTTAAAAAAAAAAAGCAGTGAGAAACAGTTACTCTCTCTTTCTTCTTGCTTCTCTCTTCCTGTTCTGGTGACTAGACTCTCTGTTTCCTGTTTGTGAGGAGAGAATTTTTGTTTGGGATGGTGATCTATAAGTATTTCCCCTTAAATAAATAAATCCTTTATTATTCATAATTCTTAGCTGGTGTGGGAATGTTTAATGTTTTCAGGATGGAATATTCCATAAGTCCATTTGAGCCATAACATCTGTTAGTTCTCTTATTTCTCTGTTTATTTTTTTGTCTGAGTGACCTCTCCAGTGGTGAGAGAGGAGTGTTGAAGTCTGTGCCCATCTGTTGTAGGGTACTTCCCACTTTTTCTTCTATCAGGTTCAGTGTGTTCAGGTTGATATTGAGGTCTTTGATCCATTTTGACTTGAGTTTTGTGCATGGTGATAGATATGGGTCTATTTTCATTCTTCTACAGGTTGACATCAAGTTGTGCCAGCACCATTTGTTGAAGATGCTTTTTTTCTTCCATTGTATGCTTTTAGCTCTTTTATCAAATACGAGGTATTCATAGGTTTGTGGGTTAAAATCCAGGCCTTCAATACGGTTTCATTGGTTGACTTCTCTGTTTTTATGCCAATACCACACTGTTTTTATTACTGTAGCTCTGTAATAGAGTTTGATGTCAGGGATGGTAATGCCTCCAGAAGTTCCTTTATTGTATAAGATTGTTTTGGCTATCCTGGGTTTTTTGTTTTTCCATATAAAGTTGATTATTAAAGTTCATAGCACTAAGTACCCACTTAAAGAAAACAGAGAAAGCATACATTGGAGACTTAACAGCCCACCTGAAAGCTCTAGAAAAAAAAAGAAGCAGACTCACCTAGGAGGAGTAGAAGACTGGAAATAATCAAATTGAGGGCAGAAATCAATAAGATAGAAACACAGAAAACAGTCCAAAAAATCAACGAAACAAAAAGCTGGTTCCTGGAGAAAATCAACAAGATTGATAAACCCCTATCCAAACTAATCAATCGGCAGAGAGAGAATATGCAAATTATAAGATCAGAAATGAAAAGGGGGACATAACCACAGACACAGGAAATTCAGAGAATCATTAGATCTTACTACAGAAGCCTGTATGCCACAAAACTGGAAAATGTAAAAGAAATGGTCACTTTTTTAGTTAAGTACCATATTCCAAAGCTAAACCAAGACCAGGTGAATGATCTAAACAGACCTGTTAGTCGCGAAGAATTAGAAACTGTTATAAAAAATTTCCCTTCCAAAAAAAGTCCAGGACCAGATGGTTTCAATGCGGAATTCTACCAGAACTTCCAAGAAGACCTAATACCTATACTCCTTAGTATATTTCACAATATAGAAACAGAAGAGTCGTTGCCAAATTCCTTTTATGAAGCTACAGTTACTCTGATACCAAAACCACACAAAGACTGAAACAAGAAAGAAAATTACAGGCCAATCTCGCTCATGAACATCGATGCAAAAATCCTCAACAAAATACTGGCAAACCGAATCCAAGAACACGTTAGAAAAATTATCCATTATGATCAAGTATGCTTCATCCCAGAGATGCAGGGCTGGTTCAACATACGAAAATCTATCAATGTAATCCATCATATAAATAAACTGAAAGAAAAAACCATATGATCATTTCATTAGATGCTGAAAAGGCATTCGATAAAATTCAACATCCCTTTATGATAAAGGTCTTGGAGAGATTAGAGATACAAGGGTCATACCTAAATATAATAAAAGCTATTTATAGCAAGCCGACAGCTAACATCAAATTAAAAGGAGAGAAACTCAAAGCCATCCCACTTAAATCAGGAACACGACAAGGCTGTCCACTCTCTCCATACCTCTTCAATATAGTGCTTGAAATTTTAGCAATAGCAATAAGACAACATAAGGGGATCAATGGGATTCGAATTAGCAAGGAAGAAGTTAAACTTTCATTATTTGCAGATGATATGATAGTGTACATAAGCGACCACAAAAACTCCACCAAAGAACTCCTACAGCTGATAAATACCTTTAGTAATGTGGCAGGATACAAGATCAACTCCAAAAATCAGTCGCCCTCCTTTACACAAAGGATATGGAAGCAGAGAGGGAAATCAGAGAAGCATCACCTTTCACGATAGCCACAAACAGCATAAAATATCTTGGGATAACTCAAACCAAGGGAGTGAAAGATCTATTTGATAAGAACTTTAAGGCATTGAAGAAAGAAATTGAAGAAGATACCAGAAAATGGGAGGATCTCCCTTGCTCTTGGATTGGGAGGATTAACATAGTAAAAATGGCAATTCTTCCAAAGGCAATTTATAGATTCAATGCAATCCCCATCAAAGTCCCATCAAAATTTTTTTTGGATTTTCGACACAGGGTTTCTGCGTAGCTTTTTTGGTTCCTGTCCTATCTTGTAGACTAGGCTGGCCTCGAAATCACAAAGATCAGCCTGCCTCTGCCTCCCGAGTGCTGGGATTAAAGGCATATGCCACCACTGCCCAGCTGAGGGGACTTTTTTAAAAATTTTATTTATTAAAGAATTCTGCCTCCTCCCCGCCACCGCCTCCCATTTCCCTCCCTCGATCAAGTTTCCTCCCTCGTCAGCCAAAGAGTAATCAGGGTTCCCTGCCCTGTGGGAAGTCCAAGGACCCCCCACCTCCATCCAGGTCTAGTAAGGTGAGCATCCAAAGTGCCTAGGCTGCCACAAAGCCAATATGTACAGTAGGATCAAAAGCCCATTGCCATTGTTTTTGAGTTCTCAGTAGTCCTCATTGTCTGCTATGTTCAGCGAGTCCAGTTTTATTTCATGCTATTTCAGACCCAGGCCAACTGGCCTTGGTGAGTTCTCGATAGAACATCACCATTGTCTCAGTGTGTGGGTGCAGCCCTCGCGGTCCTGAGTTCAGAAAGGCTAAAATAAAAATCATTAATGATAGCTTTTGCTGGAGAGGTTGTGGAGAAAGGGGTACACTCGTCCATTGCTGGTGGGAAATCATTCTTTCAAGATGGATTAAAATAAAAAGGTGCCATCATAAAACATGTAAATTTGATTTTTTACTCCCAGAAATAAAAGTCTAGCCATCAGATGGATAAGAACTTGCTCTAAGTTCCAGCTATTTTAAAGGCATTCATTTTGCTACACTGAGTACAGTGCTTAAACTGGTATCTCAGGTTGGAGTCATTTTAATCTCACCTCCAACAAGTTTACTAATATCCAAGTTCCAACCAATATTCTTTTTGTATTCACTGCACCTGCAAGAGCGTCTGGCATATCTGCAACTATTATTGCAGTTCCCAAAGAGAATCTAGTATGGAGGATAATTCTGGGCAGAATCTTTCTATCTTCTGATTCTCTAACTGTGAAAATCTCTTCCGTTTCTCTACTTCATTGATTTACTCAGTTTCTTCTACTTGCTCTGTATGCTATATGAGCTGCTAGAGTACTTGCTCTCTGCTTAATCATCCTTTCTAAGCCCATCAAATGTTTCATCCCTCGTGTATGGTTTCCATTGAGTTCTTTCAATTCTTTCAATTCTCCCAATCTGTCCTGTAGAATTTCTTCTACAATTTGAGAAATGCAAGGATTCTTGTGTACCCTGAAAATCGTTTACTTGACCTTGTACATGTTTTGTAAGTACTTTTTTTCCTTTTTTTTATTGGAAAAAAAAAGCAATTTCTGCCTCCTCCCCGCCTCCCATTTCCCTCCCACTCCTCCCTCTCCTCCTCCCCTCCCCCCACTCCTTCCCCTCCCTTTCCAGCCTGAAGAGCAGTCAGGGTTCCATGCCCTGTGGAAAGTCCAAAGTCCTCCCCCCTCAATCCTGGTCTAGGAAGGTGAACATCAAAAATGGGTAGGCTCCCACAAAGCCAGAGCATGAAGTAGGATCAAAACCCGGTGCCATGGTCCTCGGCTTCTCAGCTGCCCTCATTGTCCGCCAAATTCAGAGAGTCCGGTTTTATCACATGCTATTTCAGTCAGAGTCCAGCTGGCCTTGGTGAGCTCCCAAAGAATCAGCCACACCGTCTCCATGGGTGTGCGCACCCCTTGTGGTCCTGACTTCTTAGCTCATATTCTCCCTCCTTCTGCTCCTCATTGGGACTTTGGGAGCTCAGTCCAGTGCTCCAGTTTGGGTCTCTGTCTCTATCTCCATCCATTGCCAGATGAAGTTTCTATGGTGATATGCAAGATATTCATCAGTATGGCTATAGGATAGAGTCATTTCAGGTTCCCTATCCACTGCTGCCCCTGGAGCTAACTGAGGACCTCGCCCTGGGCATATGGGAGCCCCTCTAGATCCAAGTCTCTTGCCAACCCTAAGATGGCTCCCTTAATTAAGATGTGTGCTTCTCTGCTCCCCTAACCAACCTTCCTTTATCCCAATCATCCCGTTTCCCCAAGATCCCCCCACCCTCCCCTTCTCACATTTCTTTCCCCTACTCCCCTTACCCTCCCTCCCACCACACCCCCAAGATCCCAAATTTTTGCCCGGCAATCTGGTCTACTTCCCATAACCAGGCTGATAGCTATATGCTTTTCTTTGGGTTCACCTTCTTATTTAGTTTCTTTAGGATATCAAATTATAGACTCAGTGACCTTTATTTATCTCTAGAAACCAATTATGAGTGAGTACATCCCATGTTCATCCTTTTGGGTCTGGGTTACCTCGCTCAGGATAGTGTTTTCTATTTCCATCCATTTGCATGCAAAATTCAAGATGTCATTGTTTTTTACCGCTGAGTAGTATTCTAATGTATATATATATTCCATACTTTCTTCATCCATTCTTCCATTGAAGGGCATCTAGGTTGTTTCCAGGTTCTGGCTATTACAAATAATGCTGCTATGAACATAGTTGAACAAATGTCCTTGTCATATGTTCGGGCATCTCGTGGGTATATTCCAAAGAGTGGCATTGCTGGGTCCATGGGTATGTTGATCCCAATTTTCCTGAGAAACCGCCACACTGCTTTCCAAATTGGTTGCACAAGTTTGCATTCCCACCGGCAATGGATGAGGGTGCTTCTTTCTCCACAGCCTCTCCATCAAAGGCTATCATTGGTGTTTTTAATTTTAGCCATTCTGACAGGTGTAAGGTGATATTTCAATGTTGTTTTGATTTGCATTTCCCTGATCGCTAAGGAGGCTGAGCATGACCTTAAGTGCCTTTTGGCCATTTGAGCTTCTTCTGTTGAGAATTCTCTCTTCAGATCAGTGCCCCATTTTTTAATTGGGTTAATTAGCATTTTAAAGTCTAGTTTCTTGAGATCTTTCTATATTTTGGAGATCAGACCTTTGTCTGTTGCAGGGTTGGTGAAGATCTTCTCCCAGTCAGTGGGTTCCCTTTTTGTCTTAGTGACAGTGTCTTTTGCTTTACAGAAGCTTCTTAGTTTCAGTAGGTCCCATTTATTCAATGTTGCCCTTAATGACTGTGCTGCTGCGGTTATACCTAGGAAGCGATCGCCTGTGCCCATCTGTTGTAGGGTACTTCCCACTTTCTCTTCTATCAGGTTCAGTGTGTTCAGATTGATATTGAGGTGTTTGATCCATTTGGACTTGAGTTTTGTGCATGGTGATAGATATGGGTCTATTTTCATTCTTCTATAGGTTGACATCCCGATGTGCCAGAGAGATTAGGGATACAAGGGTCATACCTAAATATAATAAAAGCTATTTACAGCAAACCGACAGCTAACATCAAACTAAACGGAGAGAAACTCAAAGCCATCCCACTTAAATCAGGAACACGACAAGGCTGTCTACTCTCTCCATACCTCTTCAATATAGTGCTTGAAGTTTTAGCAACAGCAATAAGACAGCATAAGGGGATCAAGGGGATTCGAATTGGAAAGGAAGAAGTTAAACTTTCATTATTTGCAGATGATATGAGAGTGTACATAAGCGACCCCAAAAACTCCACCGAAGAACTCCTACAGCTGATAAACACCTTTAGTAATGAGGCCAGATACAAGATCAACTCCAAAAAATCAGTCCCCCTGCTATACACAAAGGATATGGAAGCAGAGAGGGAAATCAGAGAAGCATCACCTTTCACGATAGCCACAAACAGCATAAAATATCTCGGGGTAACTCTAACCAAAGAAGTGAAGGATCTCTTTGACAGGAACTTTAAGGCATTGAAGAAAGAAATTGAAGAGGATACCAGAAAATGGAAGGATCTCCCTTGCTCGTGGATTGGGAGGATCAACATAGTAAGAATGGCAATCCTACCAAAGGCAATGTATAGATTCAATGCAATCCCCATCAAGATCCCATTAAAATTCTTCACTGATCTTGAAAGGACAATAATAAACTTTATATGGAATAACAAAAAATCCAGGATAGTCAAAACAATCTTATAGAATAAAGGAACTTCTGGAGGCATTACCATTCCTGACTTTAAACTCTATTACAGAGCTACAGTAATGAAAACAGGGTGGTATTGGCATAAAAATAGAGAAGTCGACCAATGGAATCGTATAGAAGACCCGGATTTTAACTCACAAACCTATGAACACCTCATTTTCGATAAAGGTGCTAAAAGTATACAATGGAAGAAAGAAAGCATCTTGTAAGTACTTCTTGAATTTTGATTTCTTGATTCGGTTTCACTATTTTGGAGGAGGAACTTTATAAGGCATTTTGGTATAAGAGATTCTCTATTCCTCTCTGATGAGATTCTTGAGGTGTCCAATGTGTGCAGAAATGTCCTCCAATGTTTGATATATAAAAACTTGAGGACAAAAATTGTGCTTCAATCTGAAAACCCCAAAAACAAAGCAGCCAGTCACTGGCTCTTACCTTGACCTCAGTCTGAAAATGGCAATCCTGCCTCCAGAAATCTCAGAATGATACTGTGTCTGATATATATTTCTTCCAATCTAATAATCCTCTTGAATTCTGGATTTAAAGGCATGCAACATTGGGAACAGAGGCATGCCCTGCCTGGTTTCTTTGTCAACTCTCTAGTGTGGATTCTGGGATTAAAGGTATGTACATCCTGAAACTGAGAAGCTTTTGTAATTCAAATGACACAGTCATTAAGACAAAATCACAGTCAATTGAATGGACAAAAAGATCCTCACCAGCCACACATCAGGCAGAACACTTATCTCCAAAATATAGATCTCATGAAACTAGACTTGAAAATACCAAATGATCCAACTAGAAAATGGGATACAGAATTAAACACAGTATTTTCAGCTGAAGAATTTCAAATGGCTGAAAGACATTTAAGGAATTGCTTGATATTCTTAGCCATCAGTAAGATACAAATGAAAACAACTCCAAGATACCATCTTATACCAGTCAGAATGACTAATATCAAAAACACCAATGATCGCTTATCTTGGAGAGGATTCAGAGTCAGAGGAACCCTCTTCCAAAGCAGGTGAGGGTACTAATTTGTAAAGTCACTTTAGAAATTAGTATGATCATTTCTCAGAAAATTGTATTTCAAGTCCTTGAAATACCACTATCAGTTAAAATTCCAAAGAATGCACATAAATATCACAAGGACACTTACTAAACTGCATTCATAGCAACATTATTTATAACAGCCAGTACCTGAAAACAACCTACGTGTCCAAGAATGGATAAAGACAATATGTACATTTATATAGTGGAGTATTTCTAAGTGATTTTAGAAAAAGTGATATCTTGTAATTTGCTTGAAAATGGATAGAACTAGAAAAAAAAAACATCTTGAGTGAGGTAACCCAGACTCAGAGAGACAAACATGCTATGTACTCACTCATAAGTGGACATTAGATGTAATGCAAAGGACAACCAACCTAAAGTCTATGACCACAGAGAAGCTAGGTACAAAGTAGAACCCAAGAGAGGCATATATGGATCTGGGAAGATGAAATAGACAAAATCTACTAGAAACACTGGGAGCATGGGGCAGGGATAAAGGGAAGTCTGCAGGGGAGTTAGGAATAGAAGGTATAAGGAGAACATGAGGGGACAGGTTGGTTAAGATGAAAAAAGAACAGAGAGGGACTGCAAAAAATGACATATTTCAATTGTGGGAGCCATTATTGGGTAGCATGAAACCTGAAACCAGGGAAATTCTCAGGAATCCATAAGGATGACCCAAGCTAAAACCCTAAACAAGATTGGAAAGAGTGCCTAAACTAGCCTTCCTCTGCAATCAGACTAATGAATATTTATCATCACAGAACCTTCATCCAGCAACAGATAGAAGCAGTACATCTTAGCAGTATTCACAGCTAAGTCTAGGCTGAGTTTCCAGAGATCAGTCAAAGAAAGAGAAACAATAATATTAATAAAGGGGTCACAACCATAATTGGCATACCCACAAAAAAGTCTAAGCTGAGCTAGTAGGAGCGCATTAACTCTGGACTGATGGCAGGGAAACATGCATAAAACCAAAGTAGGTCCTCTTAATGTTGATGATCTTTCTGTGTCTTGGGCAGATTGTGGTGACTTGCTGTGGAATGAAAATTTTTCCCTAGTGCTTGAATTTTCTTTTTGGAGCCCATTCTTTTTAAAGGGATGTCTTGTTCAGGCTAAATATAGGGAGAAGGCTTTGGTCCTGTCTCAAGGTGTTGTGTCAGCCTATGTTGACTCCCAATGAAAAGCCTTCCTTTCTCTGTGGAATGGATGGTAGTTAGAATAAGACAATTGTGGGTGTAGAAGGAGGAAGAGAGGGAGTCCCAGAACTGGTATCGATATGTAAAATAAGAAAAAGACATTTAAATAAATAGACTAAAACAAACAAAAAAGCTACTGAGTACAATGAATTTATTTCAAGTAAAGATTTTAAAAGGCAGCAAGTTGCATTGGATGGCAAAGACACTTGCCACCAAACCTGATGTCAAACTTGACTTTGATCCCAAAACACAAAGGACAAAGACACAATCAGGGCCAAGTGTCCGCGGATCTCCACAACTATGCTGTGTCAAATATGTACCTAAAGACAGGCCCACACATATACACAGACAAACAAATGCACACTAGCATAGACACAGGAAAGACTACTTAATTAACTAAAATGTAATAAAACTCAAATAATCCAAGGAAAGGAAAAGAAAAAAGGAATGGAGACCAGTAAAATAATAATATATCACCACAGAATCCAGAAAAAGAACAAAAACATTTTCCCTACACTTCAAAACCCTTTCCATCATTATTGTTTCTGCCCATAGCATCTTGTGACTGTCACCAAAAGACTGGCACTATAAAATATAAATCCCTCCTATTCAAACAGCAGAGTTTGTGGAATAGAAAGATAGTATTGAGTTCTTTGCAACATTTTCATTTAAAGGTATTTTTATACTTAAAGACATAAGAGACTTTTACCCTTCATGTTTTGCTGGGCTCTTCAAACTTTTACACTACTGTTTGAACACACCAGCCTCAAGCAGCAGGGGAAAGTGTGCAGGTCTAGGGCTGTGTGGTGCAGGCAGCTGGTGAGAATCTCAGAAGGGTTTTTGTTGGAGGATGAAGCACTGTGGGAGGACTACTGAGACCCTGCTGACAGTAGTAATCTGCCACGTCTTCAGCCTGAACACTGCTGATGATGAGAGTGAAATCTGTCTCAGATCCACTGCCTGTGAAGCGATCAGGGACCCCAGTGTACCGATTGGATGCTTAGTAGATCAGTAGTTTAGGAGCCTGTCCTGGTTTCTGCTGGTACCAAGTCAAGTAGTTATTGCCACTGTATAAAAGACTCTGACTGGACTTGCAGCTGATGGTGACCTTCTCTCCTGCTGACACAGCCAGGGTAGATGGAGACTGAGTCATCACAGTATATGCAGAGGCGCCTGCAATCAGCAAAAAATGATGATGCATAATATGAAAAAACAAGATATATTACCAGTCGTAATTTGATTTAATATCATTTTAATGTCACATTGTCAGAGTATTATTGTGTAAGAATATTCTGCCATAGTACACATTGTTAATTTCTTATATGCAAATAAGTGACTCTAAAAAGATTATAATCCTTTAGAATTTCTCACCAGACACCAAGAGCAGCAGGGACATGATAGCCTGGATTTGTGATGCCATCTTTTTCCTTCTGTCTCTCTGATGTGTCTCAGTTCTCACTCAAAGGCCTTACTTAGTCTATAAATTCTAGGAGGTTGGGTTGAGTTGGAGAAGTCTATGCAAAGCAGACAGCAAATACATAAGTAAATGCTTGGGCAGTGTGTATGAGTAGCTGGTGTCAATCAACAGGGAAAAATAACATCATGGGGGGTGTGAGCAATCACTGAATGCTATCATCTTACAGCACTCAAACATAAATCAATTAGGCACTCTAAAAACAACTTTGGTTTAAAATCCACAATATTTTTAAATCAGTTTGCTTTGAAGAAATGTTAAATATAAAAACTATCTAAGAATAACAATTATTGTTTAACAAAAGAAATGATAAAGTATGTTCACAAAATCACAACATTAGAAACTTGTAAAAAACATGCGATGAAAGGAAGAAATGGTGGAGGGAGAAAGGAAAAAGGCAGAGTGACGAAGAGAGAGAGAGAGAGAGAGAGAGAGAGAGAGAGAGAGAGAGAGAGAGAGAGAGAGAGGAAGATGGGGGGAAGAAGAGAAAGAATTAAGGTCAAACTTATTTCTTTTTCCTTATCTGTATAACCACTCTTATACAGAGGACAATGAACAGTGCCTCAGACACTTTGCTCCAGATTCCAGACTAAACAAAGAGCTCAGAATTCATTCTGTGTAAATCCTGGAGAACATTATTAAAGTTGAGGTGATAGAATCTTAAATCTCAAAGCAATGATATGCCCTGCAGAAACAAACAAGTATCACGTGCACAACTAAGGGAACTGAAAGAAGATGATAAATTTTTGGAAATAGAAGAGGAAGAAAACAAACTTGATTTTTTTCAAAAAGTCTTTGCTTTAGTCTAATATTTACCAAGAGTGCTTATTTGAAAAATGCATATTTTAAAATAACTTACAATTTAGCAATAGTGAAACTGGGTGAAAATGGTCTTGCTGAAATAGTGAACACTAAAAAATTCACTCCAGAAGGGAACAGAGTCATCTTAAGTCAAGTAATAAGCTTAGAGAGATCAATAGACCACAATACCATAGATTGATGCTATAGATAAAAATATTTGAGTTTGAATGAATATTAGAAGCAATAATAGAAATCACAGAACACACCTGGACTTTAGGTTGGTGAACTCTGAAAGAATATATAAAAAGTACACTATTAACCCAGTATTATGTGTAAAGTTCAAGAAACAGAAAAATAAATAAATAAAACATTAAGGTAAGAAGTTAAGATTAACCTCTTTAATCTCAGAACTGGAGAGACATAAAGAGGAGGATTATACATTAGAGGACAGCCTGGGGTCCAAGTTCTAGGCCAATCTAATCTGTGCATAGTGACAATCTTTCAAAATATGCGTTACTAATCAAGTACTTGCAAGGTAGATTAGACATTTGATATAGTAATCATAGTATTTATTTGACATTAACACTTTGACATTAATAAAATAATATTCTTAGAAATTAAATATGGATTTAGGCAGTATGAATTTCCCATCTATTTGCATAAATTATATAATTGTATACATGTATCTTTCATGTAAAATGATGAATTATTTCTGATAGGAATATTCTTATCTCATTTCTCAACTTCTAACACTATCATAAGAAAGAGGTAAGCAGCATGTGGATTAAAGAAGTTCCCAATCTCAAGGTAAAAAGTATAACAGATGAGTAACTCTGCTCCAGTCAGAGTCTAAGTTGTGCTGTGCTTTGGATTTTTGGAGTTTATACTTGGCTTTGTGACAGTTGCAATGAGATAAGATTGAGGATTCATATCATTTACTGCTGCTTGTTCAAATAGGGCACTTGGAGGCTGGGTTATATAAATCCAGAGGCTCCTTCAGTTACATGTATTTTCACAATATGTAAAAGAAGGACATAGAGACTAAAAGGACAAAATTCTCGTGTTCTATTGTGAATAGTAGAAAAAAACCATAAAATCTTTAGTTACTGCTTTTTCCCAAAATCTAGTTTCCACCCTTGTGCATTAGATTGCTTGGGCTGTGATTAAAAGTGAACTAACTTCAAACCAATTGGGTGAAGAAAACAAAGATTAATTTATTCCCAGCTTTGGAGCCAGAAAGTCTGATGTTGATGACATTAGCTCATGGCACACAGCACCCTCTTCCATGAATGCCACTGTGAATAAAGGCCCAGTGATCACATATTTCATCCTAAAAATCAGCATAATAGAAAATGAGGAAGTTGCCATTTAAAATGGTGTAAAATTAATGCTATCTCCACCTACAGTACAAAATCCTAAAATGTAAACTCCCAAAATAGTAACTTCTATTACATGATACTTTACAATGGACCATCATAGAAAAGTGTCTGAAATTATATGAGAGTAAAAATGATGGACCAACATATTACAGATGAGTTCTATATATCATGAGAAGAAACGCTTCACCCAGGCAAAACCTTAATTGTGCTTTCAGCTCCACCATCCTCAGAAGAGATTTGTGAAGCAGACTAATAAACCTTCTCCAATCTCTTCTTAATAAATGGGTTTGACTGAAGGTAAGGAAGTAGATTCTAAGTATCAATAACCTGGGTTCTTGTGAAGTTGGTTAGTGATTTCTACATGATTTTGTAATTTGTGAATTCTTAATAATTTTGGCAGTAAGTTAGAAACCAATGTAAAAATATAAAATCATTTATTTTGAATGGTGAATTAAAATAAATTAATATTAATAAATTAAAATTAAATTATAAAAGTGACAATAAATTATAGCAAGACAGCAGAAAGAGGAAGTAGTATATGCTGCTGGAGAGACTGCAAACTGGTGCAAACACTGTGAACTTCAGTGTATAGAAGCTTCTCAGGGTAATATCAAATAACCATATGATTTAATTACTTCTGCACCATGTAATTTTCTGAAACTGATGTAAGTCATCTTAGAAGAGACATATTTCTACATACATGTTTTTAACCTCATTGCTCACATTAGTCAGAATTTAAATCAACCCAGTGTGTTTTAGCAGATGAATGGACAATAAAAAGGGACAAATATACAAAGAGGTTTTATTCAACTATAATGAATATGAAAATCACATAAGTGTTTTAACTTTTCCTTTGTGACTCAATATATACATTTGATTCAGAAAAGACTCCCTGCATACATGAATAAATATTTTTCCTGTTTTTGTGAATGGAATTCAGCCAACTTCTCGTCCATGCTGATTAAGAGTAGCCTTGAAGTCTTTTATATATTGAAGTTTTCCTTACTGCATGTCCCATCAATAACTGTAAAAGTCATTGGACAGCGTGGAAGGGTGGTATATGAGTAGTTGATTCAGGACATTTCTAAAGTCAAGGTAATCTTATGAAATTTAGTGGGACTAAATTAAAATAGAGGAGTGGGGGCATGGGAGGGAAATGGTAGGAGGTGGAAATTTTTTTTTAAATAAAAATACAGTGATTTAATTTGGAATCACTTTTGATATTCAAGAAAAATTTGAGAGCTTTATAAAAAGCCTGGTGAGCTGGGTTTGACCCCCTGAACACACGTAAAGGTGGAAGGAGAGGTCCAACTCCACAGAGCTGTCCTCTGACCTCCACACGGTGCCATGGTACATGTAACCTCATACAATAAATAAAATGTGAAATAAAAAATATTTTTTTAAAAAAAGAGCCTTGATTAAATGTGAAACAAGGGCTTGACTAGGAGAGAGCCGGACCATGTCCATGGTCAAGGAGCTTGATTGCCAAACTGTCCTGTCACAGGGCACTGCAGTTCTGTGGAGATCAGAATCCCCCGGTGGCTTTTTAATCAAGCCGGTTATTAAGTTCTTCGATGTGCTAAAACGGAGGTGGAAATTTTTAATAATAAATAAATAAATATAAAAAGAAAAAGAAATTTTATGCTGCTCTTATAACAAGATGTTTTTGAATGCCTAGATGAAATTCAGCCTTAATAATACTTTTACTGTAAACTGTAAGGGCCTGAGAAAATGACCCAGACATAGCCTGCTCAGATCATAGATGTAGAGTCACTGAATTTGTGATAACTTCTTATACTCCATGAAGAAAGTCCTAAAGTACACTTTCAGTATCCTTAACTATGACCATAAACCTGAAAAACATAAAGATGTGCATCACAGCGTGGTGCTAAGGATCATTTTATTGAGCTTTCTCATCCCACATGGGAATGATATGAAAGTCCAAAGGAGGTTCATGAAGAAGTGCAGAGTTTCTATGAAGTAAAGCTTCCATGATTATGACCCACACTATCGAGTCTCTGAATTTTATGCACCTGCAATGAAACAACACATAAAATATGAAATGGAGTTGGGTGGGGAATCATGTAATTTACCTGGAAGGGTGAAGAGGCTGGTGGGCTGCAGATTCATGGTCACTGTGTGCTAGATAGCAATTTCAAGGTCAGCTCAAAATATATGGTCTGACTTTATACTCCTCCACCTAAGAATTTGGCAAAAAGTGAAGGAAGGCAAGGAGAGAATGTGGCCACATTTTGGAAGATGCTATATCAAAAAGATGTAGTGTTGGGCAAGTAGAAAAACAGCTAATGGGTCTAAGTTCATAGATGAGCTTCTTTGATGGACACAGAGATGCATTTCAGAAAGTAGGCACTAAATCAGCTGTAGGAGGCTTGTGTGTGTGAACTGCTGAAATGGAATTTTGAAATCTCAAGCTAATACAAGTAGAAATGTAGCATTAGAGTGAGGATGTGAACTTGTATCTTCAAGATAACTAACAATCTTCAATATTCAAGGCTCTTAATTTGAGTGTCCAATAAAATTTTCCTGTATATATTAAATGATTTTCTGTCTTGTCAATCTATTAAACATAAAAATTACATTTTGAAAATAGTATCATGGAGATGCTAATTAAAGAAGCAAATTTAAAACGTATAAGGCATACATAGATAGATAATCACATACATTATTTTATTTTTTTGTTTTATAAAAAACATTTTATTTTTTAATTTATTTATTTGTTTATTTAAGATTTCTGTCTTTTTTCCACCACAGCCTCCCATTTCCCTCCCCCTCCCAAAGTCAAGCCCCCCTCCCTCTTCAGCCCAAAGAGCTATCAGGGTTCCCTGCCCTGTGGGAAGTCCATGGACCACCCACCTCCATCCAGGTCTATTAAGGTGAGCATCCAAACTGCCTAGGCTCCCACAAAGCCAATACGTGCAGTAGGATCAAAAACCCATTGCCATTGTTCTAGAGATCTCAGTAGTCCTCATTGTCTCTATGTTTTTTTCCCAAGACAGTTTTAGTCCAGGTTTTTTCAGACCCAGGCCAGCTGGCCTTGGTGAGTTCCCGACAGAACATCCCCACTGTCACAGTGTGAGGGTGCACCCCTCGCGGTCCTGAGCTCCCTGCTCATGCTCTCTCTCCTTCTGCTCCTGACTTGGACCTTGAGCTTTCAGTCTGGTGCTCCAATGTGGGTCTCTGTCTCTGTCTCCTTTCATCGCCTGATGAAGGTTAATATTCAGAAGGATGCCTATATGTTTTTCTTTGGGTTCTCCTTCTTATTTAGCTTCTCTAAGATCACGTATTAGAGGCTCATTGGCCTTTGTTTATGTCTAGAAACCAAATATGAGTGAGTACATCCCATGTTCCTCTTTTTGGGTCTGGCTTACCTCACTCAGGATAGTGTTCTCTATTTCCATCCATTTGCCTGCAAACTTCAAGAAGTCCTTGTTTTTTATTGCTGAGTAGTACTCTAATATGTATATATACCATATTTTCTTCATCCATTCTTCAATTGAAGGGCATCTAGGTTGTTTCCATGTTCTGGCTATTACAAACAGTGCTGCTATGAACATAGTAGAGCATATAATTTTTTTGTATGATAAGGCCTCTCTTGGGTGAATTCCCAAGAGTGGTATTGCTGGATCCAGGGGTAGGTTGATCCCGAATTTCCTGAGAAACCTCCACACTGCTTTCCAAAGTGGTTGCACAAGTTTGCATTCCCACCAGCAATGGATGAGTGTACCCCTTTCTCCACACCCTCTCCAGCAAAGGCTATCATTGGTGTTTTTTATTTTCGCCATTCTGACAGGTGTAAGATGGTATCTCAAAGTTGTCTTGATTTGCATTTCCCTGATCGCTAAGGATGTTGAGCATGACCTTAGGTGTTTCTTGGCCATTTGAACTTCTTCTGTTGAGATATCTCTGTTCAGCTCAGTGCCCCATTTTATAAATGGGTTGATTAGCCTTTTACGGTCTAGTTTCTTGAGTTCTTTATATATATTGGAGATCAGACCTTTGTCAGTTGCAGGGTTAGTGAAGATTTTCTCCCAGTCAGTGTGTTGCCTTTCTGTCTTAGCGACAGTGTCCTTTGCTTTACAGAAGCTTCTCAGTCTCAGTAGGTCCCATTTATTCAATGAGGCCCTTAATGTCTGTGCTGCTGGGGTTATACGTAGAAAGTGGTCTCCTGTGCCCACTTGTTGTAGAGTACTTCCCACTTTCTCCTCTATCAGATTCAGCGTGTTCGGACTGATATTGAGGTCTTTAATCCACTTGGCCTTGAGTTTTGTTCATTGTGATAGATATGGATCTATTTTCATTCTTCTACAGATTGACATCCAGTTTTGCCAGCACAATTTGTTGAAGATGCTCTCTTTTTTCCATGTATACTTTTAGCTCCTTTATCAAAAATCAGGTGCTCATAGGTTTGTGGGTTAAAGTCAGGGTCTTCTATTCGATTCCATTGGTCGACTTCTCTGTTTTTATGCCAATACCAAGCTGTTTTCAATACTGTAGCTCTGTAATAGAGTTTGAAGTCAGGGATGGTAATGCCTCCAGACATTCCTTTATTGTATAAGATTGTTTTGGCTATCCTGAGTTTTTTGTTTTTCCATATAAAGTTGATTATTGTCTTCTTCAGATCTGTGAAGAATTTTGATGGTATTTTGATGGGGATTGCATTGAATCTATAAATTGCTTTTGGTAGAATTGCCATTTTTACTATGTTGATCCTCCCAATCCAAGAGCAAGGGAGATCCTTCCATTTTCTGGTGTCATCTTCAATTTCTTTCTTCAAAGACTTAAAGTTCTTGTCAAATAGATCTTTCACTTCCTTGGTTAGAGTTACTCCTAGATATTTTATGCTATTTGTGGCTATCGTGAAAGGTGATGCTTCTCTGATTTCCCTCTCTGCTTCCTTATCCTTAGTGTATAGGAAGGCCACTGACTTTTTGGAGTTGATCTTGTATCCTGCTACAATACTAAAGGCATTTATCAGCTGTAGGAGTTCTTTGGTAGAGTTTTTGGGGTCGCTTATGTATACTATCATATCATCTGCAAATAACGAAAGCTTAACTTCTTCCTTTCCAATATGAATCCCCTTGATCCTCTTATGTTGTCTAATTGCTATTGCTAGAACTTCAAGCACTATATTGAAGAGGTATGGAGAGAGTGGACATCCTTGTCTTGTTCCTGATTTTAGTGGGATGGCTTTGAGTTTTTCTCTGTTCAATTTAATGTTAGCTGTCGGCTTGCTGTAAATAGCTTTTATTAAATTTGGGTATGAACCTTGTATCCCTAATCTCTCCAAGACCTTTATCATAAAAGGGTGTTGAATCTTGTCAAATGCTTTTTCAGCATCTAATGAAATGATCATATGGTTTTTTTCTTTCAGTTTATTTATATGGTGGATTACATTGATAGATTTGCGTATGTTGAACCAGCCCTGCATCTCTGGGATGAAGCCTACTTGATCATAATGGATAATTTTTCTAATGTGTTCTTGGATTCGGTTTGCCAGTATTTTATTCAGAATTTTTGCGTCGATATTCATGAGTGAAATAGGCCTATAATTCTCTTTCTTGGTTGGGTCTTTGTGTGGTTTTGGTATCAGGGTAACTGTGGCTTCATAAAAGGAATTTGGCAATGACTTTTCTGTTTCTATATTGTGAAATACATTAAGGAGTATAGGTATTAGCTCTTCTTGGAATTTCTGGTAGAATTCTGCATTGAAACCATCTGGTCCTGAGCTTTTTTTGGTAGGGAGATTTTTGATAACAGTTTCTAGTTCTTCGCGACTAACGGGTCTATTTAGATCGTTCACCTGGTCTTGATTTAGCTTTGGTATGTGGTACTTATCTAAAAAACTGTCCATTTCTTTTGCATTTTCCAGTTTTGTGGCATATTGGCTTTTGTAGTAAGATCTAATGATTCTCTGAATTTCCTCTGTGTCTGTGGTTATGTCCCCCTTTTCATTGCTGATCTTATTGATTTGCATGTTCTCTCTCTGTTGTTTAATTAATTTGGATAGGGGTTTGTCGATCTTGTTGATTTTCTCAAAGAACCAACTTTTTGTTTCATTGATTCTTTGGACTGTTTTCTGTGTTTCTATTTTGTTGATTTCTGCCCTCAGTTTGATTATTTCCAGTCTTCTACTCCTCCTTGGTGCATCTGCTTCTTTTTTTTCTAAGGCTTTCAGGTGTGCTGTTAAGTCCTCAATGTATGCTTTCTCTGTTTTCTTTAAGTGGGCACTTAGTGCTATGAACTTTCCTCTTAGCACTGCTTTCAATGTGTCTTATAGTTTTGAGTATGTTGTCTCTTTATTTTCATTAAATTCAAGGAAGACTTTAATTTCTTTCTTAATTTCTTCCTTGACCCAGGTGTGGTTCAGTAGTTGACTGTTCAGTTTCCATGAGTTTGTCGGCTTTCTGGGGGTAGCATTGTTATTGCCTTCTAGCTTTAGTCCATGGTGATCGGATAAGACACAGGTGGACACTGATATTTTTTTTGTATCTGTGAAGGTTTCCTTTGTTTCCGAGTATGTGGTCAATTTTTGAGAAGGTTCCATGAGCTGCAGAGAAGAAGGTACATTCTTTCTTTTTTGGGTGGAATGGTCTATAGATGTCTGTTAAGTCCATTTGCTTCATTACCTCCAATAATTCTCTTAATTCTCTATTAGGTTTCTGTCTGATTGATCTGTCCATTGAAGAAAGAGGTGTATTGAAGTCTCCTATTACTAGTGTGCGTGGTTTGATGTATGCCTTGAGTTCTAGTAATATTTCTTTTACATAGGTGGGTGCTTTTATGTTAGCAGCGTAGATATTCAGGATTGAGACTTCATCCTGATGATTTGTTCCTGTTATGAGTATAAAGTGTCCATCTCGGTCTCTTCTGATTGACTTTAGTTTGAAGTCAGTTTTGTTAGAAATTAGTATGGCCACACCTGCTTTTTTCTTAGGACCATTTGCTTGAAACACCTTTTTCCAACCCTTTACTCTGAGTAGATGCCTGTATTTGTGGTTGAGGTGTGTTTCTTGCAAACAGAAGAATGTTGGGTCCTGTTTTCGTATCCAATCCCTTAGCCTGTGCCTTTTTATGCGTGAATTGAGGCCATTAATATTAAGTGATACTAATGACCAGTGGTTGTTTACTCCAGTTATTATTATTGGTTTTGGTAGTAGCGTTTGTGTGTCTCCCTTCTTTGAGTTGTGCAGGTGAAGGTTCGCTAGATGCCTGACTTATTGTAGGCAGTGTTGGCAATGCTGGATTCCTTAGGTTGTGATTTTCCTTCTATTATTTTCTGTAGGGCTGGGTTTGTGGCTACATATTGTTTAAATTTGTTCTTATCTTGGAAAGTCTTGTTTTCTCCATTGATAGTGAACAATAGCTTGGCTGGGTATAGTAGTTTGGGTTTGCATCCATGATCCCTTAATTTTTGCAGAACCTCTATCCAGGACCTTCTGGCTTTCATAGTTTCCATAGAGAAGTCAGGTGTAAGTCTGATTGGTTTACCTTTATAAGTTACTTGCCCCTTTTCCTTTGCAGCTCTTAATATTCTTTCTTTAACCTGTATATTTTGTGTTTTGATTATTATATGGCGAGGGGATGTTTTTCTTTGATCCAGTCTGTTTGGTGTTCTGTATGCTTCTTGGATATTCAAAGGAATATCTTTCTTTATGTTGGGAAAGTTTTCTTCCATAATTTTGTTAAAAATATTTTCTCGGCCTTTGAGCTGTGACTCTTCTCCTTCTTCTATCCTTATTATTCTTGTGTTTGGTCTTCTTATTGTGTCCCATATTTCCTGAGTGTTTTGTGATGAGTATTTGTTGGCTTTGCTGATTTCTTTGATCAGTGCATTTATTTTCTCTATGGTGTCCTCAGAATCTGAGATTCTTTCTTCTATCTCTTGTATTCTATTGATTATGCTTGTTTCTGTAGACTCTGCTCGTTGACTTAGATTTTCCTTATCCAGCTGGTCCTCAGTCTGTGTTTTCTTCCTTGCTTCCATTTCAGTTTTCAATTCTTTAATTGTTTCCCCCAGGGTCTCATGTATGTATTTACTCATTTCTTCAACCTTTTTACTCACTTCTTCAAACTTTTTGTCGTACTTCTCCTCTATTTCTATAAAGGTGTTTTTTACATGTTGTTTAAGGGACTCTATTGCTTTTATAAAATCATTTTTTTCCACTTCTTCTGTGTTAGGGTGTTCAAGTCCTTCTGTTGTGAGATCATTGGGTTCTGGTGTTTTCATGTTGCTTTTCAGATTGTTGGGTGAATTCTTGCCTTGGCGCCTGCCCATCTCGTCCTATCGATTCTGTCTAATGTGTCTTTTAATGCAGGAACGGGTTTTCCTGCTGGCCAGGTGCCCTGCTTACAAAATGCCTTCTCCCCGTTTCTTGAGACCCGCCACTGGACACGATCTCTTTCACTGCTCTGAAGGGTCTTCAGGACCAGGACCAGGCTCCTGGTTTGCGAGGGACCTCGCCAAGAAAAGGCCTACCCCTCTGCAGGCCAGCCACCAAAACAGAGGAACTCGCTGTGCCCTCTGCTCTGAGCTCCCTATCCAGTGCCCAAACAGGTTAAATTTGGTGGTCCCTCGCCCAGTGGAAGGGGGGGGGCGAAGGAGGACCCTGGGCGCAATCTGGGATATTCCAGGGAGAGAGAGGTCTCAGCTAGGAGGAGCAGCCCCAGCAGAGGGTAGAAGCCCTTGCAGGCTAACCAGGGGATCAAGGTGATCGGGGAGTGCCCCTGCTCAGTTTCCTGTGTCCAGCCCCGGGGCAAGAACACTCTCCCTACACAAGGTGGTCTTCAGGGGTTACGACTAGGCTCACCGTTCGCCGCCCCATGATCCTCCTCTGCTCGCTGGTGTCTGCAGGTCTTCGCCGCGTCTGGGCCGCGCCGGGGTTCCGCCGCGTCTGGGCCGCGCCGGGGTTCCGGCCGCGTCTGGGCCGCGCAGGGGGTGGCTTCTGCCGCGTCTGGGCCGCGCCGGGGGTGGCTTCCGCCGCGTCTGGGCCGCGCCGGGGGTGGCTTCCCACATATATTATTTTAAAAATCTCTGTTTAACAGGTTTACCCTTTTCAAAAAAAAAAAAAACAAGATTTTTAAGATAACATCCTTGACATGTGTGGCAAACAGATATAGCTAAGATACTGAACTTCAGTGAGCAGGAAACCCAGGAAGTTTTATTTAGCCTTGGAGCACTGTGGGATGAAGCTCATTGCTCTGTTGAGAGAAATAGTTTGCAGCATCTTCACCTTCCACAAGATGGAGGGTGAGGTTGAAGTCTGTTTCATACCCACTGACACTGAACCTGGCAAGCAGTCAAGATGCTAGGTCAGATGCAAAAGAGATGAGGAACTTGGGAGGCTGTCCTGGTTTCTCTGTTGGTTCCAATGCATATAAGTAATGTCATATTCAGTGACACTCTTACTGGCCCCACAGGAGATAATGGCCCTCTGATCTAGAGAAAGAGGTATTGATTTGGGAGACTGGGGCAGAACAATGTCCCCAGGGGAACCTAAAATGATAAACCCTTGCTGTCACATTTACTAAAAGCGCCCAAGTGTAAAACCATCATGTATGTAGTTCATCATGTATGTAGTTTCCCATATTGTCTAGGTTCTCTGGAATTTTTATTTGCAGGCTGTTTTTCTTTGCTTTATTTTTGAAAATCACTTTTGAGTGAATACATGTGATAACTGTCTTTCTGGGTCTGGGTTACCTCACTCAATATGATATTATCATGTATGTGGTATCTATATCTGCAGTCATGAGCTACACTCTAAGAAGCCGTGAAGGAAAAATGAAACATAACACTATTTAGATACTTTAATATCAATTGTCAAAACATCAAAGCATGTAAAAGCAATGATAGCCACAGTGGCTGCTCCCAGCACTTCAGGCCAGAGTAGTAGTACCAAAAGGAGGAGAACAATTTGACCCCATCTACAAGTTGGACTAGAGGCTGCTTCTTGGTACTGACAAGCTGCCTTTAAAGACACTCAGTAATCTGCACCTGACTAAAGTCTCAATATGAAAATCACCTCAGAAAAAGCTTGAGAAGGGACAGCTGCTCTTGTGTCACCGCATGGCAGTTAGGATTTGCAAAGAATTCTCTAGAGTATTCTCAGTACTGTATCCCAGGTGACATTTTGGTTGGTCTTTTGGAATTGTCACTTTCTGTTATTCTAAGGTACCAGGTGAGGAGTGTATTGCAATTACTCTGACTGCTCTAAAGGATGTGGGTTGCAGAAGCACTGTGATATCTCAGAATTAAAATCTTTAAAAAGATATCTTTATATTTATCAATTTGTTTTTCCCGAGACAGGGTTTCTCTGTAGCTTTACAGCCTGTTCTGGAACTAGCTCTTGTAGATCAGGCTGGCCTCAAATCCACAGAAATCCACCGACCTCTGCCACTTGAGTGCTGGAATTAGAGGCTGCCAACACTGTCCAGCTCATTTATTCTATGTGTATATAAAGATTTTTTCTGTACATATCACATTTGTGGTTCTTGCACTTGTATTCTAAAAGAGGTCATTGTACCCCTTGGACCTACTTTGGAAGATGGCTGTGAACTGTCATATGGTGCTGGAAACTGAACCTATGTTCACAGCAAGACCAGGAATGACTCTTATCCATGGATCCATCTCTTCATCCTAAACTAATTTTTTATCTTATAAGAACATCTTATTTTGCATTTGAGTAGTTACTTCTCAACAAAAGACAATCATTGGATTCAATAATATTGAGAAAAAAAGAAGAATGTATTCTGTGTTCAGATTAGAAGGAGAATTTGGCTCCAATAAGAAGCTCTAAATAAATGTCATCAGGAATCAACGAGGCTGTGAACTATGAGGATAGAATGAAGAATAGGACTGGAAATGTAAATTTGTAATGAACAAGTATCACTGAGACTGAAGCAGGTCTCTCCATCTCCTCACTCCAAAGTCAATGCAGAGTCCCCATGAAGTCTTAACAAATGGAGGAAGCTTTTACCCTGCAACCAGACACACATCCTTAGAATACACATTTCCTGTGAGTTATCTACCAGCTTAGGAGCCCAAGCATGGCCTGTGGACAGAATGCCGGACATTCTGTTAATGTCCCTATGATGAAACCCATCTAAGATAGTGATACTGGGCTTTATGGCCCTTTGGACACTCAACATACTATCGATTCCCTATAGAACTACATTTTTTAATAAAAACCTCAGATCAGCTGGGAAGTGACTCTCATAATCAGCATTTTCCTTCTCTATGGCACCTGGACTGGAGGTACTGACAACGTGAGGGCAATTTGGACATTGCATTTTCCAGGTATTGGACAGATAGAAATGTCTCAGACCCTGATATCCTCAAATAATATCATTATAACTCAAGGGACTGAGTGAAGCTCAGATATCCCTAATCAAGGAGTGCAGTACATTGCAGCTTGGCTTTCCTCCTCTTACGGTCATTAAGGAAAACATTGGTCTTCAGGCTGTTATTTTGTTTAGTAAAAAAAAAAAAACATGGATGAATACAGGGCCACTGTGAAGGTTTGAGGTCACTAACACTGTGTTTTTGGGGAGAACAGTGTGTCAGTGATCTCCTCTTTCATCTTTGCAAGATGCTAAACATAACTCCAGACACTCCTGTTCTAATTTTCTGCCTCACAACAATCTCACATTGGGCCTTACTCCCATGTAGCAGAGCTTTCAAAACTAAGTCAACATTAAAGTCATTATTTTGTTTTCTTCTCCTGATTGCAAACACAAGGTTTTACCCTTTCAATGCAATTCAAAGCAAGAGATGCTTAAGTTAATGCACAAATGAACACTGCAGCACAAACTTCAATGGATGATAGTGAGATTATTTTCACGACTGTTTTTCCAACTCTGTGATTAATGTCCCCGGGAAATCGACATAGATTGTGTTCTTTAATCACACTGTTACCACAGCCTGCATGGTTATATAACTAGGGGGTGTCAAAGATTTTTTTCTCTCCTCGATTTTCTTCAACTTCATTATTCGATATCCGAACAATTTCATTGTAGGGATCTTTAACTTTCTTGTTTAATCTGGTTCCTAGATATTGGTTTTGAATTTGTTAATGGAATTTACACTGACTTTTTTCTTAGTAAGCTTATTTCTATTTCACAGAATACCTATTGATCATTTATGTTGACTTTATATCATGATCGTTATTTATATCCTGCTGTTTGCTGAAAGTATTTTCAGATTTAAAAGTTATTTGGTTAGTTTTCAGAGTATTCTAAATATAAGATCTTGTTGTGGTAATTTGACTTCATCATATAATATTTTATATCCATTTTGTTTCTCCCTCTTGCCTCTTTTCTATGACTCATGTTTGAGAAATACAATGAATAAGAGTGAGAGAATGGGTATGCAACCTTTTCTCCTTTAAGATGTAAGAAGCAAAGCTTTGATTTTCCACACTTAGGATAATTACACTTTTATTTTTATCATTCATGATCTTTGTTTTTATCTTTTCTTACTGTATGATTACAAATTTCTTTCAGAAAACCTATTTGTTTCATTATTATCAGTATTATTATTCAATACCATTGTCAAATGGCTTGTCAATTAACTAAACACTGTCTAGGAGACACATGATAAAAACAAGGAGAAGCTGGACACAAATGTTCCAACAGAGTAAACTCTCATGTAGTTGTAGATGTTCATCTCAACTAGCACTTTAGATCAACATTAATAGAGACTTTGTCAAATAACCCAACACAGTGCTCCTGCGTCTCCATGCCATTCACAGACAATTGTGAACTATCAGTTTTCTGTGTAATGTTTGTGGATTTGTTTATTGTTTTTAATCAAAATGGTCTGGCTATCAATCAGTTTATTGTGCAGCTGAAAATATCTGTCTCCATGATGTCAAGCTCCATTTTGAAAGCAAATGAACAGTTGACTTTGTCTGTCTTGGTGCTGAAAATAGAAACCAACAATTCTGTCTTTATCCAGCAGAAGCTACAGATAGGGTTGCACATGCCAGTAACTGTGCCCTATGTTCTTAGTTATAATCAAGAAAGATACTTCTACTCCTGCTCCATTCAGGGATTACATAATGAGTTCAAATGAGTATTCTGCATTCCCAAAGATTAATGTTAGATTACAATTGATACTTCTGGTTTTGAACCAACCTTTCATATCTGAAAAAAAAATAAAGATTAAAGTATACAGGACTCCTCATATTTTCAAAGATTTCCACCACATATATTAGGACATCCTCATGTTAATCAGGGAAATCCATCTCTCATTTCTGGCTTTTCCCCCTTTTAATCTTTATTTGTGTAATCTGGATAATGTTTCCTCCATACCATGAGTCTGCTGCTGTTCCTTCCTTTCAGTGGCTTGAATGAGTGCCAGTAGTGTTAATGTCAACTCTTCATTAAATAAAGGTTGTCTGAATTCTTAAAACATCCATAAGTCTTGTCCTTCAATCTTTTTTAAAATAAATAATTTATAATAAAAATTTAGAATGTTGCACAAAAATGAAAATAATGATTTTATACTCCACTCACAGAAAGAGACTACATTACAAAATTTTGACATTAAGACAATAACTATACGTCTCATACTTAAAACATGCTATCCTTCATGAATTTTGCTTATGAGCTCACTAAGACTCAATCACCTGTCCTTTATGAATAGTCCCATTTACAAGGATTACCTTTGAATTGCATTTATTTTTACATGCAGTGGGAATGTATTACAAACCAAATGTGCTATTAAAGTAAAATATATTCTAAAGACTTACCCACAGATTATTTTTTACATTTTAAAGTGGATAAAAATTTAAATTTACTATGCAGCTCTTATCAAACTGACTGGTGCTAAGAGGAACCAGGTGTCGTCATATCATCTGCACCTTCCACGGGATTCAGCAGCAGTACACCGTGCAGACACCAAATGTGCTTCTATGGACAGTGCCCTATCCAGCAAGGGGGTGTAGGACAGACTGGGAGAGAAGCTTGAAAACAAAGAGGCTACAGGCTTGATGGGACACTATCACACATTTATATTCTCTACTTTTAAAAATGTGATTATAAAATAAACTAGATATTTAATGCATTTTTTCAGTTGGACATAATATCCCCTTTTCAATAGAAAAGCTAAAACTTCTTATATTACTTACAACTATAGACCTGCCTAAAATTAGGACTATCATTTACTAGTCCAAGCCTACCTTAATGGATACAGTAATCTACTCCATTACCTGTCATTTTATATCAAGTCCAAAAAGACCAAGAGAACTCGCTGTTTTCCTGTCATCTAAATTACTTAGGATGTTCTATGGGTCAGCTCATAGTTCCTCAGATTGTTCACACTAGGAGGCCCACATTTCTCTGCCCATTTCATGAAAAGAGCTGATTTTCTCTCATATAGAAAATGTAATGTACACATCTAATGTACAAAATGTGACTGAAGATGAATTCTTTTCTTTTTCCACTGTAACGTAGGACAAAGAACTTTTGGGGTAAACCGTGCTAATCATGGTCTTCTGATATGATGGAACCTGCTCATGAATCAGCTAAAATGTGATTCCTTAAAGGTTTTTGTTAAAATACACCATCATGAATGTTCTTTTTCCTGTTAGTTCATGGCGTTTTTCCTTTCAGTCCATTGGTCACCACTCAAAAGTGACAGAGGCAGAAGCAGCAACTTGGAGATTTGGATTGCCTGTGGGAATATCGAAGAAATAATCTTCTGGGAAGCATTTCTGGGAGGCCTCATAACTTCAGTTTACAGAGAGGGGAGATGAAAAGGATGGGGACAGTGACTGCCCCCATTATACAGAACAATCCTACCATAAGGTTCCCAGCACAAGTCTTAGTAATCATTGGTTGCAGGACAGTCCTATCAAATAGGTCCTAGTACAATTTCTAATTACCATTTTGGCAGCACGGAAAATTCTTCTGCAAAGAACTGTGTTAATGTCACATTAGAGACAAACTATCCATTTAGGACAAGAGACAGTTCCAAATCAGATCAGGGATAGAACAGGGAGGCAAGTGTGTTGGAGGGAATCCTCCATGTTGCCAAGCTCAGAGACTGCTCTCAGGCTATGGTAGACTGAAAGCTCCAACCAGCTGGGCCTCTCACTGTCTTTCCAGGTTTGTTATGTAAACCTTGTGTCCCAAGTTTGATGTGTATGCATTTAGAA
The DNA here is from genome assembly GCA_963919715.1 of Microtus obscurus. NCBI lineage: Eukaryota > Metazoa > Chordata > Mammalia > Rodentia > Cricetidae > Microtus > Microtus obscurus. The sequence goes on along the minus strand of CAWTZC010000501.1, from coordinate 36,303,815 downwards.
TTGTTATTGATGAATCACCTCCTTTGTGGCTGCCTTTATCTGTTTGACTCAGCATTGTATAAATTCTAATGTAACAGATATCAACAGAGCTGTGACAGCTTGGTTTGGGGCCCCCATTCCCTTGTTAGATTTGCTTCTATCACTTGACTCTCAACACATGTATATTTTTAACAGTTAGATATATTTCTTGGAGAAAACAGACAGTTGGCTATAGTATTTTAGACTAGTCTAATAATATGTGTATAATTTTTATTAAAATGTTCTCACATGATTATTTAGTAAATGCTTATTAATTTCTATCATTTGTTGCATATTCTATGTGCGTTAGAGTTTTGTCAGTTTGTTTTCCTTTCTTTCTATTCCCCAACTCTATTGGAGTTTCTGATTTACACCATTGGGCATACTAATATCTGTTTTCCTGATAATCGTTATTTATCTATTCCTCTCATGACATTAATATTTTTCTATGCTCTCATGATTAGATGATCTTTGTTTTCTTCTGTGTGCATAGTATTTTGATAGTATATTTGTGTATTTGTTGGCATGGGTGTTTGTATGAGAGATAGTGATATAAAAGTAAAGAGAGAAGAAAAGAGCAGGAAGGCAAAGTAGTAATGGGGAAGACTAGCACATATGTTCAAAATATATGATATACTGGAAAAAGTTGATTTTAAGAAAATTGTGTATAATGAATTCACATTAAAAAAGAATTTAAGGTACTCCAAGAGGGCTCACATACCAAAGTTTCTTGACACCAATCCTGATATCAAATGTGATTTGATTACCATAACCCAAATAACAAAGGGACAATTAAGTCCAAGCTGTCCTCTGATCTCCAGAACAAGATTATGTCACATGTGCACCTAGAAATATGCACACACTTGCTCACAATACACAAATGCACACTCACTTTGACAAAGAATTACTTAATCTACTAAAAATGTTAGGAGTTTAAAGAAAAAAAAACAGAAGAGATTGTAACCACTAAGGAAGTAAGAAAGACCTAAAGAATACGGAAAAGTGAAAAAAACCCTTTCCCACAGCTTCCAAAGCAAAACACAATTTGTCACCATCATCACTTCAGCCCAGAGAGTCCTATGATGGACACCAGAGGTCCAGAACTACAGAAAGATAAATCCCTCATATTCCAGCAGCAGAGTTTGTGGTATTGGGGTACAAAAGATATAGAAAGATAATACTGAATTCTCCTCTGCATTTTCACATACAGGATTTTCATACCAAAAGAATTAAAACACATTTAAACCCTATATCTCGCCCATCACTGAAAATGTTTTGATCAGGGTTTTAGGCTCACTATCTCCCAGGCAGAAGGGAAAAGTGTGCAGGTGCAGGGCAGCCTGTGGTGTAGGCAGCTGTTGAGACTCTCAGTTTTTGTTGGAAGCTGAAGCACTGTGGGAGGAGATTTATACAACTGTTGGCAGTAATAATTTGCCTGATCTTCAGCCTGGACACTGCTGATTGTGGGAGTGAAATCTGTCTCAGATTCACTGCCTATGAAGCGATCAGGGACCCCAGTGTGCCGAGTGGATGCCAAGTAGATTAGCGGTTTAGGAGTCTGCCCTGGCTTCTGCTGGTACCAGCTCAAGTAGTTCTTCTGATCTTTACTGTATAAAAGACTCTGACTGGACTTGCAGCTGATGGTGACCTTCTCTCCTGTTGACACAGCAATGGAGAATGGGGACTGGGTCATTACGATATCTGCACAGGCACCTGCAATAAGGAATACAAAATGAAGACTTATAATATGCAATCACAGAATATATTAACAGTTTAAATTTATCTTTTAATAACCTTGGAATGTCACCTTGTCAGTGTATATCTTACACAATTCTGTAAAAAATATTATGTCCTAGCACACACATTGTAAACTTCTAATATACAAAGAAGTGACTCTGAAAAATTATAATTTCTTACCAGACACCCAGAGCAGCAGGGACATGAGGATATTTGTTTGTGACTTCATCTTGCTCCTCTTGCCAATCTCATGCATCTCAGTTCACACTGTAAAAGTCTGGTTTATAAATTCTTCGCAGCTGGGCTGACCAGGAAGGACCCATGCAAAGCAGTCAGCAAATACATAAGGAAATGTCTGAGCAGTGTGGTCGAATGGCTAGTGACAATCAACAGACAAAAATAACACCAAAGGCAGAATGATCACTGAAAGACATCAGCTTATAGCTCACCAACAGAAATCTATTAGGTACTCTAATAACAACTTTGTCTTAAAATCCAAGACATATTAAACCAATTTGCTTTTGCAGAAGTGTTAGGAAAGCTATCTCAGATTAACAGCATTAGGAAAATGATAAAATATTCTCAAAAATTCACAACAGCAAAAGAAACTTAGAGTAAGAAAACATGAAGTAAAAGAAGGGATGATTGGAGAGGGGAAGAGTGGAAAAGCAAGGAAAAAAAATTGAGGCTAAATGGGTTTGTTATCTCTCATGTGTAAAGTCTCTCTCATGCTGAGTACACACTGGGCTCCAGTTTCCAGACTAATAGAGAAATAGAAATTCAAAGAGCACCCCAGAATTCACTCTGTGGAAATCCTGGGGAACATTAATTTAAGACTGCAATGAGAAAAGTGTTCATCTCAATCAAAGGTAAACCCAGCAGGAACAAAGAAGTATCCGCCCCACAACATCATGAAATTGAAACAGGACTCTAAATTTGGGAAGATTGAAGGGAAACAAAATGGAATGGATTTCTTCAAGTAGTCATCACTGTAATTCTTGCTTGATAACTGTTTTGTGATATGTAATTTTACTATGTTAAAGTTAAAACCTTTGTTTTCAGTTAAACAGAAAAGGGGAGGTGATTTGTGAGTCCCCTCTGTGTGCTATGATTACCATTAATGAATAAAGAAAATGCTTTGGACATATAGAAGGTAGGTAAAGAACACTAGGCTGAATGCTTGGAGAAAGAAGAGCAGAGTCAGAGAGAAGCAATGGAGCTTCTACCAGAGACAGACATGCTGAAACTTTGCTGGTAGTCCTCTACATTGTGGTGATATACAGATTACTATAAATGGGTCAAATTAATATAAGAGATAGCTAATAAGAATCTAAACAGATTACTATAAATGGGTCAAATTAATATAAGAGATAGCTAATAAGAATTTAGAGCTAATGGGCCAAGCTGGGTTTAGGTTTAATTAATACAGTTTCTGTGTGCTTATTTCATGGCTTGGCAGCTGGGAACAAGCAAGCAGACTCCATAGAACAGATTGGCGCTCACATGGCCAACGAAAATTCACTTATTGTATTGAGTCTAATCTTGCTGGGCACCCAGGAAGAACAAGCCCCCCCCCAACATCTGTCTTCATGTTCATGAAGTGCCTTACTTTATGTTTGTCTTATATTATTTTATGAAGACCTTTGTTAGTACTTATATACGATTGTACAGTGGATCCTTATTTTTCAAAAGCTGTGCTAACAGTGCCATCATTTTGCTGAGAGTTTCTGGCATCAGTGACTTTACCAGAGGACACTGAAAATATATATCAGATGGTGCAAAACCCATCAAATTAGGTGAAAGCAAGTCAAATAATGCCAATCTAACTCCAAATAGAGTATTCTAAGGTTTTCTTTATTAGAAGGGAACTCACAGATAATAGCAAGTAAATAATAATGGGGTCCAATATCCAGGTGTAACTTGTGGGGAGAAGAAGGAAGAGTGGGTGGCCTTGCCCACCCCAAAGCCATACCTCAACTTGGTCCAGACTCTCAAAAACCATGGCTGGAGGAGATTCCGCATCAAGCAGATTGTAGTTGTTATTCAAGGTCTACCCAACAGATGAGCAACTATCTGATAATCTCGTAAAGCAAGGCTTAAAAGACTATTGCCTATAAATAACTATCTGTCTCTATTTTTTCACATGTACATATTTCTTCCCTAATAACAACTGTGGATATTTTTTCCATTGCTTTTTTTGTTTATCTTTGAAAATATTCCATCTACAAGGCACAAATATATTTGGGGATGAACAAGAAGATGATTTCTCCTTATATGTATAATTCTGGTGAATAGAAATTATACTAGGACATTTTTCATTACTTGGACTGATTATTACTGAAAGTAATAGTATTATCAGTCACAAAGATAGATAATTTTAGACTTTAGAAGAAATTAAAAAAAAAACTGGTTGTCCCCAAAGATGAATACACAGGGAAAATTTTCCAGGGGTTTTATGTGGTTTCAAGGTCAAGCATGAAGCAGCTTTGGTAGACATAACAGCCAGTAGTAAAGGACTCCTGTACATACTCCTAACCTTAAAGATAAAACAACTAATTGTTTATTGTTCAAGTCCTTTATTACAATGTCACTGTCTGTGTGGGAACACTGATCCCTCAGAATTATGTGCTTAATTTACTCACTATTCCCAGTCAGCACATCCTCCCTAGCCTGAGAGAAACTGTGTAATCTCCATGGCTCCCTTTCTTATTGTTAACTTAAGAAGTGCTGTGTGACCCTAAAAATGTGATCCATATTTGTCCAGAGGCTTTGCTGGGAATGGAGAAAAATGTGATAGAAATGAGACTCTCTCTCTCTTTCTCTCTGTGTGTGTATAGATGCATGCTGAAAGGAAAATGTAGCTTTACATGCAGACACACACACACACAAAGACAGAGAGAGAGAGAGAGAGAGAGAGACAGAGACAGAGAGAGAGGTGTGAAGACATGTACCTGATGAGGAGGTAGAGAGACACAGAAGATGTAACTGAAGACAGATATGTTTGTAGGAGAGATTCATGTGAAGGAAGAAGTACATGACAGTGTGGAGAATGAAACTGTGTGGAAAAAGATGTGGCTGTGTAAATGAGAAGTGTGAAGGTAAGTATCTCTGAGGAGAATATATGGAGAATGTATGGAGGGGTGTAACTCTGAAAGTAGTTGTAACTAGAGATTCATTGCAGTGTAGGAGAGAATTTTATATATGTAAAAAGAAATAGATAGCTGTCTGTAAAGTGATGTATCTATGTAGAGACAGGGAGATTTTTAGAGCAAAAATTTTCAAGATGAAGTAAAATAAAAAGGTGCCATCATAAAACATATATATTTGATTTTTTTACTTACTGAAATAAAAGTCTAGCACTCAGATAAATAAGAACTTCTTGTAAGTTCCAGCTAATCTGAAGACATTCTTTTTGCCACTCTGAGTACAGTCCTGGGAGCTCTTATCTCAGGTTGCAGTCGACTTCATCTCCCCTCCAATGAGGTCACTCAAATCCAAGTTCCAACCAATATTCTTGCTGTATTCACTGCATCTGCAAGAACAATGGCACATCTGCAACTATTATTGCATTGCCCGCAGTGCATCTAGTATGGAGTATAATTCTGTGCAGAATTTTTCCAGCACCTGATTCTATAAGTGTCAAACTCTCTTCCACTGTTCAGCTTCCTTTTTTACTCAGTTTCTACTACTTGCTGTGTATGTTCCATGAGCTGCCACAGTTCTTGTTCTCTCTGCTTAATCATCCTTTCTAAGACCATGAAATGTTTCATCCCTGTTGTATGGTTTTATTTTATTTATTTATTTATTTATTTATTTATTTATTTATTTATTTTTGGATTTTCGAGACAGGGTTTCTCTGTGGCTTTGGAGCCTGTCCTGGAACTAGCTCTGTAGACCAGGCTGGTCTCGAACTTACAGAGATCTGCCTGCCTCTGCCTCCCGAGTGCTGGGATTAAAGGTGTGCACCACCATCGCCCGGCTGTTGTATGGTTTTCATTGACTTCTTTTGATTCTCCCAAGTGTTTTGTAATATGTCCTGTAGGATTTCTTCTCCAATTTGAGAAATCAAGGATTTTATTTATACTGCAGATCATTTACTTGACCCTTGAGATGTTTTGTAAGTATTTCTTCAGTTCTGATTTTGTGACTCAGTTTGACTGCTTTGGAAGAGGAGTTTTCTAAGACATTTTGGTAAAAGAGTCTCTCTATTTGTCTCTAAGGAGATTCCTGTGCCGTTTAATGTGTGCACAATGTCATCTAATGCACAATACAATAAAATTCAAGTAAAGGAGTTGTGCTTAAACTTGAGGATCACAAAAGTCAAGCAGCCAGCCACTTACTCTTACCTCAACCTCAGTCCTAAAATGGCAATCCCGCCTCCAGAAATCTCAGAATGATACTGTATCTGAGAGATGTTTCTTTCCATTTTATAATCCTCTCTAGTTCTAGGATTAAAGGCAAGCCCTGCCTGATTTCTATGGCAACTAACTAAACTAATGTAGATACTGGAATTAATGATGTGTGTTATCACTGCCTTGCTGTGAGGCTGACCAATGTGGCTGTTTCACTCTCCTGAACACCAAGGAAGCTTTTTTGTTAAAATACAATTGAAATGCCACTACCGTCACCTGCAAACATTTTCATGAAGTTTTCAAAATGTTTTTTGAAGTTTCATATTATATCATCACCTTATTTCTCTCTGAAATCAATTTGTCTAATTTATTTCTCAACTTGCAGTTTTCTCATAGAACCTCTGATATTCAGAAATGAGTAAAGGCATAGTAATGGAACAGTTTGGCATGAAGATTTATAGGGAAAGAGATTGCATTTCCCCATTTGGGTGCAAAAGGTTTTTCTTCATCCATTCCACAAAAGTATCATCAGAGCAAGGGACTGAGCTTCCCCTGTTCAGTTGAAGAGCAGAAGGAGGGAGAAAATTAGCAAAGAAGTCAGGACCACTAGGGGTTGGTCCACCCGCTGAGGCAGTGTGCCTCTTCTAATGGGAGCTCACCAAATACAGCTGGACTGGTACTGAATGACCATGTGATCAAACTGGACTCTGTGGATGTGGCTGACAATGGGGGCTGGCTGAGAAGCCATTGATAAAGGAACTGGGACTTGTTTCTACTGCATGTACTGGCTTTTGGGGACCCTCATCTATTTGGATGCACAGCTTCCTAGGCCTGGATGTAGTGAGGAGGGCCTTGGACTTCCCACAGGGCAGGGTTCCCTGCCCTCTCTTAAGGAGGGACCGGAAGGGAGGAGGATGGGGAGGGGTGGGAAGGAGGAAGTATAAATTTTTGAATGGAAAAAAATAAAAATAATAATAGTAAAAGAAACATTGTCTGTGGTCCTGGGGCTGTGCCTAGACACCATCATTCTTCTCTGATTCTGCATCCTCTCCAGAGCTTTCAAAAGTTCTTGTAACTCTCTCACCTTTTCTGTCAGTTCTCACTCAAGTGCTGTCATCTTTGCTGTAGAGTGAGCCTACTCTACCTTGGCATCTACAGATTTTAGGGTCTGACCATCTTTGTCATTCTTTTTGTCATTTAACATAGCATTTTAATGCTTAAGAATCTCTGTTTCAGATTTTATATTTTTTTACATTTACATAATGAACTTCATTGTTGTCCCCAAGTTCTGTCTTGAGTGCTTTTGACAGACATTTTATTTACACTTTTATATTGTTGTTGCTATGGTTCTGATGAAGTTCTTGATAACCTTTTGATATAATTTTATCATAGTTGCATGTAGAACCATACCTATTTCTTCTAGATTTTCCAGTTCAGGATAAAGTATAAGACTTCTAACTGTATCTTAGTGATCATCTGGATTTTATTTGATTACATCACAACCCTCTCACTTTTATCTCTGATTTTATTAATTGAGTTATCTTTCTGTTTCTCTAGGTTAGTTAGCAGGCTAATGTGTATCTATTTATTCAAAGAGGAAACTCTTGCAATATTTTTATACAGTGACATTTTAATCTCCATTTCATTAATTTCTACAGTAATATTTATTACCTTTTATTATTGACCTCTTCTGAGTTGGATTAGACCATTATCTTAGATTGTGAGGCTCATCACTAGGTGTGTGTTTTTTAGATCTGTCTGGATCTGGTCATTTATTTGAGGTCTTTCTGGTTTTTAAAGGTAGGCTTTCAAAACCATCAGCATTCCTCTCAGTGTCTCGTAGCTGCCTCCCAAGCATGCATGGAAGCTGTGCTGCCATTTTTACTTGTTGTGCTGTATGTTTTTCTCCCTGACTTCTTATATCAATCAATGGTAATTCAAGTGGCTACTGGGAAGTTTCCAATTAACTCTTTAGGCTGTGTACTAGTTCAGTTTCATTTAGATTTTTTTATTTACTTTTGTTAAAAAAAAACTATCTTTCTTATTATACATACCTGTCCAAGTTCCCCTTCCTTCCCTTCTTACCATTCTCTCCACATTTCCTCCCACCCTGCCCCTATCCAATCCTCAGAGGAAAAGGCACATTGATATGGGTAAGTTCCAAGGCCTCCCTACTATACTTGCGCTGAGCAAGTATCAATCTAAAGAGAATAAATTCCCAAAATGTGAGTACATGCAGTAGGGACAAATCCTGGTGCAATTGCTAGTAGCTCCTCAGTTTGCCCCAGCCATGCAACTGTCAACCACAATCAGAGGGACTAGTTTGGTTCTATGCATGTTCCTTCCCAGTCTGACTAGAGTTTTTGATGGCCTATTTACTAAGTTAAACTGTTGCACTGGGTGTACCCAACATGGTCTTGACCTCTTTGCTAATATTCTCATTCTCCCAGTCTTCATCTGGACTTTGGGAGATAGCCCAGTGCTCCAATGCAGGTCTCTGCCATCAGTTGATAGATGAAGGTTCTATGGTGATATTTAAGGTATTCATCAGTCTGACTATAGGCAGTTCAATATCAGGCACCCTCTTTTCTATTGCTTAGGGTCCTAGCTGAGGTCATCTTTGTGGATTCCTGAAAATTTCTCTAGGGCCAGTTTTTTTGCTATTTGCATAATGGCTCCCTGAATCAAGATATCTCTTTCCTTGATCTCATCTTTATCCATACTCTGTCTTGACTACCCATTTCCTCAAGTTCTCATCACACCTCCCTCTCTCCCCCTCTCTTTCCCTTTCACCCTTCCTTTTACCCCCACCAACATACTCCCAATTTGGGAGTCAATCTTGTCTGTTTTGACTTTCCAGGTGGATCTATATATTTTTATCCTCTGGTTCACATTATCTCTTAGCTTCTCTAGGATCATAAACTATAGGCTCAATAACCATGATTTATATCTAGTATCCAAATATGAATCAGTACATACAATCTTTATCTTTTTGGGTCTGGGTTACCACATTATTTATAGTATTTTCTAATTCCATCCATTTTCATGCAAAATTCAAGATGTCATTTTAATTTACTGCTGAGTATTATTCCAATGCATAAATGTGCCACATTTTATTTATTCATTTTCAGTTGAAGGGCATCAAGGTTGTGTCCAGGTTCTGGCTATTACAAATAGTGATGCTATGAATATAGTTGAACAAATGCCTTTGTAGTATGATTGAGCGTTTTGTGGGTATATTCCCAAGAAGGGTATTGCTGGATACTGAGGTAGGTTGATTCACGATTTTATGAGAAACTGCCAAACTGATTTTCAAAGTGATTGTATAAGTTTGCATTCTCACCAGCAATGGATGAGTATTTCCCTTTTATGCATCCTTTCTTGCATAAACTATCATTGGTGTTTTTGTTCTTAGCCATTTTGACAGGTGTAAAATGGTATCTCAGAGTTGTTTTAACTTGCATTTCTCTGATGGCTAACTATGTTGACCATTTCCTTAAATATCTTTTGGACATTTGATAGTCTTATGTTGAGAATTTTCTGCTTAGTTCTGTAACCCATTTTTAATTGGGTTATTTAGAATTTTGATAGCTAATTTCTCGAGTTCTTTATATATTTTGGAGATCAGTTGTTTGTCTGATGTGGGGTTAGTGAAGATTTTGTCCTATTCAGTAGGCTGCCTACATTTTGTCTTATTGACTGTGTCCATTCCTTTACATAGGCTTCTCAGTTTGAGCAGGTCTCATTTATTTATTATTGCTCTCAGTGTCTGTGCTACTGGGGTTATATTTACAAAGTGGTCTCTTGGGCCCATGCATTGAAGACTATTTCCCACTTTGTCTTCTATCAGATTTACTCTGGTCAGATTCTTATTGAGGTCTTTAATACATTTGGACTTGGGTTTTGTGCATGGGGATAGATATGGATTCTATTTTCATTCTTGTACATGTTGACATTCAGTTATGCCAGCAGCGTTTGTTGAAGATGCATTCTTTTATTCGTTGTATAATTTGTGCTTCTTTTTTTCAAAAATCAGGTCTTCATAATATGTGTTGATTAATATCCAAGTCTTTGATTCAGTTCCATTGGTACAGGTGAGAGAATCTTAAATAAAGACCAGGTGAACAGTTTAAATAGACTCATTATTGTTTTTTAATCTCATTTTGAACTAGCTTGTCAGCCAACTACAACACTCTCTAATAAACACAGTAAAAAAAAAGGCTAGTTCATAATTGCTTGGATCTGTCATTCTCTCATGCTCTACCACCTCTTCTGCTACAAGGACCTGGTCCATCGATCAACAATGCAGATCCAGGGTTTGGTACCTAGATCATGCTTTTTGAGCTGTCACTCACACAGCTCCTGTAGCTCTCAGGATATGCTTCAGAGACAGGAAACTGCAGATACCTCTTTAGTGCACTCTCTCATTTTGAACTGCAGACTGTAGGCCTTTCTGAAGTTAGACTCCCAGGACATATGTAAGTGGATCAGCTGACTATTAAAATAAGGCTTATACCACTTCTTCATAGATTCCTCATTATCTTCTTCTAGGAAATCTTGGCATGCATGTTCCTTACCAGGTGGGACCCAAGGTGGTTGAAAACATTCTTCTCAGCCTGTAGTTTTGTTCCACATCAGTGAAGACTTCTTCAAAGAACCCATCATAATGGTCCTGTGTTCATATTATTCGTAGAAGATTGTGAGCCACCTGATGTCTGTTCATTGTTTGAGGTTTTGTTTGATGTTTTCAATCAAGATGGCCTGGCTAAAGGTCAGTTTATTGTGCAACTGAAAACATCTGTCTCTGTAATGACATGTTCCAATTAAAAAACTGAAATAAAGAGTTGATCTTTTCTGTCTCAGTACTGACGAAAGAAAACAAGTATTCTGCCTTCTTCCAGCAGAAACTGCAGACAGGGCTGCACATGTCAGTTACGGTTCCTTTTATTCCTAGCTATAATCAAGAAAGATCCTACTACTGCTGGCTCATTCTGGGATTTATTCTGTAATACAGATTGGCAGAAATACTGTAAAAACAATCAGGGCTTGTTTTACTATTAATTTACACATTCATGATATACTTTTTAAAAAGTGATTACAAAATAAACTAGGTATTTTATTTATGTTTTTATTTTTTCTATTCAGCATAATATTCATTTTTCACCAGAGAAAGTTATATTAATATTATAATGTTTATAACACTAGAAATACAAAATATTAGAACTGTCATTTGCTCGTTCTGACTACATTCATGGATACATTAATCTATACAATTACTTGTCACTTTTTATTGGGTCAAAAAAAGTCAGAGAGAACTGTTTTGCTGTGCATGAGTAAGAACTATGGTCTTACATACTGAAGAAGCTCTATAACTCAGCTGACAATTGATGATATTGTTCCCAATATCATATAAATATTCCTCTACTCATTTTGTCTGAAAGAGATGATTTTCTATCATACAGAAAATGAAAATTACATGCCCAATTAATCTATATAGTGTGGAACAGTCTGAGCACATCTCTTCTTCTTCTGTAGCCTAGGAGACAGACCTTTTATAGTAAACCTTTCTAATTATGTTCTTCAAACATTAAAAAACCTGCTCATATGTTATCTCAAATATGATCAGTTTGTGATTTTGGTAAAATACACCACTTTCTATGCTATGTCCTGTTATCTCAGGACAGTTAATTGTAACATGTTTCTCTGGTGGTGATCATGTATGGCCGTGTAGTGAAAACTTATTTTTCAAATGTTGTCCCAGCAGTGGCACATTATCTTCTGACTTCCAATGAGGTTATGACATTCCATTTTCCATTTAAATCTCTTCTTGCATTTACTTCATCTTCAAGAGCAACTGGCAAATCTCCCCTGCTGCAGGTGCAGCTACCACAGAATATCTATTATGAATTCTGATTCTTTGTGGAACATGTCTAACTCCTGATTCTTTAGCTTGTTAGGTCTCTCCCATTTCTCAATTGCAATGTTGTGTTAAGTTTCTATTACATGGTGTGTTTGCTATATTATCTACTGGAGTCCTGCTGTCTCTGATTATGCTCCATTTCAATCTGTCTAATCATCCTAAGTCCATGAAATGTTTTATCTACGGTATATGGTTCTCAATATAAGGTTTTATACCTTATATTCTTCCAAGGGTTTTGAAATTTTCTCTGTATGATTTCTTCTTGAACATGAGAAATGCAAGGATTCCTGTTTACCCAGCAAATCATTAACCAGACCTGGGAAATGTTTTATAAGTACGTCTTGAATTGTGATTTTATGATTCAGTCTGTCTCCTTTGGAAGAGGAATTTTCTAATGCATTTGGCAAGGGAGTTTCTCTATTTCTTTCTGATGAGATGCTTTGAGGGATTCAATGTGTGCAGCTTTGTTGTCCTTGACCTTTTTCATGTAAATTTTAATTGTTGTATTTATGTTCAAATTACAACCTCACCTTATTTCTCTCTAAAATAAAACTATCTAGCTCATTTCTCAATCTTTATTTTTCTCTTATAACCTCTGAATTAGAATCAGTACAGGCATGCTGGAGGTTCAGTTTCACATGTAGTGATCCAAAGAAAGAATTCGCATTTCCTCTATTTGGGTGCAAAAACCTTGGTTCGACATTTTGGAAGAAATTTCCTTTCTGATCCTGGGGCTCTGCCTAGATGGCATCATTCTTTTCTCCTTCTATAGACGTTCCTGAGTTTTCAAAAGGTTCTGGACTCTTCTGCCCATTTCTGCCAATTCTTAGTTGAGGCCTACCAGCTGTCTTTTAACATGTGCTTGCTCTATCTGGAATTTTACAGACAAGAATTTCTGATTTTCGTTGATATACTTCTTGCAATATGACTTAACATTTTCATATTTAAGAACTCTATTTCAGCTTCCATATTTTTTAGAGATATGATGGATGTCCTTTATTTCACCAAATTCTCTTTTAAGTTCCTTTCACAGACATTGCCTCCTTAAAAGTGTTGCTTTCTCTGGTTTTGCTGATGATGTTGATATACTTTTGACTTAACTTTATAGCACTTGTTTTTAGAAACATACCAGTGTGTTCAAAATTTTCCAGTTTTGGGAGATGTATAAGATTTCTAAATAATCCTTAGTGATCACCAATATTTCATTTGAATCTGTTGCAAGCCACCGTCTCATATTTCTGATATTATTTATCTATTTTTCTGTTTCTCTAGGTTAGTTTGAATGCTATTGTTTATCTGTTTCTTCAAAAAACAAAACTCTTGAAATACATTTATATACTGTTATTTTAATTTCTATTTCCTTAATTTCTGCCGTAATACTTATCACCTCCTAACACTGACTTCCTCTGAGTTTGAATTGATCATTCCCTTACACCTTGAGGGTTGTCATTTGATGTTTATACGAGATCACTCTGAATTTGGCCATTTGCTTGAGGACTTTCTGGTTTTTGAATGTAGGCATTCAAAGCCATAAACTTTTCTCATAGCAACACATGCCTAACTCTCAAAGACTCTATGTAACTGTGCTGTCATTTTCATTTGATTCTAGGAATTGTTTATTTTCTCTCCCTTACTTATTCATTCAATAAATTGATGGTCATTCAAGAAGTTACAGGGAAGTCTCCAATTAATTATTCAGACACTGTAATTTCTTTCTGTATTAGTTGCGTATTTTGTTTGCATTCTCTTATATTTTAAGGCTTACATGTGGCCTAAAATGAAATCTTTTTTGTAGATGGTTGGTAGAATGACAAAAGCTATATTTAAATACATGTATTCATGATAAATAGAATATATTTTAGATTTAATGGTGACAATTCATTTTTCCTATAGTCAATTCTTAAATTTCTCTGGCAGTACTGAGTTTGAATCTAAAGAAAAGATCACTGTGCTAAAATTGCCTATTTCTTACCTTTTTTTCCCATTGTATCTGTGGGTCCCCCTTCTTCATTTTGGTCTTTTGGCCAAAAGTTCACTAGTACAAAGGGGTAGAAGTGGTAACACAGAGCATTAGATGTCCTGTGAACGTTAGGTAAATATCCCTCTGGGAGTTCATCTCAGTGAGTCAGAAAAACTATTCCAAAGTGAATGAAGATAAAAAGGATAGGAATAGTGGCTGAGGCATGATATAATTTGTATTAAACAGTGTGATCCTATCATAAATTTTCTAGTAAAGTCTAGGTTATCATAACAAAGTGGAAGCAAAGTTCTATCAAAAATCTCCTAGCACAATGTCTAATTATCATTTGGATAACAGGATTAAAGCTTCAGAGGGAAGTGTCTTAACAGTCATATAGAGATAGGTGAGGCTTTCAGTCCTAGAGACAGTCTCCAAATAAATCCAGGAAGAGAACAGGGCGTCTTTAACTGGAGAGAGGTATTAGGAGAGGTATCCTCTATGTTTCCAAGTTTGGAGAGTTCTGCAAGCCCATGGTAGTCTGCAACCTCTGACTAAGAGGGACTCCCAGCATCTATCCAAGTTTGCTTTAAAAAACTAAAGTCCCAAAGATTGATGTGTATGTATTTGAAGCTGTTGTGTTCTTTTAGTAACTCATTTCCTTTTGATTGAGCACTGTTCAAATTCTAATGTAACAGATGTCAACAGAACTATGCCAGCTTGGTGTGGGGCCCCTATTCTCTTCAGAGATTTGCTTCCATCACTTGATGTTCGACATATGTGTACTGTTCCTAGTTAGATGTGTTTCTTCAAGAAAAAAGACAGCTGGATAGAGCATTTATATATAGTTTAAAAATATGTATTATTCTTCCTTAATTGGGGTCACATAAGACTATTAATAAATATTTACTATCATTTTGATAGGATTTCATTGTGTTTTACATTGTTATTTATTTTCCTTTTCCCCTACTACTTAACAATATTGGAGTTTCTAGCTTATAGTATTAGACATACTAATATCTCTTTTCCTGATAATTATTTATCTATCCCTATAATGACATTAACATTTTCTGTGCTCTCATGATTGAGGTGGTCTTTCTTTTTCCTGTGTGCATAGTATTTTAATGATATATATGTATGTGATGCTATGAGGGTATGTGGAGGCCTAAGGTTAATGTATATGCATGAGAGACAAAGAATGAAAACTTAAGGATGTTCCTAATCTCAAGGACAAGAAGATGAGAAATGAGGACCTGCCCCTATTAATGTCTAACAGGTTGGTCTGTGCTCTTTATCTTTGATAAACTTTGTAATTTGATTTGTGATAGCTATAATGAACTCAGATTGTGCTTTGATATCATTTACTGTTGCTCTTTCAGTGTGGACACATGGAGACTGGGGTCTTATAAATCCAAAGACTCCTGCAGTTAAACATGTGTTTTCACAGTATGTAAGGGAAAACATGGAAACTAAAAGGACAAAAATCCATTTTCTTTAATGTCTAATAGGAAAAGTCTGATTGTCCTTAGTTACTGCTTTTTACACAAGTCAAGTTTTCATCCCTGGTGCATTTGCTTTATCAATGGCAGCTGGCCACCTCGTGTTCCTCTGCAGTTTGAAAAAGTACAATGTCTAAAATTCTTTCTTACTATTTAAAAGATAAGTTTCTTTGGTGAGGAGTGAGAGCAGCAGTTGTATGTTGATACAGGCATAATTATTTAGAATACTTACATTGGCTTAGGAAAACAGCTCTTGTGGGTTTTCTTCTAGGGTCCATGAAAACTCCAGACACAAGTACTTGCCTTATTTAACAATACTGTCCTACTGAGCAAACCTTACATCCAAATAGGCCATTATTGTTCACTGAAAATACAAATTAGCAACTACTGCAACATTCATAATATCTTTCTGAATCCTTCATGGTTGTGGATCATTGACTTTAGAGTCAAAAAGAAATATCGAATATTTTTCTCTCTTGGTAGCTTATATTGAAACTTCCAAAGTGGATGAAGTAGTTCTCATGGAAGTGTCTTCCAAGTCAATTTCTGACAGATTCTTCAAGTTCCTGTGAACAAAATATGTGGTGTATTTAAAAAGGGTTTTATTTACCTTCAAATCCTGAGAGAAATCCAAGGGCAACTACAACAGCAAACAGTGAATTGGGAATCTCTAGGCCTACAATGCTTTGTAGGTCAGGTGAGTTCTCCCATATTTGGAACTGAAATTTGTGTTAGATGGTCTGTGGCTCTTAGTAGTACCATTACAAGCACATTAGTGTAGGTCTATTCAAATTCATGTTTATATATGTATATTTACTTATGTATATTACATATATAATGTCAACTAAACACAAAATTATTCATCTCCTTATAATTTTTCCAAACATCCTTAGGGTTATCTGTCCCATATCCTATCCACTTCTTCTGTATTACCTCCCTGTCTCTTCATCACTTAGATTCATCTCCTATCACTTTTTCCCATTTCTCCATTTTTTTGCCTGTGTCCTATTAGCTCTGTTGTTATAACTTCTCCCTCCTCTGTGGTCCCATTCTACTTTCCTCATTTCTGAAGGAGTTCAAGGATATAAACTCACATCTAGAGATTTGTATCTAGGACCCACAAAATATAAAGTATTTGATTATGCCTTTCTGGGACAATCATCAAGTTCCATCTATAAGCAGATATAATGGCAGGTGAAAATGCAGCAATAATGACAGATACTGACATTAAGAGAGAAATTATCTGAATGGATCTAACATAATCACAGAAGGCATTAGAACCAGGATATCAAATCAAAGAAAAGCATAAAGTCTCAATATATACAAAGGACGTGATGTAAAGGATACTTATAAATGATGGCTTTGGAATGTTTAAAACCATGCCCAACTTATTAATTTATATCTTGATTGAGCTTGTCCTGAAATCCAAGACACACAATATTTAGAAATGGATGACTAATATGAAGGAAGCATTCCTGGACTGTTTCCAAACTACTTGTTTTTCTAAGCAGCACAGCCATACAAATTAGAAGAGTAATAAAAATTCAGTCTTAAAAGCATGCTATAAAGATATCAATTAGGATTAATATCTTAAAAATGATTAAAGCATACTTTAGCACTGAGTGCTCTCTTGGACCTTCAATTCTAATTAGGTATAAGGTGCTGCATACAGGTCCTTGGGTGGAGAGGACACTAGTTGAACAACAAACTGTACAGAGAGAGGGAAGCTGCTGCTTCAGACACTACCTAACAGGCTGAGCTCTAAATGGAGTTTGTGATTCAGGCTGAAATACTGAGGGAGAGACTATAACAATGTGCAGACTGTCACATCTTCAGTCTGAGTGCTGATAGTAGTGAGAATGAACTCTGTTCTAGAACCACTGCACCTGGACAAGGCAAGATGCCTGGTATATAACTAGATGAACAGATGAAGGGCCTGACTCTGCTTTTGTCAGTATCAGGCTAAATATCTTGCTGTTAGAGCTCCATGTAGAAAACATTCATCTTTCAGCTGACGGTGATACTCTCTGCTGCAGATATAAACAGGGTGGCTCTATAGTTCACCTACTTCCCTTCACAACCTATTACTCCTTTAGCCCTTAACTGAAGGAGCCTATAGGACATAGCTTCACCTAGAGTTATCAATTGGAAATAGATCCAAGCTCTGTTAAAGTATGTTTTAATTTATGCACACAATCAAATGCATATATAGAACTCCACAATGTGGTATGTAGATGGGATTGTAATTTACTATCACTTCAATTTCATTGAGTTTTTTCATAGGATGACTGCTGATGTGAGACATGCAGCAAGAACCGTTTTGGCTGCTATTCCTATTTTTCCTCCTATGATATTTCCCCAATATCATAATAATTATTTATCTGCAACGTATTGAGGTTTTAAGAATTATATATCCGCTCATCTTGTTGACCATTGTCTACAATCTGAGCATTTGCAATGGAGGTTAAGGCAGTAGGAAAAGGAATTTTCATCCAATCCATGCTAAACAGTCCATGCTACACAAGAACAGAGTCAGACATGATCTCAAATATATAACTCAAATGTATAAAAAAGACACACACTGCTCTCTCCTACTACATCAACCTGCACAGATGATATAATTTATATGACGTTAACAACATAATTCTCTATTCCATAATATTATTTCCCTTTTTCAATGAGGCCAAACCTTCTGCTCTATATGAGAGAGTAGTTAGTACTGGCAATTAGATGAAATTAGTCAAATGTTTACCCAGAAAATAATATAATGAAGAAAAACAGTTACAATTGTGAGAGCGAGGAGCCCACCAATAGCTTAAAAACAAAAACTAAGGGTATAGTGTCTTTCTGGTCCTAATTATGGAAACATAGGAACTAGAGTGATGTCTCAGCAGTTAACAGTACTGATTGCTCTTCCAGGTACACAGGATCAATTCCCATGACCTAAATGACAGTTCATTACTACTTGTGACTCTAGTTCCAGGGAATTTAAGATGCTCTTCTGGCTTTGGTAGAAACTCTATGCATCAGGTACATGACAAACATACAGGCAAAGCACCCATATACATTAAAATTAATTCATCTTAAAGCCTTGACATGGAATCATAGGCTACCAACATCTTAACTTCCTGTAATTGAGTCTTGTGTTGAACTTCTGGATTCCAGAACTACAAAAATGGTAAATTTCTTTAGTTCAAGCCAGAAACTGTAGTAAATTTCTGAAGAAGAAATAACAATTACACATAGAACTTAACTACATTGTACTTCATGAATCTTAGAAGCACTGTGCTTATTAATAATCTGTGGGATGATAGAAATTTACTCATCAATATGCCAGGCATACTGTCTGCAAGGGAGATAAAAAAAAGTATGCATGTCTGTGTGGTACACACAGATGTTAAACTTCAGATAGGAGCTTTGTATTAGAAAGTGAAACCTTGTGGGAGAAGAGTTGTAATGTAGTTGATAGCAATAATCTTTCAGATATTCAGCATGGACATTGCTGATGGTGATAGTGAAATCTGACCCAGATCGATTGCCTGTGAAATGGTCATGAACTCCAGATACCCATGTGGACGCCAAAAGAATCAGCAGTTTAGGGGCCTGCCCAGGTTTATGATGATGCAAAGACAAATGATTCTTTGGATATTGCTGTGAAACAGACTCTGCAAAACATCATTCTGCCTGGAGTGATAGTCGATGGAAACTCTTTCATGCTGACACAGCCATGGAGGATGGAGACTGGATCATTATGATGTCCCCAAAGCTTTCTACAATTGTGAAGAAATGACTGTCATACCTACAAACACATTCAGATATGTAATGGCATGGCCATTGATATTTAAAATGAAATTTTTAAACTGAGTATGAAAGCACACACCTTTATTCTCAGAACATGGGAGGCAGAGGTAGAAAGATCTCTGTGAGACTGAGAACAGCCTGGTCCACACAGAGAATTCACGAATAGTCAGGACTATCTAGAGAAACTGTATTGCCCAAAGGAGTTTTTTATAATGAATTTAAAATATAGGGTTCATGTGAGAAAAATTGTAATAAAATTCTTTTTTTGCATTTTTTTTTATTAAAAATTTCCAGCTCCTCCTTACCTTCCTTTTCCCTCCCCCTCCTCCACTTTCCCCTCCTTCCCCTCCCCCTCCCTCTCCAGTCCAAAGAGCAGTCAGGGTTCCCTGCCCTGTGGGAAGTCCAAGGACCTCCCCCCTCCATCCAGGTCTGGGAAGGTGAGCATCCAAACAGGCTAGGCTCCCACAAAGCCAGTACATGCAGTAGGTTCAAAACCCAGTGCCATTGTCCTTGGCTTCTCAGCAGCCCTCATTGTCTGCCATGTTCAAAGAGTCCGGTTTCATCCCATGCTTTTTCAGTCCCAGTCCAGCTGGCCTTGGTGACCTCCCATTAGATCAGCCACACCGTCTCAGTGGGTGGGTGCACCCCTTGTGGTCCTGACTTCCTTGTTCATGTTCTCCTTCCTTCTCCTCCTCATTTGTAATAAAATTCTTAATAAAAAAGATTTAGAAATTATCTCCCAATATATTCTAAAACAACATGGTCTTTCTCTGTAAAACTATTATTACTGATGTGATTATAATACTTTTAAATTTATCAGCCAATACCAAAGCAGCAGGGACATAGAGTCCTAATAATCCCAGCTTGTGCTGCCCCTGCTTGTCTGATGCAGCTCAGTTCTCAGAGCAAAGGCATTGTTTACAAAATTGGAGTAACTAGACTGACCTCTAGTGGCCCAGACAAAGTACTAAGCAAATGAGGAAGCAAACTGAATGACAGCCTATGAGAGTGGCTGGTGTCAGTCCATAACCAATACTATCAGATAGAGTAAGCACTTACTGGGAAGAAAGGTTCAACTCTGAGCTGGCAAATCAAAAATGTCTAGCTGCTCTAATGGCAGGCTTCAGTTTACAAATAAAGACATATTTACATTACTTCATCAATCTAATTATAGAGCTACCTACCTCATTATAACAATCCTTTGGAAATAATCAACATGGTGGGCAACAAGAGAAAGCAGCATAGAGGAAGGGGAAGGAAGAATCTAAAATGTAATGAAGGAAAAATTACAGAAGGAATGAAAGGACAAGAATGGAAGAAAGGAAGGAAGAAGGACTGGAGAAAAAGAGAAGAAGATGGAAGGAAAAAAGAAAGGAAATTTAATGAGAAGGAAGGAGAAATGAGAGAAGAGAAGTAAGTAAAATGGAGAGTAAAAAAGGAAGTCAGAAAGCAAAAGTGAAAAAAATCAGGCCAAGTTTTTATAACACAGAACCAAAGTATTTGAGCACCAAAGTCACTCATATGATGATGTCAATGGAGAGCACTACACATTCTGGAATGATAGCTTCTAGGTTTGGTATAAATCAAACAGTCAAAGGCAGGGACACAGTTCACTACATGGATTTATGTGACATCCTCATTTAGCTGTAGAGCTAAAAGGATCTTTAATGTCACTGTAAATGTAAGTCAAATAGAAACTGACTCTGCCCTTTCAAATATTTGAGACTGAAAGGAGAGGTATGAAACAGCAGAAAATGGGGTAATAGAGTAAAAAAGCAAGAAGAACTGCTCAGGAAGTCATGTTGTAACCCATCACTAAAGCATAGCACTGATAAACTTTTCACCATTTCCAGATATGAATGTCCTAGATTTCAGGTTAAAAGCTGTGGGTCTTGTAAATTATGACATAGACCATGAAAATTGGCAGAAATAAAAGATTATGAAAGCACATCCACAAATATTAATTGAAAAGCAGACACAGATTGAATTTAAAATGTTAAGGCAATGTGAACCTCTATTGCATTGTTGGACATCACTGTAGCCTTGATTCTAAACAAGAAACACAGACTTTGCACTATGCCTGCAAAACACATCACATAATACTACAACTAAGGTCTCATCTAAAATTACAGAGTAGTGTATGCTGTGTTATGCATTACAGTCATTTTGTTGATATATAAGGTTTTCTGCCCTGATAAATTCATAGTAATTTGTACACCTATCATTTTTCTTCATCATACACATATCAGTTTCATATATCTTTGAACCCTGCTGTCCTCCTCTTCTCCTTTTCTCTCCCCTCTCTCTTTATTTCTTAGATCTCTCTTTCTATTTATTCTCTATACATAGCAGCCCTGCTTATCTTTCCCTTCCTAGTTATTGGTCATTCTGAATTTTATAAAATCCAGCCAGGTGTTTTAGGCAGGCAAAATAAGACAGCTTTACAGAGTTAAACAAATGCAATATAAAAGAATGAAATACATCTTTGAATCAATATATTCCACAGCAGAAGGCCCTGTAACAGCACTATTAGATTTATATCTAGAGGACAAAATAGTAGATCTGGAACACTAAGGCTCTCACCTCAATGTCTTTCAATCATGTCATGAATCACCAAAAAAGCCCTCAGTAGGTATGATCCAATCACAGCAAAATGATCTTAGGATTTCTCAAGACCAGGGCTAAAATAAATAGATGTATATTCTTTATAAGATAACTAGGTTTTGGTAGCTAGTTACAGCAACAGAGGATAGAATAAAGGAGGGTAAATGTCAATTTCAATGCCGAGAATGGTGTGAGGGTTCACAGAATAGGTGTAGATATCCGGGAAGTACTCAGATCCATGTGAATTTCATGGGTGCTGTCTTTACAGAAGGATACTTCTAAAGGTGGTGGTTCAAGCATCATCACTGGCCTTGTAACAAGATTCTCTGAGTATTCATCTGAGAGTGCAGCTTTGATCAAATCTTCACTATAGCCTCTATGACCCTACATAGAAGACTGAGATGTACCTGGCCCAAGTTATAGGTACTATGCATTTAGGTCACTACATTTGTATTAACTTATTGTACAGTGGTATTAAACTACTTGAAAATTTCAGAGTTGTGCATCTGAAAAAAAGGTACTAAGGATCACTCTGATGAGCATTCCCATGCCACATTGGGATGATGGTGAAGTCCAAGAGACAATCATACAGAACTGGAGTACCTAGGAAGTAAACCCTAGATGATCACATTTGTGCACCATTGGGTCTTTAGAATTCAAGCAACTGCAATGGTAGAGCAACTAGGAAATAAAAAGGACCTGGGACTTGTGTTGTGTAATCCAGCAGTAAAGGCAATTATAGATGGGTTGTAAGTTCAGGGTCACTGCGCACTAAATAGCAATGCCAAGGTTAGCTCTGGATATACTGTAAAACTTTTCACCCAACCCACGAAATAAGATTGCAAAAGGTGGAAGATGACAAGAACAGAATGTGGCAACATTGTGAAAGATTACATAGGGAACGTTGTAAATATTGTATAAGGAATAATGAAGAGAAAATGAGTCTAAACCCATTGATGAGCGTCTTGATGGACACAGAGATGCAACTCAGAACTAAGCAGTAAATCAGCTGTAGGAGGCAGGGTGTGTGATCCTCTGAAGAGGGACCTTTGAAATTTCAAGCAAATGAATGTGGAAATGTGATATTAGTGTGAGGAATATCAGCTTGTGTCTACGATACAACTAACAGTCTTCTATGTTCAAGCTCTGATTTTTTGGGGAGACCGAGGAACATTTCTAGTAAGTTTAAATTGGTTGTTTGCTCAGTGTATTATACATTGAAAGAGCCTTGAAAAGAGTATCAGATAGGACATTGTTTATTTTGTTTTGTTTTTGTTTTTTTGTATTGTTTTGTTTTTTCGAGACAGGGTATCTCTGTAGCTTTGGAGCCTGTCCTGGAACTAGCTCTTGTAGACCAGGCTGGTCGCAAACTCAAAGAGATCAACCTGCCTCTGCCACCCAAGTTCTGGGATTAAAGACGTGTGCCACCACCATCCAGCTCAGACAGGACTTTCTTAAGTAAGCAAATGGGGAATTTATAAAAATACATGGTGGGACAAAAACATTACAGTTTCAGAAATATCTGTTTCACTGCTACACTATCTTTATAAACAAGATTCTTAAAATTACATGGTTGAGACAACTGATAAGAAATGACTGAGAGTCTGAGTTTCATGATCAATAACTCCAGGAGATATTTTTAGCTATGGAGTTCTGTGAGAGGAACCCACTAGAAGCTGCTAACAATATTGGGATGGAAGATCATCAACTTCCACAGGATGAATGGTGAAGGTGAAGTCTGTTTAGACCCACTGCCAATGAACGTGGCAGCAACCTCTGATGCTAACTTGAATGCTCCACAGATCAGGAGTTTGGGGGCTTGCTGGTTTCTGTTGGCATTAGTATATGTGATTAAAAGACCTATAGTGACATTCTGGTTGGATTTGTGAAGATGATCGTCTTTTTGTCAAGAGAACAGCCAAAGTAACTGGACTGTGTCAGCAAAATGTCTCCCATGGAATATGAAATTATAAGCACACATACCTATGTAAAGCGAATGCACCTCAATATAAAACCATCATGTATGTGGAATCTGTAACAGAAGTCATGAACAATGCTCTGAGACATATAAAATAAAATTAAAACTTTAATTAATTTCTAGAGTTTCCATGTTAAGGACACCAAGGCTTAACAGGGAAGGTCACAGTGGATGTTTTCAACATGAACAGTCTATCCTGGTACTCAGAGAACTCTCACCTACAGCAGGAGGGTAGCCAATCCCATCTCTGAAATTCTTACTGGAGGCTGCTTCTTGGGCACTAGCAAGTTGACTTTAAATATGGCTTGGGCAATCCGCACAATAGCTAATATCTCAATATGCAAATCAGCTCAAAAAAGCTCGAGTTGGTGCTCAAGGTCACATTCTCTTATATCATCCTGTGGCAGTTAGGATTATCAAAGAATTCCCTAGAGTATTTTAATCTTAAATTATTTGTTCCTAGCCCTGTGAAAACATCACATTTTGTGTTGTTTTTTTTTTTTTGTTTGTTTGTTTTGTTTTGTTTCTTGCGGGGAGTGTGCTGTCAGTAAACTGATTGCTGTAAAGAATGTGCATTGTAGGAGCAGTATAACTCCTCAGAATAAATCTTTCCAAGGGAAGGAGAAATGGGGAAGATTAGCACATATGGTCAAAATATATAATATACTGGAAAAACATTGCTTTTGAGAAAATTGTATAAAATAAATTTACATTAATAAAGATTTCAAGGGGGAATGAAGATGGCCCACATGTCAAATACACTTGAAACCAATCCTGCTATCTAACTCGATTTGATTCTCCAGATCCTATATGACAAAGAGACAATAAAGTCCAAGTTGTTCTCTGATCTCTTCAACTAGGCAATGTCACATATGCACCTAGAAATATGCAGATGTTTGCACACAAACACAAATACAAACTCAAATTGACACAGTAACACAATCTACTAAAAAGTAGTAGAAAGGAAAAGAAAAACCAGAAGAAACAGACACAATTAAGGAAGTAAGAAAGTCCTCTAGAATCAGAAAACGTAGGAAACAGGCTTTCCTACAGCTTCTGAAACAAAATACAGTTTGTCATCGTCATCACTTCAGTCCAAAGAGTGTTATGATGGATGCCAGAACTCCAGAACTATAAAAACATAAATCCTTCATATTCAAGCAACAGAGTTTATGGCATTGTGTTACAAAGAAAGAGAAAGACAATACTGTGTTTTCCTCTGCATTTGCACATACAGGCTTATGATACCAAAAGATAAAAGAGACATTGAATCCACTTCATCTTCCTCAGATCTGGCTACATTTTCATCAGAGTTTCAGGCTCACTGGTTCTCAGGCAGAAGGGAGAAGTGTGCAGGTGCAGGACTGCATGTGGTGCAGGCAGCTGCTGAGACTCTCAGAAGTTTTTGTTGGGGGCTGAAGCACTGTGGGAGGAAAGTCATAAGCTTGCATACAATAGTAATGTCCCAGGTCTTCAGCATGGACACTGTTGATGGTGAGAGTGAAATCTGTCTCAGATCCACTGCCTATGAAGCGATCAGGGACCCCAGTTTCCCGAGTGGATGCATAGTAGATCAGTAGTTTAGGAGCCTGTCCTGGTTTCTGCTGGTACCAGTTCAAGTAGTTCTTCTTGCTATTACTATTGTAAAGACTCTGACTGGCCCTGCAGCTGATAGTGGTCTTCTCTCCTACTGACACAGCCAAGGAAAATGGAGACTGGGTCATCACGATATCAGCACATGCACCTGCAATAAGGAATACAAAATGAAGATTCATAATATGCAAGCACAGAATATAGTAACACTTGAAATTTGTTATTTAATAACCTTCCATTGTCACCTTGTTACTGTATGTATATCTTACACAATTCTGTAAGAAATATTATGTCCTAGCACACATTGTAAATTTCTTATATACAAAGAAGTGACTCTAAAAGGATTATAACACTTTTAAATTTCTCACCAGACACCCAGAGCAGCAGGGACATGAGGACATGTGTCTGTAACTCCATCTTGCTTCCCCCGCCTATCTGATGCAGCTCAGTTCACACTGTAAAAGTCAGGTTTATAAATTCTGAGCAGCTGGGCTTGCCTAGAGGGCCCCATGCAAAGCAGTCAGCAAATGTATAAGGGCAGCATGTATGAGGCTGATGAGAATCAACAGGCAAACATAACACCACAGGCAGTATGAATGATCACTGAAAGATATCAGCTTATAGCTCTCCAACAGAATCTATTCAGTACATAGTAACAATTTTGTGTTAAAATCCAAGACTTATTTAACTGCTTTGTTTGGGCAGAAACGTTAAAAAAAAGCTGTCTCAAGTTAACAGTATTAGGGTAATGGTAAAATATGTTGAAAAATTCACGACAGCAAAAGTAACTTAGAGTAAGAAAATATGTAGTAAAAGAATGGAAGGATGGCGTGAAGAAGAGAGGAAAAGTATGCGAGAGAGAATTGAACTAATTGGGTCCACTATCTCTCATGTGTGAAGTCACTCATGCTGAGTGAACATTGGGCTCCAGTTTCCAGATTGAAAATTAAACAGAAATATTGAGAAGCCTAGAATTCACTCTGAAGAAATCCTGTGGAACATTAATTTAAGATTGACATGAGAGAAGCTTTAACCTCAAAGCAAAGGTAAACCCAGCAGGAACAAAGAACTATTTTATCTATGACATCAGGATTTTTTTTTTTTTTTTTTTTTGCCCAGCAATCATGGAATCTTTTTTTTTTATTGAGAAAAGGAAAAAAAAATTCCCGCCTCCTCACAGCCTCCCATTTCCCTCCCCCTTCTTTCACCCTTCTCCCCCTCCCCCCCACTCCTCTTCCCTTCCCTCTCCTGTCCAAAGAGGAATTAGGGTTCCCTGCCCTATGGAAAGTCGAAGGTCCTCCCCCCTCCGTCCATGTCTAGGAAGGTGAACTTCCAAACTGGCTAGGCTCCCACAAAGCCAGAACATAAAGTAGGATCAAAACCCCGTGCCATTGTCCTTGGCTTCTCATCAGCCCTCATTGTTCGCCATGTTCAGAGAGTCCGGTTTTATCCCATGCTTTTTCAGTCACAGTCCTTCTGGCCTTGGTGAGCTCCCAATAGATCAGCCCCACTGACTCAGTGGGTGGGTGCACCCCTCATGGTCCCGACTTCTTTGCTCATGTTCTCCTTCCTTCCGCTCCTCATTGGGACCTTGGGAGCTCAGTCCGGTGCTCCAGTGTGGGTCTCTCTCTCTATCTCCATCCATCACCAGATGAAGGTTCTATGGTGATATGCAAGATAATTGTCAGTATTGGTATAGGATAGGGTCATTTCAGGTTCCCTATCCTCAGCTGCCCAAGGAGCTATCTGGGGACATCGCCTTGGGCTCCTGGGAGCCACTCTAGGTTCAAGTCTCTTGCCAACCATAAGGTGGCTCCCTTAACTTAGAATTATGCTTCCGTGCTCCCCATATCCAACCTTCCTTTATCCCGGTCATCCTGTTTCCCCAAGATCCCCCAGTCCTCCCCTTCTCATAATTCTCTCCCATCCCCCCTTATCCCAATCCCACCCCACCCACAAGATCCCAATTTTCTCCCCGGCAATTTTGTCTACTTCCCATAGCGAAGAGGATAATTATATATTTTTCCTTGGGTTCACCTTCTTATTTAGCTTCTTTAGGTTCACCAGTTATAGACTCTGTGACCTTTATTTATGGCTAGAAACCAATTATGAGTTAGTACATCCCATGTTCATCTTTCTGGGTCTGGGTTACCTCACTCAGGATAGTGTTTTCTATTTCCATCCATTTGCATGCAAAATTTGAGAAGTCATTTTTTTTTACCGCAGCGTAGTACTCTAATGTGTATATATTCCTCACTTTCTTCATCCATTCTTCCATTGAAGGGCATCTAGGTTGTTTCCAGGTTCTGGCTATTACAAATAATACTGCTATGAATATAGTTGAACAAATGCTTTTGTCATATGATAGGGCATCTCTTAGGTATATTCTCAAGAGTGGTATTGCTGGGTCGAGGGGTAGGTTGATTCCGAATTTCCTGAGAAACCGAAACACTGATTTCCAAAGTGGTTACACAAGAGAGCATTCCCACCGCCAATGGATGAGGGTACCCCTACCTCCACAGCCTCTACTGCAAAGGTCATCATTGGTGTTTTTGATATTAGCCGTTCTGACGGGTGTAAGATGATATCTCAAAGTTGTTTTGATTTGCATTTCCCTGATCGCTAAGGAGGTTGAGCATGACCTTAAGTGTCTTTTGGCTATTTGAACTTCTTCTGTTGAGAATTTTCTGTTCAGTTTAGTGCCCCATTTTTTAATTGGGTTAATTAACATTTTAAAGTCTAGTTTCTTGAGTTCTTTATATATTTTGGAGATAAGACCTTTGTCTGTTGTAGGGTTGGTGAAGATCTTCTCCCAGTCAGTAGGTTGCCTTTTTGTCTTAGTGACAGTGTCCTTTGCTTTACAGAAGCATCTCAGTTTTAGTAGGTCCCATTTATTCAATGTTGCCCTTAATGTCTGTGCTGCTGGGTTTATGCATAGGAAGCGATCTCCTGTGCCCAACTGTTGCAGGGTACTTCCCACTTTCTCCTCTATCAGGTTCAGTGTGTTCGGATGATATTGAGGTCTTTGATCCATTTTGACTTGAGTTTTGTGCAAGGTAATAGATATGGGTCTATTTTCATTCTTCTACAGGTTGACATCCAGTTGTGCCAGCACCATTTGTTGAAGAGGCTTTCTTTCTTCCATTGTATACTTTTAGCTCCTTTATCGAAAATGAGGTGATCATATGTTTGTGGGTTAAAATTCAGGTCTTCTATGCGATTCCATTGGTCGACTTCTCTGTTCTTATGCCAGTACCACACTGTTTTCATTACTGTAGCTCTGTAATAGAGTTTGAAGTCAGGGATGGTAATGCCACCAGAGGATCCTTTATTGTATAGGATTGTTTTGGCTATCCTGGGTTTTTTGTTTTTCCATATAAAGTTGATTATTGTCTTCTCAAGATCTATGAAGAATTTTGATGGGACCTTGATGGGAATTGCATTGAATCTATAAATTGCCTTTGGTAGAATTGCCATTTTTACTATGTTGATCCTCCCAATCCAAGAACAAGGGAGGTCCTTCCATTTTCTGGTATCCTCTTCAATTTCTTTCTTCAATGCCTTAAAGTTCTTGTCAAATAGATCTTTTACTTTTTTGGTTAGAGTTACCCCCAAGATATTTTATGCTGTTTGTGGCTATCGTGAAAGGTGATGCTTTTCTGATTACCCTCTCTGCTTCCATATGCTTTGTGTATAAGAGGGCAACTAATTTTTTGGAGTTGATCTTGTATCCTGCCACATTACTAAAGGTATTTATCAGCTGTAAAAGTTCTTTGGTGTAGTTTTGGGGGTCACTTATGTACACTATCATATCATCTGCAAATAATGAAAGTTTAACTTCTTCCTTTCCATTCGAATCCCCTTGATCCCCTTATGTTGTCTTATTCTCTTGCTAGAAGTTCGAGCACTATATTGAAGAGGTATGGAGAGAGTGGACAGCCTTGTTGTGTTCCTGAGTTTAGTGGGATGGCTTTGAGTTTTTCTCCATATAATTTGATGTTAGCTGTCGGCTTGCTGTATATAGCTTTTTATTATATTTAGGTATGATCCTTGTATCCCTAATCTCTCCAAGACTTTTATCATAAAGGGATGTTGAATTTTGTCAAATGCTTTTTCAGCATCTAATGAGATGATCATATGGTTTTTTTCTTTCAGTTTATTTATATGATGTATTACATTGATAGATTTTCATATGTTGAACCAACCCTGCATCTCTGGGATGAAGTCTACTTGATCATAATGGATAATTTTTCTAATGTGTTCTTGGATTCAGTTTGCTAGTATTTTGTTGAGGATTTTTGCGTCGATGTTCATGAGTGAGATTGGCCTGTAATTCTCTTTCCTGGTAGAGTCTTTGTGTGGTTTTGGTATCAGAGTAACTATAGCTTCATAAAAGGAATTTGGTAATGACTCTTCTGTTTCTATATTGTGAAATACGTTAAGGAGTATAGGTATTAGGTCTTCTTGGAAGTTCTGGTAGAATTACCGCATTGAAACCATCTGGTCCTGGGCTCTTTTTGGTAGGGAGGTTTTTGATAACAGCTTCTAATTCTTCGCGACTAACAGGTCTATTTAGATTGTTCACCTGGTCCTGGATTATCTTTGGTATACGGTACTTATCTAAAAAAGTGTCCATTTCTTTTACATTTTCCAGTTTTGTGGCATACAGGCTTTTGTAGTAAGATCTAATGATTCTCTGAATTTCCTCTGTGTCTGTGGTTATGTCCCACTTTTCATTTCTGATCTTATTAATTTGCATATTCTCTCTCTGCTGTTTGATTAGTTTGGATAGGGGTTTATCAATCTTGTTTATTTTCTCTAGGAACCAGCTTTTTGTTTCATTGATTCTTTGGATTGTTTTCTGTGTTTCTATTTTGTTGATTTCAGCCCTCAGTTTGATTATTTCCAGGCTTCTACTCCTCTTAGGTGAGTCTACTATTTTTTCTAGAGCATTAAGGTGGGCTGTTAGGTCTCCAATGTGTGCTCTCTCTGGTTTCTTTAAGTGGGCACTTAGGGCTATGAACTTTCCTCTTAGGACTGCTTTCATAGTGTCCCATAAGTTTGAGTAGGTTGTTTCTTTATTTTCATTGAATTCAAGGAAGACTTTAATTTCTTTCTTTATTTCTTCCTTGATCCAGGTGTGTTTCAGTAGTTGACTCTTCAGTTTCCATGAGTTTGTAAGCTTTCTGGGGGTAGCATTGTTGTTGAATTCTAACTTTAATCCATGGTGATCTGATAAGATACAGGAGGTTACGAATATTTTTTTGTAACTGTGGAAGTTTGCTTTGTTACCGAGTATGTGGTAAATTTTCGAGAAGGTTCCATGAACTTCAGAGAAGGTATATTCTTTCCTATTTGGGTGGAATGTTCTATAGATGTCTGTTAAGTCCATTTGATTCATTACCTCCATTAATTCTCTTAATTCTCTGTTAGGGTTCTGTCTGATTGACCTGTCCATTGGTGAGAGAGGAGTGTTGAGGTCTCCTAATATTAGTGTGTGCGGTTTGATGGCAGCCTTGAGTTTTAGCAATATTTCTTTTACGTACGTGGGTGCTTTTATATTAGGGGCATAGATATTCAGGATTGAGACTTCGTCCTGTTGAATTGTTCCTGTTATGAGAATAAAATATCCCTCTCCATCTCTTCTGATTGATTTAAGTTTGAAGTCAACTTTGTTGGAAATTAGTATGGCCACACCTGCTTGTTTCTTAGGTCCATTTGCTTGATAAACCTTTTCCCATCCCTTTACTCTAAGTAGGTGCCTGTCTTTGTGGTTGAGGTGTGTTTCTTGAAAACAGCAGAATGTTGGATCCTGTTTTTGTATCCAATCTCTTAGCCTGTGCCATTTTATAGGTGAGTTGAGTCCATTGACATTAAGTGATATTAATGACCAGTGGTTGTTAACTCCGGTCACTTTTTTAGTAGTAGAGTTTGTATGTTTCCCTTCTTTGAGTTGTGCTGGTGAAGTGTCTCTAGATGTTTGAGTTATTGTGGTCATTGTTGGTCTCCTTGGTTTGTGATTTTCCTTCTATTACTTTCTGTAAGGCTGGATTTGTGGCTACGTATTGTTTAAATTTGTTTTTATCCTGGAAAATTTTGTTTTCTCCATTTATAGTGAACGAAAGCTTGGTTGGGTATAGTATTCTGGGTTTGCAACCATGTTCTCTTAGCTTCTGCAGTACATCTATCCAGGACCTTCTGACTTTCATGGTTTCCATAGAGAAGTCAGGTGTAAGTCTGATAGGTTTACCTTTATAAGTAACTTGACCTTTTTCCTTTGCAGCTCTTAATATTCTTTCTTTATTCTATATGTTTTGTGTTTTGATTATTATATGGTGAGGAGATGGTTTTTTTTTGGTCCAGTCTATTTGGTGTTCTGTATGCTTCTTGAACCTTCAAAGGAATATCTTCCTTTAGGTTGGGAAAGTTTTCTTCTATAATTTTATTAAATATATTTTCTGGATCATTGAGCTGTACTTCTCCTTCTTCTATCCCAATTATTCTTAGGTTTGGTCTTTTTATTGTGTCCCATATTTCCTGAATGTTTTGTGATGAGAATTTGTTGGTTTTGCTGTTTTCTTTGATCAGTGTGTTTATTTTCTCTAAGGAATCTTCAGTGTCTGAGATTCTTTCTTCCATCTCTTGTAATCTGTTGGTAGTACTTGTCTCTGTAGTTCCTGTTCGTTTACCCAGAATTTCCATTTCCGTCCTTCCCTCGGTTTGTGTTTTCTTCATTACTTCCATTTCATTCTTCAGGTCTTGAACCGCTTCCCTTACCTGTTTCATTGCTTTTTCTTATTTCTCTTGGTTTTCTTGGGTATCTTTGAGCGATTTATTCATTTCCTCTACCTTTTTGTTTGTAATCTCTAATTGTTTATGGCACTTTTTCACCTCCTGTTTAAGGTCTTCTATTATTTTCATATAATTCATTTTTAGGTCGATTTCTTCTAATTCTTCTGGAGTAGGGTGTACAATTCTTCTTATTTTGGGATCCCTGGATTCTGGTAGTGACATGTTGCCTTTCAGGTTGTTGGAGGAATTTTTGCATTGGCGCCTTCCCATCTCTTCCTTCAAATGGAGCCAGGAGAGGTCTGGTGTCTTGGTCCAGTCTTTGCTGTGACTGACTCTCTGGGTGTTTCTCTTCAGTGTAGAAGTAGGATCCGTCCAGTCCAGATGGAACTCCTCAGTATACAGCAGGGCAGGGTTGGGGGGCGGGTACTAGGGGGCTGGGTCTTGCATAAGAAGGATAGCCTTGCAAGATGGAGCTGAGGGAGTGGGGGTTTGTGCTCTCTTCTGGGACAATCAGTCCCTGGATAGCACACTCTCACCCATCCTGAAGGAACTCCTCAGCACCTAACCGGGCCCTGCATGATGTAGTTCCTTGTCCCAGGCTGCCACTGCCCGTCAGAAACTCACTCACCCCGCAATGTGGTTCTCCTGGTGCCTAGATCTGCTCTCCTTTCTGGTTGGGTGGCTCGTAACCAAGTGCCTACCCTGCTTGCTGCAGGCAGGCTATTGAGACAAAGGAGTTCCTGCCTGCCCGGCTGCCCTCCGGATTCAAACCCAGCGCCCAAACAGGCTGAGCTGGGTGATGTTATTTGCCCAAAGATGGCATGGAGGGAGAAGTGGGAAGGGTCCTGGATGCACGCTGGGTGAGGTAGGAAGAGAGAGGCAGTATGCGGGGGATTAGGCACTGCAGGATGTAGTTCCTTGTCCCGGGCTTCCGCAGTGGGTCAGAAACTCACTCACCCGGAGATGGTTCTCCTGGTGCCTAGATCTGCTCTGACATCAGGATTCTGAAAATGGACTCTAAATTTGGGAAAATGGAAACACAATGAATGGGATTTCTTCAATTAGTCATAGCTGTAAAGCAACACTGCCAAGCATGTTTATTTCAGAAATGCATAGTCTAAAAATCAGCCATGTTGAAAGTGGGTGAAAATAGTCCTGTTGTAGTAATGAACATGTTAAAACCTCTCCAGAAGATGTTGTGGTCAGCCTATACCAAGTAATAATTTTATTGACACCAATAGACCCCAACACCAGAGATTTCTGTCATTCTAAGAAAAAATTGTTTGAGTATGAATGAAAATCAGAAGTAATAACAGAAATCCCAGAACCTGCCATGACTTTAGGTTGGCAAACTCTTAAAGCATATATAAGAAGGAAATATAAATACAGTATTATATATAAAGTACTAGAAACAGAAAAATAAATAAACAAAATATCATGACAAGAAGTTGAGATTCATCTGTAATCCCAGGACTGAAGAGACATAAGTAGGAGGATTATGCCTTTGAGGCCATCATGGAGCACAAGACGTAGCCCAGTCTAATCCATCCATGGAGACAATATTTCAAAAATGTGTGTGTGATTGGTTACAAGGCAGCTCCTATGATTTCATATTCAGGTCAACATAGTTATCTGATGTTAAGGTTTTAGCATTAAGCAAAAAGTATTATTGAAAATTAAATAAGCATTTGAGTAACATGAATTTCCCTTTTAATTTGCATTAATTATATAATTTCATACATCATCTTTTCATATACAAAATGTTAAATTACTTATGCTAAGCATATTCATATCTCCTCTGTTTAACTGGTAACATACCATCATAAGAGAAAAACAAGTAATATGTGGAATAAAGAAGTTCCCAATTTTAAATTCAAGAATATGACAGATGAGTAACTGTCCCAATCAATGTCTAATAAGTAGTACTGTGTTCTGGATCCTTGATAAACTTTGTATTTTGCTTTGTGACAGCTGCAGTGAGTTTATATTGTGTTTGAAGTCCTTTACTGCTGCTCATTCACATTGGACACATGGAGACAGGGGTCTTACAAACACAAAGGCTCTCACAGTCAAACATGTATTTTCGTAGTATATAAGAGGAGAAAATGGAGACTACAAGGACAAAATTTCCATGTTTTTTTAATGTGTGATAGAAAAAAACCAACAGTCCTTAATTAGTGCTTTTTCCACAAATCAAGTATTCATCCTGGTACACTGGATTTTTTAGGCTGTGATTAAAAGAGAACTAACTGCAAACTAACTGGCTGAAAACAACACAGATTAATTTATTCGAATGTTTGATCGAGGAAATCTGATGTTGACGACTTTGAGCTCATTGACAAAGGACCATCTTCTGTGGATTCCACTATGAATGAAAGCCCAGGGAAGTCACATTGTATCACAAACTTAGCAAAATGATAGAAACAGCATGCAAACTCTATATAGAGTGTTATAGCATAAAATGCAAACCTCAGTACTTAGATGGTTAAACTGCTATCACATGTTAATTTTCTTTGAAATATCATAGAAAATTGCTTAAAATTGTGTGAGAGGAAGAACAATAGACACAAAGTTACAACTAACATCTGTGCCCCATGGGAAACAATTTCACCCAAGGAAAGCCTTAAAAGAGCTTTCAGCTCAACCATGCTCAGTATAGAAATATGGAGCAGGAAAATAAAAATCACCCAATTTCTCCTATAAATAGATATTATTGGAGGTAAACAAAGTTCCCAAGCATGAATAACCTGGGTTCTTCTGAAGTTGGTTAGTGACTTCTAGATGATTGTTTGTGACTTGTAGAGTCTCATGTTAGGCATTGAGATAGAAACCAAAGCAAAAACGTAAACTCATTTCATTTGTTTAACAAATTGAAAGGAAATCATGAAAGTGATTAAAAATGATGGAAGGACAGAACAGAAAGAGCAAGCTGTGTATGGTGCTGGACAGCCACTGTGACCTTCAGTATGGAGGTCCACAATAAAACAGAAAATTACCTTATGATTTAGCTACTCCTGTAGTATGTATATTCCTGAGCATATGTACATCATCACAAAATGATATAGTTCCACACCCGTGTTTATTGCTAAACTATTCACAATGTAAAAATTTAAATCATCCCAGTGTCTATCAACATATAAAGGGATAATAAAAAGATATTTATTTGCAAAAAATTTATTCAACTATCTTAAAAACAGAAATCACATAAATGTTTTACTTTTTCCCTGTGGCTGAATCTATAGTTTTGTTAATTAAAAGACTCATTATGTATGTGAATGCAATACATATTTTTCTGTGTTTGGGGATGGAATTCAGCTAGCTTCTCCTGGTCCATGTCGATTAGTAGCTGTCTTGAAATCTTCTATGTCCTTGATATTTTCTTTTTTCTTTTTTTCTTTTTGTTTTTCTTTGAGACAGGGTTTCTCTGTGGCTTTGGAGTCTGTCGTGGAACTAGCTCTGAAGACCAGGCTGGTCTCGAACTCACAGAGATCTGCCCGCCTCTGCCTCCCGAGTGCTGGGATTAAAGGCGTGAGCCACCATTGTCGGGCTTGTCCTTGATGTTTTCTATACTGCTTGTCCCACCAGTAACCATGAAATATATTTGGACATGGATCATTAAGCTTCTAATCTTGGCACATGAGTGATTCAGTCAAGACATTTGTAAAGTCAAGCTGATCTTAGAAAATTTATTGAGACCAAATTGAATTTTTTTTAAAAAAATGGTACATTGGTCTTACAATGAGGTTATTCTGTGTACCCAGATAAGAATGCAGCCTTGACAACACATTGACTGTAAGCTGTGAGAGCCTGAGGAGTGTATTCAGACAGATTACAGATGTTGAGCTCATAAGTCACTTAATTTTTGATAATTTCTTGTTAAGCATTAGGAAAATAATACAGTACAGTTTCACTATCAATGGCTAATCTGTTAACATGAAAACATCAAACATATACATTTGAATGTGTTACTAAGGTTCATTTTTTGAGGTTTCTCACTCTATATCAGTAAAAACCAAAAGTCCAAAGAAGGTTCATGTACAAGTGAAAGATTTTATAGGTTAAAGTGTCTGTGATCATGGACTGTGCTCTTGGACCTCCACAGTTCATGCCCCTGCAATGGAAAAACAACTAGAATATGAAAAGGACCTGGGTGTGGTGTCATGGAATTCAGCAGTCAGCATGAAGAGACTGGTGGGTTATAAGTTAATTGTCATTGTGTCCTAGGTAGGGATTTCCAGGTCAGTTCAGAATATATAGTGAGACTTGGTAATCTTCCATCTAAGAAGACAGCAAAAAGTAAAAGTAAGCAAGAAGAGAGCGTGGCCACATTGTGGAAAATAGTATAAAGAAAGTTATGAGTATTAGACAAGGCCTAAAGAAAAGCTAGTGAGACCCAGCCAATTGATGAGCTTCTGTGATGGACAAAAAGATGCAAATCAAAAGCAAAACAGTAAATCAGCTTCAGGAGGCTTGTTTATAATCTAATGAAGAGAGACTTTTGTAGTCTCCAGCAAATAGAAGAGAAAGGTGACATTAGGTTGATGATGTCAACTTGTGTCTTTAAGACAACCAGCAGTATTCAATATTCAAACTCTTATTTGAACAATTGAGGAAAGCTTCCTATAAATTTTTAATAATCATCTATTCAATCTACTGAAAATAGTAATGGGGATCTTTATTAAGGAAGAAAATTGAAAAATTATAAATCATATACAGTGGAAAAAATACACACAGTTTAAGATATCTCCTTTTTACGCTTTAACCATTTTAGCAACAAAGATTTTGGAAATCCTATGCTTTACATGTGCGTGGAATGACACAGCTCAAAGTCTAATGCTCAGCAAACAGCAACCTCAGGAAGTTCCTTGAGCCCTGTGGGAGCTAACTTGTTGGATAAGGAAGTTTGTTGGTTCCCAGTTGCCTGGCATAATTAAACCCAAAATAATCTCACTGAAACTGTATAAATTAAATCACTGCTTGTACCATTAGTTTTAACTTGTTATTAGCTAACTCTTACATCTTAATTTAGCCCATTTCTAGTAATCAGTGTATCATCAAGAGGCCACGGCTTACTCGCAAAGTTTCTACATGTCTGACTTTGGCAGCAGCTCGATGGCTTCTCCCTGACTCTGCCCTTCATTCTACCTGCCTAGATCTGCTCTGCCTTGACCTGCTCTGCTATAGGCTCAAGGCAGTTCTTTATTCATCAACCAATAAAACAACACATAGACAGATGGACCTTCCACATTATTGCTGCATGAACTTATTCTGATCCTTCAGCTAATAGACTTTGAGATACCAGCCTATACGGGCATGGTCTCTTTTGCTTTATAAAGCAGCAGTAGCCCTGCTCTCTTCTCTCTCTCTCTCTCTCTCTCTCTCTCTCTCTCTCTCTCTTTCTCTCTCTCTCCGTCTTCCAGCTCTGCTTCCACCTACCAGACTCTGGAGGGCTGTTGTCTAGGACAGCGCTTTGTAAGTTTTCCTCTTAAATAATTAACCATTTTATTAATCATAATTCCAAACTGGTGTGGGATTGTTTTGTGATTTATATCTACACATCATTTCCCCTTTTCTGTTAAAACAAAAATGAAGGCTTTAATTTTAACATTGTAGAACTATATATAACAAAACAGTTGGCAACCAAGAATTACAGTTAAAATATTTATATCTCCTTCATCTTTTATCTTAACTAAGGAAAACTATAACTATGAATTTTTCAACATTATCAAAGGCTCCAGAAGAATATGATATCACCTGAGTAAACAGGAAGTACATTATAAGCAACTTCTAATACTCTAGAATTGACACAGACATCTCGCTGCCAGGACAGTCACCCAAAGTTTTTACGTATCATTGGGCATCCATCTTCAGCCTACAGGCCCATAGTATCCATCAAATACTTCCACAATGCAGAAAATTTCAAAGACAGTCCCACCCTCCTATATTGGCAGTTTGCCAGTCACTCTCTTTTGTATCCTGTAGAATGTTTAGGAACCCAGAGGAACCATCTCACGTTTAGGCAAGTTCAGCACTCATTTCTCTGTGGGTCCTGAATGTCCAGTCAAACAGTCCAGACAAAAGGGTTTCTTGCCCAAATGACTAATGAACTCTAAAAGGAGTCTCTTCAATTCCCATCATCCTCTTGAAGTAGCTCGGTGCTGCCAGGAGCAGATGTGTCTCACTGTCATGAAAAGTCTAAACTTCGTAAACATTTTAAATGCCGTATTCTGAAGGTCTGTAAAAGACTTGAAGAATACCTCTCTAAATTACATATATCTCTAAATATCTAGAAAATCTAACATAACTACAGGTTTGACTATTAACCTATATCTCTTAATTATACATTACATTTTAAGTGAGCTACACAAACAATATACATCAAGGGCAGAAATATACCTATACATAATATACCAAAATTGACTTTAAATTTGTATCAATACACCGAGTTCATACCAATGCAAATCTTTATAGCATATTCTCTTTTAAATGTAAAGAAATATTTATAGACAATATTTGGGAATATTGGCATAGTTCTGCTTATACTGCATGCTGCTGTTTGGGGGCATTGTTAATCAAGTCTTGTATTGTATGTCCTTTTTGCTAGGTTTATCTCAATGAACAGTT
This sequence comes from Microtus obscurus, assembly GCA_963919715.1. NCBI lineage: Eukaryota > Metazoa > Chordata > Mammalia > Rodentia > Cricetidae > Microtus > Microtus obscurus. The sequence goes on along the minus strand of CAWTZC010000501.1, from coordinate 36,264,940 downwards.
GAAGTAATTTTTGGGGGGTTGTTCTAGGAAAACTTTAGAAGGTTGTGTTCCATCAAAACATATTAGCCTGTAATCAATCCACAAGTTCTCATCCTCTGTGAAGACAAAAGAAGAACCTCTTTTCAAAAGCAACCAATCCATAGACTCAAACTTTGAAGTAAAGATATGTTTATAATATATATGCTGGTTTAATTCTGTAGCCCATACAATGAAATATCTCTCTGTTCTTAGCTACTTTACAGTCAAAAAATTAAAGAAAAACAACAATAATATACATAATCCAGACTCACTGTGTATAATCCATCTTTACATGGCTTATTTACATGGCTTATTTTTCTTTAATCCTGTTAATCTATGACTGTCTATACCCTGTCTCTAGCTTATGCTGGAGAGGATGTGCAGTAAGGGGAACACTCATCCATTGCTGGTAGGAATACAAACTTGTGCAACCATTTTGGAAATCAGTGTGGCAGTTTCTCAGAAAATTGGGAGTCAACCTACCTCAGGATCCAGCAATACTACTCTTGGGAATATACCCAAAAGATGCCCAATTGTGCTACAAAAGCATTTGTTCAACTATATTCATAGCATCATTATTTGTAATTGCCAGAACCTAGAAACCACCTAGTTGCCCCTCAATGAAAGAATAGATAAAGAAAGTGTGGCACATCTACACATTAGAGTACTACTCAGCTGTAAAAAAAAAAATGACATCTTGAATTTTGCATGCAAATGGATTGAAGCAGAAAACACTATCCTGAGTTAGATAATCCATACTCAAAATATGAATATGATATGTACTCACTCATTAGTGGACTCTAGCCATAAAAAGGACGTTGATCCTGTACGTTGAGATCCTAGAGAAGCTAAGTAATAAGTGAACCCAAAGAAAAACATATATAGATGGTCCTGGGTATTGGAAACAGACAAGATCTCCAGGCAAAAGTTGGGAGCATGGGGGCTAGGGTAGGGGTAGAGGGAGGGAGAGAGGGGGAGAGAGAGGAGAGAAGAGGTTGGTTGGATAGACCTTGTGGGATTGGGATGGTTGAGATGAAAGAATGATGGATATGGGAACAAAGAAGGAGATACCTTAATTGAGGGAGCTATTTTGGGTTTGGCATGAGTTTTTGCTCTAGAGGGGTTTCCAGGAGTCTATCAAAATGACCCCAGATAGGATTCTGGGCAGTGGAGGAAAGGATACCTGAACTCCCAATATTCAGACTCATGACTATCTTGAATATCACCATAGAACCTTCATCTGGTAACAGATGGAGAAAGAGACAAAGACCTATATAGGAGCACTGGACTGAGCTCCCGAGGTCCAGTTGAAAAGCAGAAGAAGGGAGAATATGAGCAAGGAAGTCAGGACCCTGAGGGGTTGGTTCACCCACTGAGACAGTGTGTCTGTGCTAATGGGAGCTCGCTAACTCCAGTTGGATTGGGATTGAATGAGCATGGGATTAAACTGGACCCTCTGAATGTGATTGATAATTGGGGCAGACTGAGGGGCCAATGATAATAGCACTGGGATTTGTCTCTACTGCATGTACTGGCTTTTTGGGACTCTATTATCTTTGGATGCATACCTTTTTAAGCCTGGATGTCGGTGTGGTGGTGGGGGGGGGCTTGGACTTCCCACAGGACAGGGTGTCTTCCCCTTTCTCAGGATTGTAGGGTTGGCAGGGTGTGTGTGTGAGGAAGCAGTAGGTGAGAGGAGGGGAGAAAGTGGAAATTTTGATTGTCATTATTTATAAAGTAATAAAAAAACAAACAAAGACTGTATTTGATCTTTAGAAAAAACCATTTACTTCTTTTTATAACTCTCTATACTTTTTTCTTCTCTTTCCCAAGCCTACGTATAATTATCCAACACTGTGACCCATTTAGAGGTCTTTTATGCCTGAATCTGTTCTATTATGAATGTGTAATTCTTTACTGTCCAGGGGTCCTTCTTAAAAAGCTAAGTGCTTCTTAAAAACTTAAGTGGCACCACTACTAAGGTATGTAAGGTACTTCCTGGTATGTAAGGTACTTCCTTCTTGTTTGTCCAGTCTAAAACTTAAGCTGCACCATTACTATGACATGTACAGAACTTCCTGCTTGCCCATCTAGTTCAGCATGGTGGAGCTGCTCGTGCCTCAGAAAACCATGCACACACCCCAACTCTCAAGCACACAGCCATTTTATGTCACCTTTAAGAAAGCTGCAGCAAAATTTAAGATGTCATTGTTTACACTGATGAGTAGTACCATAATTTGTAGATGTGCCACACTTTCTTTCCCAAGTGAGATAACCCAGATCCCCAAAAAGAATATGGTATGTACTCACTCAATAGTATAGTTTAGCCGTAAAAAAGGACATTGGATTCTTGAGAGGCTAAGTAATAAGGCCAACCCAAAGAAAAACAAATATAGATCTTCCTGAAAATTGAAAGTAGACAAGATCATCAGGTAAACCTTGGGAGCATGAAGACAAGGGAGTATTTGGGAGGGGAGAAAGGGAGAGAGAAGGGAGAAGGGGAGGGTTTGGGAGAACTTGTGGGAGTGGAATGGTTGAGATGGAAGAAGAATGGATATGGGAGCAGAGAAAGAGATATCTAAATTGAGGGAGCCATTTTGTGGTTGGCAGAAGGTTTGGCTCTAGAGGGGTTCCCAGGAGTCCACAGGGATGACCCCAGCTAGAACCCTGGGCAGTAAAGGAGAGGGTACCTTAACTTGCCTTTCCCTGTAATCAGACTCATGACTATCTTGAATATCACCATAGAACCTTCATCCAGCGATAGATGGAGACAGAAACAGAAACCCATATCGGAGCACTAAACTGAGATCCCAAGTTCCATCTGAAGAGTGGAAGGAAGCAGAATGTGAGCAAGGAAGTCAGGACTATGAGACAGTACCTGAGCTAATGGAAGCTCACTAACTCTAGCTGGACTGGGATTGAACAATTAAATGAGCATGGGATCAAACTGGACTCTCTGAATGTGGTTGACAGTTGGGGAAGACTGAGGTGCCAATGATAATGGCACTGGGGTTTGTCTCTACTGCATGTATTGGCTTTTTGGGACCCTATTCTCTTTGGATGCATACCTTCCTAGTCCTGGTTGTAGGGGGAAGAGCATTGGTCTTCCCACAGGGCTGGGTGCCTTGCCCTTTCTTAGGACTGGAGGGGATGGGGGAAGGGTGTGTGGGGCAGTGAGTGGGAGGGAAGTGGGAGGGAGGGAAGAAGTGGGAATTTTGCTTGGTAATATTTATAAAGATATTGTTCACAAACCATACTCAAATGCTCTGTAGCCAGACTTCCTGCTTAAAATAGTCAAAGTTTGTGCTGGCAGCATGACCCAGAAAGCCAGTTTTTTTTCCTGCTATAGCTGAATCAGAAAAACCCCTCTTAAAGGAACTGTGGCATTCCATTAGCAAAGAGCAAGAAACTATGTTTTACTCTGCATTTTTGTCTCTAGTATTAAGCGCTCTCAGGTTTTTAAGTGGATTTCAGTTAGCTACATCAATGCCAATTTGTTAGAAAAGAAAGGTTGTTGGTTCTCCAATGGCTGGCTAACTCAGACCCAAAATAATTTAACAGATACTGTATTAATTAAATCACTGCTTGGCCCATTAGTTCTAACTTCTTATTTGCTACCTCTGACATCTTAATTTAAACAATTTCTAGCAACCTGTGTATTGCATGAGGCTGTGGCTTACCAGCAAAATTTCAGCATGTCTGACTTTGGCAGCAGCTCCATGGATTCTCCCCAACTACACCTTTTTTTCTAGCTGCATTCAGCTCATTCCTCCATGCCTAGATCTGCTTTGCCCTGACCTTCTCTGCTATAGGATCAAAACAGTTCTTTATTCATCAACCAATTAAAACAACACATAGATAGAAGTGCCTCCCACAACACAAAGCCCCTAGTTGCTGGCCATAATAGCTTGCAGCAGCAGTACCATCCAAAGGGATGGATTGTTAGATTGAAATCTGTCTCTGGCCCACTGCCACTTAACACAGTAAATACAGCAGATTCAAGGTTGAATGCTAAAGAGATAAAGAGTTTGGGTGCTCTTCTTGTTTCTTCTGATACCAATGCACATAACAATAGCCAGATTAAGTGACACTCTTGATGACACTGCAAGAAATGTTGGCTTTCTGCCCTAGAGACAATGGCAACAAAGCTGGAGAGCATCTCAGCACAACATCACCAATGGAGCTTGAAATGATAAACACACCTTGCTGTCACAGATATACTGAAAACCCCCAAGTATGAAAGCATCATGTATGTAGAATGGATAACAGCAATGATGAACTATACTCTGAGAAGCCATAAAATAAAATGGAACATTAACACTAATTAAATGCCATAATTTTGATGATCAGGACACTAAAACATGAAAAGCAACAGGGGCTACAAGAGATGTTTCCAACACTGTACCATCTCACTTGGAACCCAGAGCAGAAGTAGGCACAGGAGGAGAGCAGCTGACTCCATCTCTGAGACCTGAACTATAGCTTCCTTCTTGGGAACTAACAAGCTGCCTTGAAAAACAGTCTGAACAATCTGCACTGTAGCTAATGTCTCAGTATGCAAATCATCTCATAAAGGCTTGAGTTGGTGCTCTAAGAACACCTGCTCTTATGTCACCCTATGCCAGTTAGGATTAGCAAAGAATTTCGGAGAGTATTTTAGTGTATCCTAGGTGATTTGTTGGTTGGCCCTATGGAATCAACATGTACTTTTATTTTGAGATTCCATCTGGGAAGAGCACTGTCACTACTCTGCTTGCTCTAAATAGGAGCACTGTGATCCCTCACAATTAAACTTTTCAAAGGGGAGTTTTTATTTCTACTTTATGCATATATGCCTTTTCTCTGCATATATATCAGTGAATCAAATATGTGCCTATTGCCCTTGGATTCCAGAAGAAAATATCCATGCCCTGGAACTAGTGTGCCACTTAGGTATGAACTTTCATAAGAATACTGGGAAGAAAGTAATCCTATATCCTCTGCAACACTAGGAAGGTTTCTAATTCACTAAGCCATCACTCCAGCTCCATCGTGATATGTGTCACCAATATAAAATGATCAGGCTTAATAAGAGCAAGGGGTCATGGTCAGATGAGAAGGGGATGTGGACTCCAACAGGAGGCTTTACTCTAACTGTCATCAGGAGCAGAAGAGGGAGTGGGCTGTGATCACGGGATGAAAAAGATGCTGGAAACCTAAACTTAGAATGAATAAGCATCACTGAGGATGGGGTAGGTCTCTACATTTTCTCACTATGAAGCCAATGCTGAGTCCTCATAAAGTTTTCACAAACGAAGGAACATTTTAACCTGTAAAGAGTGGCATTACATCAGAAATCACTGTTCTTATAAATTAGCATTAAACTTATTGGTCCCAGGTTGGTTTATGGAGAGATCAACAGATATCCTGGTCATGTCCTTGTTCTAAAACCAAAGGGGGTTAATGATGCTGGGGTTTGTGTACCTCTGGACACTCAAGAACAACTTCACACTGGACCACAGACGTTAAGATAAACGCCTATCCGAACAATCAAACAGCAGAGAGAGAATACGCAAATTAACAAGATCAGAAATGAAGAGGGAGACATAACCACAGTCACAGAGGAAATTTAGAGAATCTTTAGATCTTACTACAAAAGCCTGTATGCCACAAAATTGGAAAATGTAAAAGAAATGGACATTTTTTAAGATAAGTACCATATACCAAAGTTAAACCAGGACCAGGAGAACAATCTAAATAGACCTGTTAGTCTCGAAGAATTAGAAGTTGTTATCAAAACTTACCTACCAAAAAAAGCCCAGGTCCAGATGGTTTCAATGCAGAATTCTACCAGAACTTCCAAAAAGATCTAATACCTATACTCCTTAATGTATTTCACAATATAGAAACAGAAGAGTCATTGCCAAATTCCTTTTATGAAGCTACAGTTACCCTGATACCAAAACCACACAAAGACTGAAACAAGAAAGAGAATTACAGGCCAATCTCACTCATGAACATTGATGCAAAATCCTCAATAAAATACTGGCAAACCGAATCCAAGAACACAATAGAAAAATTATCCACTATGATCAAGTAGGCTTCATCCCAGAGATGCAGGGCTGGTTCAACATATGCAAATCTATCAATATAATCCACCATATAAATAAACTGAAAGGAAAAAAAAAACCATATGATCATTTCATTAGATGCTGAAAAAGCTTTTGGCAAAATTCAACATCCCTTTATGATAAAAGTCTCAGAGAGATTAGGGATACAAAGGTCATACTTAAATATAATAAAAACTATTTCCAGCAAGCTGACAGCTAACATCAAATTAAATGGAGAGAAACTCAAAGCCATCCAACTAAAATCAGGAACACTACAAGGTTGTCCACTCTGTCCAAACCTCTTCAATATAGTGCTTGAAGTTCTAGCAATAGCAATAGACAACATAAGGGGATCAAAGTGATTCAAATTGGAAAGGAATAAGTTAAGCTTTCATTATTTGCAGATGATATGATAGTGTACATAAGCGACTCCAAAAACTCTACCAAAGAACTCCTACAGCTGATAAACACCTTTAGTAGCGTGGCAGGATACAAGATCAACACCAAATAATAAGTTGCCCTTCTATACACAAAGGATATGGAAGCAGAGAGGGAAATCAGAGAAGCATCACTTTTCATGATAGCCACAAATAGCATAAAATATCTTGGGGTAACTCTAACCAAGGAAGTGAAGGATATATTTGACAAGAACTTTAAGGCATTGAAGAAAGAAATTGAAGAGGATACCAGAAAATGGAAGGATCTCCTTTGCTCTTGGATTGGGAGGATCAACATAATGAAAATGGCAATTCTACCAACGGCAATTTATAGATTCAGTGCAATCCCCATCAAGGTCCCATCAAAATTTGTCACAGATCTTGAGAGGACAACAATCAACTATATATTGGAAAAACAAAAAACCCAGGATAGCCAAAACAATCCTATACAATAAAGGATCTTCTGGAGGCATTACCATCCCTGACTTCAAACACTATTACAGAGCTAAAGTATTTAAAACTGCTTCTTATTGGCATATAAACAAAGTAGTTGACCAATGGAATCGAATCGAAGACCCGGATTTTAACCCTCAATCCTATGAACACTTGATTTTTGATGTAGGAGCTAAAAGTTTACAATGGAAGAAAAAAAGCATCTTCAACAAATGGTGTTGGCAAAACTGGATGTCAACCGTAGAAAAATGAAAATAGATCCATATCTATCACCATGCACAAAACTCAAGTCCAAATGGATCAAAGACCTCAATATCAATCTGAACACACTGAACCTGATAGAAGAGAAAGTGGGAAGTACTCTACAACATATGGGTACAGGAGATCACTTGGTATGTATAACCCCAGCAGCATAGACATTAAGGGCAACATTGAATAAATGGGGCCTCCTGAAACTGAGAAGCTTCTGTAAAGCAAAGGACACTGTCACTAAGAAAAAAAAAGGCAACCTACTGAATGGGAGATCTTCACCAACACTGCAACAGACAAAGGTCTGATTTCCAAAATATATAAAGATCTCAAGAAACTAGACTTTAAAATGCTAATTAATCCAATTAAAAAATGGGGCACTGAACTGAACAGAGAATTCTCAACAGAAGAAATTCAAATGGCCAAAAGACATTTAAGGTCATGCTCAACTCAACCTCCTAAGCAATCAGAGAAATGCAAATTAAAACAACTTTGAGATACCATCTTACATCTGTCAGAATGGCTAAAATCAAAAACACTAATGATAGCCTTTGCAGGAGAGGTTGTGGAGTAAGGGGTACACTCATCCATTGCTGGTGGGAATGCAAACTTGTGCAACCACTTTGGAAATCAGTGTGGCGATCTCTCAGAAAATTTGGGATCAACCTATCCCAAGACCCAGCAATACCACTCTTGCGAATATACCCAAGAGATCCTCTGTCATCAACCATATTCATAGCACCATTATTTGTAATAGTAAAAACCTGGAAACACCCTAGATACCCTTCAATGGAAGAATGGATGAAGAAAATGTGGAATATATACATATTAAGAGTACTACTCAGCGGTAAAAAAAACAATGACACCTTGAATTTTGCATACAAATGGATGGAAATAGAAAACACTATCCTGAGTGAGGTAACCCAGGCCCAAAAAGATGAACATGGGATGTACTCACTCATAATTGCTTTCTATTCATAAATATAGGACATTGAATCTATAATTAGTGATCCTAGAGAAGCTAAATAAGAAGGTGAAACCAAAGAAAAACATATAGTCATCCTCCTGGATATGGGAAGTAGTCAAGATAATCAGGCAAAAACTGGGAACTTGGGGGTGGGGTGGGTTGGGGGTAAGGGGAAATAGGGTGAGAAAAGTGAGAAGGGGAGGATTGGGGGAGCTTGGGAGAATTGGATGGTTGGGATAAAGGAAGGGTGGATATGGGACTAGGGAAGTATATATCCTAATTAAGGGAGCCATCTTAAAGTTGGCAAGAGACTTGACTCTAGAGTGGCTTGCAGGTGTCCAGAGAGATGTCCCCAGCTAGTGCCTTGGGCAACTGAGGAGAGGGAACCTGAAATGACCCTATCCTATAGCCATACTGATGAATATCTTGCATTTCACCATAGAACCTTCATCTGTCGATGGACGGAGATAGAGATAGAGACCCACATTGGAGCACAGGACTGAGGTTCCAAGGTCCAAATGAGGAGCAGAAGGAGGGAGAACATGAGCAAGGAAGTCACGACCGCGAGGGGTGCACCCACCCACTCTGACAGTGGGGCTGATCTATTGGGAGCTCACCAAGGCCAGATGTACTGGGACTGAATAAGCATGGGATAAAACCGGACTCTCTGAACATGGCGGACAATGAGGGCTGTTGAGAAGCCAAGGACAATGGCATTGGGTTTCGATCCTACTGCATGAACTGGCTTTGTGGGAGCCTAGCCTGTTTGGATGCTCACCTTCCTGGACCCCGATGGAGTGGGGAGGACCTTGGACTTCCCACGGGGCAGGGAATCTGGACTGTTCTTCAGACTGGAGGGGGAGGAGGGATGGAGTTGGGGGAGGGAGAGAGGAGTATGGAGAGGGGAGTTTGGGGAGGGGGAGATGAGTGGGGGGACGGAGAAGGGGGAGAAGTGTGGTGGGAGGGGGAGAGGAGTGGGATTAGGGGGAGGGAAATGGGAGGCGAGGAGGAGGCAGAAATTTTTCCAACAAAAAAAAAAAATAAAAAAATAAAAGATAAATCCAGGTTAGTTGAGCAGTAAGGGTCTTTCATAATAAGCATTTGTCTTCTCAATGGCACCTGAACTGGAGGCATTGAAAATTGGATAATATTTTATACAATGAGAGAAAACAGTCAGAGTTTCTACTTTCTAGTATTCGACAGTGAGAAATATCTAGGACACTGACATCCTCACTGAAGCACAGTGCTCCCCAGTCAAGGATTGCAATATAACTTAAATGTCCCCAGAATTCCTATGTGGTAAAGTCTTGATATCCAGGCTGTTATTTTAGTGGTGAAATGTATATGAATACAGGGACACTGGGATGGTTTGAGGTCACAAAATCTGTGCTGATGGGGAAAACTGTGTGTCTGATTCTTCCTCTTTCCTCTCCATAAGGTTCTCAGTTTTGCTCCATACACCCCTGTACCAATGTGCTGCCACACCACAGACACACACAGTGTCTTACTCCCACAGAGAAAAATCTCCACAACAGAGCCTATGTATGTCATTTTCTCATAGTGATGGACAGACTGTGCTTTATTCTTTCAATGCAATGAACAAATTCAGAGCAAGAATTTCCCAACTAAATATTGTGAAAAACACACACCAAGTGATGTTAGTGAAATTATTTTCACTTGTTTTTTTAACTCTTTAAGCAATGGCCCTGAGAATACCAATATGGTTTGCATTTTTGTATTACTCTGGTACCACAGCCTATATTATTTGCTCTATTAATGAGTGTGGGAGATATTTCCATTCTCTTTCTTCTTCAACTTTGTTATTTAATGTCCAAGTGATACCACTGTAGGCATCTTTAACTTTCTTGCTTAAACTATTTTCTAGGTATTTTGTTTTGAAGGTGTGAATGGAATTCATTCATTTCTTTCTTAGTAAATTTGTAACTATTAAACAGAAAAGGTACTGATTATAGTACATTGACTTTGTATCCTGCTCTTTGCTAAAAGTATTTTCAGATCTAAGAGTTTTTCTGGTGGAGTTTTGAGAGTCTTTTAAGGATAAGAACATATTATGTAGGGTTGGAGAGATGGCTCAGTGGTTAAGAGCATTGCCTGCTCTTCCAAAGGTCCTGAGTTCAATTCCCTGCAACCACATGGTGGTTCACAACCACCTGTAAAGAGTTCTGGTGCCCCCTTCTGGCCTGCAGACATGCACACAGAAAGAATATTGTATACATAATAAATAAATAAATATTTTTTTAAAAAAAGAACATATTATGTATAAAAGTTTGCAGTTAAATTCTTTATTTACTATTTATTTCTCCTTTGCTTCTTGCCTTTTTTCTGTTTCTTAGATTTGATAATTATATTCAACAAGAGTAAGAGAGTAAACACATCTCTTTTCAGATTTGAGAAGCAGTTTTCTGGTTTAAACTAAATTTTTACTCAGTATAATTACCATGATATTTTATTATATATAATCTTTATATTTGTTCTATTTTGTTTTATTATGTCACTCAAATTTAAATCAGAATCCCATATTTGTCTTCGATGTTTTTAAAGTCCATTTTGAAATGAGTTGTCAACCTACTACAATATTGTCTGCCAGACACGCAGTAAAAATGTTTAGCTCAGAATTGCCAACATCTGAGACTCTCTCATGCTCCACCACCTCTGCTGCCACCTGATCTCTGGATCAGCAATACAGTTCCAGGGATGGGGAAATATGTGTATGTTTTTTGAGCTGACACTCACGCTGCTCCTTTAGTGGCTTTCTCAGGATGCTTCAGAAAACTCTTGTACACTCTCCCATTTTATACTGGAAGCAGCAGGTTTTTCTGAAGTAATTCCTCCTGGGACGATTGTATGCATATCAACTGTTCATTGACCCAAGGATCTTCAACTCCTACACTGCCTCCCCAGCTTTCTCTTTACCAAAAAATTTGCCTTATACATTCCGCATAACGTGGGATCCCATGTTGTTGTAGACATTCATCTCCTCAATGTCCCAATACTTTTTTTCCACTTTAGTATACACTTCCTCTAAGAACCCATCACAGTGTCACCTCATCATTCTGTGTGGTGATGTTTCTGTGTCCGCACATCATTCATAGAACCATGTGATTCATCTGCTATCTTTGTTCTGTTTGTGGAATTTTTAAATGGTTTCAATGAAGATAGTGGGGCAAAAATTTAGATTTTGTGCAACTAAAAACATCTGTTTGTATGAAGACAAGCTTCAGTATTGAAAGATGAGCACTTGACTTTGTGTTTCTTAGTATCAGTTATGAAAGTCAAGTGTTCCAGCAGAAGCTGCAAATGTGGAAGCAGATGCCATAAATTTGTTGTTATACTCAGTTATGACACTTCTACCCATAATCCCTTCATAGACTTTTATTATGTGTTTAGATGAATCTTCTGAACTGATGAAGAGGATGATAGTCTTTCTACTTCTTAAACATTTTGTGTTGACTTGTAGCTAGATATAATGGATGTGAGGGGGCCAACCTTTCACCCATAAATTAAAATTTATGTGGTTTTATAGTGAACACTTCCCTCAATTTGGTCTGAGATTTTATTTGCAATAATTGTCGGGATAGTTCTTATTCTAATCATGTATACATATGTACATAATAGATGAGATATCATTTCAATGTTTGTTTCATCCATTTTTATCATGCTGTTCAATTCTACAATTTCTCTGATAGTTTTCAGTTTGAATCCAAATATAAGAGTGGAACACAGAAAATACCATCTTCTGTTGTATCAGAGCATATCTAACCTCCTATGTCTATTGTATCCTATTTTGTTTCATAAAATTTGAGTCCCCAAATTTGAGTACACATTTGGTAAATCATTTTCTGCATTGCTTCCTTTATCTTTTTGATTAAGCTTTGTATGTATTCTACTGTTCTAGATAGCAACAGAATTGTGTTTGTGCCCCCATTGTCTAGGTAGATCTACTTCATTACTTCACTCTCAGCACAAGTGTGTCATTATCAATTAGATGTGTTTCATGGAAAAAACAGTTGAATATGGTTTTTAAATCTAGGGCAATAATATTACTTTTCATTCCTGAATTGTCCTAAAATAAGGTTATTAAGAAATGTTTTATCAATTTCTATAATTCTGTTTGGGTTTCTTGGTAAATTTTTTTGTTTGTTTACTTGTTTGATTTCCTTTTCCCTACTCCTCAACTGCATTGGAGTTTTCTGACTTATAGTGTTAGGCACACTAGACTCCTTTCCTGATTATCATTGTTCATCTATTCCACCCATGACAGTAACACTATTACTGTGCTTTTATTATTGAATCAATTTCTCTTTTTTTTTCTATGTGCTTAGTAGATTCATAGTATCTTCTGCAGTTCTGTCTTCATGGTAATGAGCCTTAGTTGATGTTTATCTTTTGGAGACCTTTGTTAGTGATTATATATGGCTGTGCAGTGGATCCTTATTTTTGAAAAGCTGTCCCAAAAGTGTCATCTATTTGTTTAGAGTTGCTGGCATCAGTGGCTTTACCAGAGTCCCTGAAAATATATAACAAATGGTGCAGAATGCAGCAAATGAGGAGAAAGCAATTCAAATAATCCCAAGCTAACAGAATAGAGTATTCTAACATTTTTCTGTATTAGAATGAAACTCACAGGTCATACCAAGTAAACAGAAATGGGTTCTGACTTCCAGGTGTGACTAGCAAGGAAAAAAGGGAAGAAAAGGTGGGGCCCACCTACCCCAATGTCATGCTTCAACCTGATCTAGCCTCTCAAAAGCCATTGGCTGAAGGACATTCCCCATCAACCAGATGACATTTGTTGTTCAGGTGATGACTACCTTGGCCAATATTGATTACACCCTCACAGAAAGCTGTGAATCAGAACTACTCACTAAGCTACTGGTATACATTTAATCTAGAACACTATTAGTTAAATCATTGTTTGGGGCTATTAAGCTCAACATAATAATAGGTAACAATTTAGTGCTCAGCCATGATGGGAAGGGAGGACTAAAGTTTCTTCTCATACTCATGGGAACAGGGTATTTTAATTTCTTGAAAAAAATCTGACTCTACCTTGTGACACATAGAGAACAAACAAACTATCTTGTTGCAGAAAACATAGAATAAACATTTCTACATTTCTTGGGAAGAATTACAACATTGAAATTATTTAATAATTTTAAGGCTGTGCCACCTTCACAATACAAAAAACAACCTGGAATAATTTACTTTGATCTTTCTGTGATTGAATCATAACTGATACCCTCAAGGGAGTCGATGCCTTACCAGAAACAAGCAAATAAGCAAACAAAATCAAAAAACAAAAACCAAAACAGAAAACAAAAAACTTCACATGGATTTAATAATGCCTTATCATAAATCCTTAAATTTATATTCAGAATGCTGCATTCTAACCTGACTTCTCTTTCTATAGAGAAAAAATATATCTACTAAATTTACCACTAGACTTAAGCCAAGCTTTAGGAAACTGTAACATTTTAAGGCTTGTAGCAGTACTGTGGGTCCCAATGCTGCAGCAGAGCTATTTAGCAACATACTTGAGTAGATGCCTTCCCATTGTTAGAGCCTGCTTTGTGACCATGCTAAGGTCAAGAAATCCTGATAAAACGTTTTCCCTTTGTTAGAGGGAAAAATTTTCAGTTCTTAGCAAGTTTTTCAGTTTTATCTATTGAAGATAAGTTGAGAAAATGATAGGTGTATATTTTTGTTTTCTCTACCAGTGCACCTAAGGCAGCCATGCAGTCATGTGGAAAGAAATGCATCAAGATTAAGACAGGAAAAAAAAAAAACAGATGGCCAAGAAAGATTGTAAACCTGTTGTTATGGGTAACAAACAGAGAGTGACTGAGACATGCCTGTGATGTAGAAATGGGAAGGTGTGGAGTTATAAAAATTGTCATGAGACTGGTGGCCCAGTCCTTTCTGAGTGGATGCTTTTCTCCAGATCACTAGCCTGTTCCTATTCTCTGTCATATTTTTTCATTCTAAATAAACAAACTCTATTTTATTTAACAAAAAAGAATTTGAGCAACTAAACATCAAACTATCAAAAAAACCCTTGAAAAAAAATTGAGTATTCATCTAAGAAGACAATTCTCAACAGAAGAATCTCAAATAAGCCTAAGACCCGTAAGGAAATGCTCAGTGTCTTTAGTCATCAGGGAAACACAAATCAAAATGACTCTGAAATGCCATTTTACACCAATCAAAATGGCTAAGTTCACGAACACTGATGACAGCTTATGCTAAAGAGGATTTGGTATAAGGGGAGCACTCCTCCATTGATGAGGGGAGTGCAAACATGTACAGCTATTGTGTAAATAAGAATTGCAGTTTCTTAGAAAATTATGACCTCCAGCCCCTGCAATACCATTTTTAAGGGAATATATCCAAACGAAGCACACTCGCACCATAGGGACATTTACTCAAGTATGTTCATAGCAGCAATTTTTTTGCAATAGACAGAAAATAAAAACAACCTATATGCCCTTGAATTGAAGAATGGATAAAGAAAATGGGGTACATTAAATCTACTCTTATACTAAGGAAAATAAACACTGGACTCCAGTTTCTCAACTAAACAAAGGACATAAATACAAAGAGCAACCCAGAATTCACTCTGTGGAAATTCTGGGGAACATTAACTGAAAATTGAGATGAGCGAATCTTTAATCTCAAAGCAAAGACAAACCCAGCAGAAAATAAAAATTGATCCTCTGCACAACTTAAGGGGATCTGAAAAAGAATTCTAAATTTGGGGAAATTGGAGGGGAACAAAACAAATTGGGATTCTACAAGTATTCCTAAACGTAAACCAACACTGTCAAAAGTGTTTATTCCCAAAATGCATATTCTAGAATAATCTAGAAATTAGCAGTACTGTAACTGGAGGAAAACTGTCCTATTGACATAGTGAACAAGTAAAAACCTCTTCAGTAGGGGGCGCATCAATCCTATTTCAAGTGATAATTTTATAGAGACCACAACATCAGAGATTATTGCCATCCTAAGAAAAAATGTTTGAGTATGAATGATAATCAATAGCAATAACAGAAATCACAGAACATACCTCGTCTTCAAATTTGTGGACTCTGAAAGTATATGTAAAAAGTAAATTATAAACCAGTATTATGTAACAAGAACCAGAAATAGAAAAATTAATGAACAAAATGTCATGGAAAGAAGTCAAAAATTACATGTACATTATACAATCACAGAACCAGAGAGAAAAAGCAGGAGGATTATGCATTTGAAGCCAACCTGGAGTATAAATTCTAGTCCAGTCTAATCTATGCATGGAGACAATCTTTCAAAATGTGTGTTAATAATCAAGTGGTTACAAGGCAGCTCATGGCATTTGATGTCCAAAACTAAGTGGTTATCTGATGTTAAGGTTTAAACATTAAGCCAAGAATAATATTGAAAATTAAACATTCATTTAAATGACATGCATTTCCCTTTTATTTTGCATATTTCATTAATTTTATTCATTTACATTCCATTTAAAATTTGTAAATTGTTTCTGATGAGCATATTCAGATATACTATGTATACCACTAATAAACTATCATATAGAGATGCAAGCAGTATACGGATTAAGGAAATTCCCAATCTCAAGGTCAAGAATATGAGAAATGAGTACCTGCCTCTATCAATGTCTAACTAGTTGGCCTGTGCTCTCTATCTTTGGTAAACTTTGTATTTTGCTTTGTGACAGCTATAATGAGCTCAGATTGTGATTTGATATCATCTATTGCTGCTCATTCAGCTTGGACACATGGAGACCGGGGTCTTATAAATCCAAAGACTCCTGTGGTTAAACATGTGTTTTCACAGTATGTAAGGGAAATAAATAGACTTTTTTCTGACTGAAAGGACAAAAATCCCTTTCCTTTTTTGTATAATAGGAAAAGTCTGACTGTCCTTGGTTACTGATTTTCACACAAGTCAAAATTTCATCCCTGGTGCATTTGATTTCTTGTACTGGGATTAAAAGTGAACTAACTACAAACCTACTGGCTGAAAACAATACAGATTAATTTACTCCCAAGTATGGAGCTAGGAAGTCTTATGTTGATGAACTTGTGCTCATGGGGCACAGCACCCTCTTCCATGGATGCAACTGTTAATGAAGTCCCATGGAAGTCATACTTCAATCTCCAAATCAGCATAATTTGGGATGAGATTGTCATCATTTATTATGGTGTAAAAGGCACACAATCTCCACATTCACTGCTTAGCCTAAAATGTAAACCTCCCTATTTATGTGGTCCAACTGCTACCACATGTTACTTACACACAATAAGAATTGCCCAGATCTGTCATTCTCTCATCTTCTACCACCTCTGTTGCTATAAGGCTATTGGTTACTGGATCATCAATGTTGCTCCAGGGATGGGGACCTGGATCTATATTTCTTGAGCTGCACCCACACAAATCTCTTAGCATCTTTCTCGAGATACCCCAGATGCATGAAGCAGCAGAATCCTCTCTTGTTCATTCTCTCATTTCACACTGGAGGCAACAGGGTTTTCTGAAAATTTCTGAAATCACACCCTGGACAAATGTGTGTGGATCGCTTCCTATTAAACCAAGGGTTTACTAAGACTCGCTCACCTGTCCCTTATAAAAAGTCCCAATTTGCAAGTATTACCTTTGAAATGAATTTATTTCATGTTCAGTAGGAATGTATTACAAATCAAAATCTGCTATTAAAGTAAAATAAATTCTAAAGACTTACACACAACTTTTTTCACATTTTAAAGTGGCTAAAAATTAAAATTTGCTATGCAGCTCTTTTTTTTTTTTAAGTCACCATAGTTATTTTATGCATCAAGTTACTTCTTTGGGGCTAATCAAGTCTCATTAGTGAGATGATGAGGTGTTCATCACCTTTTGTATGAAACTGAAGATTAGAAAACCAGGCATTTGATTTCATTTAGGAAGTTCCCTTTTCCCCCATACATTCTGTCAAGGTGAATCCTAGACAATGCTTGCTACAGGTAGACTGACTTTGAATATCATTGGTGAGCTTGCTCACTGTTCCAGGGGATATGTAAAACAGATAGTGCTACATTCATCCCAAGTTGCATGCCTGTCCTTCCCCTATTGAAGACTCTTGCTGTAGAGATGTCTATTTCAAATAGTCTAAGTAGCCTGTAGTATGTTTCTTTACTGTGAAATGTTGTAAAGTGCCCCAGGGAATAAAGCAAAGTAAAGTTTCTGTATTCTTTATTCTTACCATAATGTCTGGTGCTAAGAGAAACCAGGTATCCTCATCTCATCTGCACCTTCCACATGGTTGAGCAGCTGCATATAGTGCAGACACCAAGTGTGTCTATATGGACAGTGCCCACTCCAACAATGTGGCATAAGACAGACTTGGAGAGATTCTTGAAAACAAACAGACTATAGCTTTGATGGTCCACTGTCTCACATTTATGTTGTCTACTTTTAGAAATGTGATTGCAAAATAAACTTTCTATTTTATGCATTTTTTCTATTGGACATAATATTCTTTTTTCAACAGAAAAGCTAAACTTTTTATATTACTTATAACTTTAGACCTGCCTAAAAGTAGGACTGTCATTTATTATACCCGGCCTACATTATTATATACATTAGCCTACTCCATTACTGTCACTTTATATCAAATCCAAAAAGCCCAAGAGAAGTTGCTGTTTACCTGTATAGAATTTATAACTGTAATCTAAATTCCTGAGGATATTCTATAATTCAGCTGTTAATTCCTGAGATGTCTCAGGAAGGTCCATATTCCTCCACTCATTCCATGAGAAATAGCTGATTTTCTCTCATGTAGAAAATGTAAGGTAGACTTCTAATCGACACAATGTGACTGAAGATGAATTCTTCTCTTTTTCCTCTGTAGCCTACCTAGGACAAAGCCCCTTTGGAGAAAAACCTTGCTTATCATAGTCTTCTGACATTATGGAACCTATTCATAAGTCAAATGTGATTACTTAATGGTTTTTGTTAAAATACCCCATCATAAATGTTCTTTTTTCTGTTTGTTTAGGGCATTTTCCTAATAGTCCATTGGTCACCACTCAAATATGACAAAGGAGCAGAAGTAGCAAGTTGGAGCTTTGGATTGAGTATGAACACAACAGAAATAGTCTTCTGAGAGGCAGTTTCTGCAAGGCCTCTGAACTTCAGGTTACAGAGAAGGGAGATGTAAAGGACGGGGACAGTGGTTGACTTATCACACAATTTGCACTATACAGCACAATCCTTCCATAAGTTCCTAGCATAAGTCTTAGTTATCATAGGTTGTAGGACAGTCCTATCAATAGGGCCTAGCTCATTGTCTAATTACCATTTGGGCAACACGAAGAAATCTTCTGCAAAGAATTACATTAATGGTCATACTAGAGATAAGTCAGGCATTTGGGACAGTTCCAAGGAAGGTCAGGTAGAGAACAGGGAGCCTTTCACTAGAGAGGCAGGTGGGTTTTAGGAACTTCTCCGTGTTGTCAAGCTCATAGAGTGCTGTCAGGTTAAGGTTGATTGAAAACTCCTACCAGCAGGACGACTTACCAGCTATCCAGGTTTGTTATATAAAAACTGTGGCCCAAAATTTCATGTGTATGCATTTGGATTTGTTATTGGTTAATTGCTTCCTTTATGGCTGTCCTTGTCTTCTTGAATCACCATTGTTCAGATTCTAATGTAACAGGTATCAACACAACTGTGCCAACTTGGTTTGGGACCCCCATTCCCTTATTAGATTTGCTTTCATCACTTGACTCTCAGCACATGTATAACATTACCAGTTAGAAGTGCTCCTTGGGGAATAAAAGACAGTTGGGTATAGTTTTTTTTTTAACCTAGTCCAACAATATGTATTTTATTTTTTCTGAATTGTGGTTAGATATGATTATTAACAAATGCTTTCTAACATTTTGTTGAAGTTTATTCCTATGTTAGATCTTTTAAATTTGTTTTCCCACTCTTGAACTGTATTGGAGCTTCTGACTTACACCAATGGACATCTAACATCTCTTTTCCTCGTAGTCATTATTCATCTATTCCTCTTAGGGCATTAAATTTTGCCTGGGTTCTCACAATTCAATGATCTTTCATTTTTTTATGTGTGCATAGTATTTTTATAGTGTATGTGCATGTGGGATTGTGTGGGCATGTTTGTGTGTATGTATGAGAGACAGAGAGATAAAAGTAGAAGGTTACTTGGGGAAGAAAAGATAGCAGGAAATGAAGGAGAAATGGGGAAGATTAGCACATATGGTCAAAATAGATGATACACTGGAAAACATTGCCTTTAAGAAAATTGTGTATAAAGAATTTAAATTAATAAAAGATTTTTAAGGGGCAGCAAGACGGCTCACATACAAAATACACTTGGCACCAATCCTGATGTCAAATTTGATTTTATACCCAAAACCCATGAGACAAAGGGACAATCAAGCCCAAGCTATTCTTTGATCTTCACAACTAGGCCATGTCACATGTGCACCTAGAAATATGTACACACTTACACACAAATGCACACTCACATTGACATAGAAATGCTAAAATGTAATAGAATGTAAAAGAAAAAAAAACAGAAGAAATTGAAACCACTAAGGAAGTATAAAAAAACCCTCTAAAATCTGGAAAAATGCAAAACACCTTTCCCACAGTTTCCTTAGCAAAATACAGTTTGTCATCATCATCACTTCAGTCCAAAAAGTCTCATAATGTGTAGCAGAACTCTAAATTGCAGAAAGATAAATCCCTCATATTCAAGCAACAGAGTTTGTGATACTGTGTTACAGAAGGAATAAAAAGATAATACTGAGTCCTCTTCTGCATTTTTAAATACAGGTTTTTTATACCAAAAGAATTAAGAGAAATTGAATTCGCTATATCTTGCTCAGCTTTGAAAACATTTTGGTCAGAGTTTCAGGCACACTGTCTCCCAGGCAGAAGGTAGAAGTGTGCAGGTGCAGGACAGACTGTAGTGCATGCAGCTGCTGAGACTCTCAGAAGTTTTTGTTGGAGGCTGAAGCACTGTGCGAGGAAATTCAGAAAATTGCATACAGTAGTAAACTGCCAGATCTTCAGCCTGAACACTGCTGATGGTTAGAGTGAAATCTGTCTCAGATCCACTGCCTATGAAGCGATCAGGGACCCCAGTTTCCCGAGTGGATGCATAGTCAATTAGCATTTTAGGAGCCTGCCCTGGCTTCTGCTGGTACCAGGTCAAGTAGTTTTTCTGGTTTTTACTGTTAAAAAGACTCTGACTGGACTTGCATCTTATGGTAACCTTCTCTCCTGCTCTCACAGCCATGGAAGATGGAGACTGGGTCATCATGATATCTGCACAGGCACCTGCAATAAGGAATATAAAATGAAGATTCATAATATGCAATCACAGTATAGTAACAGTTAAAATTCGTCATTTAATGACCTTGGAATGTCACCTTGTCCATGTATATCTTACACAATACTGTAAGAATTAGTATGTCCTCGCATACACAGTAAATTTCTTATATACAAAGAAGTGACTCTAAAAAGATTATGACAAATTTAAATTTCTCACCAGATACCCAGAGGAGCAGTAGCATGAGAACCTGGGTCTGTGACTCCATCTTACTCCCCCTTGCCTATCAGTTGTAGTTCTGTTCATAATGAAAAATCTGGTTTATAAATTCTTAGCAGCTGGGTTGGCTTAGAGGGGCCATGCAAAGCAGTCAGCATATACATAAGGAAATGCCTGAGCAGTGTGTGTGAGTGGCTGTGCACAATCAACATGCAAAAATATCACCAACGTCAGTCTGAATGATCACTGAAAGACATCAGATTTTGCTCTCCAACAGAAATTCATTAGGTATTCTGATAACAGCTTTGTGTTAAAATCCAAAACATATTTAAAACAGTTTGCTTTTGCAGAAGTGTTAGGAACGCTATCTCAGATTAATAGCACTAGGGAAATGATAAAATATGTTAAAATATTCACAACAGCAAAAGAAACTTGGAGTAAGAAAAACATGAAGTAAAAGAAAGGATGGGTGGAGAGAGAAAAAGCATAAAAGAGCAATTTGAGGCTAAATGGGTTTGTTAGCTCTCATGTGTAAAGTCACTCTTGTGCTGAATGAACATTGGGCTCCAATTTCCAGACTAATAAAGGAACAAAAATACAAAGATCAGACAAGAATTCATTCTGTGGAAATCCTGGGGATCATTGATCTATTATTGTGATGAGAGGTCAGGAGCCATTTCAGGCTTCCCCTTTCTCACATCTCACAGGGCCTTGAAGTAAAAATCTTGAGACAAGAAAACTTAAAGTTAGCCGAAACATTACATGCTGACCGTGCTGACTGTGGAGACTCAAGCTCTGGAAAGCACCAGAGTGTCTTCAAGGCTTGCTGCTTATCACTAAGAGCAGGTGTTCTAGCCACTGACCTTGCAACTGCCCTGCTTAGCTTTCAAACTGCTCCACTTAGTTGCCTAGCTACCAAGCCCCTCCTTCCCTTTCCCCCTTCCCGCTTCCTCAGTTCCCCCTGCCCGAGCTCCTCACTGAGGAGTATTTAAGACATGAAACTTGCTTCAATAAACGGATGCCTTGACAAAAAGAATACTGCTTGGCGTTCGTCTCTTTCTCTCCCCCATGTCTTTCAGATAGTGCCTCTTCAAGACCCTGGAGTAACTTAGGACCTGCTGGGCGGGTCAATGAGAGAAGTGTTCATCTCAAAACAAAAGTAAATCCAGCAGGAACAAAGAAGTATCCTCCCTACAGCATTGGGAAACTGAAACAGGACTCCAAATTTGAGAAGATGGAAAAGGAAACACAATGAACTGGATTTCTTCAAATAGTTATGGCTGTAGACCAACACTGCCAAGAGTGTTTGTTTTAGAAATGCATATTCTAGAATAATCTAAAATCAGCCATATTTAAAGTGGGTAAAAACGATCTTGTTGACATAATGAACATGGAAAAACCTCTCCAGAAGGTATTATGGCAATCCTATATCAAGCAATAATTTTGTTGAAACCAATAAACCACAGTACCAGAGGTTGATGTCATCTTAAGAAAAAATTGTTTGAGTATGAATGAAAATCAGAAATAATAACAGAAATCAGAACCTACTTGGACTTCAGGTTGGTGAACTCTAAAAGTACATAAAAGAAAAAATATAAACCCAGTATTATGTATAAAGTATGAGAACAGAAAAATAAATAAACCATATATCATGGCAAGAAGATGAAATTCATCTGTAATCCCAGGACTAAAGAGACATAAGTAGGAAGATTATGACTCTGAGGCTATCCTGGGGCACAAGTTCTAGCCTAGTCTTATCTATTCAGGATAATAATCTTTCAAAAATGTTTGCGATTAATCAAGTGGTTACAAGGCAGCTCATGGCATTTGATATCCAAATCAAAGTAGATATTTGATGTGAAGGTTTCAGCATTAAGTAAATACTATTATGAAACACTAACTATGCATTTATGTAACATGAATTTCCCTTTTAATTTACATTAATTATATTATTTCATTCATCACGTTTTTATGAACAAAATGTTAAATTATTTCTGAAAAGCCTGTTCAGATCTTCTCTGTTTAACTGCTAACACACCATCATAAAAAGAGGAACTAGCAGTGTGTGGACTAAGGAAGTTCCCATTTTATTTATTTTTTTTGTTTTTGTTTTTTTTTTTTTTTTGAAACAGGGTTTCTCTGTGGTTTTGGAGCCTGTCCTGGAACTAGCTCTTGTAGACCAGGCTGGTCTCAAACTCACAGAGATCCGCCTGCCTCTACCTCCTGAGTGCTGGGATTAAAGGCGTGCACCACCACCGCCCAGCCGAAGTTCCCAATTTCAAGGTCAAGAATGTGACAGATGAGTAACTGCTCCAATCAATGTCTAATAAGTTGTGCTGTGTTCTGGATCTTTGATACTTTTTTCTTTTTATTTTGCTTTGTGACAGCTACCATGAGCTCAAATTGTGCTTTCAAGTCATTTACAGCTGCTCATTCAATTTGGACACACGGAGACAGGGGTCTTACAAAAACAAGTACTCTCACAGTTAAACATGCATTTTTGCAATACATAAGGGAGAGCATGGAGACTAAAAAAAACCAAAATTCCCATGTTTCTTAATGTGTGATATAAAAATCCCGATAGTCTATAATTATGGCTTTTTCCATAAGCCAAGTTTGCATCCTGGTGCTTTGGATTTCTTGGGCTATGATTAAAAGTGAACTCATTACAAACCTACTGGCTGAAAACAACACAGAATAATGTGATCCCAGTTTGGAGCCAGAAAGTCTGAAGTTGCTGATATTGAGATCTTGGACACAGTACCCTATTCCACGGATACCACCATGAATGAAGACCCAGTAAAGACATATTTCATCTTCAAACTCAGCAATATGGGGGCTGAGGATGTTGTCATGTATCTGGTGTAAATTGCATGCAATCTCCCCATACATTGTTATAGCCTAAAATGCAAACATCTCTACTTAAATGGTTCAACTGCAATCCCATGTTACTTTTCTTTGGAATATCATGGAAAATTGCCTGAAATTTTGTGAGAATAAAGACCATAGACAAAAATATACAGTTGAGGTCTTTGCCCCATGGAAACACAGCTTTATCCAAGCAAAGCCTTATTGGTGCTTTCAGCTCCAGGATCCTCAATATAGAAATATGGAGAACAAAAGAATAAAGGTCATTCATTCTCTTCTAAATAAATAGATATGATTGGAGGTAAAGAGTTTCAAAGTATAAATAACCTGGGTTTTTCTGGAGTTGGTTATTGACTTCTAGATGATCTAGTATGTGGATTCTTCTCAGTTTTATCAGTGAGATAGAAACCAAAGAAAAAAATAAAATTACTTCATTTGATTAAGAAATTAAAAGTAAATCATGAAAGTGACTAAAAATGATGGAAAGACTAACAGAAAGAACAAGCAGTATATGGTACTGGAGGGACTAAAAACTGGTACAGCCACTGTGAACTTCAATATGTAGGTCCACAAGAAAACAAAAACTTTCATATGATTTAGCTATTCCTGCACTAGGTATATTCCTGAACAAATGTCACAAAATAGATATACTTCCACACAGATGTTTATTACTGCTCTATTCACAATGATAAGAATTTAAATCAATCCAATGTATATCACAATGTAAATGGATAATAAAAATGCACTTATGTTCAAAGAAATATATTCAGCTATCATAAAAATAGAAATCACATGAATGTAATTTTTTTCTCTGTGTCTCAATCTATAGTTTTGTTTCTGAAAAGACTCAATGTGTATTAGGATGCAATACTTATTTTTCTGTGTTAGGAGATGGAATTCAACCAACTTCTCCTGGTCCATGCTGACTAGTAGCAGTCTTGAAAATTCTAACTCTTTGCTGCTTTCCATATTGCATGTCCCACCAGTAACTGTGAAATATATTTGGACATGGAGAAATAGGTTTTTAATCATGGCACATGAGTGGCTGAGTCAAGATAAAGGCAAAGTCAAGTTAATCTTAGAACACTTAGTCAGACCAAATTAAAAATAAAAGGTTGTATTGCTCTTACAATGATAAGTTTTTGCATGCCCAGATAAGAATGCAGCCCTGAAAATACCTTGACTGTGACCTTTGAAAGCCTCATTAGGAAAATCATTGAGTACAGTTTCACTATCCTAATCTAAACTGATAAAATGGAAACATCAAACATATGCACTTGAATATGCTGCTAAGGATCATTTTGCTGAGGTTCCTCACTCTACATGAGACAAAAACAAAACTTCAAAGAAAGTTCATGTACAAGTGAAGAATTTCTATAGAGTAAAGCATCCATGATCATGGATTACACTCTTGGGCCTCTAGATTTCATGCAACTGCAATGAGAGAATGACCAGAATATGAAAAGTACCTGGTGTGGTGACTTGTAATTCAGCAGTCAGGGTAAAGAGGCTGGTGGGTTGTAGGTGCAGTGTCACTGTGTGCTAGGTAGTAATTTCCAGGTCAGTTTAGGATATATAGTGAGACTTGGTACTCTTCCATCTAAGAAGATGGCAAATAGTGAAAGTAGTCAAGAAGAGAATGTGGCCATGTTGTGGAAGACAGAATAGAGCAAGTTGTGAGTACTGGACAAAGCTTAAAGAAAAGCTAGTGAGACCCAGCCCATGGATAAGCTTCTGTGATGGACAAAAAGATGTAGATCAGAAGCTTAACAGTGTCAGCTTCAGGAGCTTTGTATGTATCCACTTAAGAGGAACCTTTGTAATCTCCAGCAAATACAAGAGGAAAGGTGACATTAGGTTGATGATGTCAACTTGTGTCTTCAAGACAACTAACAATATTCAATATTTAAACTCTTATTTTAAACAATTGAGGAAATCTTCCCATAAATTTTGAGTAATTCTCTACTCCATCTACTGAACATAAAAACCATGCTTTGAAAATAGTAATAGAGAAAACTTTATTAATGAAAAAACTGAAAAATTATAAAGCAAATACAGTGGGACAAACACACCCAGTAGTTTAAGAAATCTCTTTTTCATACCTTCAAAATTTTTACAACAAATTCTTCTAAAATCTCATGTTTTACATGTGTGTGGAATGACATAGCTCATTGAGACTGATCCTCAAGTAGCAGCAAACCTAGGAAGATTTGATTGAGCCGTGAGGGAAGAAACTCCCTAGTCTGCTGACAGTAGTAGCTTGCAGCAACAATAGCCTTTAATGGGATGGATGGTGAGGTTAAACTCTGTCCCAGACTCACTTCCAACAAACATGGTAAGTCCACAGATTCAAGGTTGGATGTTAACAAAATAAAGAGTTTGGGTGATATTCTGGTTTTTGTTGATATCAGTGAACATAACTATGGCCAGATTAAGTGACTCTCTTGATGACTCTGCAGGACTTGGTGGTCCTCTTCCCTAGACAAAGGTAACAAAGATGGAGACTGGGTCAGCACAACATCACCAGTGGTGCCTGGAATTGAAGTGATAAGAGCGGCGGGGCTGCGTCCGCAACACTCCGGCCACCTGGCTAGCTTATGCCCGAAACAACAACACACAAACTGTATTCATTTAAGTACTGCTTGGCCCATTACTTCTAGCCTCTTCTAGGCTAATTCTCACACCTGGACTAGCCCATTTCTAATCAGGTTTGTAAGCACCCCAAGGTGCGCTTACCGGGAAGATTCTAGCCTACGTCCATCCTGAGTCGGAGCTTCATTGCGTGTTTTGCTCTGAGAGGAGCTGCGTGAATTCTGAGCTCACTTCCTCTTCCTCTCAGCATTTTCTTCTGTTTACTCCACCCACCTATGTTCTAACCAATAGGGACCAAGCAGTTTATTTATTGCTTAACCAATGAAATCAATAGATTGGTATGACACTCCCACATCATGGAATGATAAACATACCTGACTGTCACAGATATACTAAAAGCAACCAAGTGTAAAACTACCATATATATAGAATGGATAACAGTAGTAACGAACTATACTCTGAGAACCTATAAAATAAAATGGAAACTTAACACTAATTAAATGCCATAATTTTGAAGGTAAGGACACTAAAGCATGGGAAATAACAAGGGCTGCAAGACATGTTTCCAACACTGTACCCTCTCACCTAGAACCCAGAGACACAGTAAGCACAGCTGAACCCATCTCTGAGACCGTGACTAGAGGCTGCTTCTTGGGGACTGACATGCTGATTATAAAGACACTCTGAGCAATCTGCACTGTGGCGATTGTCTCAATATGCAAATCAACTTATAAAGACTTGAGTTGATGCTCCAAGGACACCTGCTCTTGTGTCACCCTATGGCAGTTACGATTAGTAAAGAATTCCCAAGTGTATTTTATTGTATCCCACGTGATTTTGTGGCTCAGCCTGTGGAATCAACCTGTACTTTTATTTTAGGTTCCATCTGGGCAGTGCACTGTCACTACTCTGTTTGATCTCAATGAACAGGCATCACTGAGGATAGGGCAGATCTCTCCATCTTTTCACTCCAAAGCCAATGCTGAGTCCACATAAAACCTTCACAAACAGAGGAACATTTTACTCTCTAAATAGTAGCATTACCTCAGAATCCACAATTCCTGACAATAAGCATAAAACTTAGGGGACCCAGCTTGTTCTATGAAGAGAACAACAGAAATACTGGCCATGTCCTTGTTCTGAAACCAAAGGGGGTTAATGATGCTAGCCTTTGTGGCACTCTGGACTCTCATAATCAATTCCACACTGGAACACAGCCTTTAAGACAAACCACAGGTTAGTTGAGCAGTAAGGTCCTTTCATAGTGAGCATTTGTCTTCTCAATGGCACCTGAACTAGAGGCACTGAAAATGGAATGATAATGTACACAAAGAGAGGAAACAGAGTTTCTGCTTCCCAGTATTTGTGAGAAATGTCAAGACCACGACATCCTCACATAGTATCCTTTTAATTCAAGGAATTGAGTGAAGCTTAGTGTTCCCCAATCAAGGACTGCAGTATATGACAACTTGAATGTCCACAGAATGCATATGTGATAAAGCCTTGGTCTCCAGGCTGCTATTTCAGTGGTGAAATGTATGTGAATACAGGGACACTGGGAGAGTTTGAGGGACTAACACTGTGCTCATGGGGAGAACTGTGTATCTATGTTCTTTTCCTCTTTCCTCTCCTTAAGATTCTTATTTTTATGCCACACACCCCTGTCCTAATGTGCTGCCACACCACAGACACACACAGGGTCTTAGTCCCACAGAGAACAACCTCCACAACAGAGCCTATGTTAAGCACAGTATGTCATCTTCTTGTAGTGATGGACAAACAGTGCTTCATTCTTTCAATTAAGTGAAAGAATTCAGAGCAGGAGATGAGTAACTGTTTACATAACTAATTATGGACTACATGCATCAATTGATGTTAGTGAAATTACTTTCACTTGTTTTTACATCTCTTTAAGCAATGGCCCTGGGAGTATTGATGGGAATTTCATTTTGGAACACACTGGTACCTATATGACTTGCTCTAATAATGAGTGTAGGTCTTTCCATCTTCTTTCTTCTTCAACTTATTGAATGTCCAAGTGACTCGACTGTAGGCATCTTTATCTTCCTTGCTTAAACTATTAGGTGTTTTGTTTTGAAGTTGTGAATGAAATTTCCTTAATTTATTTTTTAATAATTTGTAACTATGACACAGAAAAGGTACAGATTATTAAATGTTGACTTTGTATCCTGTTCTTTGCTGTGAGTATTTTAAGGTCTAAGAGTTTTGTGGTGGAGTTTTGAGAGTTTTTAATTATAAGAACGCATTATGTATAAATGTTCGTAATTTAATTTCTTCATTTACTATTTATATCTCTTTTATTTGTGCTTCTGGCCTATTTTCTGTGATTTAGATTTTAGAATTACATTGAGTAAGAGTAAGAGAGTAAGCACATACTCTTTACTCAATTCAGATTTGAGAAGTAGTTTTCTGGATTGAACTAGGTTTCCACTCAATATAATTACAGTGATATTTAATTACTTATAATATTTATTTTTGTTTTATTTTGATTTACTATGTCACTCAAATTTAACTCAGAATCCCATATTTGTCTTTGATTATGTTTTTAAAGCCTGTTGTGAACTGACTTGTCAATCAACTACAATACACTCTACCATACACACAATCAAAATGGTTTAGTTCAGAATTGCCAATATCTGACATTCTCTTATGCTTCACGACCTCTGTTGCCCCTGGTCTCTGGATCAGCAATGCAGTTCCAGGGATGGAGATCTGTATCTATGTTTTTAGAGCCGACACCCACAGAGCTCCTTTAGTGGCTCTCTCAAGATGTTCCAGAAGCATCTCCTGTGCACTCTCCCATTTTGTACTGGAGTCATCAGGTTTTTCTGAAGTCATTTAATCTAGGACGGCTGTGTGCAGATCAGCTGCTCCTTGACCCATGTTTATTCAACTCCTTCACCACCTCCCCAGCATTCTCTTCAAGGATAAATTTGCCTTATAAATACCCCGTAAGGAGGGATCCCATGTTGTTTCAGAAATATCTCTCCTCAATGTCCCAATACATTTGTTCCACTTTACTAAAGACTTCCTCTAAGAACCCTTCAGTTTCCCCTCATAATTCTGTCTGGGAATCCTCCTG
Organism: Microtus obscurus; assembly: GCA_963919715.1. Classification (NCBI taxonomy): domain Eukaryota; kingdom Metazoa; phylum Chordata; class Mammalia; order Rodentia; family Cricetidae; genus Microtus; species Microtus obscurus. Next base: position 36,235,584 of record CAWTZC010000501.1, on the reverse strand, counting down.
TGTCTCCACATCATTCACAGAACCATGTGAGACATCAGCTGTCTATATACACTGTTTGCAGAATTTTTCAATGTTTCTGATAAAGACGGTGTGACAAAAAATAAGTTTTTGTGTAACTAACATCATCTGTTTCCATGAAAACAAGCTCCAATATTGAAAGCAGATGAAGGGTTGACTTTGTCTTTCTTGCTACCAGCTGTGAAAGTCAAGTGTTCCAGCAGAAGCTGCAAACATGGCTGCAGATGCCACTTACTGCGACATATATTTTTTTTTTTTGTTATGCTCAGGAATATATTTTTTGTTATACTCAGGAATGACCTTTCTACCCACAATCCCTTCATGGATTTTATGAGTTTAGATGAGGTTTTGAACTGATGGAGAAGAAAATAGCATTTCTCCATCTTTTTTTATAATAATATAAAGAAATTGATTTATTTGCTATATATGTTATTTGCCATTTACTAAGATAAAAATTGCCCACTAATTAGTTACTAATGAGATACATATGCATGTTTTTATATAAATAATTAAATATTGGCTGAAAATGTGATTCTGCAGACATAGTGTCTTATACATCTCAGAGTTGATTAATAATTTAATTTTATTATCATCAGCCCTGAGACTGTCACCTTGCATAAATATATAGTATACAAAGGGAAGGAAGAAGTATATTTAAGACCATTTCAGAAAAAAATTATTAGAAATTCTAACCTAAACTCAAACTAAAATTAATTTAATGATTTTTTATTGATTTGTATTGAGTTTTACGTTTTTCTCTATTCCCTTCCCTGCATCTCCCCTCCCCTACAACCCTCTCCCAAGTTCCCCATGCATTCCTGAACATTTCTATTTCTTAAGCACTTCATGTTGATTTGTAGCTAGATGTTGATTTTGGACAAGAGGAGGGAAAACTTTCACCCATAAATTGAAACTGATGTGGTTAAAGTGAACACTCCTCTCAATTTGATCTGAGATTTTATTTGCAAGAATTATCAGGGTTTTTATGCCAATGAGATTTATTTTCCATGTCTATTGCATCTGTTGTTCATCATGCAGTTTAATTCTAAAGTTTCTGTGGTGGTTTTCAGTTTGAATCCAAAGATAAGAGTGGCATACTGAAAAATACCATCTTCTGTTCTATCAGGGCATATCTGACCTCTTATGTCCATTGTATCCTGAGTGTTTTATGAATTTTGAGTCCAAAAATTTGAGTACACATTAGGTGAATCATTTTCTGTATTGTTATATTTATCTTTTTGATTAAACTTTATATGTATTCTATTGTACCAGACAGCAGTAGAACTGTGCTTGTACCCCAACTGTCTAGGTAAATTTCCTTTGATTACTTAAAACAAATTAAGGAGTATAGGTATCAGCTCTTCTTGAAAGTTCTGATAAAATTCTGCATTAAAACTTTTTTTGGTTGTGTGGGTTTTTATGACCGCTTTTCTTTCCTCATGACTTATATTTCTATTTAAATTTTTCACCTGGTCTTGATTTAATTTTGGTAAGTGGTACTTATCTAAAAACAAGTCTATTTCTTTTACATTTCCTACTTTGTGGCATATAAGCTTTTGTAGTAAGACCTAATGATTCTCTGAATTTCCTCAGTGTCTCTTGTTATGTCCCCCTTTTCATTTCTGATCTTATTAATTTGCATGTTCCTTCTCTGCCTTTTGATTAGTTTGGATAAAGGTTTGTCAATCTTGTTGACTTTCTCAAAGAACCAGCTCTTTGTTTCATTGATTCTTTGGATTGTTTTCTGTGTTTCTATTTTGTTGATTTTAGCCCCCAGTTTTATTATTTCCAGACGTCTATTTATTCTGGGTGAGTCTCCTTTTTTTCTAGAGCTTTCAGCTGTGCTGTTAAGTCTCCAATGAGAGATTTCTCTGTTCTTTTCATGTGGGCACTAAGAGCTATGAACTTTCCTCTTAGCACCACTTACATAGTGTCCAATAGCTTTGGGTTTGTTGTGTCTTTATTTTCATTGAATTCAAGGAAGATCTTAATTTCTTTATTTCTTCCCTGACCAGGGGTGGTTCAGTAGTTGACTGTTCAGCTTCCATGAATTTGTAGGCTTTCTGGGGGGTAGAATTATTGTTAAATTCTAACTTTATTCCATGGTGATCCAATAAGACACAGGTGGTTACTAATTTTTTTGTATCTGTGGAAGCTTGTTTTGTTACCGAGCATGTGGTCAATTTTCAAGAAGGTTCTGTGAGATGCTAAGAAGAAGGTATAATCTTTCCTATTTGGGTGGAATGTTCTATAGATGTCTGTTAAGTCCATTTGATTAATTACCTTTATTAAATCTCTTATTTCTCTGTTAGGTTTCTGTCTGGTTGACCTGTCCATTGGTGAGAGAGAGTGTTGATATCTCCTACTATTAGTGTGTGGGGTTTGATGTCTGCCTTCATATCTAGTAATGTTTCTTTTACATAAGTTTAGAAGGATCTGTGGGCTGCATTCCTGCCGCCCAGCTCCTGACCGCTTGGCTAACTTATGCCCTGAAATAACAATACACAAACTTTATTCATATAAACACTGCATGGCCCACTAGCTCCAGCCTCCTACTGGCCAACTCTCATCCTTATCAACCCACCTCCATTAATGTGTGTGTGTGTAGCACCATGAGGTGGTGTCCCACCAGGAAGATTCTAGCATCCATCCATCTTGGGCTAGAGCTTCATCATGTCTGCCTTAGAGAGGAGAGGCATGGCAACTGCCTAACTTCCCTTCTTCCCAGCATTCTGTTCTGTTTATTTCACCTACCTATGTTCTAACCTATCAGGCCAAGAAGTTTCTTTATTAATTAACCAATGAAATCAACAGATTTATATATGACACTTCCACATCACATAAGTGTGTGCTTTTATATTAGGAGTATAGATATTCAGGAGTGAGACTTCATTCTGATTGATTGTTCCTGTTATGAGTATAAAGTGTCCATCTCCATCCCTTCTGATTGATTTTAGTTTGAAGTCAATTTTGTTAGAAATTAGTATAGCCACACCCACTTGTTTCTTAGGTTTGTTTGATTGAAAAATCTCTTCCCATCCCTTTACTCTGAGTAGATGTCTGTCGTTGTGGTTGAGGTGTGTTTCTTGTAAACAGCAGAATATTGGATCCTGATTTTGTATCCAATCTCTTAGCCTGTGCCTTTTTATAGGTGAATTGAGTTCATTGATATTAAGTGATAATAATGACCAGTGGTTGTTAACTCTGGTTATTTTCTATTGGTAGTAGAGTTTGTGTGTTTCCCTTCTTTGAAGTATGCTGGTGAAGAGTCGCTAGATGTCTGAGTTATTGTAGACAGTGTTGGCAATGTTGGATTCCTTGGTTTGTGATTTTCCTTCTATTACTTTCTGTAAGGCTGGATTTGTGGTAACATATTGTTTAAATTTGCTTTTATCCTGGAATATTCTGTTTTCTCCACTGATGGTGAATGAAAGCTTGGCTGTGTAAAGAAGTCTGGGTTTGCATCCCTGGTCTCTTATTTTCTGCAGCAAATCTATCCAAGACCTTCTGGCTTTTATGGTTTCCATAGAAAAGTCAGGTGTAAGTCTGATTGGTTTACTTTTATAAGTTACTTGACCTTTTTCCTTTGCAGCTCTTAATATTCTTACTTTATACTGTATGTTTTGTGCTTTGATTATTATATGGCATGGGGATTTTTTTTATCTAGTCTATTTGGTAATCCTTTATAGGCATATCTTTCTTTAGGTTGGGAAAGTTTTCTTCTCTAATTTAGTTGAATATATTTTCTGGACCATTGAGCTGTAATTCTTCTCCTTCTTCTACCCATATTATTCTTAGGTTTGGTCTTTTTTATTGTGTCCCAGATTTCCTGGATGTTTTATGATGAGAATTTGTTGTATTTGCTGTTTTCTTTGATCAGTGCATTTATTTTCTCTATGATGTCTTCAGCATCTGAGATTCTTCTGTCTCTTGCATTCTGTTGGTTATGCTTGTCTCTGTCATCTCTGTTCATTTACCTAGATTTTCCATATCCAACTGGCCCTTGGTTTGTGTTTTCTTCATTGCCTCCATTTCAGTTTTCAAGTCTTCAACTGTTTCCATTAATCTTTTATGGATTTACTCATTTCTTCATACTTTTTGTTATTCTTCTCATTCATTTCTTTAAGGGAGTTTTTCATATCCTGTTTAAGGGACTCTATCGCTTTCATGATGTCAATTTTTTTCTACTTCTTCTGGATTAGGGTGTTCAAGTCTTCCTATTGTATGTTTGTTGTGTTCTGGTGTTACCATGTTGTTTTTCAGATTGTTGGAGGAATTCTTGTATTGGCGCCTGCCCATCTCTTCTTTCAAAAGCTCTCTGATGGATCTTCTGGTACAGGATCAGGGCCCCTTGCTGGCCATGGACCAGTCTGACAGGTTGTCCTCAGCACAGGGACAGGACTCTTGGAAATCAAAGGACCCCACAGACAAAAGGGCCAACTTGGGCAGGGAAGGGGAGAGTTGTACAGAGCCAAGGCGCCCCTGCAGCAGGAGCTGGAGGTGTGGTGCACTCCCCTCTAGCTGTGCGGATGCACATTCATTCCTCAGGGTGAGTAGCCTCAGTGCAGGAACAGGAAATGTTCCTGGGCCAAGGACCTCCCAGAAACTAGGGCAGGCTTGTGCTTGGGGGCTTGGATGTGTGGAATAAAGAGGATCCTGCAGCAGAAGCTGGAGGGGCCCAGTTCTCCTTCCCCATTTGTTCTGCCCCGCCCGGGATAGTATCCATTCACCAGTCTGAAAGGTTGTCCTCAGCACAGGGAGAGAACTCTTGACGTTCGAAAGACCCCACAGACAAAAGACGAACTTGGAGGGAGAGGGGAGGGTTGTATGGAGCCAAGGAGCCCCTGCAGGCAGGAGCTGGAGGTGTGGTGCACTCCCCTTCAGCTGGGCGGGTGCATACTTGCGCCTCTGGGTGAGTCATGCTGTTTGTATTTCACCCTGACTTCTTCAATAAACCAATGGTAATTCAAGTGGCTACAGGGAAGTTTCCAATTTATTATTTGGGCCCTGTAATCTTTCCCTGTAATATCTCAGTTTCATTAAGGTTTTCTTATTTTTTAAGATTTACCTTAACAAATGATAAGTCATTGTGGCTTAAAATATCTGTATTTGGAAGGATGATGGGAAGCTTTGAATGACATATATTATATAGGCATATATAATACATGGGACATATTTTATATATCATGATGGCCATTCATTTCTCATGCATTTTAATTCAATAATTTCTGGTGGTTTTGAATAAGTTTAAATCTAAAGAACCAAGCACTGTGCTGAAATTTCCCTCTGTATTGTATCAGGAAAATTCTTACCCTCTATGTCCATTCTATCTGGTGGTTACCTATTTCCTTGCTGTCTATTGTCCACATGACCATGAGGACAAAGGGGCAGAAACAGCAGCAAAGAGTGTGAATGGCTTGTGAACATGATGGAAACATCTGTCTGGAAGAAAACCTCAGTGAGACAGCTCACTTCATTCCAGAGTGAGGGGAGATGTAATGGATGTGAACAGTGGCAGGGCCATCACATAATTTTCATTAAACAAAATGATCCTATCATAAACTCTTAATTCAAGTCTTAGTTTTCATCTGTGGAAACACAGCTTTATAATAAAGCACCTACCACAATGTCTAAGAGGGAGAAGGTAAATGTAACCAGGGAAAGGGAACAGGAATAATTGTCCTTAAGGGTCACTGGACTGCATTTGGATAGATAGGCAGATGTAGCACATAGACAAATGGCAGCTTATAAAGGAGGAAACCCAGAGTTATGATGATGAGGTGCTTAATATTTCCTACACCACAACTACGTTTGAGTTTCCTCTCTTAAAGTGTTAGACATACTATACTCCTTACTTGATAGTCATTCTTCACCTATTCCTCTCATGACAGACACATTTTTCCATTATTCTCATGACTGAAACTCTCTTTTTCTATGTGTATAGTAATTTATACTACCTTCTGTAGTGCTGTCTTCATGGTCATTAAATGCCTAAGTTTTTGATTTTTTTATAATGTTCTTATTGCTCTTTCAGTTGAAAATACAATTTTGCTGGACATAGCTAATTTATTTGGAAGTTACATAATCATCAACTTCTGAAATATATTGTTAAAAATTTTCTGGTCTTTAAAGTTTCAAATGAGAGCTCAGATGTCATTCTGACGTGTTTGTCTTTGGAGTTGTAACAGTATTTTTCAATTATGTCTCTTGACACTGATCCTTTACTTTGTGTTATTTTTTACATAGTAAGCACAATCTATAACATGAAAATGCTCATCTTTGGTGCTATATATTTTGAAAAAGTAACTAAATATCCTTTTATAATTGCCAATAATTTGTATATTTGAATTTTTCTGTTCTCATTTTACTCAATATCTTTCCTAGATATTTATTTTTTATCAGATCTTCTATATGTTATGATTCTTTGTATTGTTCTCTTCATCATATGATAGAATCCTTTGACATTGTAGTAAAAAATATTTAACAAATGATGTTTCTTTGCTATAATTCTTTATTTTCAAAAACAATTCAGCATATTCTTTCTTCTTCTTTATTGAGTCTTACGGTGATATCTTTTTTGTGTGTCAAAGGAAAAGTATAAGCTCAGGACTCCCAATATCAAGTTCTCAGTACAAAGGAGATATATTTACCCAAGAGGGACATAGGTCAGGGAACAACATAAAAGACAAGAGATAGAAGAAGGGGATAAAGGGATATGGAACCAGGGAAAGGGGGATTAGTATTTGTCCTAGAGAAAATAAAAGGACTTCATCTAGGTAGAGAGACAGACATAGAACACAGGAAAATTGCAGATCATAAGAGTAGAAACCTGGTGGTAAAATGAGGTTGTTAATCTTACTTGGCATGTTAATTAGATGAGACGGTGGAAGCTGTTGATTGCTGGCTTTTGATACTCCTGTAGCTGTACCTTAGTAGCCAGTCTCAGTAGAAAGAATTGGGTAAATAAGCAAATAGACCTTGGTGGATAGCTTCAGGAATGTAATCTAATGGTTTTCAGCAAGACAGAAAATTGGGCACAGAAAACCACTTCCTAAATATAATACCAGTAGTACAGACACAGAGAGAAACAAATAATAAATGCCACCTCCTGAAATGGAAGCTTGTATAACGCAAAGGATATGATCATTAAGGAAAAAAAAATCAGTAAACTGAATGGATTCAGATCCTCACTAACCACACATCAGAAAGAGCACTGATCTACAAAGTAGAGCTCATGAAATTAGACATCAAAATACCAAATAATCCAATTAGAAAAAGGGGTACAGATCTAAACAGAAAATTTTCAGTAGAGAATATCAAATGGCAGAAAGACACTTAAGGAATTGCTCAATATTCTTAGCCATTAAAGAGATGAAAATCAAAACAACTCTGAGATACCATCTTATACCAGTCAGAATTGCTAAGATCAAAAACAACAATGATCGCTAATCAAGGAGAGGATTCAGAGTTAGGGGAACAGTCCTCCATTGCAGGTTAAAGGTAAAACTTGTACAGCCCCTTGGAAATCAGTATGGTTGTTTCTCAGAAAATTGGGAATTGATCTACCTTAACACCCAGCAATACCACTTTTAGGCATATAGCCAAAGAATGCACAATCATATTACAAGGACATTTGCTCAACTGCTTTTATAGCAGCATTATTCATAATAGGCATTGCCTGGAAGCAACCTAGATGATCCTCAACCAAAGACTGGACAAAGACAAACATGGTATGTATTCACTCATAAGTGGACATTAGGTGTAAAGCAAAAGATAACCAGCCTATAATCCACGACCACAGAGAAGCTAGGTAACAAGGAGAACCCTAAGAGAGATATACATTGATTTGCCTGGAAAGGCAAAATAGAGAAGAACTCCTGCAAAAGGTGGGAGCATGGAGCATGGGTGAAGGGAGGGTCAAAGAGGAGGGGAGAAGGGAATGTAGGAGGAGAACATGGGGAATGGGTTGGTCAAGATGGTAGAAGGACAGAGAGGGAGAGCAAGTAAAAAGAGATCATGATTGTGGAAGCCATTGGGGGCCTAGCATGAATCCTGGCAGTAGGAAAATTCCCATGAATCCACAAGGATAACCCCAGTTAAGATCCCAAGCAAGAGTTGAGAGATTGCCTAAACTGGTCTGCCCCTGCATTCAGATTAATGACTATTGTCATTACATTCATCCAGCAATGGAGAGAAGCAAATGCAGAGATCCACAGCTAAATACTGAACCAAAATTCCAGACACTTGTCAAAGAGAGAAAAATAATAGCATCAGTAAAGGGCTCAAGAACATAATGGGGATACCCACACAAACAGCTGACCTGAGCTCGTGGGAGCTTACTGACTCTGGACTGATAGCAGTGAAACCTGCATAGGACCAAACTAAGCCCTCAAATTTTGATGACTTTTGTGTGGCTTGGGCAGTCTGTGGGGACACTAGCTGTGGGATGAGCATTTACCCCTATTATTTGAAGTGGCTTTTGGAGCCCATTCTTTTTGGAAGGATTCTTTGCTCAGTCTAAATATAGGAGGGAAAGCCTTGGTTCTGTCACAAAGTAATGTGTCAGAGTATGTTGACTCCACATTGAAAGCCTTATCATCTCTGAGAATTGGATGGGGGTGTTGGGGTGTGGGGATTTTTGAAGAGCAGGAGAAGGGAGACAATGAGATCTAGGGTGGGTATGAAAAATGAGAAAAGAGAGATTTTTTTAAAAAAAATAAAATTGAGTACAATGAATTTATTTCAATTAAAGATTTTAAGGGGCAGAAAGATGCTTGAAATGGCAAAGACCCTTGCAACCAATCCTGATGTCATACCTGACCTTGATTCCCAGACCCAAATGACAAAGAATCAATCATGTGAAAATGTTCACTGATATCACAAATATGCTATGTAAAATATGTACCTAGAAAAATGCCCACAATACACACAAGCAAATGCGCACTCACAAGGACCCAGAAAAGACTACTTAAGTAAAAAGTAAAATAATTTATGGAAAAGGGGGGAAACAGAAGCAATGGACATTGTTATATGGAGGCCACTTATTTGTTCCTGGATGCTCAGCTCTGAAATAATAACACATAAACTGTATTATTTAAAACACTTCTTGGCCAATTACTATAGCATATTCCTAGTAAGCACTTGCATATTACATTTAGGAGAATAGGGCTATTATTCTATTATTTTATATTATACCATGAGGCTTCTGGAAAGGTTCCAGTTGGCAGCTCATATTTTTCCCTTCTGGTGGAGACATGGTGTGGGAAAATTGTGTATTCTGTCAATCATGTATTTTAATAAAATGCTGATTGGCCAGGAACAAAGTATAGTCAGGTCAACCAGACAGGAAGTAGAGGCGGGGCAATAAGAACAGGAGAATGCTAGAAAGGAGGAAGCCCATTCCTCCCAGTCCAGCCCAGACCACTGAAGAAGCAACATGTAAACTACCCAGCTGAGAAAGGTACTGAGCCATGTGACTAACATAGATAAGAACAATGAGTTAATATAAGCTATAAGAGCTAATGAGAAGACTGAGCTAATGGGCCAATCAGTTTTATAACTTATGGAGATCTCTGTGTAATTTTCTCTGGGACTAAAGGGCTGGGGGACTGGGCAGGAGAGAAACCCCAATGAGCCCAGCCCTCATGTTACAGCTACATGGCATCTAACTGACTCCACATTCTTCCTCCTAGCATTCAGTTTAGATTTTTCCCACCTAGCCCTATTCTCCTAAGCCACGGACTGAAACAGTTTCTTTATTCATTAACTAATAAAAGTGAAAGAAAGACACACACCATCTTTGCTTTTTTGTCTAAGTGAAAAGGAAGTTTTTAACTTTAACACAGTAAAATTATATATAACAAAACAGATATCAAGCAAGAATTACAGTTATAATATTTATATCTCCTCTATCTTCTATCATAACTAAGGATAACTATGACTATAACTATATATCCTTCAATTGCATCAAAGATTCCAGAAGGATAGAATATGATCTAAGTAAACAGGAAATGCACTGTAAGCAACTTCCAAAACTCTTGACAGAGACATCTTGATGCCTTTAAATTACCCAAACTTCTTCTTTAATTTAGGGGTATCCATATTCAGCTTACAGGCCCATGGTATCCAGCATACTTTTCCATGAAACAAAGAATTTCAAAGATAACTCCTGCCTGTATTGCCAGTTTGTCAGTAACTTTCTTCTGTGTCCTGCAGAAACTCTAGAAGACTCTTTCTTGAAGCAGGAACTCCAAAGAATTGCCTCATCTTTGGGCAAGTTCAGCAGTCATTTCTCTGTGGTTATTGCATGTCAAGTTCATCAAGCAGTCCAGGCAAAAGCAGTTTTCTGCCCAAATGGCTAATCAACACTATAAGGAGCATCATTGGTGCCTATCATCCTCTTGAAGTAGATTGCTGCTGTGTGGAGCAGATATGTCTCATTGTCATGAAAAGTGTTCAGTTCTTAAAGCATTTTGAATGCTGTCAGGGACTGAATACCCCAAATAGAGACTATCTTTCCCTCTCTGGACCGGTACAGAGGCATGAGAAATAACCAGACACAGTTCATATCATCATCATGGAAGGGCATCTCAGGCTTCTCCCCATCGTCAAGATCTACCCACATTTATTATACAAAACATCTTTTATCCCACAGGTAACCCAAGGTGGATACCTCATTGATATTCTCTTTCCAGGGGACGTGGGGCTAGGGAAACACCTACAACTTAGTCATCAGCTTCAGCAAACACCTCTACCCAGGCGATCTACATTTTTAACAAAAGAGAAAGGAGGAGCACATCCTGGGTTTTGTTAGGGCAGTGACAGCCTGTCTGCAGGCCAACATGACCACCTCAGGTGGGGGCCTATGGCTTCAGAGCCTGGCTGCCACACCATATAGAAATATGGACCCACAGAATGCCATGTTCTGAAGGTCTCTGAAAGATTTGAAGAATACCTTTCTAACTGACACACACACACACACACACACACACACACACACACATATCTTAACTAACAAGACTACAAGTTTGACTATTATAGATGATTATCTATTAAGCTGTATTTCTTAATTATCCGTTATACTTTTAAATGATCAACACAACCACAATACATTAATCAAGAGCAGAAATATACAAATAACAAATTTGATCTTAAAATTATATCAGTAAACAAAGATCCTACAGCATCTCCTCTTTTAAATATAAGCAAACTCATTTAGGGAATTTGGACATAGTTCTCTCCAAACTGCTTCATGCTTTATGTTGGGCGAAGTAATTTTTGGGGGTGTTTATGTTGATCTTTTATGGGGACTTGGTCCATAAAACACATTAGTCTGAAGGGATTCCACAGGTTCTCATCCTCTGTGGAAACAAAAGAAGAACATCTTTTCCAAAGCAACATATTCTTAGACTCAAATTTTGAAGACATAACACATTTAAGATATTTATGCTGGTTTCGATTAGAGCCCATACAATGAAATGTCTCTCTGTAATTAGCCCATTCACAGTCAAAAAATTCAATGAAAACACAATGCTAGACATAATCCAGACTCTCTGTGGGTATTACATATATATGTGGCTTATTTTTTTTTACTTAATTACTTTTTCTATGAGTTTAATATTTATTTTATTATCTTTACTCCTTTAATCTATGATTGAAATCTTTTATATTACATTTACATTCTAGTTACTCTTTCTCTTTTTTCTCCCAAGTCTATGTACATGTTTTAAACATAATGAGTCTTGTTTAAAGATCTTCTATGTCTGAATCTGTCCTATTGTGTATCTGAAATCCTTTTCTGTTCTAGAGAGATTTTAAAATGCAAACCTGCGGCATGACTAATACTACATCTGCTTCACCTTTTGGTTCCACCCAGTTGAGCATGGCAGAGGCATGTTCATTGTCTCTGCAAATCGTGTACATTGCCCCAGTTCCAAGAATGCAGTGGGTGTATGTCACACTATTATGCAGTTTGCAACATGTTGCTCATAAGCCTCATTTAAATGCTTGGTCTCCTGAAAGAGCCAGAGTTCTTGCATGGCCCAGGAAGCAGCCATTTTGAAGCTACAAGTTTTTTGGGTTTTTTTTGTTTGTTTGTTTGTTTGTTTTTCCTGCAACCTCTGAATCAGGAAGTATTGTCTTAATGGAGCTGCAGCATGCCACCAGTAAACAGATCCCATCTGAAAAAAGTGTGGCTAAATTTTGTTTTTTAGTGTCCAGAATTCCTTTGCAAGCCCTCTCAGGTTTTATGCGGATTTAGCTATGACATTTTGGAGTTCCAATTTGTAGTAAGGGTATTAGAAAGCACCACAGAATTCAGTAAAAGAGAAGTAACATTTTTCCTAGAGCTTCCAAACTTTGCCACCATCTCTACTTCTGCCCGTAGAGTCTTATGATGGACAATAAAATTCCAGACCCCCCCCAAAAAAAATTATCTCATATTCAAGCAACAAAACTTGTGTTAATGTGTTACAGAATGAATAGAAAGATAATACTGAGTTCTTTTTTACATTTTCATTTACAAATTAGCAGTATTGAAAGTGGGTGAAAATGGTCTTGCTGACACAGTGAACACTAAAAATACTGCAAGGGAACACTGTCATCATAAATCAAGCAATAATTTTATAGAGATCAATAGACTACAGACCAGGGATTGCTGCTATACAAAAAGTATGCTTGAGTATGAATGAAAATCAGAAGCAATAACAGAAATCACAGAACATACCAGGATTTCTGGTTGGCGAACTCTGAAATAACATATTAGAAGTAAATTGTAAACCCAGTATTATGTGTAAAATACAATAAACAGAAAAATGAATAAATAAAACATTATGGCAAAATGAATAAATAAAACATTATGGCAAGAAGTTTAGATTCACATCTTTAATCTCAAAACTAGAGAGACATAAACAGGGGGATTATATATTTGAGAGTAGCCTATTTAATCTGTGCATGCACAAACCTTTTAAAATGTATATTATTAATCAAGAGTTTACAAGGTCGTTCAGGCATTTGATATCTAAATCAAAGTACATATCTGACATTAACATTTTATCATTAACCCAAGAATATTATTTAAAATTAAATATACATTTAAGTAACATGCATTTTCCATTTGTTTGCATTAATTATATAATTTTATACATCTAATTTTTATATACAAAATATTAAATTATTTCTGATAAGCATATTCAGATCTCTTTGTCAACTTGTAACACCATGATAAGACAGAAAAAGCAGCATGTGAATTAATAAAATTCCCAGTCTCAACATAAAAACATGACACATGAGTAACTCTGCTCCAGTCAGTATCTAAGAATATGACAGATGAGTAACTGCCCCAATCAATATCTAACAAATTGTGCTGTGCTCTGGATATTTGCAGGACACTGTACTTTGATTTATGACAACTGCACTGAGATCACATTCTGGATTCATGTCATTTACTACTTATTATTCAAATAGAACACACGGAGAAAGGGCCATACAAATCCAAAGGCTCCTGTAGTTAAACATGTATTTTCACAGTATGTAAGTGTTCTTTTATATATAGTAGAAAAAGCCGGATTTTCTTTAGTTACTACTTTTCCCACTAATGCAATTTCCACCCCTGCGCATTAGATTCCTTGGGCTGTGATTAAAAGTGAACTAACTACAAAACTACTGGCTGAAAACAACAAAGATTATTTTGCTCCCAGCTTTGGAGCCAGAAAGTCTGATGTTGATGACCTTGATCTCATAGGACACAGAACACTCTTCCATAGACCCCGCTAAAAATAAAACTCTAGGGAAGGCATATTTCACCCTCAAAATAATCATAATAGGGGTTGAGGATGTTGTTATTTATTATGGTGTAAAAGTCATACAATCTTGACAAAGAGTGCTATAGCCTAAACTGAAAACCTCCCTACTTAGATGGTCCAAATGCTATCACATGTAACTTATCTTCAGATATCACAAATAATTTCCTGAAATTTTGTGAGAGGACGAACAATACACCAAGTTACAGCTGTGTTCTGTGCCCCTTGGGAAACACAGCTTCACCCAGGTAAAGAGTTAATGGTACTATCAGCTACAACTTCCTCAGCAGGGCAGTATGGAAGAAAAGAAAGAACATTATCTAATCTCTTTCAAATAATTAGATAAGACTGGCAATAAAGGAAGCCCTGAATATCAATAACTTGTGATCTTCTGAAGTTGGTTAGTGACTTCTGGATGGTGTTTTGTGGCTTGTAGTTTCTTCCCATTTTGGCATTGAGATAGAAACCAAAGCAAAAACATAAAAATGACTTCATTTCAATGATGAATTAAAAGGAAATCAAGAAACTGACTATAAATGATGGTAAAACAGGACAGGAAGAACAAGCAGTATATGCTGCTGGAGGGACTGCAAACTGATACACAGTCACTATGAACTTCAGAATGGAGATGCTTCAAGAAAACATGAACTTATCATATGATTTAGTTACTTCTGCCCTATGTATTTTCCAGAACAAATTTAAATCAGCTTAAAATAGATATCTGTCCACACCCATGTTTATTGCTGCACTATTCACAATAGAAAGACTTTAAATCAATGCAGTGTCTATCAACAGATAAATGGATAGCAAAAAGTTTCATATGTGCAAAGAAATTTATTCAGCTATAATAAAAATAAAAATCACTTCCTATTTTTTTCTCTGTGGCTCAATATATGCATTTGTTTCAGAAAAGACTTATATATTTGTGAATATAATCTTGTTTTTCTGTGTTTGGGGATAGAGTTCAAACAACTTCTTCTGGTCCAGGCTGAATAGTAGTAATCTTGAGATCTTCTATACCCTTGATGATTTCCTTGATGATCATCCTTGATGATGTATGTCCATCAGTAACTCTGATGGCCATGGGACAAGGTGGATCAAGCTTCTAATCCTGACATATGAATAACTGAGTCAGGACATTTGCAAAGTCACTGTAATAATGCAAACCTTTGAGATGATTTTTTCAAAAAGAAAATGGTTGTATTAACAACTTCACTAGTCATACAGTGAGGTGCTTTTGAGTATCCAGAACAGAATGCAGACTTGACAATATCTTGGTTAACTATAAGAGCCTGATAGGAGGACCCAGACACACCATGCTCAGATATTTTTTAGGTGTTGATCTCATAAGTCACTGAGTTTGTGATAACTTCTTGTGCAGCACTAGGAAAGTCAGACAATACAGTTTCACTATTCTGAGATAAGACTGTAATCTTGAAAAACTCAAAGATGTTCATCAGAAGATGTTTCTAAGGATCATTTTGTTGAGCTTTCTCACTCCGCATGGAAAGGATATAAAAGCCTAAAGAAGGTTCATGAGTAGGTGGAGAGTTTCTTTGAAGTAAAGTTTCTATGATAGTGACTTGCACCCTTAAATCTCCAGAGTTCCTGTACCTGTAATGGGAGAACAACTAGAATATAAAATAGATCCCAGGTGTGGTGTCAAGTAATTTGTCAGTCCGGGTGAATAGGCTCATGGGTTACAATTTTAGTGTGATGAAACGAGATGTAGTGATTTCCAGTTCAGCTCAGGATATATACTAAGATATTATGTCCCTCCACCTACAAAGATAGTAAAAATTGTAGGAAGGTAATATATTAAAAAGAAAGATGTGAAAATTGGATAAGAACAAAGAAGAGCTAAGTAGTCTAAGACTGTAGATTAGCATCTGTGATGGACACAGAAATACTTATCAGAAACTAAGCAGTAAATCAGTTGCAGGAGGTTTGCTTGTGCAATCTTTTGAAGAGGCACATTTGAAATCTTAAGCAAATATAAGTGAAAATTTGACATTAGGATCGAGATGTCAACTTGTGTCTGCAAGACAACTAACAATCTTCAATATTTAATATCTTATTTTGAGCAACTGAGTGATATTTCCTGTATATTTTAAATGATTATCTAGTCAATCTATTGAACCTAAAAAGTGTGCTTTAGAAATAGTAGCAATGGGATATTTATTAAAAAGAAGGTTGAAAAAATTGCAAAGGATCTATGGTCAGACAAACACACATATTAGTTTAAGAAATCTGTTTCACAGCTTCACTGTTTTTATGAATAAGCTTTCTAAAATCACATAGTGGAGATGTGTGGAGAAAGACCCAGCTCAGAGACTAAACTTCAGTGGGCAGCAGCCCCAGGAGGTTTTGTTTAGCCCTGGAGCACTGACGACGTCTGGAGTGTGGGGGTCCCTGGGTAAGGGTCTCAAATAAACCAGGACACAGGGGATGCAGCACAAAAACAGCAATTGCAACTGCATGCAGCTTGTTTATTATGCAGCCTTTTATACATTATTGAAACAATTGCTTCAGTCAATAGTTTAATCAAAAAGAGGAAGTATATGTGGGTGAAGTAACCATTCTCAAGAGAGCACGATGTATTTATTTAGGGCTGTGGTTGTAAGAATATCAGAACTGCAGAATACCATCAGGTGGTGTGGCCACAAAAGTCTCCGGAGACATCTCAATGTCACAAATCTAATTTAAGCTATACTAAATATCTGAGCAAAGCAATTCTATGTGTACTGTGCTGCAGGGCAGCCACTTCCTTAAACTCTGTAGCATTCGGAACTTGTGACAAGAGGACAGGGTAGAAGAATATTTTCTTCTCCTAGCCCTGGCATTTCATAGCTGACCTGTGTCCCAGCCACAGTCCTCAAATTGCCGCAGAGCCAGGGCAGCACAATTCCCTACAAACTAAAGCACAGATTCCAAATCCTCACAGAGCATTGTGGGAGGAGACCCATACTTCTGCTTAGAATAATATGCTGCATCATCATCAGTCTCCACAGTATGGATGGAGAGGGTGAAGTCTGTCCCAGACTTACTACCACTGAACCTAGCAGGAACCATAGATGCTAGGTTGGATGCACTATACCTGAGGAGTTTAGGGTGTTGTCCTGGTTTCGGTTGGTACCAGTGCATGTAACTAATGTTGTATTCAGTGACACTCTTGCTGTCCCTGCAGGAGAGGGTGGCCTTCTGTCTTAGAGACACAGACATCAAAGCTGGAGACGAGGTAAGCATAATGTCAACAGTCGAGGCTGGAATAAAAACACATCGTGCTGGCACAGTAATACTGAAAGCACTCTGCTGTAAATCCATCATGGATGTAGAAACATTAACAACAGTCATAAGCTACACTCTGAGAAACCATAAAATAAAATGGAAACTTAACACTACTTTAATTCCATGATTTCAATGATCAGGACATCGAGGTATGAAAAGCAACAAGGTCTACAAGAGTTTTCCCCAACAGTGCACCCTCTCACCTGGAACCCAAAACCCACAACAGGAGAGGAGCTGACTCCATCCTTGAGACCTGGAATAGAGGCTACTTCCTGAGCACTAGTAAACTTCTTTTAAAGGTGCTTTGAGCCATTTTCACTGTAGGTAATGTATCAATGTGCAAATAAGCTCAGAAAAATTGACTTGGTGCTCAAAAGACACTTGCTCTTGTGTCACCCTATGGCAGTCAGGATTTGCAGAGTATTCACTAGAGTATTCTAAGTGGTATATCCCAGCTGGTTTCTTTTGCTGTCCCTTTGTAATTGTTACATTCTGTTATTCTAAGGTTCTATTTGCACTGTCACTGCACTGCTGTAAAGGATGTGGGTTACAGAAGCACTGTGATCCCTAAGAATCAAACTTTACTATTTATTTAAAAAGAAAACAAGCTTTCATTTTACATACCAGTTCCAATTCCCAGTCCCTCCCCGCCTCCCCCTCCCTCCACCTAACACCCTGACCCCACCACCCATCCACTCCTCAGAAATGGTAAGGCACATTGATTTGGATAATGTTCAAGGTCCTCTCTACCATATGTAGCCTGAGTAAGGTATCCATTTAATAATAATAGGTTCCAAACAAAACCAGTACAAGCCATTGAAGTAAATTCTGGTTACACTGCTAGTGGCCCCACAGCCTGCCACAGCCACACAACTGTTATCCACATTCAGAGGAACTAGTTTGGACCTTTGCTGTTTCCTTCCCTGTCCAGCTAGAGTTGGTGAGCTTCCATTAGTTCAGGTAAACTGTTTCAGTGGGTGTATCCATCATGGTTTTGACCTCTTTGCTCATATTCTCACTCCTCCCTTTCTTCAACAGGACTTTGGGAGCTCAGTCCACTGCTCTTATGCAGAAAGAAAATAAAATCTGAACCTGAGTCGAGGCTGCGGACGTCCCACAGAGGAGTTCCAGAGGCGACTGGGGAGAGGTCCTTGGTCTGGCCTTTCCTACCCCCAAAGAGAGGAGTGCCTGATGACAGAACCTGCTGCCCCACTCTGCAGGATTTCCTGCCTCTAGAAAGTCCAGAGAGACCCAGTTAAGCCTGCAGGAAATTGGTCTGAGGACTTTGATGCCACCCTGGAGGACCTCAGATGCGCAATGATTCTAATCAACTCAACACGCGTAGATCTCAGCCTGGCGGAGGGACTGCAGTCCTGGATCTCCCCTGCCTTCTCCCTGTTTAAGGATTGGGTGGGAGTGGGGATTTTTTTGCATGCTACATAGGATGGTGCATGCTGTGCCTATGGTTAATTTGTCGCCTTCAGGCCCAGGCATCCCCTGATAAGGTGGTAATGCTGCAGGCGCTGGCTGCCCTGGAAAAGGGTGATTCCCCCCAAGTTTGGTTATTTGTCCTCAAGAGTCAATAGTGACTGATGCGTAGCCTTTGCACCCTCACGGAAGTTCTGTCCATTGCACTGAGGAAGGTACGCTAGTCCTTTGCATTCCGGTATTGCCTTTGCACCTCCATGGATCTTGTTCCATTGCACTGGAGAAGGAATACCGTAGACGCAGGCCTCCCTTGATCGGCCCTCACATTATGAGGTGAAGACCTGATTGGAAATAAGACCTCTGACTTGGCTTTGAGACAAATGAGGAGGGGGAACTGCAAGGAGCCAGCTTTTGTGACTGCCATTACAAGATGGCATTGGGCCCCTGCAGGCTTGGAGTAAACAACTTCATATAAGGTCTTAGACAGAATCACCATCTCGGGCATGCTCAGTGTCCTCAGTGTGCCGGACCTATCAGGGAGCTTGGAGTAGCTGCTGAGACACTTTGACCAATAGGAGGCCTGCACGTACTCCTAGTCCCTATATAAGCAGCTGTAGATCAGAGCTCGGGGCCCCTTGCTTCCTGCTCTCCCTTCAACCAAGAGGCTCCAATAAAGCGTGATTTGGGAAGAATCCTTGTCTGGTGGCTGTTCTTTCCTGCTGGTCAGGGAGTTCGCCGCACCTCATGACTTATAGGTCTATTTAAATTGTTCACCTGGTCTTGATTTAATTTTGGTATATGGTATTTATCTTAAAACAAGTCCATTTCTTTTACATTTTCTAACTTTGTGGCATATATGCCTTTGTAGTAAGACCTAATGATTCTCTGAATTTCCTCAGTGTCTGTTGTTATGTCCTCTTTTTTATTTCTGATCTTGTTAATTTGCGAGTTTTCTCTGCCTTTTGATTAGTTTTGATAGGGGCTTGTCAATCTTGTTGATTTTGTCAAAGAACCAGGAAGGAGGGGGAGGGAAGAAGGTTAGTGGGTAAGTGGAAGAAGAATGGAAAGAAGGGAGGAAGTATAAATTTTAGAATGGTAAAAAAAAAACAATTATGTCAGAAATAAGTATTTTATAGAAGAAGAAGAAAAAAAATATATATTGATTAGTCTGACTACACAGCAAGACCAGTTCAGACACCCTCTCCTCTATTGCTTGGGGTTTTAGCTGGGGTCATCCTTGTGAATTCCTGGGAATTTCAACTGACAGTCTTTTTGCTAACCCCATAACGGCTCCCTCAATCAAAATATCTGTTTCCTTGCTCTCACCTCTGTCCTTCCTCTACCTAGACTACTCCATTTCTTCAAGTTCTCCTCCTGCCTCCCCATCTCCCCTCATCTTCCCCTTCTGTCCCCCATGCTAACCCAGCCCCATGCTCCCAGTTTTGTCAGTCAAACTTGACTACTTCCCCTTTCCAGGTAAATTTATGTATGTTTTTCTTAAGGTTCACCTTGTTACTTATCTTCTCTAAGATCATGAGCTATAGCCTCAATATCCTTGGCTTTACAACTATTATACACTTATGAGTGAGTACATACCATGTTCCTCTTTCTCCATCTGGGTTACCAGACTCAATTTTTGTATTTCCATCCATTTGCTCGCAAATTTCAAGAGGTCTTTCTTTTTCACCTCTGAGTAAAATCCTAATGTGTAAATGTGCATCACTTATATATACTGCCATATAATCTGCAAATAATAAAAGTTTAACTTCATCCCAGAAATGTAGGGATGGTTCAACATATAAAAGTCTATCAATGCCATCCACCATATAAATAAACTGAAAGAAAAATATGATTATCTAATTAGATGTCAAAAAAGCATTTGAGAAAATCCAACACACCTTTATGATAAAGGTCATGGAGAGATCAAGAATAAAAGGAATATTTCTAAACTTAATAAAAGCAATATAAAGCAAGCTGACAGCCAACATCCAATTAAATGGAAAGAAACTTAAAGTAACCCCATTAAAATCAGGAACAATACAAGCCTGTCCACTCTCTCCATATTTATTCAACATAGTTCTTAAATTCTGGCTATGATGTGGGAGTGTCATATATCAATCTGTTGATTTCATTGGTTAAACAATAAAGAAACTGCTTGGCCCTGATAGGTAGAAAATTAGGTAGGCAGAGTAAACAGAACAGAATGCTGGGAGGAAGAGGAAGTGAGCTCAGACTTGACAGCTCTGCTCTCTGGAGCAGAGACGCCAGGCTCCGCTCTCCCAGGCAGCTCTGACCCAGGATGGACATAGGCTAGATTCTTCCCGGTAAGCGCACCTAGCTGTGCTACACAGATGATTAGAAAAGGGCTAAATTAATATGTGAGAATTAGCCTAGAAGAGGCTAGATAGAAATGGGTCAAGCAGTGTTTAAAAGAATACAGTTTGTGTGTTGTTATTTCGGGGCATAAGCCAGCCAGGCGGCCGGGGTGCTGGGGATGCAGCCCTGCTGCTCCTATTACTACATGGCTAGAGCAATTATACAACAAAAGAAGATCAAGGGGATATATATTGGAAAAGAATTAAACTTTCTTAACTCTTGGACTCTCTAATGTTTATTCTGAAACATGGATACAAAGGACAAGGTCATCTAAAAGAGCTGTTCTAAAGAAGAGATACAAAATTTACACCAAGAACAATCTTTACGGTATGTCATACAAATGTCTCTTCTAGCCCTTAAACCTTGACATTCTACATCAGGTGATCTAAAGAATTAAACTTTTTAAAAATATATTTGTATTTATTCTATGTATATATGTACTTTGACTGCTTGTATGTCTGTGTACCACATTTGTGACTGTTGCCCTAGGTTTAGAGAAAAGAACATTGGTTTCACTTGGAAATATTGTGAAAGATGGTTGTGAACTGCCATATAGATGTGGAGAATTGAACCTATGTCCTCTGTAAGACAAGCAAGGGCTTTTATCCACTGATCCATCTCTCTAGCCTGAATTAGGTTTTATTTTTGTATCTCATAACAACAATAAAAGCCAACATCTTTTGCTTTGTGATACTTCTCAACAATAGAAAACAATTAGATTTAATATTATTGAGAAAAAAGAATGTCATGGTTCCAATGAGAGTGGATGTTGGCTCCATTAAGAATATTTATTTATTTATTTATTTTTATTTATTTAAGATTTCTCCCTCTTCCCCGCCACCACCTCCCATTTCCCTCCTTCTCCCCCAATCAAGTACCCCTTCCTCATCAGCCCAAAGAGCAATCAGGGTTCCCTGCCCTATGGGAAGTCCAAGGACCACCCACCTCCATCCAGGTCTAGTAAGGTGAGCATCCAAACTGCCTAGGCTCCCACAAAGCCAGTAGGTGCAGTAGGATCAAAACCTGGTGCCATTGTTCTTGAGTTCTCAGTAGTCCTCATTGTCTGCTATTTTCAGCGAGTCCGGTTTTACTAAGAATCTTTAAACTATATGTCATCAGGAGCAGAAGGAGCAATAGGATGTTATCATGGGATGAAGAAGGATTGTAGAAACCTAAATTTAGAATCAACAGGCATCACTGAGAACAAGCCAGATCTTTCTCTTCTTCACTCCAAAGAATGCTGAATCCACATGAAGCCTTTACAAGCAGGGGAGCATTTTACCCTGTAATCAGAATCCACCTCATTTTACCCATCCTCAGAATCCACAGTTCCTGTCAATCAGCATTCAGTTTTGGAGTCCTAGCTTGGTCTGTGGACAGTGACAAATACCCTGACAATGTTCCTACTGTGAAACACAAAGCAGACAATGATGCTAGGCTTGTTTTCCTCTGAACACTCAGCATACTCAGAATTCCACTTAGGACTATAGCGTTTAAGCAAAACCTCAGGTCAGCTAGGAAGTGAGGCTTTTACATAACCAACATTTCCCTTCTCTGTGGCACCTGAACTGGAGGTACTGACAATGTGAGGAAAAGGAAGACATTTCTGTTTCCAGGTGTTTGACAGTCCGAAATGTCTCAGACCCTGTATCCTTGAATAGTTTCATTTTACTTGAAGGGACTGAGTGAGGATCAGTATTCTCCAATCAAGGACAGAAGTACACTGCAGCTTGACTGTACCCAGAAGGCCCATGTGGTAAAGCCTTAGTCTCCAGGATGTTGTATTTTTGGTGGTGAAACATGTATAATTAATTACAGGTCCGCTAGGAAGGTTTGAAGTCACTAACTCTGTGTTCTTGGGAGAACTGTGTGACTGTGATCTCCCCCTTTTTCATCTCCACAAAGTTCTTAGCTTTGCTTCAAACACTCCTGTCTCAATGCCACACCACAGCTACACACAGGGCCTTACTCCCATTGAGCAAAACATCCTAATGAGCAAATAGTAAACTTATTATCTCCTTTTCTTCTAATGATTGAAACAGGGAGGCACACCAGGCTTCACACTTTCAATGTAATTCAAACCAAGAAATGCTTAAGTTATTGTGCAGCTGAGCACTGCAACACTCACTTCCGGTGGATGGTAATGTGATGATTTTCACCATTGTTTTTCCAGCTCTCTGAGCAGTGTCCCTGGGATAATAATGTGGATTGAATTCTTGTGTCACACTGTTATCACATCCTGCAGGAATTCTCTATTAGTGAGTGTTAAAGATTTTTCCATCCTCTGTCTTCTACAACTTCATTATTTAATGTCCCAATGATTTCATGTATGGATCTTTAACTTTTTATTTTTTTAATTGTTTTTATTTAATTTTTTTTAATTGGTTCCTGGGCATTTTGTTTTGAAGTTGTGAATGGAATTAACTCCTTTCTTCTTTCTTAGGAAGTTTGTTACTTTTACACAGAAAATCTACTGACTTTTGTCTGTTGACTTTGTATAGTGCTCTTGGTTTATACACTGCCCTTTGCTGATAGAATTTTTAGGACTAATAAATTTCTGATGGAATTCTGAGAGTCTTTACAATTAAGAATATATTGTGCTCATTTGACTTTTTACATTTTTTCTCAGTCAGGTTTGTGCATTTCTCTGAATAAGAGTGAGATTGGACATGTGTACTTCTCACATTTCAGAATTGTGAAGCAGTGCTCTGTTTTTTTCCTACTTAGTATAATTATAAGAATATTTCTCTCATTTATAATTTTGATTTTTACTTTAAATTATTTTCCAGTGTTATTACAAATTTCTTTCAGAAACCCATCTTTGTTTCATTTTTGTTTTTTTAATCTCATTTTTAACTCTCTTGTCAATCAATTACAACACTGTTTAACAGACCAACAATAAAAACAGCCTGTCTGAGAATTGTCCAGATCTATCATTCTCTCATTCTCCACAACCTCTGTTGCTAAAAATCTCTTGGACTCTGGAACAGTAGTGCACTGCCATGGATTGGGACCTATATCTATGTTTCTTGAGCTGACACCCACACAGCTTCCATAGCTCTCTGGAGATGCTTCAGGGACATGAAGTTGCACAAGCCTCTTATGTGTACTGTCTCATTTTGAATTGAAGACAGCAGACCTTTCTGAAATTTGCCACCCAGGACTCTTGTATGTGTATAGGCTGCCTATTAATCCAAAGTTTATTCAACTCCTTCACAGCATTCTTAACATCCTCATCCATCATCAAGGAAAAACTTGGCATAATCCTTCCCAACATGTGGACTCTCAGGTTGCTGAAGACATTCATCTCAGCCAGTATTTGGGTTTCATATCAGTGAAGACTTCCTCAAAGAACCCATCACATTGCTCCTGTGCCTGCATGTCATTCTAGAACAGTGTGAGCCATCAGCTGTCTGTGCACAATTTGGAGATTTATTTGATGTTTTCAATCAAGATGGTCTTGCTAAAGGTCAGCATACTGTGTAATCAAAAAATATTTGTCTCCTTGATGACATCCTCCAATTTTGGAAGAAAAGAAATAGTTGACATTGTCTCTCTCAGTACTGACAATAGAAACCATGTATTCTTCCTTTTTCCAGCAGAACCTGCGTACAGGGATGCACATGCCAGTTACTGTGTCCTATATTCTTAACTATATTTAGGAAACATCCTTTACTGCTGGATCATTCTGGGATTTATCCTGAGTTTAAATGAGTGTTTTATACTTACTAAGATGATGACAGAATTTCTGCTTCTTTAACACTTTGTGCTAAATTGGAGTTAATATTTTTGGGTTTGAGCCACTCCTTCATTCCTGCATAGAAAACAATTTGGTTACAGTTTACACTCTTCTTAATGTATTCTTAGATTTCATTTGTAAGAATTAGGAGGTCCTTATGTTAATCGGGGAAATTTGTCTCTCATCTCTGCATTTTTTCTTTTTGAATCTTTATTTTGATATCTGGATAATCCTGTCTCCCCACATGAAGTCTGATTGTATTCCTTTCTTTTCTTTCGCATGGAACAGTTCCAGAGGTGTTAATGTTATTTCTTCATTAAAGGGTCACCATAATTATGCCAAATAACTTTTGCTTCACTTTTAAAAAAAATATTTGTATTATAATTTTGAAATGTTGTACAATAAAAAATAAAAAATATTTTAACACCCATCCCAGAAAGAAAATAAAGAGAAATGAAGGCATTTGGGCCTAGAGACAGTCTCCAAATAAAGTCAGATAGAGAACAGAGTGCCTTTCACCAGGGAGGGTTGTTGGAGGAGGTATCCTCCATGTTTCCAAGCTTCGAGAGATCTGTCAGGCCATAATAGATTGCAACATCTGACCAACAGGGCCTCCCAGCATCTATCTAGGTTTGTCTTATAACATTGTAGTCCAGCGCCAACATGTACATATTTGGAACTGCTATATACTTTTGGTGACTCATTTTCTTTATGGCTGTCTTGGCCCATTGATTCAGCACTGTTTAGATTCTAATGTAATAGTTTCCACCATATGTGGTGATATTTTTTTTGCATTAACAATTAAAGCTTGCCTGAATACCAGAGTGCAGAATTAGCCACAATTGTTAACCACAGAGGCTAGACATTGTTGGCATACACCTTTAATTCCAGGTTTTGGGAACACAGAGGCAGACAGATCTCTGTTAATACAAAGCCACCCAGGGATACACAAAATTGATTCAGTCTAAAAGAAAAACTGCTCACACAAAAGTGATCCCAGCACTTGGTATCACATGCTTTTAACCTCAACACTAGGGAGGTAAAGACAGGAGTGATATGGCTCGGCATAGAGAGAAATACAAAGAGAGGAGACAGGAGCTTAGGAATTCAATCTGAGCAGTCAGGATGAGCAGTCAGTCTGAGCAGTAAGGATGAGCAGTTAGTCTGAGAATACAATCTGAAGAGGTAGTCTTAAGACAGAATCACCCCTTTGACCTGAGTGTTGATAGAGGTAAGAACTCTAATGGTTGGCCATTTGGATTCTCTTATTTTTCACCTTTCATCCCTGATAGCTGACTTCCAGTTTTTATTAATTAAGACCATTTGAAATTTGTGCTACAAGCATAATTCTTCCAGCTTGGTTTTGTACCCCCATTCTTTCAGAATATTTACTTCCAACATTTGACTCTCAGCACATGTGTATAGTTAAAAGGTAGTTGTTGTTGAATGAAACAAACAGTTGGATATATTTTCAATCTAGTCTAAAAATATGTGTTTCATTCTTGAGAAATTGGATCACATAAAGTTATTAATAAATGTTTACTAATTTCTATGATTTTGTTGAGGATTCTTAATGTAAAAGATTGTTGATTTATCTTCCTCTGTCCCAACCCTCAACCACATTGAAGTTCCTGGCTTATAGTGTTGTACATACTGATATCTCCTTTCCTGATAATAATTATTCATCTAGTTCTCTGTTGAAAGTATGATTTTTTTCTGTGCTCTCCTGACTGAGATGATCTTCATATTTCTATTTAAATAGTATCACGGCTGTATTCTCTAAAGTGCTATTTTTATGGTCATGAAATGCTATACCTTTTGATTTTCTTGTAATGTCTTTATTTCTGCCTCAATTTAAGATACAATTTGGCTGAACTTAGCTCAATTACTCCTGTATATTTCTGAAATATACAGGTTGCTCCATCTTTTTCCAGTCTTTAAGGTTTTGAGTGAGAGTTCAGGTGTCATTCTCATGTGTTTGTCTTTGAAGTTGACTTAGGACCTTTCCATTAGGTGTTATGATGTTTATTCTTTGTTTTGTATTATTTTTTTTACAGAATAAGCACAATCTATGACATGGAGAGATAACTCTCCAGTGATCTCTATCTGGGTAGCTAAATGCCTTTTTTCCATTTACCTTTTTTTCTAAATATGATTTTTCCCATTCTTGCTTTATTCAATATAATCTCTATATCTTTAGTTTTTTTCAGCTCTTCTATATCTTATGCTTCTTAATATTGGTCTCTTGATCATATGCTAGAATACTTTGCCATTATTATCACTATATATTTTTTTAACCAATGATATTTCAAAGCTATGTTTTTTTTTCAATTTCAGTCTTCATACAGGATATACTTTCCTCCATTTTATTGAGTCTTAGGGTGATTTCTTTGTTCTGTGTGAAAGGAAAAGTATAGACTCAGGACCTGAAAGATAATTTCTTAGTACAAAGCACATGTTTCTTTTTCCCCAGATGAGCAGAGGGCAAGGAATAAGAGAAAAAGGCAGAATATAGAGGAAAAGTGAGAATGGGATTGTAACCCTGGAAAGGGATAGGAGTATTTTTCATGGATTAAAAAGGACTGTCTCTAAATAAACAGACAGATATAGTACATAGGAAAATGGTAGTTTATGAAGGCAGAAACTCAGTGTTATGATGAGATGCTTAATTTTAGTGGGTATGTTAATTATGTGAGTCAATGAATTCTTTGATTGCTTGATTTTGGTGCTTTAAGAGTTGGACCTTGATAGCCTCTGAATGAGGGATTGTCCATATAAGCAAATAGACCTTGTGTCTTGCTTCAGGAATGTAATCTAATAGTTTTAGCAGAGGTAGACACAAATGGGGAGAAAGGGCAAGGCCTAACAGAGCCACATGCTTGAGCTTGTAAGAGTCCCTTCACTGTGTGCTATATTTGATACAGTGAAATTTTGCTAACAGCTCAATTGTGATTTTCCCTTGTTCACTTATTCTGTCATGTTGCTGATTATTTTATCCATCTTTTTTATGTTTTCCTATATTTTACTAGCCTTTCTCAATACATATTTTGATGTGGGAGTGTCATATATCAATCTGTTGATTTCATTGGTTAAATAAAGAAACTGCCTTGGCCCTTTAATAGGACAGAAAATTAGGTAGGTGGAGTAAACAAAACAGAATGCTGGGAGAAAGAAGCCGAGTCAGGCACTCGCCATGATTCTCCCACCCGACACAGACGCAGGTTAAGATCTTTCCTGGTAACCCACACCTCATGGGGCTACACAGATTATTAAAAATGGGTTAATCGAGATTTGAGATTTAGCCAATAAGAGGATGGAACTAATGGGCCAGGCAGTTTTTTAAAGAATATAGTTTCCATGTAATTATTTCGAGTAAAGCTAGCTGGGTGGTGAAACACATCCCGCCACTCCACACTACTACAGAGTGGCTGCTCCTATTACAACAGAGTGGCACCCAACGTGGTAATGAACTCCACATAAAACCTGAGAGGGCTTAAAAAGGAGACAGAGAAAATTTAAGACAGCTTTTTGCTGTTTGTGGGTTGTGTGCTGCAAAGAAATTTTCCTGATTCAGCAGTAGGGAAAAACTGGCTGTTTTAAAATGGCGGCTTTCTGGGCTGTGCTGCCATTGTGATCTCTGCCTGGCTCCTGTGGGAGTCAGAGCTTTTGAATGGAGAATTTGGAGTAAACTGCTATGGCTTGCTTGATGGCAATGTGGACTGCTGTGTGCCTGCAACTATATGCAGCTCAGGGGCACTGAATGGCTCTGAGGCAGGAGCAGTCCGGCTCCACTCTGCCATGCTGATCTGTGCTGAACTCAGGCAGGAATGATCATAATTACTATAACAATTGTGCAGTTAATGTTAAGACTGGGCAGAAACAGGCTGTACCTTATTATGGTATTACCTCTACATGGCACAATTTAAGTTTTTAAGAAGTGCTTAGCATTTTAAGAAGTGCTCCTGGACAGTAAAGAATTACAGATTCACAATAGGACAGATTCTGACATAAAAGACCTCTATGGGTCACAATGTTGGTTGAATGTACAAAGGTTTGGGAGAGAGAAGAAAAAAAATATAGAGAAAAAAAAAGGTAAAGTCTTTAAAGAGACAGAATAAAGTAAAGTGATAGAGTAAAAATAAGCCATGTAAAAACAGAAAATTCACAGAGAGTCTTGATTATGTACACTGTGTTTTCTTTAAAATTTTTGACTGTGAAGGAGCTAAGTACAGAGAGACATTTCATTATATGGGCTGCCAAGCTAAACCAGAAAGGATATCATAAGGGTATGACTTCAGAATTTGGGTCTAAGAATATGATGCTTTGGAAAGGACTTTCTTCTTTTGTTTTCACAGAGGATGAGACCCTGTGCATTGCTTCTATCCCAATATGGTATGATAGACCACACCCTCTTGAAAGGTTGCTGTGAACACCCTCAAAAAATTACTTCACTCAACTGCAGACTGAGATGAACCTGGCACACAGGTTACAGCATGAAAAATGTGATTAACAGTGCCCCCATTCAGCAGGAAGCAGTTGGAAAGAAAAAAACTGTGCCCATGTTCCCAAATATGGTTTATAAATGTTCTTTTACATTTAAAGGGGGTTATGATATAGATATGAATAATTTGCATTGATATCGATTTTAAGGTCAATTTTGTTATAAGTATATGTATTTCTCATCTTGATTAAGGTATTGTGATTATGTAGTTCACTTAAAAATGTAATGTATAATTAGAAAATATAGGTCGCTAATGGATAATCATCAATAATAGTCAAGCTTGTAGTTATGTTAGTTAGATTTTCTAGATATATAGAGATATATTTCAGTTAGATAGGCATTCTTCATATCTTTCAAAGACTGCAGAATATGGCATTTAATATTTTAATAAGTTAGGGCTTTTCTTGACAATGAGACACATCTGCTCCTGGCAGCACCAGTCTACTTCAAGAGGAAGATGGGCATTGAAGAGTCTCCTTATGGAGTTTGATAGCTATTTGGGCAAGAAACTGCTCTTGCCTGGACTGTAGGTGAACTGGACACAAAGAATCTGCAGAGAGAGGACTGCTGAACTTGCCAAAAGGTGAGATGGTCTTTCGGGGTTCCTGATTCATGAATGAGTCTGCGAGACATTATGCAGGACACAGCAGATAATGAATGAACTATATTTGAAATTTCCTGCTTCATGGAAATGTCTGCTGGATACTATGGCCATGAAGGCCCCAATAATACAGAGGAACTTTAGGTGACTGTACAGGCAGTGAGATGTCTCTTTCATTTCTAGAGTTTTGGATTTCTTGTTTGCTTAGGTAATATTATATCCTTCTGGAGTCTTTGATGGAGTTGAAGAATGGTTAGTTATAGTTATAGTTTTCCTTAGTTATGATAAAAGATAAAATAGATATAAATATTGTAACTGTAATTCTTACTTGATAACTGTTTTGTTATATGTAATTTTGCTATGTTAAAGTTAAAGCCTTCTTTTTCTATTTAAACAGAAAAAGGGGAAATGATTTGTGAGTGTCATATATCAATCTGTTAATTTCATTGGTTAAATAAAGAAACTGCCTTGGCCCTTTAATAAGACAGAAAATTAGGTAGGTGGAGTTAACAGAACAGAATGCTGGGAGAAAGAAACTGAGTCAGTCAGTCGCCCTAATTCTCCCACTCGACACAGATGCAGGTTAAGATCTTTCCTGGTAACCCACACCTCGTGGGGCTACACAGATTATTAAAAATGGGTTAATCGAGATGTGAGAGTTAGCCAATAAGAGGCTGGAACTAATGGGCCAGGCAGTGTTCAAAAGTATACAGTTTCCATGTAATTATTTCAGATAAAGCTTGCTGGGTGGTGGGACACAGCTCGCCACTCCACACTACTACAGAGTGGCTGCTTTTATTACAACAATCATTGGCTGAATAAATTTTTTGTTTGTATCTATTGTGTAATTCAATACATTATGAGTATGTTTTTGAAATCATGACCCAATAGTTTACCCATTTCAGATCTTTGAGTTGAATCCTTGAGTTAATTAAGCTCCTTTGTGGTATAATTTTTGTTTCACTTTTCATGATCTTTTGTTTGTATATTATAATTCATATGTGTGGATTTAAGTCCCACTTTTCATTTATTTGAGGCTTTTCTAAATGTAGCAAGCTATATTGAAAGTGTCACTGACCAGAATCAGTCTGCTTTAAGGTATTTGGAAATTTCCATTAATTTTATGCAATCTGTACAAACTTGATCCATGCCATATCTTCAAAATAGGATAAGTTTCTTAATCATGATGTGGACATAGTTAGAATATTTTATTAACAGGATAACAAGATATACCCCTTAAAAATTAAGCCTTATTAATTGATATGAAATATAAAGACTTGAAGGCAGCATTTACTGATACAATATTATACCAACATTAGAGTGCAGGAAGGTGTCTTTATCTCCACAAACGGGAGTCAGATACAGAGTCTTGAGAAGAGATGATCCCCAAAACAAAGGCAACAAATTCCTCAGTTTCCTTCTTTTACATACTTAGAATCCACATATTTAGAATCTGCAAACCCATGTGTGTGTGTGTTTGTGTATATATATATATATATATATATATATATATATATATATATATTCTGTATGAGTTTGAGTGTGTTCCTGTGTGGATGTATGTGTATATGTATGTGTATATATGTATATGTATAAGTGTATATGCATGTGGGTGTAATGTGGGTGTGTGAGAATGAGTGTTTGAGCATGAGTGTTTGGGTATGGAGGTACATATAGTAGGAAAGACAGAGAGATAAAAACTAGAAGATACTCTGGAAGAAAAGATTGCAGAAAAGGAAAGGAGAAATGGGGGAAGGTTAAGTACATATGGTCAAAATGTATG
Source organism: Microtus obscurus (assembly GCA_963919715.1). Lineage (NCBI taxonomy): Eukaryota > Metazoa > Chordata > Mammalia > Rodentia > Cricetidae > Microtus > Microtus obscurus. The sequence goes on along the minus strand of CAWTZC010000501.1, from coordinate 36,204,051 downwards.
ACATACTGGAAAAACCTTGCTTTTAAGAAAAATATGTACAGTGAATTTAAATCAACAAAAGATTTTAAGGGCAGCAAGGTGACTCATATGTCAAAGATACTTGACAGCAAGCTTGATATCAAACCTCAATTTGAGTATCAGATCAGCAGAAACCATAAGATAAAGATAAGATCAAGTCCAGGCTGTCCTCTAACCTCCATATCTATAACATATCAACTATATGCCTAGAAATATGCACACACATACATACAGACACACAAATGTACACTCTCATGGTCACAGAGAAAGGTACTTGACTGACAAGAATACAATAAAAAGTTAAAGAAAAGACAGAAGAAATGGACGCCATTAAGGAAGTACAAACCTTTCTAAAATCTATTAAAGTAGGAAACACTTTTCCCTAGAGCTTCCAAAATGAAATACAGCATGTAGTCATCATCACTTCAGCCCATAGAGTCTTCTGATTGACACCAGAAGTCCAGAAGTATAAAAAGCTAAACACCTCATATATTCAAGAAACAGAGCTTGTGGTAATTTAGTTCTCCTTTGCTGTTTTGCATAAAACTTTCATACTAAAAAAAAAAAACAAAAGAGACATTGAACCCATTACAGTCTGCTGAGCTCTGCAAACTTTTTCATCAGAGTTTCAGGTACACTGACTCTAAGTCAGAAAAGGGAAGTGTAAAGGACCAGGGTTGTGAATGATGAAGGCAGATGGTGAGACTCTCAGAGAGGTTTTTGTTGGAGGCTGAAGCACTGTGGGAGGAGTGCTATACCACTGCTGGCAGTAATAATCTGCCAGATCTTCAGCCTGGACACTGCTGATGGTGAGAGTGAAATCTGTCTCAGATCCACTGCCTATGAAGCGTTCAGGGACCCCAGTGTGCCGAGTGGATGCGTAGTAGATTAGTAGTTTAGGAGACTGCCCTGGTTTCTGCTGATACCAGTTCAAGTAGTTCTTCTTGGTATTACTGTTGTAAAGACTCTGACTGGCCCTGCAGCTGATAGTGATCTTCTCTCCTACTGACACAGCCAAGGAAGATGGAGACTGGGTCATTGTGATATCTGCACAGGCACCTGCAATCAGGAAAATAAATGGTCATAAGTAATGAAAAACACATATAATTTAATACAGACAAACTTTGTCATAGCCTCATAATGTTATATTGTCAGAGTGTATATCTTTTAAAGTAGTGTAAGAAATAGTGTCCTAGCACATATTGTAAATTTCTTTTATACAAATAGGTGACTCCAAAAAGATTATAATACATTTAAATTTCTCACCAGACACCCAGAGCAGCAGGGACATGAGGATTTGGGTCTGTGACTCCATATTGTTCCCCGTGCCTATTTGATGTAGCTCAGTTCTCACCAAAAAGGCCTGCTTTATACATTCTGAGCAGCTGCTCTAGGCTGGAGTTTCCCATGCAAAGCAGTAATCAAATACATACGGAAATGTCTGGACAGTGTGTGCGAGTGACTGTAGTCAATCAGCAGGCAAATGTACAGTCATGGGTAGTGTGAGCAATCCCTGAAAGATATTAACGTACTGCTTTCACAGACAGAAATTAATGAGGTTTTCTAATATCAACTTTAGGCTAAAATACCTTATATATTTAAGTCAGTTTGTTTTTGCAGCAATGTGTGGAAATTTATCTCATATTAACATTACTAGGCATATAATAAAATATATTAAAAATCTCACCATAGCAAAAGAAAGCTAGAATAAGTTAATATAAAGTAGAAAAAAGAAAGAGTGGAGAGAGGAAAATAAGAAAGGTTGAGAAAATGTGTATTGAGGTTAAATTTGTTTATTATCTTTCATCTTTAAATTTACTCTTATACTGAAGACAATGAACAATTAGCTCCAGTTTCTTGGCTACACAAGGAACAGAAATTCAAAGAGCAACCCAGAATTCACTATGTGGAAATTCTGGGGAACATTAATTTAAAATTGAGATGAGAGCTTTAATCTCAAAGCAAACCCAGCATAAACTAGTAAGTATTCTTCACACAATTTCAGGGAACTTTAAGAGGACACTGAATTTGGCAAAAGGGGAGTAGAACAAGTAATCATGGCTGTAGATCAACACTGCCAAGAAAGTTCATTCCAGAAATGTATATTCTGGATAAATCTTTAAATTATCAGTACTGAAACTGGGTAAAAATGGTTCTATTGACATAGTAAGCAAGTAAAAAGCTCTCTAGCAAGAGAAAACCATGTTAAGTCAAGTATTAATTTTACAGAAACCAATAGACCACAACATCAGAGATGGTTGCCATCCTAAGAAAATAATGTTTGAGTATGAATGAAAATCTATAGCAATAGCAGAAATCAATACCATGACTGGATTTAGACTTAATCTAAATGCACTTAAATGAAAGTGCATTTAAGAAATAAATTATAAACCCTATATTTTGTGTAAAGTGTAAGAAACAGAACAATGAATAAGTAAACTATCATGGCAATTAGTGGAGATTCATGTCTGTAATCCCAGAACTGAAGAGACATAAAGATCAAAACTATGAATTTGAGGACAGCCTAGGGCACAAATTCTAGGTCAGTCTAATTTATGCATGGAGATAATCTCTCAAAAATGTGCTTCATTTATCAAGGAATTACAAAACAACTCAAGTGCTTGACATCAAAGCAAAGTAGTTAACTGACATTGAGATTTTAGCATTAAGATAAGAGTATTATTGAAAAGTAAATATACATTTAAGTAAATGAATTTCACATTTATTTTGTATTTATTATATTATTTTATATGTCTACATTTTATGTGCAAAATTTTTAAGTATTTTTAATAAGCATATTCAGATCTCTTTTGTAAACTGCTCACCCCCATCATAACAGAGAGATAATCTGTATGTTGAATAAGAAAGTTATGAATATCAAGATCAAGAATATGAGAGATGAGAAACTGCCAAAGTTAATGTCTAACAATTTGTGCTGTGCCGTCTAGCTTAGAGAAACTTTGTACATACATTGTTACAGCTGCAGTGGCTCAAATTATGGTTTCATGTCATTGACTGCTGTTTATTCAGATTGAACACATGGAGACATGGGTCTTACAAATTCAAAGGCTCCTGTCTTCATGTTTTCATGGTATGTAAAGGAAAATCATGGAGGCTAAAAGGATAAAATTCCCATGTTTTTTTTTTTTTTTGTGCCTAATAGAAAAAGCCAGACAGTCCGTAGTTAGTGCTTTTACAATAAATCAGGTTTCAGCCTTGGTGCATTAGATTCCTTGGGCTATAATTAAAAGTGAAATAAAAGAAGTTAAGGAAGCATGGAAGCTCAACAAGACAGTTGGTCTTAGATATTAATATTGTGTATACGATATAGCTTGCAAATTTCATTGTATGCTGGCAACTGTATTGATCCTGACAATTGCCACTACACTCCATTTCTCATAAAAAAGTCTGTTTGTTCTCAATTAAAAGGTCACAGTCTGAGTCTTGCTGTGTGCCCTCCAAAAAAAGTGAACAAACTACAACCTCCTGGCTGCAAACAAGACAGCTTAATTTGTTCCCAACTTTGGAGCCAGAAAGTCTGATGCTGACAACTTTGAAGTCATGGAACACAGTAATCAACTTCTACAGACATCCCTGTGAAGGAAGGCCCATGGAAGTCATATTTCTTTCTCAAAATCAGCAGAATTGGGGCTGATATTGTCATCACACAATCTCCACATACAGTACTATAGCCTTAAATGCAAACCTCCCTACTTAGATGGTTCAACTGCTATCACATGTTGTTTACCTTTACAAAATCATAGAAAATAGCTTTCAATTCTTTGATAGGAAGAACAATAGATCAACGAGTTACAGCTGAGTTTTCTGCCCCATGGGAAACACAGCTTCTTTCAGGAAAAACCTTAATTGTCCTTTCTGGTCCATTATGCTCAGTATGGAGATAAGCAGAACAAGAGTAAACATTATCCAATCTTGCCAGGTGGTGGTGCCACACATCCTTAATTCCAGCACTAGGGAGGCAGAGACAGGTGGATTTCTGTGTGTTTGAGGTCAGCCTGGTCTACAAGAGCTAGTTCCAGGACAGGCTTGAAAGCTACAGAGAAAAACTGTCTCGAAAAACAAAAACAAACAAAAAAACTCAACATTATCCAATATCTTCAAAATAATTAGATATTATTGAAATTAAAGGAAGTTCCAGACTATCCATAATCTATGTTCTTCTGGAATTGGTTAGTGACTGTTAAAAGATGTTTTGTGTCTTCTGTATCCCTTTCAGTTTGGTCTTGAGATAGAAACCAAAGTGAAAACATAAGATCACTTCATTCAAATAATGATTTACTAAAAAATCATTAAAATGACTGTAAATGATGACAAGACAGAACAGAAAGAACAAGAAGTGTATGCTGCTGGAGTGACTACAAACGGTATACTCAAGGTGAACTTCCATGTGGGGGTCCACTAAATGTATTCCTGAATATGTGTATATCAAATAAAATACATATACTTCCACAACCATGCCTATGGCTACACTACTCACAATAGTAAGAATTTAAATCACCTCAGTCTCTACCAATCTATAAATGGATAATAAAAAGGCACATATGTACAAAGAAATTTACTCACCACTCATAAAACTAGAAATCACATACCTGTGTATATTTTAATATATGTGTATATATATGTATATATTTTTTTCAGAAAGACTCATTGCATATATGATTACAACACTTACTTTTCTGTCTTTAGATTTGAAATTCAGCCAACTTCTGGTCCAGGCTGATTAATAGTTGTCTTGAAATCATTTACATCCATGATGTTTTCCTTCCTGCATATTCCATCAGTAACTGAGGCAGTTATTGGACAGGGTGGATTATTTGTCTAACCCTGGCACATGAGTGACTGAGTCAGGACCTTTGAAAAGTCAAGAAAATCTTGGAAGCTTAGTGAGACCAATTTTAAAAAAAAGGAAAAAAGGAAAAGTTTTTTTTTCCCCAACAACCATAGTTGTCTTACAATGAGATGTTTTTGAGTATCCAAACAAGAATGTAGCCTTGATAACACCTTGACTGTAACCTGTGAGAACCTGAGGAGATGAAACAGACACCACCTGCTCAGATTATAGGTATTGAGCTCATAAATCACGCCATTATTGCTCAGAGTCTTAGCTGGGGTCATACGTGTTGATGCTAGGGGTATTTTCTAGCTCCACATTTCTCCCTAACCCATAATGACTCCCTCCATCCAGATATTTAACTTCTTTTTTTATGCTTTTTGTTTCGTTTTTTTTTTTGATATTTTATTTTTTTATTGAAATTTTATTGAAAAAAAATTTCCGCCTCCTTCCAGCCTCCCATTTCCCTCCCCCTCCCCCCCACTCCTCTCCCCCTCCGTCTCCAGTCCAAAGAGCAGTCAGGTATTTCACTTCTTATATAGTTATATTCTAATACTATTTCATCTACTACAAAATTGATTCAGGATACTATTTCTTCTGTTTTACTGAGTGTGTTTATAAATTCTTTGATCTGTTTATTTTATTTGATACATTGAAATTTTATTTCCCAGCATTTCAATTGTGCCTTTTCACCTGACTCACTATTTTCTGCTGTGTAACTGATTATTTTATTCATTTTGCTTATCTTTGCCTAGTATCACTAGCTTTTCTCATTACAGCCTTGATAGAATAAATGTTTTCATTGTGTTATTTCTGGTGAGTCACCATTTTATGAGTATGTGTCTGAAATATTCACCCAGAATTTTACCTATTTCAGGTCTTTGAGTTGAATCTTTGTGAGAATTATGATCCTTCGGGGATGTCATTTTTCACTTAATATTTTTTATTATTTTTTTCTTTTTTAATGATTTATTTTTATTTTAATATGTTGGTATTTTGCATGTAAGAGTGTCTGATTTTCTGGAACTGGTGTTACAGAAAAGTATGAGCTACCATGTGGGTGCTGAGAATTGAACCTGGGTTCTGGGGATGAGCAATCAGTGCTCTTAACCATTGATCTATCTCTCTAGCCCAAAGATTTTTATTTTACTGTATATACAGTGCAACTTAACTTTTAAGGATCTTGTGTTCCTGTTTTATGATTCATATCTCTTGGCTTAAACACCCCTTTTGGTTTATTTGAGACTTTTTAATTTTATCAGCTTATGTCCAAGGGTTTACTGCTCAGAATCACTCAGTGAACTACTCAGTTTTAAGGCATTGGGTAATCTCCGGCAGTTGTATGTAGTTTGTAACACTTTTGCTCCCTGCCATATCTCCAAGGTAGGTGCTCAATAAGGTTCTTAATTAGAATATGGACATGATTAGTTAGTACATATCAGACTGTCAAACACCTGGAAACAAAACTGTCTTCCTTTTCCTCACATGGTCAGTACCTCCAGTTCAGGTGCCATAGAGAAGGGAAATGTTGGTTATGTAAAAGCCTCACTTCCTAGCTGACCTGAGGTTTTACTTGATTTTTATTTTGTGGTACTTTATTAAAAGAGGAAGCAAGAACTTTAATACAACAAGAAAAAGCAAAAGGACTTGAGATTTCTCTATCTCAAATTCTACATGAAGGACTTTAGTCTGATCCTCAGGATCAAGCTCGTTATGATGACCACACCTTGTCCCTATGTACCACAGCAGCTTTAAAGGCTTGGGACAGGATTCAGGAACTATGAGAGTCAAATCATATCTTAGGGTTAAACAGGGTCAGAGAGATTCTTTTAGTGACTTTTTACAAAGACTAATTGGGGCTGTACAAATAGGGGTAACTGACCCAGTAGCTAGATGTATAATAATTGAATCTTTGTCTTATGAGAATACCAACATAGAGTGCAAATGGGTCCTTGGGCCTATAAAGATCAGATCAGCACCTATGGATGAGTGGGTCTTGCATGCAATGAATGTCAAGACACTTGACTATGGTACTGAAGCATGGGTAGGAGATGCAATTCCCAATAATAAAAGACAACATCAGAATACGAGATGTTTTAATTATGGTAGAATGGGACATCTGAAAAGGGATTGCAGAAAATGGATTCTTAAGAATAATGCCTCCTCTGAGAATGGCAGAAATAGGAAGACTTATCCTTCAGGTATATGTAGGAGGTATGGCAAATGTCAATATTGGACCAATGAATATAGGTCAAGGATGCCTAGATTCCAGCACAAAATAAGACACAAAATAACAAACACAAACAACCAAGAGAAGACCATTTATCAGCTCCCAGTAACCTTACTATATGGATTCAGTCTTCCCACTTCTGACTCAAGTGTGCTGTTTCTCAGGATGTCCTGAACCACTTTTCTGGGGATGAGGGGTCTTCTGACTCTGTTGTGGTAAGGAGAACAAAAGAGTTAAGCTAAAGCTGAAGTGGTAGCATTCCTTAGTGAAACTTCAATGTTACTCTATTTTATCTTTTTCCTTCTCATCCAACTTCCCTCTCATGTACCTATGGAATCAGCTTCCCTTAGCTCAAGAGAAGTTTATGTCATGATTTTAATGTTTTGATTTGTTTTAATTTTGATACAGTTTTCACATGATACATAACACTGAAATACTAACAGAAAGTGCTAACTCTTTTGTATGGAAAGATTTCAACAACAGAAAAAAAATTAAAAACAAACAAACAAACACAATATCTCAAAGGAAAATTCCAGCTGCTGTCACTGAAGAGCTGCCATGTCTTATTGCCTTACAAGATGGTTGCTCCTGCTCCAGAACACGAGATTCCTATTAGACAATTGTCTTCTCTTCATACTAGAGTAATTTACATCTGTGAATTAAACATGTTATGAATGTGAATAGATGGATATATGAATGCACACATTTAAAGGATCTTCAGCTATTTTGGTGTTTGCCATTTTTTAAAAATCAAATTAATATTGGTGTTTTTGATTTTAGCCATTCTGACAGGTGTAAAATGTTATCTTAAAGTTGTCTTGATTTGCATTTCCCTGATCGCTAAGGAAGTTGAACATGTCCTTAAGTGTCTTTTGGCCATTTGAACTTCTTCTGTTGAGAATTCTCTGTTCAGCTCAGTGCCCCATTTTATAATTGGGTTGATTAGCCTTTTACGGTCTAGTTTCTTGAGTTCTTTATATATTTTGGAGATCAGACCTTTGTCAGTTGCGGGGTTGGTGAAGATCTTCTCCCAGTCAGTGGGTTGCCTTTGTGTCCTAGTGACAGTGTCCTTTGCTTTACAGAAGCTTCTCAGTCTCAGGAGGTCCCATTTATTCAATGAGGCCCTTAATGTCTGTGCTGCTGGCAAAACATCCAGTTTTGCCAGCACAATTTGTTGAAGATGCCATCTTTTTTCCATTGTATACTTTTAGCTCCTTTATCGAAAATCAGGTGTTCATAGGTTTGTGGGTTAATGTCAGGGTCTTCTATTCGATTCCATTGGTGACTTCTCTGTTTTTATGCCAATACCTGGCTGTTTTCAATACTGTAGCTCTGTAGTAGAGTTTGAAGTCAGGTATGGTAATGCCTCCAGATGATCCTTTATCATATAAGATTGTTTTGGCTATCCTGGGTTTTTTGATTTTCCATATAAAGTTGATTATTGTCTTCTCTAGATCTGTGAAGAATTTTAATGGGATTTTGATGGGGATTGCATTGAATCTATAGATTGCTTTTGGTAGAATTGCCATTTTTACTATGTTGATCCTCCCAATCCAAGAGCAAGGGAGATCCTTCCATTTTCTGGTGTCATCTTCAATTTCTTTTTTCAAAGACTTAAAGTTCTTGTCATATAGATCTTTCACTTCCTTGGTCAGTTACCCCAAGATATTTTATGCTATTTGTGGCTATCATGAAAGGTGATGCTTCTCTGATTTCCCTCTCTGTTTCCTTATCCTTAGTGTATAGGTGTTTCCTTATCCTTAGTGTATAGGAAGGCCACTGATTTTTTGGAGTTGATCTTGTATCCTGCCACATTACCAAAGGTGTTTATCATCTGTAGAAGTTCTTTGGTAGAGTTTTTGGGGTTGCTTATGTATACTATCATATCATCTGCAAATAACGAAAGCTTAACTTCTTCCTTTCCAATTCGAATCCCCTTCATCCCCTTATGTTGTCTTATTGCTATTGCTAGAACTTCAAGCACTATATTGAAAAGGTATGGAGAGAGTGGACATCCTTGTCGTGTTCCTGATTTTAGTGGGATGGCCTTGAGTTTTTCTCCATTTAATTTAATTCTTATTTATGTTTAGCCATGTGGCTTGGTACCTTTATTAAGAGAAGTTTCAGAGAGCCTCTTGTTCATCCTGGCTACCGAGAACCAAAATAATCACACAAAAAGTGCATTAATTAAAACACTGCTTTACCCATTAGCTCTAGCTTTTTTTTTTCAATACTGTTTGGCCAATAGCTTAAGCATATTTCTATTTCCGGCTAACTCATTACTTAAGTTAATCCATCTCCTTTAATCTCCACGAGGATGTGGCTTACCATTTGAAGTTCCGGCGTCTGTGTTCCACGGGCTACATGGCTTCTCACTGACTCCACCTACTTTCTCCCAGCATTTAGTTTAGTTTTCCCCACCTAGCTCTGTTCTGCTAAGCCAGTGGCCAAAACAGATTCTTTATTAATCAATGGTATTCAAAACATACATATCCCACATCAATTATGTACTCTAGAAGCAGATTGTCTAGCTCAAGTGAAACATAACATACCATGTATTAGCTATGCAATTGACAACTAACTCCCTTCACTTTTACGCTCCTCATGTATAATGAAATTAAAATAGTATTTACTTCATTGTTTTGCTTATGAGCTTCATTTCTTTAAGTACATAAAATACTAAAATGCTGTGTGACACATTATGTGCACCATTTAGGTGGAAATTAGCAGTATGTAACTGCCCATATATAACTAAAATTGGTAGATTCTTGCCAACATTTGCTGTAAGCACATTCAGGTACCAATGTTTGAAATCATTCCTTTTGTAGATTCTTCTAAAATACCATCTAAAATATCAAAAAGTAAGCAACATAAGACAATATGCTGACTAATTCCTGTAATTTCTTCTTCCTTCTTTTGAAATAGAAATAATCTCTTCTTGATTTCTTTCATTTTCTTTTTTTATTGATTTTTTTATGGAGCTCTACATTTTTTCTGCTAACCTCCCTGCCTCTCCCCTCCTCTCTTCCACCCCCCCAAGCCCCCATGTTCCAAATTTACTCAGGAGATCTTATCTTTTTCTAATTCCCATGCAGATTAGATATATGTAAGTCTCTTGTAGTGTCCACATTGTTGTCTAAGTTCTCTGGGATTGTGATTTATAGGCTGGTTTTCTTTGCTTTATGTTTAAAAACCACTTATGAGTGAGTACATGTGATAAAAGGGTAATGTTTCTCTGATTTCTTCTCCAGCCCTTTTATCATCTGTGCACAGGAGGGTTACTGATTTTTTTTACTTAATCTTGTATCCTGCTACATTACTGAAAGTGTTTATGAGTTGTAAAAGTTCCTTGGTAGAATTTTTGGGATTGCTTATGTAAACAATCATATCGTCAGCAAACAGTGAGAGTTTGACTTCTTTTCTGATTTTTATCCCCTTGATCTCCTTTTGTTGTCTTATTGCTCTATCTAGGACCTCAAGAACTATATTGAATAGATATGGAGAGAGTGGACAATCTTGTCTTATTCCTGATTTCAGTGGAATGACTGGGATTTTCACTCCATTTAGTTTGATTATGGCTGTTGCCTTGCTGTATATTGCCTTTATTATGTTTAGGTATGTTCCTTGTATCCCTGCTCTCTCCAAGACCTCTATCATGAAAGGATGTTGTATTTTGTCAAAAGCTTTTTCGCCATCTAATGAGATGATCATTGGTTTTTATTTTTCAGCTTGTTTATATGGTGGACTACGTTGACAGATTTCCATATGTTGATCCACTCCTACATCTCTGGGATGAGGCTGACTTGATCATGGTGAATTATGGTTCTGATGTGTTCTTGGATTAGATTTGCCAGTATTTTAGTTAGTATTTTTGCATCAATGTTCATGAGTGAGATTGGTCTGTAATTCTCTTTCTTAGTAATGTCTTTCTGTGGTTTGGATATCAGGGTAATTTTAACCTCATAAAAAGAGTTTGGCAATGTTCCTTCTGTTTGTATTGTGTGTAATAATTTGATTGGTATTAGTTCTTCTTTGAAAGTCTTGTGGAATTCTGAGCTGAAACCATCTAGTCTTGGGCTTTTTTTTTTTTTTTGGTTGTGAGACTTTTGATGACTATTTCTATTTCTTCAGCAGATTTAGGTCTATTTAATTTGCTTATCTCATCTTGCTTTAATTTTGGTAAGTTGTAGTTATTCAGAAAGTTGTCCATTTCCTCTATGTTTTCCAATTTTGTAGAGTACAGGTTTTCAAAATATGACCTGATGATTCTCTGTATTTCCTCTGTGTCTGTTGTTATGCCTCCCTTTTCATCTCTGTTTTTGTTAATTTGGACATTCTCTCTCTGCCTTTTGGTTAGTTTGGGTAAAGGTTTGTCTATTTTGTTGATTTTCTCGAAGAACCATCTCTTCATCTCATTGATTCTTTGTATTGTTTTCTTTGTTTCTATTTTGTTGATTTCAGCTCTCAAATTGATTATTTTCTGCCCTCTTAGCATTTTTATGTTTAAGAATATCTGTTTCAGCTTCCAGCTTTTTTTGTATTATTATAGATGCCTTTCATTTTACCAAGTTTTTTCTTGAGTTCTTTTCATAGACATTGCCTCTTTAATAGTGTTACTTGCTCTGGTTCTGCTGAATTTTTTGATATACATTTTATTTAACTTTAGAACACTTGCTTTTAGAAATATACCATTTTCTTCTAACTTTTCCAGTTTTGGGGAGAAGTATAAGATTCATAAACACTTTTAGTGAACATCAGGATTTCACCTGAATCTGTTGCAGGCTCTGTCTCCTAACTCTGATTTTATTAATTTAGATATCTTTCTTTCTCTCAAGTTTAGTTTTCATGCTATTGCACATCTATTTATTCAAAAAGCAAACTCATTGAATACTTTTATGTACTGTTTATTTGATGCTTATTTCCTTAATTTCTGCTATAATATTTTTTACCTTCTAACATCGACTGCCTCTGAGTTTGATTTGATCATTTCCTTACACCTTGAGGCTCATCATTATGTGTTTATAGGAGATCTCTCTGAATTAGGTTATTTACTAGAGGTCTTTCTTGTTTTTGAATATAGGCATTCAAAGTCATAAACATTTTTCTCAGTAGCACATAGCTAATTCCTAAAGACTCTAGGAAACTTTGCTGTCATTTATATTTGATTATAGAAATATTTGTTTTTCTCCCTTATTTATTCATTCAATAAATTAATGTTTATTCAAGAGGCTACTAAGAAGTCTCCAAAAATCATTTTAATAAATGTGTATACATGATAGATGAAATATATTTTAGATGTAATGGTGACCATTAATTTTTCCTATAGCTCAATTCTTAATTTTCTCTGTTTTCAGACTGTATCTAAAGAAACGAACACCGTGCTGAAATTACCCATTTCTATTTTATCAGGAAATTCTGACCTTCTGTGTTCATTGTATCTGTGAGTCTGTTGGCCACCAGTCCACTAGGACAAGGAGGTAAAAGTGGTAACACAAAGCATTAGATATCCTATGAATGCAATGTAAATAGCCTTCAGGGAGTGTTTCAGTGAAGCAGCTCAACTTTATTCCAGAGTGAGTGGAGACATAAAGGATAGGAACAGTGGCTGAGGCATCACATAATTTTTATTAAACAGCATGATGCTATCATAAAGTTTCTAGTACATGTCTTAGTTATTATCTGTGGAAGCAAAGTCCCATCAAAAATTTCATAGCACAATGTCTAATTACTATTTGGATAACAGGTGGGAAGCTTCTCCAGGAAAGTGTCTCAAGAGTCATACTTGAGATAAGTCAGGCTTCCAGTCCTAGAGATAGTTTCCATATAAATTCAAGTAGAGAACAGGGTGTCTTTTCCTGGGACGGGGCATATTAGGAGAGGGATACTCTATTGTTCTATGGTTGGAGAGTTCTGACAGGCCATGGTAGACTGCAACCTCTGACCAATAGGCCCTCCAAGCATCCATCCAGCTTTATTTTTAAAAAATTGGAGTCCCAAAATTTGATGTGTATGTATTTGAAGCTGTTGTGTACTTTTGGTGACGCATTTCCTTTATAATGTCTTGATCAGTTTGATTCAGCATTGCTCAGATTCTAATGTAATGAATGTCAACAGAACTATGCCAACTTGGTTTTGGGCCCCCCATTCTCTTGGTAGATTTGCTTCCATCACTTGACCTGAAACATGTGTGTATTTTTCCCAGTTAGATGTGTTTCTAAAAAAAAAAAATAGCTGTATATAGCATTTCAATCTCATCTAAAATATGTGTATTATTTTTTCTGAATTGGGGTCGCATAAGATTATTAATAAATGTTCATTTTATAAATGTCATTTTATTAGGGTTTAATTGTGTTTTAAATTTTTATTTGTTTTACTTTCCCCCTACTACTCAATTATATTGGAGTTTCTGGCTTATCTTATTACACATACTAATATCCTTTTTCTAAAAATTATTATTTATCTATCCCTCTAATGACTTTATCATATTGTCTGTGCTCTCATTATTGAGATGACCTTTCTTTTTTCTGAGTGAATAGCATTTTAATAATGTACATATATTTGATGCTGTGTGGCTATGTGGGGGGCATGGGTGTATGTATATGTATGAGATACAGAGAATTAAAAGTAGTATATATACTGGGGAAGAAAAGAAAGCAGGAAGTAGAAGGAGAAATAGAGAAGGTTAGTACATATGATCAAAATATATGATATACTGTAAAAAACATTAAGAAAATTGTGTATAATGAATTAAGATAATTAAAACATTTTCAGGAGTATCAACATGGCCCACATTCCAAGACACTTGTCAGCCACCAAATCTTATGGAAATCCTGAGTTTGATTGCCAGAATCTAAATGACAGATTCAATCAAGTCGAAGTTGTCCTCTGACATCAACAACTATGCCAAGTCACATGTGCACCTAGAAACATGCACACACCTATACACAGAAACACAAATGCATACTTACATGGACAAACACATGTACTTAGTCACATAAAATGTAATAGAAGTAAAGGAGAAAACAGAAGAAATAGATAGATATGTAATGAAGTAAGAAAAGAATCTGGAATCCACAAAAAGCAGGTACCACTCTTTCTTAGGGCTTTCAAACTGAAATACAGTTTGTCCTTCTCATCACTTCAAACAGAAGAGTCTTATGATTGATAGCAGGACTCCAGAAATAAAAAAAAAAGATAGATCTATCATAGTCAATTAAAAGAGATTTGGGTTTTATGTTATAGAAGGAACAGAAAGATAAAACTGTTCTCCTATGAATTTTTCTATGAAGATTTTTCATACTAAAAGACATAAAAGAAGTTGAACCTATTATACTTTTCTAAGCTCTGCAAACATTTTGATCAGTGTTTCAGTCAAACTAACTCTCAGGCAGAAGGGGGAAGTGTGCGGGTTCAGGGATGTTTATGATACATACATCTGGTGAGACTCACAGTGGAGGTTTTTGTTGGAGGCTGAAGCATTGTGGGAGGAAGATCATAATGCTGCATACAGTAGTAATCTGCCAGATCTTCAGACTGGACATTGCTGATGGTGAGAGTGAAATCTGTTCCAGATCCACTGCCTATGAAGCGATCAGGGACCCCAGTATCACGAGTGGATGCCCAGTAGATCAGACGTTTGGGAGACTGGCCTGGTTTCTGCTGGTACCAGGCCAAATAATTCTTCTGGTTACCGCTGTTTAGAAGACTCTGACTGGACTTGCAGCTCATGGTGACTTTCTCTCCTGCTGGCACAGCCAAGGAGGATGGAGATTGGGTCATCACAATATCTGCACAGTTACCTGCAAACAGGAATATGCAATGAAGATTCATAATATATATGCAAGTACAGAATATAGTAACAGTTGAAATTTGTCATTTAGTACTCCTGTAATGGCATATTCCAGGGTGTATAACTTACACACATTGTAAATTTCTTATATAAAAGAAGTGACTCAAAAAGATTATTATACTTTAAAATTTCTCACCAGAAACCCAAAGGAGCAGGGACATGAGGACCTGGGTCAGTGACTCCATCTTGCTCCCACTACCTATCTGATGTAACTCTCAGTTCTCACCAAAAAGCCTGGTTTTTAAATTCTGACTAACTGGGCTGGGCTGGAGGGGCCCATGCAAAGCAGTCAGTAAATGCACAATGAAATATCTGAGCCATGTGTGTGAATGGCAGGTGTCAACAATCAAAAATACCATCATGGGCAGTGTTTGCAATCACTGATAAATATCGGTTTACCGCTCTCAATCAGAAATCTATAAGGTGCTCTAACAACAACTTTGGGGTAAGGTCCAAGACATATTTAATATTTAATCCATGTTGATTATGCAGCAATGTTAGCAAAGTTTTCTCAGATAATTAGTACTATGGAAATGAAAAGATATGTTCAAAAATTAACCAAAAAAAATTAAGGGTACGAAAACATGCAATGAAATAAAGGAAGGGTGGAGGGAGTAAAAGAGGAAAACAAAGTGAAAGAGAAAGAAAGTATTGGGGTTAAATTTGCTTATCTCCTATCAGCACATACACTCTTTTTGTTAAAAAAAAAACTTATTTCTCATTTTTACATACCAATCCCTGTTCCCCCTCCTTCCTCTCATGTGCTCCCCCAAACCCCATTTGCTCCTCCATGAAGGTAAAAACTCCTCTGGGAAATCAACTATGTCTGTCTCATCAACTCATTGAGAGAGGACCAAGGCCTTCCCTACCCCCCCATGCCTAGGCTGAACAAAATATCTCTCATATCTCTCCATAGAGAATCAGCTCCACACAGCCAATTCATACCTTCAGAAATGAGACAGGATACAAGATTAACTCAAAAAAAATCAGTAACCCTCCTATATACAGATAATAAATGGGCAGAAAATAAATCTGAGATATATCATCCTTTACAATATCCAAAACAACTTAAAATATCCGGAGTACCTTAAAAAAAGTTAATCACTGGCATGACAAGAAGGTTAAGTCTTTGAAGAATGAAACTGAAAATAATATCAGAAAATGGAAAGATCTTCCATGCTCTTGGATAGGTAGGATAAACATAATACAGATGGCAATCCTACCACAAGCAATCTACAGATTCAATACAATCTCCATCAAAATGTCAGAATAATTTATTCACAGATCTTGAAATAACAATACTAAATTTTATATAGTGAAACAAAAACCCAAGATAGCCAATAAAATCCTGTACAATAAAGAAAGCTCTGGTGGCATCACCATATCTGACTTCAAACTCTAGTATAAAGCTACAGTGATGAAAACAGCTTGTTATTAGTATAAATAAACACAGGTGGATCAATGAAGTCGAATCAAAGACCCAAATATATCTGCACAACAAAGATTGCCTGATTTTTGACAAAGAAGCTAAAACTATAAAATGGAAAAACAAAAACATCTTCAACAAATGATGCTAACATAGCAGTATGTCAACATGTAGAAGAATGCAAATGGATCCATATTTATCACCATGCACAAAACTCAAATGGATCAAAGACCTCAACATAAATCCAGCCACACTGAAAAATCATATAAGAGAAGGAGGGAAGTAACTTTGAATGCATTAGAACAGGAGATCACTTCCCAAATATAAAAACAGTAGTACAGTCCCTGAGAGCAGCAATTAATAAGTGGGACATGCAGAAACTGAGACGCTTCTTTAAGGAAAAGGACACAGTCAAAAAGACAAAATGGTTGTCTAAAGAATGGAAAATATTTCACCAACCTCACGTCTGACAGGAGACTGATCTCCAAAATATATAAAGAACTTGAGAAACCAAACATCAAACTATCAAATAATCCATTGAAAAAAGTGGAGTACACATCTAAACAGAATTCTCAATAGAAGAATCTCAAATGGCCATAAGACACTTAAGCAAATGCTTAGCATCCTTAGTCAAAATTTAGGGAAATGCAAATCAAAATGATTCTGAAATACCATCTTACACAGATCAGAATGGCTAAGTTCAAGAACACTGATGACAGCTTATCCTGGAGAGGAGGTGGAATAAGGGGAATACTCCTCCATTGATGGGAATGCAAACATATACAGCTACTGTGCAAATAAGCATGGCAGTTCCTCAGAAAATTAGGAATCAGTCTACCTCAAGATCCAGCAATACCACTTTTGGGAATATACACAAAGAAAGCACACCGCAGGGACATTTTCTCAACTATGTTTCTAGCAGCATTTTTTTTTCTAATAGACAAAACCTGAAAACAACCTGTATGTCCCTCAACTGAAGAATGGATAAAAAAAATCGGGGTACATTAAATCTACCCTTATCGTGAGGAAAAGGAAAACTGGGTTCCTGTTTCTGGAAAAAGCAAAGGAAAGAAATACAAAGAGCAGTCCAGAATTCACTCTGTGGAAATTCTGGAAAACATTAATTGAAAATTAAGTTGAAAGAAGCTTTCTTCTCAGAGCAAAGGCAAACACAGCAGAAACTAATAATTATCTCCCACACAGCTTCAGGGAAACTGAAAAAGAATTCTAAATTTGGGGAAATGGGAGGGCAATAAAACAAATTGAATTTCTTCAAGTAGTCATGGATGTAAATCAGCACTGACAAGAGTATCCATTCCAAAGATGCATATTCTAGAATAATGTAGAAATTAGAAGTACTATAACTGGGTGAAAATGGTCCTATTGACATAGTGAGCAAGTAAAAACCTCTCCAGCAGGAGGAGCATCAATCCTTAATCAAGTAATAATTTTACAGAAACCAAGGGACCACATCATCAAAGATTATTGCCATCCTAAGAAAACATGTTTGAATATGAGTGAAAATCAATAGCAATAACAGAAATCACAGAACATACCTGGACTTTAGATTTGTGGACTCTGAAAGAATATATAAGAAGTAAATTTTAAACTGAGTATAATGTAAAAAGAACTAGAAACAGAAAAGTTAATGAATAAAATGCCATGAAAACAATTAAAAAATGACATGTCTAATCAGACAACCAGAGAGACAAAAGCAGGAGGATTATGCATTTGAGGCCAACTTGGGGTAAAAATTCTAGTCCAGTCTAATCTATGCATGGAGACAATCTTTCAAAATGTGTGTTAATAATCAAGTGGTTACAAGGCAGTTTATGCCATTTGATGTCCAAAGTAAAGTGGTTATCTGGTGTTAAGGTTTAAGCATTAAGTCAAGAATAATATTGAATATTAAATATTCATCCCTTTTATTTTGCATATTTCATTAATTTTATACATTTACATTTCATGTAAAAAATTTAATTTTTTTCTGATAAGCATATTCAGTATAAATTCTAATTCTGTGTAGAAGTAGTCTAACTCCTGATTCCTTAGCTTTTAAAGTCTCTTTTATTTGTAAACTCTCTTGTTGTGGTTAGTTTCTATGACTAGGTGTGTCTGTCATAGTATTGGTTGGAGTTCCTGTTCCCACTGTTTATGTCCCGTTTCCATTTGGTTGAAGGGTTGAAGGCAAGCGGAGAGAAAGAGAGAAGAGCAGAGAAAATGTATAGCTCAATAAAGTCAATAAAATAAGGGGAAAATGTTACTGGGAAGTCTCCAATTAATTATTTAGACTCTGTAATTTCTCTCTGCTATGGTTTGTAGTTTCATTACATTCCTTTACCCTTTCCTTAGACTTATATATGGCTTAAAATAAAGTCTTTTTTTCTATAATGTTTATGTGATGCCTCAATGATATGTAATAAACATATATACATAATAGATGGAATATATTTTTATTTGTAATAGTGGCCATTCATTTTTTCTACAGAATTCTAAACTTCCTTTGATAGTTTTCAGTTTGAATCTAAAAAAAAGCACTGTACTGTAATTGCCCATTTCTACTCTTTTAGGAATGTCTGACCTTCTGTGCCCCCCCCCCTTCCTTTTGGTCTGTTGGCCACCAATCTAAGAGGACAAAGGGATAGAAGCAGTAACACAGAACATTAGATGTCCTGTGAACACAATGTAAATAGCATTCTGGGAGTATTTCTCAGTGAAGCAGATCACCTTATTCCAGAGTAAGTGGACAGTCCTGTTCTGATGTGCTGCCACACCACAGGCACATACAGGGCCTTACTGCCATGTAGAAGAACCTCACAACTGAACCAATGCTAATCACATGATGTCATTTTTTTTTCTATTGATCGAAACATACTGCTTCATCGTTTCACTGCAATTCAGAGCATGAATTTATCATTTATTATTTATACATATTACATTCTTGTATCACACAGGTACCACAACCTACATGGTTTTCTCTATTTATGAGTGCAGGAGGTCTTTCCATCCTCTTTCTTCTTCAACTTATTTATTCAATGTCCCAGTCACTCCACTGTAGGCACTTTAACTTCTTTGCTTAAAATGATCCCTAGTTATTTTGTTTCAAAGTTGTAGATTGAATTTCCCTGACTTTTTCTGTAATAAGTTTGTAACTACTACACAGAAATGGTAGAGAAGGTTGAATGATATATTTGTATCCTGCTTTTTGGTGAAAGTATTTTCAGGTCTAAGAGTTTTCTGTTGGAGTTTTGAGAGTCTTTTAAATATAAGAATACATTATGTGTGAAAGTTTGAAATTTAATTTCTTTGTTTACTACTTATATCTAATTTTTGATTATTGGCTTTTTTCTGTGACTGAGATTTAAGCATTATATTGAATAAGATTGAGAGAATCAGCACATGCCATTTTATCATTTGAGGTTTCAGAAGCAGTTTTCTGGTTTATACTAAGTTGTGTATTTACTATAATTACAGTGGTATTTTTTTATTACAGTCTTAGTTTTTGTTTTATTTTGTTTTGCTTTATCACTACAAATTTCACCCAGAAACTCGTGTTTGTTTCCCTGGTTTTGCTATTAAATCCCATTGTGAACTGACTTGTCAATCATCCGCAACACAGTCTAGCTGACACACACAGTAAAAATGGCTTTGCTCATAATCACCCATTTCTGTCACCTTCTCAGGTTCCATCACCTCTGCTGCCACCATGACTCTGATCTCTGGATCAGTAATACAGTTCCAGGGATGGGGGCATAGATCTATGCTCCTTGAGCTGGCACTCACACAGCTTCCTTAGCAGCTCTGTATAGATGCTCCAGATGCCTGAAGTTGCAGAAGCCTCTCTTGTGAACTCTCCCATTTTGTACTCGAGGCAGTGGACTTTTCTGAAATCATTCTTCCTAAGACATCTGTGTGTGGATCAGCTGTCCATTAAACCAAGTTATTCAACTACTTTAGAGCCTTCTTAGCATCCTCTTCTTGGAGAAACTTGACACACAAATTCTGACCATGTGGTTCCCAATATTCTTGCAAATATTTACCCCCTCAGCTTTCTAGAACTTTTGTTCCAGTTTAGTAATGATTTCCACAAAGAACACATCATAGTGTGCATGTGTCATCACGGCATTCACAGAACTATGTGGGCCATGAGCTGTCTATGCACTGTTTGTAAAATTATTGATGTTTTCAATAAAAACAGCATGGCAAAACATGAGTATTTCTACAACTAAGGACATCTTTTCCCATGATGATGTGTTCCAATATTGAAAACAGGTGGACAGTTGTCTTTGTTTTTCTCAGTACCAATGATGGAAGCCAAGTGTTCCACCTTTTTCAAGCAATTACTAGGGCCTTTAAAAGTTAGATCAGCACCTATGCATGAATGGATCCTGCATACAATGAACATTGATACATTGGACTATAATACTGAATTTTGGGTAGGCAAAGCAATTTACAAAGGAATGAGGAGACATCAAAATGCCAAATGTTTTAATTGTGGTAAAATAAAACATCTGAGAAGGAATTGTAGACAAAGAATTCTTAGGAATCATATCTCCCCTAGGAATCATAAGTCTAGGAGGACTCAGCCTTCAGGTATATGTAGAAGGTGTGGCAAAGACCAACATTGGACCAATGAATGCAGATCAACTAAAAACAGACAAGGCAACTTAATACTGCCAGGAAACTCCTTAAGGGGCCTCTTGCAGGCCTGAAGGCAAAAGTGGCCCAATCATTCCCAGTCACTGTGGGGTATATATCTCACCACGACCTCTGACTGGACTTGCATCTGATGGTGGCTTTCTTCCCTGTTTATACAGCCAGGAAGAATGAGGATTGTGTCAGCACAAAATCTGCACAGACACCTGTAATAAAAAATTTCAGTGATCATATATAATAATAAAACCACAGAATTCAAAACTTATGAAAATTGTCATTTAATATCCTTTTAATGCAATATTTCCAGAGTATTATTGCATAGAAAAATATTACACCCTGGCACACATTGCTACTTTTTATACATAAAGAAGCAACTGTGAGAAGATTACAATAATTTGAAATTTCCCACCAGACACCAGAGCAGCAAGGACATGAGGAACTGGGTCAGTAACTTTGTCTTGCTCCACCAACTGTCTGATGCTGCTCTATTCTCACTGCAAAGTTCTGGTTTATAAATTCTGAGTAGCTTGGTTAGGCTGGAGGGGCCTATGCAAAGCAATCAGCAAATACAAAAGCAGATACCGGGGCAGTTTTGGAAGAATGGCTGGTGACAATCAATAGTTAGATATACCATCAAAGAAAACATGAGAGATCAATAACTGAGAATGGTTAGCAGCTCTCCAACCAAAATCTCCTAGATATTCTAATAGTTGCTTTGGTTAAAATTCAAGACATATTCAAATCAGGTGGTTTTTTTTAGAACCTTAGGAGAGATATCTCAGATGACAGTCTTGAAGAAAAGATAAAATATGCTCACAAAATCACAACAATGGAAGAAAGAAAACATGCAATAAAAGAAAACAAGGTTGGAGAGGCAAAAGAGGAAAGGCAGAGAGAGAGAGAGAGAGAGAGAGATCTTGATAAAAATTGGTTCACTATCTCCCATTTCCAAAGCCACTCTTTCACTAAAGAGAAACTGCAGAGAAAGAAGCAGAAGGATTATTCATTTGAGGCTGGCCTAGGGTACAAGTTCTAGGCTAGTCTAATCTATGCACAGGTTATTAATAACAAAGATGTGTTATTAATCAAGTGGTTACAAGGCATCTCTTGTCATATGATATTCAAGATGAAGTAGTTATCTGATGTTAGCATTTTAACATGAAATCAAGAATATCATTGAAAATTAAATATCCTTTTATGTAATAGGCATTTCTCTTTTATTGTGCATCAATGCTATAATTTTAAAACACAATATTCATGTAAAATATGTTAAGTTATTTCTGATAAGTACATTCAAATCTCCCAACTGCTAACATGCCATCATAATTGAGAGGAAAACAGCACATCGATTAAAGAAGTTCCAAATCTGAAGTTCAAGAACGTGACAAATGAGTAATTTCTCCAGTCAGTGTCTGACAAGTTGTCATGTGCTCTCCTTCTTTGCTAAGCCTTTTTATTTGCTTTGTGACAGCTGCAGTGAGCTCAGATTGTGCTTTCATATCATTTACTGCTGCTAATTCAGATTGGACGCATGGAGATTGAAACTTACAATTATTAATTATGTGTTTTTATAGTATGTAAGAGGTAAGCATGGAGTCTAAAAGAACAAAATTCTCATGTTCTTTTTTGTGTGATCGAAAAAGTCTGACAGTACTTTGTTACTTCTTTTCCCACCTTGATGCATTAGATTCCTTGAGCTGTAATAAAAGTGACCTAAATCCAAACCTGCTGACTGAAAGCAACACAGATTAGTTGGTTTGAAGCTTTGGAGCTAAAAATTCTGATGGTCATGGAACACAGCACCCTATTTCATGGACACCACTGTTAATGAAGTTCCAGGGAAGATATATTTTATCCTAAAAATCAGCATATAATGGGAACAATGAGGATGTTGTCATTTATTATGATGTAAAATTCATGCAATCTCTTCCTATAGTGCAATAGCCTAAAGTGTAAATCTCCCTACTTAGTAAATGCTATTACATGTTACTTTACTTTGGAACATCATAGAAAAATGGGCTGAAATTTATGAGAGCAAAACAACAAACCAACATATTATAGTTGAGTTTTATATACCATGAGAAGAAAGGCTTCACCCAGGCAAAACCTTAATTGTGCTTTCATTCCACCATCCTCAGTAAAGAAATATGGAGCACTCCATTGAACCATATTTTTCTTATAACACAATGGAGTACTACACAGCAGAAAAAAATAATGAAACCTTGAAATTTGCAGGCAAATGGATGGATCTAGAAAACATTATATTGAGTGAGGTAACCCAGACACAGAAAGACAAATATCATATGTACTCACCATAAGTGGTTTTTAAACATAAAGAAAGAAACCAGCCTGCAAATCACAATCCCAGAGAATGAAGCCAACAATGAGGACCCTAAGAGAGACATACATCCATCTAATCTACATAGGAAGTGATAAAAGACAAGATCCCCTGAGTAAATTTGGAGCATAGAGACCATGGGGGAGTGTTGAAGGGGAGGGGAGAGTAGTAGAGAAAAATGTACACCTCAAAAAATTAATTAAAAAAAAGAAAAACAGAAATATGGAGCAGAATAGTAAGCATTATCCAAGCTCCTCTAAACAGATAGATATGACTGAAGGTAAAGGAAGTTCCAAGTATCAAAATCCTGGGTTCTTCTGAAGTTGGTCAGTGTCTTCTACATGATTTTGTGGTTTGTGGATTCTTCTCATTTTTGTCAGTGAGATAGAAACCAAACCGAAAACATAAAATCACTTCATTTTAATGGTGAATTAAAAGGAAATCACAAAAGAGACAATAGATGATGGAAATACATAGCCGAAAGAAAGAGCAAGCAATATATAGTGTTGGAGGGACTGAAAACTGGAACAGATACTGTGAACTTCAGTATAGAGGCTTCTCGTGGTAACATTAAATCACCATATTATTCAACTGCTCCTGCACTTTGCATTTTCCAGAACAAATGTAAATCAGCTTAAAAGAGATATGTTTCTACACACATATTTATTGCTGCACTATTCACAATAGTCAGAATTTAAATTAACCCAGTATCTATCAACAGATGAATGAATGAATAGTAAAAAGGGAATATGTGCAAAGAAATTTACTGAACTATAATGAAAATGGGAATCACATAAGTGTGTTAACTTTTTCCCTGTGACTCAGTATGTACAAATAAAAAAGGACTATACTGGTCTTATAATGAGATGTTTTTGAGTACCTGGATAAAAATTCAGCCTTGACAATACCTGTATGAGCCTGAGGATATGACCCAGACATTTTGTGCTCAGATGATAGGTGATGAGTCACTGAATTTTTGATAACTTTTTGTATATTATGAGGAAAGTCCTAAAGTACAGTTTCACTCTCCTGAACTAGGATCATAAACTTGAAAAACATAAAGATGTGTATCAGAAAGTGATACTAAGGAGAGTTTTATTGAACTATCTCACTCCACATGGTAATGACAAAAACCAAAGACAGTTCATGAAGAAGTGAAGAATTTCTATGAAGTAAAACTTCCATGATCATGACTTGCACTATTGGGCCTCTGGATTTTATGCACCTGTAATAAAAGAACAACTAGAATATGAAAAGGAGCTGGGTGTGGTGTCATGGAACTTAACAGTTAGGGTTAAGAACTTGCTGGATTGCAGATTCAGGGTCACTGTGTGCTAGATAATTATTTCCAGGTCAGCTCAAGACATGTATTGAGGCTTTATACTCCCCCACCTAAGAAGATACCAAAAAGTGAAAAAAGGTAGCAAGAGTATGTGGCCATATTGTAGAAGATGTTATAAGCAAAAAAGATGTTGTATTGGACAAGTAGAAGAAACAACTAATTAGTCTAAGCTTTTATGATGGACACAGAGAATCAGATCAAAAACTAGGCATTAAATCAGCTGTAGGAGTCTTCTTTTGTGTGGTCTTCTGAAGAGGATTTTGAAATTTCAAGCTAATACATGGGGAAATGTAGCTTTAGGGTGAGGATGTCCACTTATATCTTGAAGACAACTAACAATCTTCAATATCCAAGGCTGTTATTTTAAGTGACTGATGAAAGGTTCCTGTATATATTAAATGATTATCTAGTCAATCTATTTAACAAAACTTGCACTTTGAAAATAGTATCATGAAGATCTTAATTAAGGAAGCAAATTGAAAATTTGTAAGGCATACATGGTGAGACAATCACACACATATTTCCTTTAAAAATCTCTGTTTCACAGGTTCTCCTTTTTAAAAAAACAAGATTTCTAAAATAACATGGTCAAGATGTGCAGTGAAAAGACATAGCTCAGATCCTAAACTTTAGTGAGCAGCAACTCCAAGGAAGTTTTTGTTTATCCATGGAGATCTGTGTGAGGAAATTCATTACTCTGTTGACAGAAATAGGTTACAGTATCATCAACTTCTACCAGAAGAAGGGTGAGGGTGAAGTCTGTCTGTCTCAGACACACTGGCACTGAACCTAGCAGGGACCCCAGATGCTAGGTCAGATGCAAAAGTGAGGAGCAGCTTGAGAGGCTGTCCTGGGTTCTCCATTGGTTTCAGTTCATATAACTAATGCAATATTCAGTGACACTCTTTCTGACTCTATAAGAAACAGTGGCTCTCTTCTCTAGAGATACAGACATCAAAGTTGGAGACTGGGTCAGAACAATATTTCCTGTGGAACCTAAAATGCTAAACACACTGTGCTGTCACAGATTTACTGAAGGCATTGAAATGTAAAACCCGCATGTATGTGGAATTTATAACAGCAGTCATGAGCTACATTCTGTGAAGCCATAAAATAAAATGGAAACCCAACACTATTTAAATGCTTTAATTTCAATAATCAGAATATTTAGTCATGAAAAACAGCGATAGCCACAGTGATTGCTCCCAGCACTACAGCTTCTCACTTAGAACCCAGAGCAGCAGTACCCAAACCAGGAGAACACTTGACCCAATCTCTGAGAGCTGCACTAGAGACTGCTTCTTATGCACTGACAAAGGGCCTTTAAAGATGCTCTGCACAATCTGCATCATAGCTAAAGTCTCAATATGCTAATCAGCTAAATAAAACTTGACTTGGTGCTCAAAGGGCACCTGCTCTTCTGTCATCCTATGGCTGTTAGAATTAGAAAGAATTCTTTAGAACATTCTCAGTAGTGTACCCAGCTGGTGTTTTTGGCTGGCCTTTTGAAATCACTTTCTCTTATTCTTAAATACCAGGTGAGGGTTGCAATGCAATTATTCTGCTTGCTCTAAAGAATGCTTCTATAGACGCACTGTGATCCCTCTGAATTAAATTTTAAGAAAGTTATTTTTATATTTATTCTATATGTATATGTGTTATTTTCTGCATATACCACATTTGTGGGTTTTGTACTTGAATTCCAAAAGAGGACATCATGTCCCTTGGAATTATTTTGGCAGAAGGCTGTGAACTGTCATGTGGATCCTGAGAACTGAACCTATGTCCAGTGTAAGACCAGGAAGAACTCTTATCCACTGATTCATCTCTTTAACCTAAAGTAATTTTTGTATCTTATAACAACAACATATTTTGCATTTGAATAGCTACTTCTCAACAAGAGAAAATAATTGGATTTAATAAGATTGAAAAAAAAAGTATGTGTTGTGTGTTCAGATAAGAAGGGGAAGTTGGCTACACTAAGAGGCTTTAATCTAAATGTCATCAGGAGCAAAGAGGTAATGGCCTGTGAGAATAGAATGGAGAATGAGACAGGAAATGTAAACTTGTAATGAATAAGTATCACTGAGAGTAAGGCAGGTCTCTCCATCTTCTCACTCCAAATCCAATACTGAGTCAACATAAAGTCTTCACAAATGGAGGAAACCATTACCCTGTAACCAAAAACACATCCTCAGAATCCATAGTTCCTGTCAATGAACTTCCAGTTTAGGAGCCTTAGCTTGGTCTATGGACAGAATGACAGACATTCCGTAAATGGCTCTAATATGAAACCCATGGAAGACAAGACAAGTATGGTGGACTGTGTGTCACTTTGGAAACTCAGCATACTATCAATTCCACAAAGGACTACAGCTTTTAATAAAATCCTCAGATTTCCTGGGCTGATGCTTTTTCATAATCAGCATTTCCCTGAACAGGAGGTACTGACAATGCGAGGGCAAGTTGGACATTTCTGTTTCCAGGTTTTTGACAGATAGAAATATCTCAGACACTGGCATCCTCATGTAGTATCATTATAATTCAAGAGATTGAGTGAAGCTCAATTGGGAGAATGGGCCAGGGGTAAAGAGAAATCTGGGGGTGGGGATGGGGAGTAAGAATGGAAGGCATAAGGAGAGCATGAGGGAATGGGTTGGTTAAGATGAAGGAAGAACAGAGAGGGAGTGCAAAGAAAGACATATTTCAATTGTAGGAACCATTATTGGGTAACATGAAACTGGGAACCAGGGATATTTCCAGGAATCCATAAGGATGACCCAACCTAAAACCGTAAACAAGAGTAAAGAGGGTGCCTAAACTGGTCTTCCCCTGCAATCAGATTAATGACCATTGTCATCACAGAACCTTCATCCATCAAGAGATAGAAACTGTACTTCTTAGCAATATTCACATCTAAGTACTAGGCCGAGTTTCCAGAGACCAGTCAAAGAGAGAGAAACAATAATATTAGTAAAGGGGTCACAACCATAATGGGCATACCCACAAAAACAGCTACCCTGAGCTAGTGGGAGCTCATTGACTCTGGACTGATGGCAGGGAAACATGCATAAAACCAAACTAGGTCCTCCTAATGTTGATGACCTTTATGTGTCTTGGACAGATTGTGGGGATGCTAGCTGTGGAATGAGGATTCATCCCTAGTGCTTGAATTGTCTTTTTAGAGCCCATTCTTTTTTAAGAGATGTCTTCCTCGGCCTATATATAGGGAGAAGGCCTTGGTCCTGCCTCAAAGTGGTGTGTCAGCCTATGTTGACTACTAGTGGAAATCCTTACCTTCTCTGAGGAATGGATGGTAGGTAGAATAGAAGGATTGTGGGTGTAGCAAGAGGAAGAGAGGGAGTCAGAAATGGGATTGATATGTAAAATATGAAAAGAACACTTAAATAAATAAGCTAAAAGACAAAAAAGTAACTGAGTACAATGAATTGATTTTAAATTAAGATTTTAAGGGGCAGCAATATGCATTGGATGACAAAGACACTTGCCACCAAACCTGATTTCAAACTTGACTTTGATCTCAAAACACAAAGGACAAAGACATAATCATGGCCAAGTGTCCTCGGATCTCCACAACTATGCCATGTCAAATATGTACCTAGAGACAGTCTCACACATATACAAACACAAATGCACACTTGCATAGACATAGAAAAGACTACTTAATTAACTAAAATATAATAAAAATAAAATAATTTATGAAAAGGGAAAAAGAAATGTAGACTAGTAAAAAACAATAATATCTCACGACAATGTCCATTAATATAGCAAAAACATTTTTTCCTACATTTCAGGAGTTACTCTTTTTTTTTTTCGAGACAGGGTTTCTCTGTGGCTTTGGAGCCTGTTCTGGAACTAGCTCTTGTAGACCAGGCTGGTCTCGAACTCACAGAGATCTGCCTGCCTCTGCCTCCCGAGTGCTGGGATTAAAGGCGTGCGCCACCACCGCCCGGCTTTTTTCCTACATTTCAAAACCTTTGCCATCATCATTGTTTCTGCCCAAACATCTTGTTTTTGACACTGAAAGTCCAGAAATGTAAAAGATAAATCCCTCCTATTCAAGCAGCAGAGTTTGCTGAATACAAAGATACTATGGAGTTTTTTGCAATATTTTCATTTAAAGGTGTTTTCATACCTAATGACATAATAAACATTGGTCCCTTCATGTTATACTGGGCTCTTCAAACTTTTACATTACTGTTTGAACACACCAGCCTTGGGCCCAAGGGGGAATTGTGTAGGTCCAGGGCTGTGTGGTTTAGGCATCTGTTGAGAATCTCAGAGAGGTTTTTGTTGGAGGCTGAAGCACTGTGGAAGGAAGATCATAATGCTGCATACAGTAGTAATCTGCCAGGTCTTCAGCCTGGACACTGTTGATGGTGAGAGTGAAATCTGTCCTAGATCCACTGCCTGTGAAACGATCAGGGACCCCAGTGTGCCGAGTAGGTGCCAAGTAGATCAGTAGTTTAGGATCCTGCCCTGGTTTCTGTTGGTACCAAGTCAAGTAGTTAGTGTTACCATCTAAAAGACTCTGACTGGACTTGCAGCTGATGGTGACCTTCTCCCCTGCTGACACAGCCAGTGAGGATGGAGACTGGGTCATCACAATATCAGCACTGGCACCTGCAATCAACAATAGACAATGATGATACATAATATGAAAAAACAAGATATAGTACCAGTTGAAATTTGTCATTTAATATCCTTTTAATGTCATATTGTCAGAATATTATGAAGATATATTCTGTCATAGTACACATTTTAAATTTCTTATATACAAAGAAGTGACTCTAAGAAGATGAAAATACTTGGGAATTTCTCACCAGACACCCAGAGCAGCAGGGACATGATAACCTGGATTTGTGATACCATCTTGCTTCCTCTGTCTCTGATGTATCTCAGTTCTCACTCAAAGGGCTTACTTAGTTTATAAATTCTAGTAGGTTGGGTTGAGCTGGGGAAGCCCATGCAAAGCAGTCAGCAAATACATAAGGAAATGCAAGGGCAGTGTGTGTGTGTGTGAGTAGTTGGTGTCAATCAACAGGGAAAAATAACATCATGGGGAGTGTGCACAATCACTGAATTCTGTCATCTGACAGCACTCAAATATAAATCAATTAGGCACTCTAATAACAGCTTTGGTTTAAAATCAATGATATTTTTAAATCAGTTTGTTTGAAAGAAACTTTAGGAAAGCTATCTAAGAATAACAATTAATGTTTGCCGAAGAAATGATAAAATATTTTCAAAAAATCACAACAAAAGTAACTTAGAGTAAAAAACATGCAATAACCCACACAGCTTGCACCCAAGGCCCTCCCCCACTACCTCTGACCCCCCTCCCCTCTTTGAACCACACAACTGCTCCCAGCTCAGCCTGTTTGGGCGCTGGGACAGGGTCCGAATTGGGAGGACATTCGGGAGGGTGGTGGCTCCTTTGTCTAGGTGGCCGGCCTGCACCAAGCGGGTCCGGCCCTTTGTTCGCGGGACACCCAGGCAGCGGGGAGATCGGATCCGGGTGCCAGGAGGGCCATCGCTGGGGTGAGTGAGTTTCTGGCTGCGGCGGCAGCCCGGGACAGGGAGCTCAGACGTTCCCCCACCCCTCCTGCACTTCCTGGTCAGTCTGCGGGGGCTGTACTCCTTGACACCTCTTCTCCATTCCTGTCCCACACAGCTTGCACCCAAGGCCCTCCCCCACTACCTCTGACCCCCCTCCCCTCTTGGAACCACACAACAGCTCCCAGCTCAGCCTGTTTGGGCGCTGGGACAGGGTCCAAATTGGGAGGACATTCGGGAGGGTGGTGGCTCCTTTGTCTAGGTGGCCGGCCTGCACCAAGCAGGGCCGGCCCTTTGTTCGCGGGATGCCCAGGCAGCTAGGAGATCGGATCCGGGTGCCAGGAGGGGCATCGCTGGGGACGGTCCCTGCTTCTACACTGAAGAGATACACCCAGAGACACAGGCACCGCAAAGACAGGACCAAGACACCAGGCCTCTCTTGGCTTCATTTGAAAGAGGAGATGGGAAGGCGCCAATGCAAGAATTCCTCCAACAACCTGAAAGGCAACATGACATCACCAGAACCCAGGGATCCCGAAATAAGAAGAATTGTACACCCTACTCCAGAAGAAGTAGAAGAAATCGACCCAAAAGTGAATTTTTTGAAAATAATAGAAGACCTTAAACAGGAGGTGAAAAACTGCCATAAACAATTAGAGATTACAAACAAAAAGGTAGAGGAAATGAATAAATCGCTCAAAGATACCCAAGAAAACCAAGAGAAACAAGAAAATGCAATCAAACAGGTAAGGGAAATGGTTCAAGACCTGAAGAATGAAATGGAAGTAATGAAGAAAACACAAACCGAGGGAAGGTTGGAGATGGAAAATCTGGGTAAACGAACAGGAACTACAGAGACAAGTACTACCAACAGATTACAAGAGTTAGAAGAAAGAATGTCAGACACTGAAGATACCATAGAGAAAATTAACACACTGATCAAAGAAAACAGCAAAACCAACAAATTCTCATCACAAAACATTCAGGAAATATGGGACACAATAAAAAGACCAAACCTAAGAATAATTGGGATACAAGAAGGAGAAGAAGTACAGCTCAATGGTTCAGAAAATATATTTAATAAAATTATAGAAGAAAACTTTCCCAGCCTAAAGAAAGATATTCCTTTGAAGGTTCAAGAAGCATACAGAACACCGAATAGACTGGACCAGAAAAAAACATCTCCTCGCCACATAATAATCAGAACACAAAACATCCAGAATAAAGAAAGAATATTAAGAGCTGCAAAGGAAAAAGGTCAAGTTACTTATAAAGGTAAACCTATCAGACTTACTCCTGACTACTCTATGGAAACCATGAAAGCCAGAAGGTCCTGGATAGATGTACTGCAGAAGCTAAGAGAACATGGATGCAAGCCCAGACTACTATACCCAGCCAAGCTTTCGTTCACTATAAATGGAGAAAACAAAATTTTCCAGGATAAAAACAAATTTAAACAATACGTAGCCACAAATCCAGCCTTACAGAAAGTAATAGAAGGAAAATCACAAACCAAGGAGACCAACAATGACCACAATAACTCAAACTTCTAGACACCCTTTACCAGCGCAACTAAAAGAAAGCAAACACACAAACCCTATGACTAAAAAAGTGACCAGAGTTAGCAACCACTGGTCATTAATATCCCTTAATGTCAGTGGACTCAACTCACCTATAAAAAGACACAGGCTAAGAGATTGGATACGCAAACAGGATCCAACATTCTGCTGTTTACAAGAAACACACCTCAACCACAAAGATAGGCACCTACTTAGAGTAAAGGGATGGGAAAAGGTTTATCAAGCAAATGGACCTAAGAAACAAGCAGGTGTGGCCATACTAATTTCTAACAAAGTTGACTTCAAACTTAAATCAATCAGAAGAGATGGAGAGGGATATTTTATACTCATAACAGGAACAATTGATCAGGATGAGGTCTCAATCCTGAATATCTATGCCCCTAATATAAAAGCACCCACATATGTAAAAGAAACATTACTAAAACTCAAAGACGCCATCAAACCGCACACACTAATAGTAGGAGATCTCAACACTCCTCTTTCACCAATGGACAGGTCAATCAGACAGAAACCTAACAGAGAAATAAGAGAATTAATGGAGGTATTGAATCAAATGGACTTAACAGACATCTATAGAACATTCCACCCAAATAGGAAAGAATATACCTTCTTCTCTGCAGCTCATGGAACCTTCTCGAAAATTGACCACATCCTCGGTAACAAAGCAAACTTCCACAGTTACAAAAAAATATCCATAACCACCTGTGTCTTATCAGATCACCACGGACTAAAGTTAGAATTCAACAACAATGCTACCCCCAGAAAGCCTGCAAACTCATGGAAACTGAATAGTCAACTATTGACCCACACCTGGATTAAAGAAGAAATAAAGAAAGAAATTAAAGTCTTCCTTGAATTCAATGAAAACAAAGAATCAACATACTCAAACTTATGGGACACTTTGAAAGCAGTCCTAAGGGGAAAGTTCATAGCCCTTAGTGCCCACTTAAAGAAAACAGAGAAAGCATACATTGGAGACTTAACAGCCCACCTGAAAGCTCTAGAAAAAAAAGAAGCAGACTCACCTAGGAGGAGTAGAAGACTGGAAATAGTCAAACTGAGGGCTGAAATCAACAAAATAGAAACACAGAAAACAATCCAAAGAATCAATGAAACAAAAAGCTGGTTCCTGGAGAAAATCAACAAAATTGATAAACCCCTATCCAAACTAATCAAACGGAAGAGAGAGAATCTGCAAATTAATAAGACCAGAAATGAAAAGGGGGACATAACCACAGACATAGAGGAAATTCAGAGAATCATTAGATCTTACTACAAAAGCCTGTATGCCACAAAACTGGAAAATGTAAAAGAAATGGACACTTTTTTAGATAAATACCATATACCAAAGTTAAATCAGGACCAGGTGAACAATCTAAATAGACCTGTCAAGCGCGAAGAATTAGAAGCTGTTATCAAAAACCTCCCCACCAAAAAAAGCCCAGGACCAGACGGTTTCAATGCGGAATTCTACCAGAATTTCCAAGAAGACCTAATACCTATACTCCTTAAGGTATTTCACAATATAGAAACAGAAGAGTCATGGCCAAATTCCTTTTATGAAGCTACCATCACTCTGATACCAAAACCACACAAAGACTCAACCAAGAAAGAGAATTACAGGCCAATCTCACTCATGAACGTCGACGCAAAAATCCTCAACAAAATACTGGCGAACCGTATCCAAGAATACATTAGAAACATTATCCATTATGATCAAGTAGGCTTCATACCAGAGATGCAAGGCTGGTTCAACATACGAAAATCTATCAATGTAATCCATCATATAAATAAACTGAAAGAAAAAAACCATATGATCATTTCCTTTGATGCTGAAAAAGCTTTTGACAAAATTCAACATCCCTTCATGATAAAAGTCTTGGAGAGATTAGGGATACAAGGGTCATACCTAAATATAATAAAAGCTATTTACAGCAAACCGACAGCTAACATCAAACTAAACGGAGAGAAACTCAAAGCCATCCCACTTAAATCAGGAACACGACAAGGCTGTCCACTCTCTCCATACCTCTTCAATATAGTGCTTGAAGTTTTAGCAATAGCAATAAGACAACATACAGGGATCAAGGGGATTCGAATTGGAAAGGAAGAAGTTAAACTTTCGTTATTTGCAGATGATATGATAGTGTACATAAGCGACCCCAAAAACTCCACCAAAGAACTCCTACAGCTGATAAACACCTTTAGTAATGTGGCAGGATACAAGATCAACTCCAAAAAATCAGTCGCCCTCCTATACACAAAGGATATGGAAGCAGAGAGGGAAATCAGAGAAGCATCACCTTTCACGATAGCCACAAACAGCATAAAATATCTCAGGGTAACGCTAACCAAAGAAGTGAAGGATCTATTTGACAAGAACTTTAAGGCATTGAAGAAAGAAATTGAAGAGGATACCAGAAAATGGAAGGATCTCCCTTGCTCGTGGATTGGTAGGATCAACATAGTAAAAATGGCAATCCTACCAAAGGCAATTTATAGATTCAATGCTATCCCCATCAAGATCCCATTAAAATTCTTCACGGATCTTGAAAGGACAATAATCAACTTTATATGGAATAACAAAAAACCCAGGATAACCAAAACAATCTTGTACAACAAAGGTACTTCTGGAGGCATTACCATCCCTGACTTTAAACTCTACTATAGAGCTACAGTAATGAAAACAGTGTGGTATTGGCATAAAAATAGAGAAGTTGACCAATGGAATCGTGTAGAAGACCCGGATCTTAACCCACAAACCTATGAACACCTCATTTTCGATAAAGGTGCTAAAAGTATACAATGGAAGAAAGAAAGCATCTTCAACAAATGGTGCTGGCACAACTGGATGTCAACCTGTAGAAGAAAGAAAATTGACCCATATCTATCACCATGCACAAAACTCAAGTCCAAATGGATCAAAGACCTCAATATCAATCTGAACACACTGAACCTGATAGAAGAGAAAGTGGGAAGTACCCTACAACAGATGGGCACAGGCGATTGCTTCCTAGGTATAACCCCAGCAGCACAGTGATTAAGGGCAACATTGAATAAATGGGACCTACTGAAACTGAGAAGCTTCTGTAAAGCAAAAGACACTGTCACTAAGACAAAAAGGGAACCCACTGACTGGGAGAAGATCTTCACCAACCCCGCAACAGACAAAGGTCTGATCTCCAAAATATATAAAGAACTCAAGAAACTAGACTTTAAAATGCTAATTAACCCAATTAAAAAATGGGGCACTGATCTGAAGAGAGAATTCTCAACAGAAGAAGTTCAAATGGCCAAAAGGCACTTAAGGTCATGCTCAGCCTCCTTAGCGATCAGGGAAATGCAAATCAAAACAACATTGAGATATCACCTTACACCTGTCAGAATGGCTAAAATCAAAAACACCAATGATAGCCTTTGCTGGAGAGGCTGTGGAGAAAGGGGTACCCTCATCCATTGCTGGTGGGAATGCAAACTTGTGCAACCACTTTGGAAAGCAGTGTGGCGCTTTCTCAGGAAATTTGGGATCAACCTACCCATGGACCCAGCAATGCCACTCTTGGGAATATACCCACGAGATGCCCGATCATATGACAAGGACATTTGTTCAACTACGTTCATAGCAGCATTATTTGTAATAGCCGGAACCTGGAAACAACCTAGATGCCCTTCAGTGGAAGAATGGATGAAGAAAGTATGGAATATATATACATTAGAATACTACTCAGCGGTAAAAAACAATGACTTCGCGAATTTTGCATGCAAATGGATGGAAATAGAAAACACTATCCTGAGTGAGGTAACCCAGACCCAAAAGGATGAACATGGGATGTACTCACTCATAATTGGTTTCTAGAGATAAATAAAGGTCAGTGAGTCTATAATTTGATATCCTAAAGAAACTAAATAAGAAGGTGAACCGAAAGAAAAACATATAGCTATCCTCCTGGTTATGGGAAGTAGACCAGATTGCCGGGCAAAAATTTGGGATCTTGGGGGTGTGGTGGGAGGGGGGGTGAGGGGAGAAGGGGAGAGAAATGTGAGAAGGGGAGGATGGGGGGAACCTGGGGAAACGGGATGTTTGGGATAAAGGAAGGTTGGTTAGGGGAGCAGAGAAGCACACATCTTAATTAAGGGAGCCATCTTAGAATAGAAAAAAAATATATAAAATAAAAAAAAAACAGTTTCCAATAGAGAGAGCTTAAAGCTGCCTAACAGGTACTCAAACAGGTAAAATATAAATCAACAGGTAAAGTATACAATAATCAACAAATACAGTATATTAATTATAATGCAGCTATGGCAAGTGTGCATATTAAATATAAAACTTATTCTACAACATTTTTATAAAAAAATGCTGTTTATGGCAAAATCTTCTCAAGTTTTGCCAATTAAGATATTAAACTCTTAATTTAAACCAGTAGCCTGTCTGGTACAAAAGGGCAGGATAAAAGCTAAAAAATGGCTTGATCCCCAGATGATTATTGCTACAATTCACACAACTGTATTTTGCTAATGTTATAGCAAAAAAAATCCCTTAAAGGATTTTATGCTAAATTTTACAAATGGCTCTTCCAATGGAGGAACTGCATATATGGCTAATAATAATAAAAAAAATATTATGGAGCATAATAAGGCTCCTTGTAAGCAGCTTATGAAACTTGCAAGTAGATCCAGATGCAAACGGATCTGACATGATAACACCAAGCTGACCTTTGCTAGGGCAAGGTGGAAAAGCCCTTGCAATGCATTATGAAAAAACCCGACCTATATATATTTGGGGTCGAGGATATGTTTATGCTTTTTTCACAGAAAGAAAATAAAAGCTGGGCCTGATGTCGAGGCTGCGCTGCGGACACAGAGGAGTTCCTGAGGCGATTGCAGAGAGGTCCTTAGTCTGGCTTTTCCTGCCCCCAAGGAGAGGAGTCCCTGATAACAGAATCTGCTGCTCCACTCTACAGGGTGTCAATTCTGCCTCCTGAGTCCAGGGAGACCCGGCTGAGATAATGCCAGGATGTGCTTCAGATAGCTGAATCCAGCTCACCTCACCCAGGAATCCCACCGGCCCTGAAGCACAAGTGCTAAACTGCTTCTGCAGCTTGAACTCTGGTCTGCTTTGGAGCTGAGATGCAGACTGGACATCAGACTGTTTTAATCTTTGGGACACAGAACTCATTTTAATTAAAATACTAACCTCTTCACTTAAGAAGGGGAAAGATTGGGGTTCCTGAAACTGTTGCTCAGAGTCTGGAAATGGTGGTATTTGACAACAATGTATGTCATTGTACTTTTACTGAAATTGATCTAATGATATTTGTAACTGCTTATAGATGTTGGGAAAGGTTTGACACATGCTGTAAAGTGTTTGGGTTTAATGCATATGTTAAGAATTTTAGATTTTGATCCCTTTTTCACCTCCCTAATTGATGGCAGGCAAGCACACGTAACTTTTTGTGGAGTAGGCATTTAGGAAGGAGGACATACCATGGGCCAGACTAAAAGGTGAATACTGGGTTTGGAAGGTGCCCCTTTCTTCTTGTCTGGAGATGGAGTTATTGGTGCCAAAATTATATCATATCTTTTGTTTAAGGAGCACCTCACAGATTTTTCATTAATGATAGATACAGGGGCCCAATGACGGGAGTTAGTGTGGATCCTCACCTAAATTTCAAACCATACAGAGGCCGTACAGGCCGGCTCAACATGGCATGGTTTTTAGGTACGAGGGCGCTCTCCACATAGCCTAAGACAGGGTGCCCTGTGATCTGCTTACTTTAATCCTACTAGATACCTTTTATTTGAGAAGCTCCAAGAAACTAATGCTACTCATAAGGCACCCCTCTGTTCCCAGGAGAGGTAAATTGCTTCACCAGTCGAGAGGAGGGTCTCTCCTTGTCCCAGTCCCTTCTCCCTTAGATCTGACACCATGGTTGACTCTATCTTGGTGCCCTCCACCTATAACTACTTGCCTTTATATAAGAAAGGAGGAATATGTTGGGAGCCGTTTCCCCCCCTAAAGATTGTTACAGAAACCATCACCTTGGGGAGCCTGCAGGGAACCCCAAACCCATAATTATGTTAAGAATAGTTATATTGGCAAAACCTGCCCCACACCCAATTAGCTATTCGCTAATTGCTAAGGAACCTAATCTCATAGCGGAACGGCCTTAAATTCCAGCTATCCAGGGAACTAGGTGTGGCAACTCCTGACTTCTTGGCCTACCTGACCGGATGTAGGTTACGTGACTGGGACCACGCGGCCAGATTCCATGCTCCTGTGCCCTGCTCCCCAAGCCCTCATTCAGGGGGTATATAAGTTGTTACCCTGTCCCTAATAAACGGAGGCTTTGACAAAAAAAAAATAGATATAGGCTAAATCAATATGTAAGAATTAGCCAATAAGAAGTTAGATCTAATGAACCAAACAGTGATTTAATTAATACAGTTTCTGTGTTGTTATTTCAGTTCTGGGAGACCAGGACAAACAAGGGGCCTCCTTCAACATCATTGACTTAATTGATTTGAGGAGACCCAAAATGAAAGTGGGTGGTTCCATTCCCTGGTGTTGCTTATTGTTCTATGTAAGATTAGAGAATGCAAGCTAAAGACCATGTATGTTTTTATTTATTCCTGTCTCCCTTGACTGTGTCTAGGACCTGACTAGTTGTTTTAACATCCTGTTGCCTTGTCATCTCCAAAAGAGATGGATTGTAAGTTACAAATGTGAACTAAAAAGTCTCCCTAAAAAAAAAAAAAATTATTTGCAATGTAGCAACTATCCTGGGGTATGTGTAACTGTTATTTTACCTTTAAAATTAATAAAGCATATTTGAATGAAAAAAAAACATGCAATAAAAGAAAAAACTGGTGGGGGGAGGGAGAGATAGATGATAGATAGATAGATAGATAGATAGATAGATAGATAGATAGATAGATAGATAGATGATAGATAGATAGATGATAGATAGATAGATAGATAGATAGATAGATAGATAGATAGATAGATAGATGATAGATAGATGATAGAGAGAGAGAATTGAGGCTAAAACTTTTCATTTTTTTCCTACTTTTTTTTCCTTTTCTTTTAATTGAAAAAAAAAGAAATTTCTGCCTCCTCCCCGCCTCCCATTTCCCTCCCCCTCCTCCCACTCCTCTCCCCCTCCCTCTCCAGTCTGAAGAGCAGTCAGGGTTCCCTGCCCTGTGGAAAGTCCAAAGTCCTCCCCCCTCAATCCTGGTCTAGGAAGGTGAACAACCAAACTGGCTAGGCTCCCACTCTTATGCAGAGGACAATGAACAGTGCCACAGATATTTTGCTCCAGTTTCCAGAATAAACAAAGAGCAGCTCAGAATTCACACTGTGTAAATTCTAGAGAACATTAATATTTAGATGAGAGAATCTTATATCCCAAAGCAATGATACACCCTGCAGAAACAAACAAGTATCACATGCATAACTAAGGTAAATGAAGGAAAATGATAAATTTTTGGAAATAAAAGAGGAAGAAGACTAACTTGATTTTTTTCCAAAAGTCCTTGCTGTAGGCTAATATTTACTAAGAACGGTTATTTGAAGAATGCATAGTCTATGATAATTTACAATTTAGCAATATTGAAACTTGGAGAAATGGTCTTGCTGATATAGTGAACATTAAAAATATCTCTTCAGAAGGGAACAGAGTCATCTTATGTAGAAGGCATTAATCAAAGATTATTATTGGAAATCAAATATGCATTTAGGTAGCATGAATTTCCTATTTATTTGCATTAATTATAAAATTTTATACATCTACTTTTCATGTAAAAATGTTAATTTATTTCTGATAGGCATATTCTGATCTCCTTTGTCAACTTCTAACACCATCATAAGAAAGAGCTAAGCA
This sequence comes from Microtus obscurus, assembly GCA_963919715.1. NCBI lineage: Eukaryota > Metazoa > Chordata > Mammalia > Rodentia > Cricetidae > Microtus > Microtus obscurus. Next base: position 36,164,303 of record CAWTZC010000501.1, on the reverse strand, counting down.
GAATGTGGATGAAGGAAGTTCCCAGTCTCAAGGTCAAAAATATGACAGATGAGTATCTCTGCTCCAGTTTAACAAGTTGTGCTGTGCACTGGATCTTTATAGAAGTTTATACCTTGCATTGTGAAAGCTGAAATGAGATAAGATTGAGGATTCATATCATTTACTGTTGCTCATTCAAATAGGACACTTGGAGATTTGGCTATACAAATCCAAAGGCTCCTTCAGTTAAACATGTATTTTCAAAATATGTAAGGGGAGAGAACAGAAACTAAAAGGACAAAATTCTCGTGTTCTATTGTGCATAATAGAAAAAGCCAGAAAATCTTTTTTTTATTATTTAATTAAAAATTTCCACCTCCTCCCCTCCTCCCATTTACCTCCCCTTATCCCCTCCCCCTCCCTCTCCAGTCCAAAGAGTAGTCAGGGTTCCCTGCCCTGTGGGAAGTCCAAGGTCCTCCCCACTCCATCCAGGACTAGGAAGGTTAGCATCCAAACAGACTAGGCTCCCACAAAGTCATTACATGAAGTAGGATCAAAACCCAGTGCCATTGTGCTTGGCTTCTCAGTCAGCCCTCCTTGTCAGTCATGTTCACGGAGTCTGGTTTGATCACATGCTTCATCATCCAGCTGGCCTTGGTGAGCTCCCATTAGATCAGCCCCACCATCTCATTGGGTGGGCGCACCCCTCGCGGTCCTAACGTCCTTGCTCATGTTCTCTCTCCTTCTGCTCCTCATTTGGACCTTAGGAGCTCAGTACAGTGTTCCAATGTGGGTCTCTGTGTCTAGCTTCATCCATCACCAGATGAAGTTTCTATGGTGATATGGCTATAGGATAGGGCCATTTCAGGCTCTCTCGCCTCAGCTACCCAAGGATCCATCTGGGGACATCTCCATGGACGCCTGGGAACACCTATAGAGTCAAGTCTTTCGCCGACCCTAAAATGGCTCCCTTAATTAAGATATATACTTCTCTATTCCCATATCCACCCTGCCACCATCTCAACCGTCCCATTCCCCCAAGCTCTCCCCATCCTCCCCTTCTCACTTTTTTCTCCCCATTTCCCCTTACCCCTACCACATCCCCACCCCCAAGTTTCCAATTTTTGCCTGGCAATCTTGTCTCCTTCCAAAATCAGGAGGATAACTCTATGTTTTTCTTTGGGTTCACATTCTTATTTAGCTTCTCTAGAATCTCATATTATAGGCTCAATGACCTTTATTTATGGCTAGAATCTACTTATGAGTGAGTAAATACCATATTCATCTTTTTTGGGTCTGGGTGAACTCACTCATGGTAGTGTTTTCTATCCATTTGCATGCAAAATTCAAGATGTCATTGTTTTTTACCACTCTAATGCGTATATATTCCACACTTTCTTTATCCATTCTTCCGTTGAGGGGCATCTAGGTTGTTTCCAGGTTCTAGCTATTACAAACAATGCTGTTGTGAACATAGTTGAACAAATGCTTTTGTAGTATGATTGAGCATCTCTTGGGTATATTCCCAAGAATGCTATTGCTGAATCATGGAGTAGGTTGATCCCGAATTTCCTGAGAAACTGCCACACTGATTTCCAAAGTGCTTGCACAAATTTGCATTCGCACCAGTAATGGATGAGTGTTCCTCTTACTCCACATCCTCTTCAGCAAAGGCTATCATTGATGTTTTTGATTTTAGCCATTCTGATAGGTATAAGATAGTATCTCAAAGTGGTTTTGATTGGCATTTCCCTGATCGCTAAGGAGGATGAGCATGACCTTAAGTGTCTTTTGGCCATTTGAACTTCTTCTATTGGGAATTCTCTGTTAAGATCAGTGCCCCACTTTTTAATTGGGTTAATAAGCATTTTAAAGTCTAGTTTCTTGAGTTCTTTATATATTTTGGAAATTGGACCTTTGTCTGTTATGGGGTTGGTGAAGATCTTCTCCCAGTCAGTAGGTTGCCTTTTTGTCTTAATTACAGTGTCTTTTGCTTTGCAAAAGCTGCTCAGTTTCAGGAGGTCCCATTTATTCAATGTTGTACTTATTGTCTGTGCTACTGAGGTTATACATAGGAAGTGGTCTCCTGTGCCCATGTGTTGTAGTATACTTCCCACTTTCTCTGCTATCAGGTTCAGTGTGTTCAGATTGATATTGAGGTCTTTGATCCATTTGGACTTGAGTTTTGTGTATGTGATAGATATGGATCTATTTTCATTATTTTACAGGTTGACATCCAGTTATGCCAGCACCATTTTTTGAAGATGCTTTCTTTCTTCCATTGTATACTTTCAGCTCCTTTGCCAAGTATCAGGTGTTCATAGGTTTGTGGGTTAAAATCCGGGTCTTCCATTCGATTCCGTTGGTCAACTTCTCTATTTTTATGCCAATACCAAGCTGTTTTCAATACTGTAGTTCTGTAATAGAGTTTGAAGTCAGGGATGATAATGCCTCCAGAAGTTCCTCACCTAAGGTCATGCTCAACTTCCTTAGCGATCAGGGAAATGCAAATCAAGACAACTTTAAGATACCATCTTACACCTGTCAGAATGGTGAAAATAAAAAACACCAATGATAGCCTTTGCTGGAGAGCTTGTGGAGAAAGGGGTACACTCATCCATTGCTGGTGGGAATGCAAACTTGTGCAACCACTTTGGAAAGCAGTGTGGAGGTTTCTTAGGAAATTCGGGATCAACCTACCCCTGGATCCAGCAATACCACTCTTGGGAATATACCCAAGAGAGGCCTTATCATACAACAAAAGTATATGCTCTACTATGTTCATAGCAGCACTGTTTGTAATAGCCAGAACATGGAAACAACCTAGATGCCCTTCAATTGAAGAATGGATGAAGAAAGTATGGAATATATACATATTAGAGTACTACTCAGCAATAAAAAACAAGGACTTCTTGAAGTTTGCAGGCAAATGGATGGAAATAGAGAACACTATCCTGAGTGAGGTAAGCCAGACCCAAAAAGAGGAACATGGGATGTACTCATTCATATTTGGTTTCTAGACATAAACAAAGCACATTGAGCCTCTAATACGTGATCTTAGAGAAGCTAAATAAGAAGGAGAACCCAAAGAAAAACATATAGGCATCCTCTTGAATATTAACCTTCATCAGGCGATGAAAGGAGACAGAGACAGAGACCCACATTGGAGCACCAGACTGAAATCTCAAGGTCCAAGTCAGGAGCAGAAGGAGAGAGAGCATGAGCAGGGAGCTCAGGACAGCGAGGGGTGCACCCTCACACTGTGACAGTGGGGATGTTCTGTCGGGAACTCACCAAGGCCAGCTGGCCTGGGTCTGAAAAAACCTGGATTAAAACCGTCTTGGGAAAAAACATAGAGACAATGAGGACTACTGAGATCTCTAGAACAATGGCAATGGGTTTTTGATCCTACTGCGCGTATTGGCTTTGTGGGAGCCTAGGCAGTTTGGATGCTCACCTTAATAGACCTGGATGGAGGTGGGTGGTCCATGGACTTCCCACAGGGCAGGGAACCCTGATAGCTCTTTGGGCTGAAGAGGGAGGGGGACTTGACTGGGGGAGGGGGAGGGAAATGGGAGGCAGCGGTGGGGAAAAGACAGAAATCTTAAATAAATAAATAAATAAATAAATAAATTTAAAAAAAAAAGATTGTTTCGGCTATCCTGTTTGTTTTGTTTGTTTGTTTTTTGATATAAAGTTGATTATTGTTCTCTCAAGGTCTGTGAAGAATTTTGTTGGAATTTTGATGGGGATTGCATTGAATCTATAGATTGCTTCTGGTAGAATTGCCATTTTTACTATGTTGATTCTCCCAATCCAAGAGCAAGGGAAATCCTTCCATTTTCTGGTATCCTCTTCAATTTCTTTCTTCAAAGACTTAAAGTTCTTGTCAAATAGATCTTTCACTTCCTTGGTCAGAGTTACCCCAAGATATTTTATGCTATTTGTGGCTATCATGAAAGGTGATGCTTCTCTGATTTCCCTCTCTGCTTCTTTTTCCTTTGTTATAAGAGGGCAACTGATTTTTTGGAGTTGTATCCTGCAACATTATTAAAGGTGTTTATCAGCTGTAGGAGTTCTTTGGTAGATTTTTTGGGGTCACTTATGAACACTAGCATATCATCTACAAATAATGCAAGTTTGACTTCTTCCTTTTCAATTTGAATCCCCTTGATCTCCTTATGCTGTCTTATCGCTATTGCTAGAACTTCAAGCTCTATGTTGAAGAGGTATGGAGAGAGTGGACAACCTTGTTATGTTCCTGATTTAGTGGGATGGCCTCTAGTTTCTCTCTGTTTAATTTGATGTTAGCTGTTGGCTTGCTGTATAACGCTTTTATTATATTTAGGAATGAACCTTGTATCCCTAATCTCTCCAAGACCTTTATCATAAAATGATGTTGAATTTTGTCAAAAGCTTTTTCAGCATCTAATGAAATGATCATATGTTGTTTTCCTTCAGTTTATTTATATGATGGATTACATTGATAGATTTTTGTATGTTGAACCAGCCCTGCCTCTCTGGAGTGAAGCCTACTTGATTGTAATGTATAATATTTTTGGATGTGTTCATGGATTCGGTTTGCCAGTATTTTATTGAGAATTTTTGCATCGATGTTCATGAGTGAGATTGGTCTGTAATTCTCTTTCTTGGTTACGTCTTTGTGTGGTTTTGGTATCAGGGTGACTGTAGCTTCATAAAAGTAGTTTGGCAATGACTCTTCTGTTTCTATTTTGTGTAACACCTTAAGGAGTATAGGTATTACCTCTTCTTGGAAGTTCTGGTAGAATTCTGCATTGAAACCATCTGGTAAAGGGCTTTTTTTGGTAGGGAGATTTCTAATGACAGCTTCTAATTCCTCACAACTCACAGGTGTATTAAAACTGCTCACCTTGTCTTGATTTAATTTTAGTATATGGTACTTATCTAAAAGTGTCCATTTCTTTCACACTTTCCAATTTTGTGGCATACAGGCTTTTGTAGTAACATCTAATGATTCTCTGAACTTCCTCTGTGTCTGTGGTTATGTCCCCCTTTTCATTTTTAATCTTGTTATTTGCAGGATCTCTCTCTGCCGTTTGATTAGTTTGGATAGGGGTTTGTCAATCTTGTTGATTTTCTCCAGAAACCATCTTTTTGTTTCATTGATTTTTTGGATTGTTTTCTGTGTTTCTATTTTGTTGATTTCAGCCCTCAGTTTGATTACTTCCAGTCTTCTACTCCTCCTCGGGGAGTCTGCTTCTTTAGTAACTGCTTTTCCCCCGAAATCTAGTTTCCACCCTAGTGCATTAGATTCTTTGGGCTGTAATTAAAAGTGAAATAACTTCAAACCTATTGCCTGAAAACAACAGAGACTAATTTATTCCCTGCTTGGAATAAGGAAATCTGATATTAATGACATTAGTTCATGGCACACAGCACCCTTTTCTATGAATGCCACTGTGAATGAAGGTCCAAAGAAGACATATTTCTTCCTAAAAGTCAGCATAAAGGAAACTGAGGAAGTTGTCATTTAATATGCTGTAAAATTAATGTTATCTCCACCTACAGTACAATATCCTAAAGTCCAAAACTCCCAAAATAGTAACTTCTATTACAGGTTACTTTACATTGGACCATCATAGAAAAGTGCCTAAAATTGTATGAGAGGAAAAACGATGGACCAACATATTACAGATGAGTTCTATACACCATGAGAAGAAAAGCTTCACCTATGCAAAACCTTCATTGTGCTTTCCAGGTCCTCCATCCTTAGAAGAGATTTATGGAGCAGAATAATAAGCCTTTTCCAATATCTTCTAAATAAATGAATTTGATTGAAGGTAAGAAAGTTCCAAGTATCAATAACCTGAATTCTTCTGAAGTTGGTTAGTGATTTCTACATGATTTTGTAACTTGTGAATTCTTATTATATTTGTCAGTGAATTAGAAATAAAAAAAACACAAAATCACTTATTTTGAATTGTGAATTAAAATGAATAAATTTTAATAAATTAAAATGAAATTATGAAATTGACAATAAGTATTGGCAAGAGAGAGCAGAAAGAGCAATCAGTACATGCTACTGGAGGTACAGCAAACTGGTACAGGCACTGTGAACTTCAGTATAGAGACTTCTCAGGGTAACATCAAATCACCATCTGATTTAACTACATCTGTACTATGTAATATACAGATGTAAACATCTTATCTGTAACAGATGTAAATCATCCTAAAAGAGACATGTTTCTACATACACGGTTTTTACTGCACTGTTCACAATAGTCAGAATTTAAATCAACCTAGTATCTATCAACAGAAGAAAGGATAATAAAAAAGGGAAAAATCTGCAAAGAGGTTTATTCAACTATAATGAAAATAAAAATCACATAAGTGTGTTAACTTTTTCTCTGTGACTCAATATATACATTTGATTCAGAAAAGACACCCTGCATATGTGAATAAATACTTTTTCTCCTGTGTTTGTGAATGGAATTCAGCCAACTTCTCCTCATTCAGTCTGATTAAGAGTTGTCTTGAAATCATTTATATCCTTGAAGTTTTTCTTACTTTATATCCCATCAATAAGTGTAAAAGTCATTGGACACTGTGCCATGGTGGTACATTAGTGGTTGATTCAGGACATTTCTAAAGTCAAGATAATCTTATGAAACTTAGTGAGAACAAATTGAAATAGAAAGATTATACTGGTCTTATGAGATGCTTTTGAATGCCTGAATGAAAATTCAGCCTTGACAACACTGACTATAACCTGTATGAGCCTGAGGAAATAACCCAGACATAGCATGCTCAGATCATAGATTTTGAGTCACTGAATTTGTGATAACTTCTTGTATACCATGAAGAAAGTCCTAAAGTACAGTTTCAGTATCCTGAGTTTGACCAGAAACCTGAAAAACATAAAGATGTGCATCACAAAGTGGTGCTAAGGATCATTTTACTGAGCTTTCTCATTCCACGTGAGAATGATATGAAGGTCCAAAGGATGTTCATGAAAAAGTACAGAGTTTTTATAAAGTAAAGCTTCCATGATCATGACTTGCACTATTGAGTCTCTGGATTTTATGCACCTGCAATGGAACAACACCTAGAATATGAAAAGGAGCTGGGTGTGGTATCATGTAATTTACCTGGGAGGGTGAAGAGCCTGGTGGGTTGCATGTTCAGGGTCACTGTGTGCTAGATAGCAATTTCAAGGTCAGCTCAAAATATATGGTGGCACTTTATCCTCTTCCACCTAAGAAGGGAGCAAAAGGTGAAGGAAAGCAAAAAGAGAATGTGGCCAGATTTTGGAAGATGCTATAGCAAAAAGATGTAGTGTTGGGCAAGTAAAAAAACAGCCACAGGGTTTAAGTTCATGGATGAGCTTCTGTGATGGACACAGATGCAGATTACAAAATAGGCAGTAATTAGCTGTAGGAGGCTTGTGTGTGTGGCCTCCTGAAATGGAATTTTAAAATTTCAAGCCAATACAAGTGGAAATGTAGCATTAGATTTAGGATGTCAACTTGTATCCTCAAGACAACTAACAATCTTTAATAATCAAGGCTCTTAATTTGAGTGTCTAATAAAAGTTTCCTCTATATATTAAATGATTTCCTGTCTTGTCAATATATTAAACATAAAAATTACATTTTGAAAATAGTATCATAGAGATGTTAATTAAGGAAGAAAATTGAAAACTTATAAGGCATACATGGTGAGATAATCACATATATTATTTTACAAATCTCTTTCACTTGTTTACCCTTTTCAAAAAAAAACAAGAGTTTTAAGATAACATCTTTGAGATGTGTATCAAAAAGACATAGCTCAGGTATTGAATTTCAGTGAGCAGGAACCCCAGGAAGATTTATTTAGCCCTAGAGCACTGTGGAATGAAGCTCATTGCTCTGTTGACAGAAATAGTTTGCAGCATCTTCAGCTTCTACAGGATGGAGCGTGAGGGTGATGTCTGTTTCACACCCACTGCCACTGAACCTGGCAGGGAACACAGATGCTAGGTCAGATGCAGAAGAGATGAGGAATTTGGGAAGCTGTCCTGGTTTCTCTGTTGGTTCCAATGCATATAACTAATGTCATATTCAGTGACACTCTTACTGGCCCTACAGGTGATAATGGCCCTCTGCTCTAGAGAAACAGGTACTGAAGTGTGATACTGGGGCAAAACAATGTACCCAGGGAAACCTAAAATAATAAACACCTTGTTATCATATTTACTAAAAGCACCCAAGTGTAAAGCCATCATGTATGTGGTTCTTATTTTTATTGATTTTATTGAGGTATACATTTTTCTCTGTTCCCTTTTCTTCCCCTCCCATTCCCTTCAACCATCTCCATTAGTCTCCATGATCTCAATTTACTCAGGAGATCTTGCCTTTTTCTACTTCCCATGTAGATTAGATACATCAATGTCTCTCTTAAGGTCCCCATTGCTGTCTAGGATTTCTGGGATTGTTATTTGTCAGCTGTTTATCTTTGGTTTATGTTTAAAAATCACTTTTGATCCATCACCAGATGAAGGTTCTAAGGTGATATGCAAGATATTCATCAGTATGGCTATAGGATAGGGTCATTTCAGGTTCCCTCTCCTCAGTTGCTCAAGATACTAGCTGGGGACATCTCCCTGGACACCTGCAAGCCCCTCTAGAGTCGAGTCTCTTGTCAAACCTCAAATGGCTTCCTTAATTAGGATATATATTTCTCTTCTCCCGTATCCACCCTTCCTTTATCCCAACCATCCCATCATCTAGCGATGGATCGAGATAGAGACAGAGACCCAAATTGGAGCACCGGACTGAGCTCTTAAGATCCAAATGAGGAGCAGAAGGAGGGAGAACATGAGCAAGGAATTCAGGACCATGAGGGGTGACACCCACCCACTGAGACAGTGGGGCTGCTCTATTGGGAGCTCATCAAGGCCGGCTAGACTGGGACTGAATAAGCATGGGATGAAACCGGACTTTCTGAACATGGCTGACAATGAAGGTTGATGAGAAGCCAAGGACAATGGCACTAGGTTTCCATCCTAATACATGAACTGGCTTTGTAGGAGCCTAGCCTGCTTGGATGCTCACCTTCCTGGTCCTGGATAGAAGTGGGAGGACCTTGGACTTCCCGCAGGGCAGGGAATCTGGACTTCTCTTCATTCTGGAGAGGGAAGGGGAATGGAGTAGGGGGGGGAATGGGAGAGGGGGAGGGTAGTGGGGGGAGGGGCAAGGTGTAGGAGGAGGGGGAGGGAAATGGGAAACAGGGAGGAGGCAGAAATTTTTTTTCAACAACTAAAAAAAATAAACAAAAAATCACTTTTGAGTGAGTACATGTTATTTATGTCTTTCTGGGTCTGGGTTACCTCACTCAATATGATGTTATCATGTATGTGGAATCTATAACAGCAGTCATGAGCTACACTCTGAGAAGTCATAACGGAAAATGGAAACTTAACACTATTTAGATGCCCTAATTTCAATCGACAAAACATCAAAGCATGAAAAGCAATGATAGCCATAATGGCTGCTCCCAGCACTTCAGGCTCTCACCTGGAACCCAGAGTCTCAGTACCCAAAGCAGGAGAGCACCTAAACACATGTGAGTTTGACTAGAGGCTGTTTCTTGGTCAATGACAAGCTGCCTTTAAAGTCACTCAGTAATCTGCTCCTAGCTAAAGTCTCAATGTGCAAATCAGCTCAGAAAAAGCTTGACTTGGTGCTCAAAGGACACCTGCTCTTGTGTCACCCTATGGCAGTTAGGAGTAGCAAAGAATTCTCTAGAGTGTTGTCAGTACTGTATCCCAGATGACATTTTGCCTGGCCTTTTGAGATTGTCATTTTCAGTTATTCTGAGGTACAGGTGAGGAGTCAAATGCAATTACTCTGGCTGCTCTAATGGATGTAGGTTGCAGAAGCATGGTGATCCCTCAGAATTAAACTATTGAGATAACTTTATATTTATTCTTTTTGTTTCTCTGAGACAAGGTGTTTTTATAGCTGTGCAGCCTGTTCTGGAACTAGGTCTTTTAGACCAGGCTGGCTTCAATCTCACAGAAATCCACCTACTTTTGCCTCCTGAGTGCTGGAATTAAAGGCTGTGCCACCACTGCCCAGATCACTTATTCTTTGTGTATTTGAAGTTTTTCTGCATGTATCACATTTGTGGTTCTTGCATTTGAATTCTAAAAGAGGTCATTGTACCCCTTGAACGTATTTTGGCAGATGGTTATGAATATGGATGCTAACATATGGGTGCTAGGAACTGAACCTATTTTTCCTAAGAGTCCAAGAAGGACTCTTCTCTATGGATCCATCCCTTTATCCTAAACTAATTTTTAACACTACTAACTTATAACACAAGATATTTTGCATTTGAGGAGAAACTTCTCAAAAAGAGAATATAATTGGATTCAATAAGATTGAGAAAAATGAACATGTTCTGTGTTCAGATTAGAAGAGGAAATTGGCTTCACTGGGAAGTTTTAAATAAATGTCTTCAGGAACCAAACAAGCAATGAGCTGTGAGACTAAAATGAAGAATGGGATGGAAATATTAATTTGTAATGAATAAGTATCACTGAGAGTGAAACAGGTCTCTCCATCTTCTCATTCCAATGTCAATACTGAGTCCACATAAAGCCTTCACAAATGGAGAAAGCTTTTACCCTGTAATCAGAAGCATAGCCTTAGAATCACAGTTCCTGACAATCAGTTAACAGCTTAGGAGCCCATGTTGTTCTGTTGACAAAATGGTAGACATTCTGTGGACAGAATGATGGACCTTCTGTCAATGTCCCTACTATAAAACCCATGGAAGATAATGATGCTGGACTTTGTGAGCCTTTGGACACTCAGCATACTATCAATTCCATATACAACTACAGCTTTTAATAAAAACCTCAGATTAGCTAGGAATTGGCACTCTTTCATAATCAGCATTTCCCTTCTCTATGGCACCTGAACTGAAGGTACTGACAATGTGAGAGCAAGTTGGACATTTCTGTTTCCAGGTATTTGACAGATAGAAATGTCTCAGACCCTCACATCCTCACATAATATCATTATAGCTCAAGGGACTGATTGAAGCTCAGTGCTCCCTAATCAAGGACTGCAATTCATTGCAACTTGATTGTCCTCATAAGGTTGTTAAGTAAAGCATTGGTCTTCAGGCTGTTATTTTGTTTGGTGAAGAAACATGGATGGACATAGGGACACTGAGAAAGTTTGATCTCTCTAATCATGTGCTCATGTAGACAACAGTGTGTCTGTGATATCCTCCTCTTTCCTTTCCACAAGATGCTCAGCTTTGATCCACACACTCCTGTCCTAATAAATTACCTCACAACAATCTCACATATTTCTCCCATGGAGCACAACTTCCAAAACTAAGCCAACATTAAACTCACTATCTCCTTTCCTTCTTGATTTCACAAACAGGGTTTTATCCTTTCAATGAAATTCAAATCAAGATGCTTAAGTTATTGTATAAATTAGCACTGCCATACTCACTTCATTGGATGGTCATGAGATTATTTTCATCACTGTTTTTCCATCTCTCTGACCAAAGTTTCTGGGATATTGATATATATTGCATTTTTGTATCAATCACAGTCTTACCAAAGTCTGCATGGTTATGTCTACTATGGAATGTCAAAGATTTTCCCACCCTCTGTTTTTTTCGACTTCATTATTCCATGTCTCAATGATTTCATTGTAGGGATCTTTAACTTTCTTGTTTAAACTGGTTTCTAGATATTGTGTTTTGAAACTGTTCATGGAATTTACCCTAACTTTTTTCTTAGGAAGTTTATTTCTATCAGACAGAAAACCTACTGATTCTTGAATGCTGACTTTATATCATGATCTTTGTTTATATCCTGCTCTTTGCTGCTAGTATTTTCAGATCTAAGAGTTTTCTGATTGAGTTTTGATGGAATTTTAAGTATAAAAACTTGATGTGGAAATTTCACTACATCATTTGCTAGTTCTATCCCTTTTATTTCTCCCTCCTTCTTCTTTTCTATGACTGAGGTTTGAGCATTACATTGAATAAAATGGAGAGAGGGGGAATGCACCCTGTTCTCATCTCAGACTTGTGAAGCAGTTGTTCTGTGTTTCACCACCTACTGTAACTATAATGAAATTGCTATCATTCATAATCTTTGTTTTTGTTTTATCTCGTCATACTGCATGATTACAAATTTCTTACAGAAAAACATCTATGTTTCATTGTTGTTATTATTATTATATAATCTCATTGTTAAATGGCTTGTCAATCAACTCAACACTGTCTAGCAGACACACAATAAAAACAACTTGGCTCAGAATTGTCCAGATTTGTCATTCTCTCATCTTCTACCACATCTGTTGCTATAAGGTCCTTGGTCTCTGGATCATAAATGTAGCTTCAGGGATGGAGACCTAGATCTAGGCTTCTTGTGTTGGCACCCACACATATCCCTTAGCAGCTCTCAAAATGTTTCAGATACATTAAATTGAAAGAGCCTCTTTTGTGAACTCTCCCATTGCAAACTGGAGGTAGCAGGCTTTTCTGAAATTAGATACACAGGACAGTTGTATGTGGGTCTCCTGCTTATTAAACCAGTGATATTCAAATTCTTCACAACATTCTCTGCATCCTCTTCAAGGAGAAGTTTGACACATATGTTCCAACAAGGTAGGCTGCCAGGTAGTTGCAGACATTCATGTGAACAACTACTTTGTATCCACATAAGCTATGGCCTCATCAAATAATCCATCACAGTGCTCCTGTGTTTACATTTCATTCACAGAACATTGTGAATCATAATTTTTCTGTGCACTGTTTGTGGATTTGTTTGTTGTTTTCAGTCAATATGGTCTGGATATGTGTCAGTTTATTGTGCAAATGGAAACATCTGTCTCCATGGTGACAAGCTCCAATTTTGAAAGAAAATGAACAGTTGACTTTGTCTCTCATGGTGTTAACAATAGAAACCAAGTATTCTGTCTTTTTCCAGCAGAAGCTGCAGACAAGGTTGCACATGCCAGTACTTGTGCCCTCTATTCTTAGTTATATTTAAGAAAAAGCCTTCTATTCCTGGTCCATTCAGGGATTTTATAATGAATTTAAATGATTGTTCTGCATTTACTAAGATAATGGCAGGATTTCTGTTTCAAAAGAACTTAGCGTTAGACTGAAATTAATATTTTTGTTTTTGTGGCAACCTTTCATATCTGATATGAAAATAGCTTGGTTAAAGTGCACAAGACTCTTCTTTTTTTTTTTTTTTAGATTTCCATTACAAGAATTAGAACATCCTTGTGTTAATCAGTTAAATTGGTCTCTCTTTTTTTTTCTCTTTTAATCTTTATTTTGTCATCTTGGTAATGCTTCTTCCACACAATGAGTCTGGTGGTATTCCTTACTTTTCAGTGGCACGGAAGAGTACCATGAAGTTAATGTCAACTCTTCATTAAAGGTCTGTCTAAATTCTGAAAAGCATCTATAGGTTTTGTATGTCACTCTTTTTTTTTTAATAAAATACAATTTGTAATACAATTTTAAAATTTTACACAAGAAAAAAATGAAAATAATGTTTTTTTTACTCCACTACCAAAAAGAGACTACATTACAAAATATTGGCACTAAAATTATAATTAATTTTTTTAAAGGTGCTATATGTCAGGGCTTTTGCCCATGTGTTCACAAAGACTTGTTCACCTGTTCTTTATGAATAATCCTACTTTGTTAGGATTACATTTGAAATATATTTACTCTCAAGTGCAATGAGAAGATAGTACTATTCAAAATGTGCTATTAATTTAAAATATATTCTAAAGACTTACACTTTTTTTGCATTTTAAGATATCTAAAAATTAAAATTTACTATGTAGCTCTTACCATGCTGCCTGGTGCTAAGAGGAACCAGGTGTCCTCATGTCACCTGCATCTTTTACATTGATGAGCAGCAGCACCCAGTGCAGACACCAGTGTGCCTCCTTGGGCAGCTCCCTCTCCAGCAAGGGGGTGCAAGACAGACTGGGAGAGATGCTTGAAAACAAACAGGCTGCAGCTTTGATGAACCACTATCTCACTTTTTTGCTATTTATTTTTAAAATTGTGATTGTAAAATAAACTAGCTATTTAATGTTTATTTTTATTTTTTTTTGTTAGTCCTAATAGCCCTTTTTCAAAAAAAAAAAAGCTAAAACTTTTTATATTACTTACATCTTTGGACTTGCCTAAAATTATTAGTGCCACTTACTAGACCTGGCCTACATTAAGGGATACATTAATCTACACCATTACTTGTCGCTTTATATTAGGTCCAAAAAGCCCAAGAGAACATGTTGTTTCCCTGTACAGAATTACAACTGTCATCTAAGTTACTGAGGATGTCTAAAGCTGATCTAATAGTTCCTGAGATTGTTCACATTAGGATGCCCACATTCCTCTACCCATTCCATAAGAAAGAACTGATTTTCTCTTGTACAGTAATTGTTTTGCATACACCTAAAATACAAAATGCAAGTAAAGAAGAATTCTTGTCATTTCCTCTGTAGCCTAGGAGAAAGTGCTTTTGGATAAATCCTTGCGAAGGTTTACTAAGTGTCCTGCTGGCTCAGTGCATTTATTCTGACACATTTCTCTGGTGGTTCTCCCATATCCTTGTATATAAATCCTTATTTTTCAAAAGCTGTTCCAACAGTGGCACATTTTCATCTGACATCCAAGAAGATCACATGATTTCAAGTTCCAACTAAAACTTTTGCTGCAATTAATTCAACTACAAGTGCAACTGGCACATCTAAACCCCTTCAGCTCCCACACAACATCTAGTATATAGTCTGTTACTGTGTGGAATTTGTGTAGCTGCTGCTACTTTAGTTGTGCAAGTTTCTCAATTTTTCAACTTCCACGTTGTAATCAGTTTTTACTATTGGGTGTGTTTGCTGTATTAGTTTCTGGACTCCTTGTTATCTCTGCTTATGCTCTATTTCTATCTGCCTATTCATCCTCTCTAAGCCCATGCAATGTTTCATCTCTGGTGTATGGGCTTCATTGACTTCTTTCAAATACCCCAAAGAGACCAAAAACTATTCTGTAGGATTTCTTTTGGTCCTGATTTAACTTTGGTATATGGTATTTATCTAAAAAAGTGTCCATTTCTTTTACATTTTCCAGTTTTGTGGCATACAGGCTTTTGTAGTAAGATCTAATGATTCTCTGAATTTCCTCTATGTCTGTGGTTATGTCCCCCTTTTCATTTCTGATCTTATTAATTTGCAAATTCTCTCTCTGCCGTTTGATTAGTTTGGATAGAGGTTTATCAATTTTGTTGATTTTTTCCAGGAACCAGCTTTTTGTTTCATTGATTCTTTGGATTGTTTTCTGTGTTTCTATTTTGTTGATTTCCACCCCCAGTTTGACTATTTCCAGTCTTCTACTCCTCCTAGGTGAGTCTGCTTCTTTTTTTTTCTAGAGCTTTCAGGTGGGCTGTTAAGTCTCCAATGTATGCTTTCTCTGTTTTCTTTAAGTGGGCACTAAGGGCTATGAACTTTCCCCTTAGGACTGCTTTCAAAGTGTCCCATAAGTTTGAGTATGTTGTTTCTTTATTTTCATTGAATTCAAGGAAGACTTTAATTTCTTTCTTTATTTCTTCTTTGATCCAGGTGTGGGTCAATAGTTGACTGTTTAGTTTCCATGAGTTTGTAGGCTTTCTGGGGGTAGCATTGTTGTTGAATTCTAACTTTAGTCCATGGTGATCTGATAAGACACAGGTGGTTATGGATATTTTTTTGTAACTGTGGAAGTTTGCTTTGTTACCGAGGATGTGGTCAATTTTCAAGACGGTTCCATAAGCTGCAGAGAAGAAGGTATATTCTTTCCTATTTGGGTGGAATGTTCTATAGATGTCTGTTAAGTCCATTTGATTCAATACCTCCATTAAATCTCTTATTTCTCTGTAAGGTTTCTGTCTGATTGACCTGTCCATTGGTGAAAGAAAAGTGTTGAAATCTCCTACTATTAGTGTGTGGTTTGATGGCTGCCTTGAGTTTTAGTAATGTTTCTTTTACATACATGGGTGCCTTTATATTAGGGGCATAGATATTCAGGATTGAGACTTCATCCTGATGAATTGTTCCTGTTATGAGTATAAAATATCCCTCTCCATCTCTTCTGATTGATTTAAGTTTGAAGTCAACTTTGTTAGAAATTAGTATGGCCACACCTGCTTGTTTCTTAGGTCCATTTGCTTGATAAACCTTTTCCCATCTCTTTACTCTAAGTAGGTGCCTGTCTTGTGGCTGAGGTGTGTTTCTTGTAAACAGCAGAATGTTGGATCCTGTTTGCGTATCCAATCTCTTAGCCTGTGCCTTTTTATAGGTGAGTTGAGTCCATTGACATTAAGGGATATTAATGACCAGTGGTTGTTAACTCCGGTCACTTTTTTAGTCATAGAGTTTGTGTGTTTGCCTTCTTTTAGTTGCGCTGGTGAAGGGTGTCTAGATGTTTGAGTTATTGCGGTCATTGTTGTTCTACTTGGTTTGTGGTTTTCCTTCTATTACTTTCTGTAAAGCTGGATTTGTTTAAATTTGTTTTTATCCTGGAAAATTTTGTTTTCTCCATTTATATTGAACAAAAGCTTGGCTGGGTATAGTAGTCTGGGCTTGCATCCATGTTCTCTTAGCTTCTGCAGTACATCTATCCAGGACCTTCTGGCTTTTTTGGTTTCCATAGAGTAGTCAGGTGTAAGTCTGATAGGTTTACCTTTATAAGTAACTTGACCTTTTTCCTTTGCAGCTCTTAATATTCTTTCTTTATTCTGTATGTTTTGTGTTCTGATTATTATATGGCGAGGAGATTTTTTTTTTTTGGTCCAGTCTATTCGGTGTTCTGTATGCTTCTTGAACCTTCAAAGGAATATCTTTCTTTAGGCTGGGAAAGTTTTCTTCTATAATTTTATTAAATATATTTTCTGAACCATTGAGCTGTACTTCTTCTCCTTCTTCTATCCCAATTATTCTTAGGTTTGGTCTTTTTATTGTGTCCCATATTTCCTGAATGTTTTGTGATGAGAATTTGTTGGTTTTGCTGTTTTCTTTGATCAGTGTGTTAATTTTCTCTATGGTATCTTCAGTGTCTGACATTCTTTCTTCTATCTCTTGTAATCTGTTGGTAGTACTTGTCTCTGTAGTTCCTGTTCGTTTACCCAGATTTTCCATCTCCAACCTTCCCTCGGTTTGTGTTTTCTTCATTACTTCCATTTCATTCTTCAGGTCTTGAACCACTTCCCTTACCTGTTTGATTGCTTTTTCTTGTTTCTCTTGGTTTTCTTGGGTATCTTTGAGCGATTTATTCAATTCCTCTACCTTTTTGTTTGTAATCTCTAATTGTTTATGGCAGATTTTCACCTCCTGTTTAAGGTCTTCTATTATTTTCAAATAATTCACTTTTGAGTCGATTTCTTCTACTTCTTCTGGAGTAGGGTGTACAATTCTTCTTATTTCGGGATCCCTGGGTTCTGGTGATGTCATGTTGCCTTTCAGGTTGTTGGAGGAATTCTTGCATTGGCGCCTTCCCATCTCCTCCTTCAATTGAAGCCAAGAGAGGCCTGATGTCTTGGTCCAGTCTTTGCTGAGACTGAGTCTCTGGGTATATCTCTTCAGTGTAGAAGCAGGGACCGTCCTGCTGAGCTTGAACTCCTCAGTACCCAAACATGGACGACCATCCAGATGGAACTCCTCAGCACCACTCTGGGTGGGTTGTGGATGCAAGCCCAATGTCTCTCCTGGTGCACGGATTGGATCTCCTTGCCCAGCGATGTCTCTCCTGGCACCTGAATCTGATCTCCCCACTGCTTGGGTGTCTCCCGAACAAAGGGCCAACCTTGCTTGCTGCAGGCAGGCCACCTAGACAAAGGAGCTACTACCTACCCGGATGCCCTCCCAGTTCGGACCCTGTCCCAGCGCCCAAACAGGCTGAGCTGGGAGATGTTGTGTGGTTCAAAGAGGGAAGGGAGTCCGACGGAGTGGGGGAGGGCCGTGGATCCACGCTGGGTGGGATAGGAAGAGAGAGGAGGTATCGAGCAGTATAGCCCCTGCAGGCTGACCAGGAAGTGTAGGGGGGGGGGGTGAGGAACGTCTGAGTTCCCTGTCCGGGGCTGCTGCCGTGGTCAGAAACTCACTCACCCCAGCGATGTCTCTCCTGACACCTGGATCTGATCTCCCTGCTGCTTGGGTGTCTCGCGAACAAAGGGCCTTGAGTTCTTTTAAAAAAATGAAATCAGTCATTTGTCAGATGTGGGGTTGGTCAAGATCTTCTACCATTCAGTAGGCTGCCTTTTTGTCTTGTTGACTGTTTCTTTTGATTTACCAAAGTTTCTCAGTTTTAGGAGATCCCATTTAATTGTTATTGCTCTCAGTGTCTGTGCTACTGGTATTATATTTAGGAAGTGGTCTCCTGTGCCCATGCATTGAAGACTATTTCCCAATTTTTCTTCTAGCATGGTCTGATTTATATTGAGGTCTTTATTCCATTTGGAATTGAGTTTTGAGTATGGTAATTGATATGTATCTATTTTTGTTCTTCTACATGTTGACATTCAGTTATGTCAGGACCATTTGTTAAAGATGCTTTCTTTTATCCATTGTATAATTTTAGCTTCTTTGTCAAAAATCAGGTGTTCATAGGTATGTGGGTTAATATTCAGGTTTTCAATTTAATTTCATTGGTCAACATCTCTGTTTTTATGCCAATACCAAGCTTTTTTCATTACTGTAACTCTATAATAGAGCTTGATGTCAGAGATGGTGATATCTCCGGAAGTTACTTTATTGTACAGGATTGTTGTGGCTATCCTGGGTTTTTTATTTTTCCATATAAAATTGATTATTTTCAACTCTCAAGGTCTGTGAAGAATTGTGTTGGGATTTTGATTATAGATGCATTGAATCTATAGATTGCTTTTGGTATGATTGCCATTTTTACTGTGTGGATCCTATCTATCAAAGATAATGGGAAATCTTTCCATTTTCTGGTGTCTTCCTCAATTTCTTTCTTCAAAGACTTAAAGTTCTTGTCAAATAGATCTTTAACTTCTTTGGTTACTGTTACCCCAAGATATTTAATGTTATTTTTTGACTATTGTGAAAGGTAATGTTTCTCTGATTTCTTTCTCAGCTTCTTTATCATTTTTATATAGGATGGCTACTGATTTTTTTTGTCTTAAAATAGTTTTTATAGACATATGAAGAACAAAAAGGAGAAATTATTACACATACTGATTTTTTTTTAGTTGATATTGTGTCCTGCCACATCACAGAAGTTGTTTATCAGCTGTAGGAGTGATGTGGGATTCCCCCTCTCTATGCTGTTAATGCCATTGTTGAATAAATAACTGCCTTGGCCTGTTGATAGGGTAAGAAACAACTACATGGCAATACAGAGATTAGAAGAAATTGGTTATATTAAGAAGTAAGAGTTAGCCAATAAAAAGCTAGAGCTAATGAGCTAAGCAGTGATTTAATTATACAATTTTTTGTGGTTATTTCAGAATTCCTTGTGGCTAGGAAATGAACAAGCAGCCTCCTACAATGTAGGAGTTCTCTGGTACAGTTTTTGGGGCCACATACGTATACTCACATATCATCTGCAAATAGCAAAAGTTTGACTTCTTTCTTTCCAATTTGAATCCCCTTGAACTCCTTTTGTTGTCTTATTGCTAATGCCAAAAATTCAAAACCTATGTTGATGAGATATGGAAAGAGTGGACAGCCTTGTCTTGTTCCTGGTTTTAGGGGAATAGCTTTGAGTTTTTCTCCACTTAATTTAATGTTGGTGTTTATGATGAAGGAATCTTGGATTTTGTAGAATGCTTTTTCAGCATCTAATGAAATGATCATATTTTTAAGTTTATTTATATGATGAATTAAATTGATAGATTTTTGTATGTTGAACCAGTCCTGCATCTCTGGGACAAAGCTGACTTAATTGAGGTGGATAATTTTTTTGTTGGATGATTTTGTTCTTGGATTCAGTTTGCCAGTATTTTATTGAGTACTTTTGCATCTATGTTCATGAATGAGATTACACGCAAGCCTTTTCTTTGGTTGAGTCTTTGTGTGTGGTTTTGGTATCAGGGTAACTATAGCCTCAAAAGGTTTTTGGCAATGTTCCTTCTGTTTCTATGATGTGGAACACTTTAAGTAGTATAGGTATTAGCTCTTCTTGGAAGCTCTGGTAGAATTCTGCACTAAAACCATTCATCCCTGTGTGTGTGTGTGTGTGTTTTTTTGATTGGGAGGTTTTTTTATGACAGCTTCTGTTTCTTTAGAGTTTACATGTCTTTAAATTGCTCAGCTGTTTTTGATTTAATTTTGGTATATGGTATTTATCTAAAAAATTTTCCATTTCTTTTATGGTTTCCAATTTTGTGGAGTTCAGGTTTTTTGTAGTATGACATAATGATTCCCTGAATTTTCTCAGTGGCTGTAGTTATGTCTTTCTTTTCATTTTTGATTTTGTTAATTTTAATGTTTTTTCTCTGCCTTTTAATTAGTATGAATAAGGGTTTGTCTATCTTGTTGATTTTCTCCAAGAACCAGTTCTTTGTATTGTTTTCTTTGTTTCTATTTTGTTGATTTAACTATAAATTTTATTATTTATTGTCTTCTACTCCTCCTGGGTGTGTCTGTTTCTTTTTGTTCTAGAGCTTTCAGGTATGATGTTAAGTCACTGATGTGAGCTTTCTCCATTTTTTATGTAGTCACTTAGTGCTATGAAATTTTCTCTTAGGACTACTTTCATAGTGTCCCATAGGTTTGGATATGTTGTGCCTTCATTTTCATTGAATTCTAGGAAGACTTTAATTTCTTTATTTCTTCATTGACCGAGGTGTTGTTCAGTAGTTCACTGTTCAATTTCCATGATTTTGTAGGCTTACTGAGAGTAGTATTGTTGTTAAATTCTAACTTTAAACCATGGTTATCTTATAAGACAAAGGGGTTACTCCATTTTTTTTTGTATCTGTAGAGTTTTGTTTTGTTACAGAGTACATGATCAGTTATAGAGAAGGATCCATGAGGTGCTGAGAAAAAAAGGTATATTCTTTTATTTTTGGCTAGAATGTTCTTTAAATGGCTGTTAAGTCCATTTCATTCACGACATTTGTTAGTTCTCTATTTATCTGTTAAGTTTCTATCTAGTTGACCTTTGCATTGGAGAGAGTGGAGTGTTAAAGTCTCCTACTATTAGTGTGTGGGTTTTGATTGTGATTCAATTTTAATATTTTTTTTTACATATGTGGGTACTGTTTTATTAGGGGCATAGATAATTTAGAATTGAGACTACATTTTGATGGGTTGTTTTTATTATGTGTATAACATGTCCTTCTCCATTTCTTCTGATTGATTTTAGTTTGAAATCCATTTTGTGAGATATTAGGGTAGCTACACCGGCTTTATTCTTATTTAATTGGAAAACCTTTTCCCAAATCTTTACTCTGAGGTAGTGCCTGTTTTTGAGGTTGAGGTGTCTTTCTTGTATATAGCAGGAGGCTGGAACCTGCTTTTGTTTCAATTCTATTAAAGGATGTATTTTTATAGGTGAATTTAGTCTATTGATATAATGTGATATTAAGGACCAATGGTTGTTAATTCCTGTTATTTTCGCTAGTAGTGTTTTTCTGTTTCCCTTCTTTAGATTTTGCTCATGGGGATTTTCTGTTGCTTATGTTTTGTGGGTTCAGTTAGCTTCCTTGAGTTGTCATTTTTCCAGTGCTTTCTGTAGGGTTTTGTTTGTTGATATATATTGTTTAAATCTGTTTTTTTTTTTCACAGAATATCTTGTTTCCTCCATTGATGGTGACCAAAAGTTTTGCTGGTTATAATAGTCTGGACTCACATCCATGATCTTTTAGTGTGTGAAGCGTATTATCCCTAGACCTTCTGATTTTCATGGTTTCCATTGAGAAATCAGGTGTAATTCTGATAGGTCTACCTTTATAGGTTACTTAAACTATTTTTTGCAGCTCTTAATATTATTTCTTTATTCTGTATGTTTTGTCTTTTGATTATTATATGTCAAGGGGACTTTTTTTGCTTCAATCCTAGCAGTAGCTGTCTAAGTGTTTGGGAATTTTTCTTGGTCTGATATGTACTTTCAATATCTATATCTCATGAAGCCTCTGAAGTATCCCTAAACCTGCTATCTTGGACTTCTCTCTCAGTTTGCTTTCTTGGTCTTCTCTTGGTACCTTTATTATTGGAGCAAGCTCTTAGTCTCTTCAGTATTGGAGCTAGCTGTGTTTCAGAGTTCCACAAAGGCTGCAGGAGGATAGGAGAGTTTAGGGGTGCAGTGGAGCTAGTAGTTTGGAGGGTCAGGTGGATGGACTTTGGTAATATGGAAGTCTACCTGCAGGAAAACATCCTGCTGGCTGTCTTGAAAAGCCAAGGAATTTGGAGTTGGAGGAGAGGCCTTGGTTTTATCCCACTGTGGAGGTCCTACAGAGTGGGGCGTCTGCCATATGGCTGTTCACTTACATCTTAGTTCCACTCAGTATTGGGCCAAAATGTGTTTCAGAGTTCCACTGAGGTTTCAGGAAGATATGAGTTTGGGGATGTGGTGGGGCTTGACTAGAATTTCTTAATTTTTTAAGACTGAGACTTACATTATGGCTTAAAATGATGACTGTTTTTAAGAAGGATGATAGGATTATTTGAATGATATGTGTGTATGTGTGTGTGTGTGTGTGTGTATGTATTACATGTATATATGATACATGGGGCATATTTTATATGTCATGGTGGTCATTCATTTCTTGTGTAGTTTAACTCAAAAATTTCTCTGGTTGTTTTCAATTTGAATGTAAAAAAAGCAAGCAAAGTACTAAAATTACCATCTGCTATTGTATCAGGAAAATTCTTACCTTCTATGTCCATTTTATATGTCAGTTGCCTATTTCCTTGCTGTCCATTAACCACAAGTCCTTGAGGACAAAAGTGCAGAAGCAGCAACAGAGAGTTTGGATGGCCTGTGAATATGATGGAAATATCCTTCTTCTGGAAAAAAACTTTGTGAGAAAGCCCAACTTCATTCCAGAGTGAGAGGAGATGAAATGGATGTTGACAGTGGTGGGGGCATCACATAATTTGTATCAAACTACTACACCCAGCCAAGCTTTCGTTCACTATGAATGGAGAAAACAAAATTTTCCAGGATAAAAACAAATTTAAACAATACGTAGCCACAAATCCAGCCTTACAGAAGGTAATAGAAGAAAAATCACAAATCAAGGAGTCCAACAATGACCACAATAACTCAAATATCTAGAAACCCTTCACCAGTGCAACTCAAAGAAGGCAAACACACAAACTCTATGACTAAAAAACTGACTGGAGTTAACAACCACTGGTCATTATTATCCCTTAATGTCAATGGACTCAACTCACCTATAAAACGGCACAGGCTAAGAGATTGGATACGCAAACAGGATCCAACATTCTGCTGTTTACAAGAAACACACCTCAACCACAAAGACAGGCACCTACTTAGAGTAAAGGGATGGGAAAAGGTTTATCAAGCAAATGGACCTAAGAAACAAGCAGGTGTGGCCATACTAATTTCTAACAAAGTTGACTTCAAACTTAAATCAATCAGAAGAGATGGAGAGGGACATTTTATACTCATAACAGGAACAATTCATCAGGATGAAGTCTCAATCCTGAATATCTATGCCCCTAATATAAAAGCACCCACATACGTAAAAGAAACATTACTAAAACTCAAGGCTGCCATCAAACCGCACACGCTAATAGTAGGAGATTTCAACACTCCTCTTTCACCAATGGACAGGTCAATCAGACAGAAACCTAACAGAGAAATTAGAGAATTAATGGAGGTAATGAATCAATTGGACTTAATTGACATCTATAGAATATTCCACCCAAATAGGAAAGAATATACCTTCTTCTCTGCAGCTCATGGAACCTTCTCGAAAATTGACCACATCCTCGGTAACAAAGCAAACTTCAACAGTTACAAAAAAATATCCATAACCACCTGTGTCTTATCAGATCACCATGGACTAAAGTTAGAATTCAACAACAATGCTACCCCCAGAAAGCCTATAAACTCATGGAAACTGAACAGTCAACTATTGACCCACACCTGGATCAAAGAAGAAATAAAGAAAGAAATTAAAGTCTTCATTGAATTCAATGAAAATAAAGAAACAACATACTCAAACTTATGGGACACTTTGAAAGCAGTCCTAAGGGGAAAGTTCATAGACCTTAGTGCCCACTTAAAGAAAACAGAGAAAGCATACATTGGAGACTTAACAGCCCACCTGAAAGCTCTAGAAAAAAAAAAGAAGCAGACTCACCAAGGAGGAGTAGAAGACTGGAAATAGTCAAATTGAGGGCAGAAATCAACAAAATAGAAACACAGAAAACAATCCAAAGAATCAATGAAACAAAAAGCTGGTTCCTGGAAAAAATCAACAAAATTGATAAACCCCTATCCAAACTAATCAAACGGCAGAGAGAGAATTTGCAAATTAATAAGATCAGAAATGAAAAGGGGGACATAACCACAGACATAGAGGAAATTCAGAGAATCATTAGATCTTACTACAAAAGCCTGTATGCCACAAAACTGGATAATGTAAAAGAAATGGACACTTTTTTAGATAAATACCAAATAACAAAGTTAAATCAGGACCAGGTGAACAATCTAAATAGACCTGTCAGTTGCGAAGAATTAGAAGCTGTTATCAAAAACCTCCCTACCAAAAAAAGCCGAGGACCAGACGGTTTCAATGCAGAATTCTACCAGAATTTCCAAGAAGACCTAATACCTATACTCCTTAAGATATTTCACAATATAGAAACAGAAGAGTCATTGCCAAATTCCTTTTATGAAGCTACAGTCACTCTGATACCAAAACCACACAAAGACTCAACCAAGAAAGAGAATTACAGGCCAATCTCACTCATGAACATCGACGCAAAAATCCTCAACAAAATACTGGCAAACCGTATCCAAGAACACATTAGAAAAATTATCCATTTTGATCAAGTAGGCTTCATCCCAGAGATGCAAGGCTGGTTCAACATACGAAAATCTATCAATGTAATCCATCATATAAATAAACTGAAAGAAAAAAACCATATGGTCATTTCATTAGATGCTGAAAAAGCTTTTGACAAAATTCAACATCCCTTTATGATAAAAGTCCTGGAGAGATTAGGGATACAAGGGTCATACCTAAATATAATAAAAGCTATTTACAGCAAACCGACAGCTAACATCAAACTAAACGGAGAGAAACTCAAAGCCATCCCACTTAAATCAGGAACACGACAAGGCTGTCCACTCTCTCCATACCTCTTCAACATAGTGCTTGAATTTTTAGCAATAGCAATAAGACAACACAAGGGGATCAAGGGGATTCGAATTGGAAAGGAAGAAGTTAAACTTTCGTTATTTGCAGATGATATGATAGTGTACATAAGCGACCCCCAAAACTCCACCAAAGAACTCCTACAGCTGATAAACACCTTTAGTAATGTGGCTGGATACAAGATCAACTCCAAAAAATCAGTCGCCCTCCTATACACAAAGGATATGGAAGCAGAGAGGGAAATCAGAGAAGCATCACCTTTCACAATAGCCACAAACAGCATAAAATATCTCGGGGTAACGCTAACCAAAGAAGTGAAGGATCTATTTGACAAGAACTTTAAGGCATTGAAGAAAGAAATTGAAGAGGATACCAGAAAATGGAAGGATCTCCCTTGCTCGTGGATTCGGAGGATCAACATAGTAAAAATGGCAATCCTACCAAAGGTAATTTATAGATTCAATGCAATCCCCATCAAGATCCCATCAAAATTCTTCACTGATCTTGAAAGGACAATAATCAACTTTATATGGAATAACAAAAAACCCAGGATAGCCAAAACAATCTTATACAATAAAGGAACTTCTGGAGGCATTACCATCCCTGACTTTAAAGTCTATTACAGAGCTACAGTAATGAAAACAGGGTGGTATTGGCATAAAAATAGAGAAGTTGACCAATGGAATCAAAAAGAAGACCCGGATTTTAACCCACAAACCTATGAACACCTCATTTTCGATAAAGGTGCTAAAAGTATACAATGGAAGAAAGAAAGCATCTTCAACAAATGGTGCTGGCACAACTGGATGTCAACTTGTAGAAGAATGAAAATAGACCCATATCTATCACCATGCACAAAACTCAAGTCCAAATGGATCAAAGACCTCAATATCAATCTGAACACACTGAACCTGATAGAAGAGAAAGTGGGAAGTACCCTACAACAGATGGGTACAGGCAATCGCTTCCTAGGTATAACTCCAGCAGCACAGTCATTAAGGGCAACATTGAATAAATGGGACCTACTGAAACTGAGAAGCTTCTGTAAAGCAAAAGACACTGTCACTAAGACAAAAAGGGAACCCACTGACTGGGAGAAGATCTTCACCAACCCCGCAACAGACAAAGGTCTGATCTCCAAAATATATAAAGAACTCAAGAAACTAGACTTTAAAATGCTAATTAACCCAATTAAAAAATGGGCCACTGATCTGAAGAGAGAATTCTCAACAGAAGAAGTTCAAATGGCCAAAAGGCACTTAAGGTCATGCTCAGCCTCCTTAGCGATCAGGGAAATGCAAATCAAAACAACATTGAGATATCACCTTACACCTGTCAGAATGGCTAAAATCAAAAACACCAATGATAGCCTTTGCTGGAGAGGCTGTGGAGAAAGGGGTACCCTCATCCATTGCTGGTGGGAGTGCAGACTTGTGCAGCCACTTTGGAGAGCAGTGTGGCGGTTTCTCAGGAAAATTGGGATCAACATACCCATGGACCCAGCAATGCCACTCTTGGGAATATACCCACAAGATGCCCGATCATATGACAAGGACATTTGTTCAACTATGTTCATAGCAGCATTGTTTGTAATAGCCAGAACCTGGAAACAACCTAGATGCCCGTCAATGGAAGAATGGATGAAGAAAGTATGGAATATATATACATTAGAATACTACTCAGCGGTAAAAAACAATGACTTCTCGAATTTTGCATGCAAATGGATGGAAATAGAAAACACTATCCTGAGCGAGGTAACCCAGACCCAAAAGGATGAACATGGGATGTACTAACTCATAATTGGTTTCTAGAGATAAATAAAGGTCAGTGAGTCTATAATTTGATACCCTAAAGAAACTAGATAAGAAGGTGAAACCAAAGAAAAGCATATAGCTATCCTCCTGGTTATGGGAAGTAGACCAGATTCCCGGGCAAAAATTTGGCATCTTGGGGGTGTGGTGGGAGGGGGGGTAAGGGGAGAAGGGGAGAGAAATGTGAGAAGGGGAGGGTTGGGGGAACTTGGGGAAACGGGATGATTGGGATAAAGGAAGTTTGGTTAGGGGAGCAGAGAAGCACACATCTTAATTAAGGGAGCCATCTTAGGGTTGGCAAGAGACTTGGATCTAGAGGGGCTCCCAGGTGCCCAGGGCGATGTCCCCAGTTAGCTCCTGGGGCAGCTGTGGATAGGGAACCTGAAATGACTCTATCCCATAGCCATACTGATGAATATCTTGCATATCACCATAGAAACTTCACCTGGCGATGGATGGAGATAGAGACAGAGACCCACACTGGAGCACTGGACTGAGCTCCCAAAGTCCCAATGAGGAGCAGAAGGAGGGAGAATATGAGCAAAGAAGTCAGGACCACAAGGGGTGCGCCCACCCGTGGAGACAGTGGGGCTGACTCTTTGGGAGCTCACCAAGGCCAGCTGGACTCTGACTGAAATAGCATGGGATAAAACCGGACTCTCTGAATTTGGCGGACAATGAGGGCTGCTGAGAAGCCGAGGACCATGGCACCGGGTTTTGATCCTACTTCATGCTCTGGCTTTGTGGAAGCCTACCCAGTTTGGATGTTCACCTTCCTAGACCAGGATTGAGGCGGGAGGACTTTGGACTTTCCACAGGGCAGGGAACCCTGACTGCTCTTCAGGCTGGAGAGGGAGGGGGAGGAGTGGGGGGAGGGGAGGAGGAGAGGGAGGAGTGGGAGGGAAATGGGAGGGGGGGGGAGGAGGCAGAAATTGCTTTTTTTTCCAATTTAAAAAAAAAAGGAAACAGGGTACAGAACTAAACAGAGAACTGTCAAGAGAAGAATTGAAAATTGGCCAAAAGACAGTTAAGGAAATCTTCAACATACTTAGCCATCAGGGAAATGCAAATCAAAACAACTCTGAGATACCATTTTACACCTGTCAAAATGGCTAAGATCAAAAACACCAATGATAGCTTATCCTGGAGAGGATTCAGAGTAAGGGGAACACTCCTCCATTTAATGTGTGAGAACAAATTGTATAGCCCCTTTGGAAGTCAGCATGGCTGTTTCTATGAAAATTGGGAACTGATATACCTTAAGACCCAGCAATATTACTCTTAGGCATATACCAAAGGAAGCACATTAATATCACAAGGACATTTTATCAACTGATTTCATAACAGCCTTACTTATAATAGCCAGTGCCTGGAAACAACCTAGGTGCTCCTCAACCAAAGTATGGATAAAGAAAATATGGTACATTTACACAATGGTGTACTTACTACTCAGTGGTTTAAAAAAAACTAATATTTTGAAATTTCTATGCAAATGGATAGAACTAGGAAAAAAACATCCTGAATGAGTAAACCCAAACCAAGAAAGACAAACATGGTTTGTACTCACTCTTAAGCGGACATTAGATATAATTCAAAGGATAACCAACCTATAGTCCATTACCACATAGAAGCTAGGTAACAAGGAGAACCCTAAGGGAAACATACATGTATCCACCTTGGAAGGCAAAATAGACAAGAGCTACTGAAAAATTTAGGATCATGGGGCAGAAGTGAAAGGAGGGCAGAGTGGGAAGAGAATAGGGAAAGTAGGAGGTGAACATGAGGAAACAGGTTGTTCAAGATTGGGGAAGGGCAGAGAGGAAGAACAAGGAAAGATATCTTGATTGTGGGAGCCATTATTGGGCTATCATGAAACCTGGTACCAGGAAAATTTCCAGTAATCCACAAGGGTAAACCCTGTAAAGATCCTAAGCAAGAGTGGAGATACTGCCTAAAACTGGTCAGTCTTTGCAGTCAGATTAATGACTATTGTCATCATAAAGCCTTCACCCAGTAACTGATGGAAACAGGTGCAGAGATCTATAGCTAAGTACTAGACCAAGATTCCAGAGACCAGTCAAAGTGAGAAAAACAATAATATCAGTAAAGGGGTCAAGACCACAATGTGCATACCCACAGAAACAACTGATCTGAGCTAGTGGGAGTTGACTGACTGTGGACTGATATGCTGACTGTGGACTGATTATACAGGGGAACCTGTATAATAGGCCCTCTGAATATTGGTGACCTTTGTGTGGTTTGGACATTCTGTGGGGCCAACAGCTGTGGGATGAGGATTTATCCCTATTGCTTGAAGTGGCTTTCTGGAACTCATGCTTTTTGGAGGGATACCTTGCCCAACCTAAATATAGGGGGAAGCCTTGGGACTCTCTTTAAAGTTATGAGTCAGTCTATATTGACTCGGCATGGGAAGTCTTACCTTCTCTGAGGAGTAGATGGGGGTGGGTGGTGGGATTGTGGGGGAGCAGGAGGAGGGAGAGAATAAGAAGTGGGATAAGTATGAAAAATGAGAAAAGATCATTTCAAAAAGATAAATTAAAATAAAAATTTGAGTACAAAAATTTGTTTCAATTAAAGATTTTAAGGGACAGAATGATGTATCAGATGGTAAAGACACTTGCAACCAAGCATGATGCCATACCTGACTTTGATCCCCAGACCCAGATAACACAAAAACTATCATGTGCAAGTGTTTTCTGATGTCCACAACTTTGCAATGCCAAATATGTACCTAGAAACATGCCCACACAGACAAACAAATGTACACACACAAGGACACAGAAAACATTACTCCTTTAACTAAAATGTAATAAAAAGTAAAAGAATTTATGGAAAGGGAAAGAAAAAAACAAAAGAAATGAACTCCAGTAAGGAAATAAGAAAACACCACATAATTCAGTAAAAGAGCAGAAAACATTTTTTCCTAGAGCTTCCAAAACTTTTACATTCATCATTACTTCTGCCCATAGAGTCTTATATTTGATACTGTAAGTACAGAACTATAAAAATAAATGCCTCATATTCAAGCAGCAGAGCTTGTGTTAATGTGTTACAGAAGGAATAGAAAGGTAATACTAAGTTATTTTTACATTTTCATTTAAAGGCTTTTTCATACCTAAGGACATAAGAGACATTGAGCCCATTATTTTTCCTGGGCTTGTCAATTTTTTTTTACCACTGTTTGAACACAACATTCTTAGGCAGCAGGGGGAAGTGTGCAGGTCCAGGGCTGTGTGGTGCAGCCAGCTGGTAAAAATGATGTCAGAGAGGTTTTTGTTGGAGGCTGAAGCACTGTGGGAGGAACATTATAATGCTGCATACAGTAGTAATGTCCCAGGTCTTCAGCCTGGACACTGCTGATGGTTAGAGTGAAATCTTTCTCAGATCCACTGCCTATGAAGCGATCAGGGACCCCAGTGTGCCGAGTGGATGCATCATAGATCAGTAGTTTAGGAGCCTGCCCTGGTTTCTGCTGGTACCAAGCCAAGCGGTAATAGCTACCATATAAAAGACTCTGACTGGACTTGCAGCTGATGGTGACCTTCTCTCCTGCTGACACAGCCAGGGAGGATGGAGACTGAGTCATCACGATATCTGCACAGGCACCTGCAATCAGCAATAGAAATGAGACACATAATATTAAAAAATATAGTAACAGTTAAAATTTGTCATTTAATATTTGTGTAATATCATATTGCCAGAGTATTATTGTGTAAGACATAATTTCTCAGAGCACACATTGTAAATTTCTTGTATACAAAGAATTGACTACAAAAAGATTATAATACTTTAGAATTTCTCACCAGACACCAAGAGCAGCAGAGATATGAGAACCTGGGTTTCTGACATCATGTTGCTCCCCCTGCCTGTCTGATGTAGCTCAGTTCTTACTGAAAAGGCTTGGATTATAAATTCTAGATTGTTGGCCTGTGCTTGTGTCATCCATGCAAAGCAGTTAACAAATACATAAGGAAATGTGTGAGTGTGTATATGAGTAGCTGGTGTTAACAACACTCAAACAGAAATCTATTAGAGACTCTAATAACTACTTTGGTTTAAAGTCCACAACATTTTTAAATCAGTTTGTTTTGCAAAAAAATGTTAGAAAAGCTATCTAAAATTAACAATACTATGGAAATGATTAAAAAAATGTTCAAAATAACAACAAAAGAAACTTAGAGTAAGAAAAAATTCAATAAAAGAAAGATATGGTGGAGGAAGTAAATGAAGAAAGGCAGAAAGAGAAAGAGAGAGAGAGAGAGAGAGAGAAACAGAGAGAGAGAGAGAATTTGTTCATTTTCTCCTACTTTTAAAACCATACATATATAGAGGGCAATGAACAGTTCCACTGATATTGTTTCTCCAGTTTCTAGACTAAACAAAGAGCAGCCCAGAATTCACTGTGTAAGTCTTAGATAACATTAAGATTGAGATAAGAGAATCTTAAATATCAAGAAATGGTACACTCTGAAGAAACAAACACATATCATCTGCACAATAATAAGGGAACTGAAACAAGATTATAAATTTTTGAAAATAGAAGAGGAAGAAAACAAACTTGATTTATTTTCAAATAGTCATTGCTGTAGACTGTTTATTTCATAATGAAGATTCTAAGATAATTTACAAATTAGCAGTATTGAAAGTAGATGAAAATAGTCTTGCTGACATAATGAAAACTATAAATACCTCTCAAGAAGGGAACACAACCATCCTAAATTAAGCAGTAATTTTATAGAGATCAATAGACCACAGCACCAGAGCTGATGCTATATGAAGAAAAGATGTTTGAATATGAATGAAAATCAGAAGCAATAACAGAAATCAGAGAACATACTTGGACTTCTGGTTCATGAACTCTGAAATAACATATAAGAAGTAAATTATAAACCTAGTATTGCCGGGCGATGGTGGCGCACGCCTTTAATCCCAGCACTCGGGAGGCAGAGGCAGGCAGATCTCTGTGAGTTCGAGACCAGCCTGGTCTACAGAGCTAGTTCCAGGACAGGCTCCAAAGCCACAGAGAAACCCTGTCTCGAAAAACCAAAAAAAAAAAAAAAAAAAACCCTAGTATTATGTGTAAAGTACAAGAAGTAGAAATACAAATAAATAAAACATCATGGCAAGAAGTTGAGTATCATACCTTTAATCTCAGAACTGGAGAGACATAAACAGCAGGATTATATGTTTGAGACCAGCCTGGGGTACAAGTTCTAGGCCAATCTAATCTGTGCATGGAGACAACCTTTCAAAGTGTGTGGTATTAGTCAAGTCCTTAAGAGACGGTTCAGGCATTTGATATCAAAATCCAAGTAGTTATCTGACATTACCATTTTAGCATTAAGCCAAGAATATTATTGAAAATTAAATATACATTTAAGTAACATGCATTTCCCATTTATTTGCATTAATTATATAATTTTATACTTTTACTTTTCATGTAAAAATATTAAATTATTTCTGATAAGAGTATTCAGATCTCTTTGTCAACTTCTAATACTATAACATTAGAAGGAGATACACAACATGTGGATTAAGGAAATTCCCAATCTCAGGTCAAAAATATGACAGATGTGTAACTCTACTCCAATCAGTGTCTAAGAATATGACAGATAAGTAACTCCCTCAGCCATAATCTAACAAGTTCTGCTGTGCTTCAGATTTTTGTAGAACTTTGTATTTTGCTTTGTGACAGCTGCAATAAGATCAGATTGTAGATTCGTGTCATTTACTGCTGATCATTCAAATAGAACACACAGAGAATGGACTATAGAAATATGAAGGCTACTTCAGTTAAACATGGATTTTTACAGTATGTAAGGGGAGATCATAGAGAATAAAAGGACAGAATTTTTATGTTCTTTTATGTACAGTAGAAAAAGCCAGATTTTCTTTAGTTACTACTTTTCCAACAAACGCAGTTTCCACCCTGTGCATTAGATTCCTTGGGCTGTGATTAAAAGTAAACTAACTACAAACCTACTGGCTGAAAACAACACAGAATAATTTGCTCCCAGCTTTGGAGCCACAAAGTCTGATGTTGATGACCTGGAGCTCCTGTGACACAGCACCCTCTTCCATGGATGTCACTGTAAATAAGGGCCCAGGGAAGTCATATTCCATTATCAAAACCAGCATAATGGGGGCTGAGGATTTTGTCATTTATTATGATATAAAAGTCATGCAATCTCAGAAAAGAGGGCTATAGCCTAAAATGCAAACCTCCCTATTAAGAGGGTCTAGCTACTATCATGTTACTTATCTTTGGAATATAATAGACAACTGCATGAAATTGTAAAAGAAGAAAAACAATAGAACAACAAGTTACAGCTGAGTTCTGTGCCCTATTGAAAACACAGCTTCACCCAGGCAAAGCCTTATTGGTGCTTTCAGCATGGCAATATGGAGGAAAAGAATCACATTATCCAATCTCTTATAAATGAGTGGAGAAGGGTGGCAGTAAAGGAAACTCCTGAATATCAACAACTTGTGCTCTTCTGAAGTTGGTTAGTGAATTCTAGATGATCTTTTATAGCTTGTAGTTTCTTTTCATTTTGGCATTGAGATAGAAACTAAAGCAAAAACATAAAAATGACTTCATTTCAATGATGAATTAAAAGGACATCAAGGTATGGAAAACAATAAGGTGTGCAAGGGTTTTCCCCAACACTATACACTATCAACTGGAACCCAAAACCCACAGAAGGATAGCAGTTGACCCCATCCTTGAGACCTGGAATAGAGAGGCTGCTTCCTGGGCACTGTCAAACTGATTTTAAAGGTGCTTTGGGCAATTTACCCTGTGGCTAATGTCCCAATATGCAAATAAGTTGAGAAAAGTTTGACTTGGTGCTCAAACGACACCTGCTCTTGTGTCACCCTATGGCAGTTAGGATTTGCAGAGTATTCACTAGAGTATTCTAAGTTGTGTATCTCAGCTGATTTCTTTTGCTTGTCTTTTGTAATTGCTGCATTCTGTTATTTTGAGATTCTATCTGTGTTGTCACTGCACTACTGTAAAGAATGTGGGTTACAGAAGCACAGTGATTCCTAAGAATTAAACTTTTGAAATTTATTTTAAAAAGAAAACACTCATTCTCATTTAATATACCAACTCCAGTTCCCACTTACTCCCATCTTCCACTTCCCTACACCTAACACCCGGACCCCAGCCCCCATCCATTCCTCAGACAATGTCTGTCTCAGGCAGGAGATCCATGGCATCTGCCACTCTGCCCTTCTTCCCAGCATTCAGTTCTGTCTTCTCTGCCTACCTAAGTTCTGCCCTATCAGGCCCAAAGCAGTTTCTTTATTCATTAACCAATGAAAGCAAGATATGAACAGAAGAAACTCCTACACGATTTTCCCTTTTCTGTTTAAACAAAAAGGAAGACTTTAACTTTAACATAGTAAAATTACATAAAACAAAACACAGGTATCAAATAAGAATTACAGTTATAATACTTATATTTACTTTATCTTTTATCATAATAAGAACTATAACTATAAATATAAATTATTCAACTTCGTCAAAGACTCCAGAAGGATTCAATATTACCTAAGTAAACAGCAAGTGCATTGTAGGCAACTTCCAAAACTCTAGAATTTGCAGAGACATCTCACTGCCTGGACAGTCATTCGCAGTTCTTCTGCATCTTGGGCCATCTTTCTTCAGCCTACAGGCCCATAGTATTGAGCAAACTTTTCCATGAAGCTGGAAATTTCAAAGACAGTTCAGTCACTTTCTTCTGTATCCTGCAAAATGTCGCACAGATTCTTTTATGAATCAGGAACCCTGAAAGATCATCTCATTTTTGGGGAAGTTTAGCAGTTGTCTCTCTGTGGGTTCTTCATATCCAATTTATGTAACAGTCCAGGCAAGAACAGCTTCTTGTCCAAATGGCTAACCAACGCCATAAGGAGCCTCTTCAATGCTCATCTTCCTCTTGAGGTAGCTAGTGCAGCCAGGAGCTGATGTGTCTCATTGTCATGAAAAGCCCTAAGTTATTAAAACATTTTAAATGCCATATTCTGTAGTCTTTGAAAAATATAAAGAATACCTATCTGTCAGTGTCTATTCTACTGCTGTTATATTTAGGAAGTGTTTTTCAGTGCTCATGCATTGAATGCTACTTCCCACTTTCTCTTCTGTCTGGTGCAGTGCTGTCAAATTAATATGAAATCCTTTAATCAATTTGGACATGGGGATAGAAATAAATCTATTTTCATTCTTCTACAAGTTGACATCTAGTTATGCCAGCACCATTTGTTGAAGTTGTTTTCCTTTTCTCATTGTAAATTTTTAGCTTCTTTGTCAAAAATCAGGTGTTCACAGGTGGGCGGTTTAGTATCCAGAACTTCAATTAGAACACGTTGGTCAACCTCTCAGTTTTTATGCCAATAACATTACTATAGCTGTATAACAGAACATGATGTCAGGGATGGTGTTGCTTCTGGAAGTTCTTTTATTATACAAGAATCTTTTGGCAACAACAGGGACCGCATGGCCATACAGTGCAGGCGGACGAGACCAGTGCTCAACGGATCACCCCACGACAATTAAATCAAAGAGACCCTTCACAGCATTGAAGAGACAACTCAATTAGAAGTTCTAGCTGTCTGCCTCTACTTCCCCGGTCAGTTTCTAATGGATTTTGTAAGCAACCAAATTTGATAAGTCGGGGAGAGCACCGACCGGCACAAGCAGGCCCAGGCCGGGCAGCAGAGCACCAGCACAGGCGACGGCAGACAGCAGGACTGGCACAAAACACCAAGAGCAGATTGCCCCACTACAATTAAAGCAAAGAGGTAGGCCATTGGTTGGCGAGATCCCTAGCAAGGAAGGAGCCAGGTCCTGTTCCTGAAGACCCTTCTGAGGGGCGAGAGGGAACTTGGCCCCTGGCAGGAGCCAGGAAACAGAGTGACAGCATTTTGTAAGAGGAGCCCCTGGCCAACCGGGAAACCTGATCCGGTTTTAAAAGACCCATTAGATAGCTTTGATAGGAGGAGATGGGCAGGCATCAAGGCAAGAATTCATGCATTAATCTGAAAAACAACATGAAAACACCAGAACACAATGATCTTACAACAGATGGACTTGAACACCCTAATACGAAAGAAGTGGAAAAAATTGACTTTATGAAAGCAATAGAGTCCATTAAACAACATGAGAAAAATGCCCTTATAGAAATGGATGAGAAGTAAAACCAAAAGTTTGAAGAAATGAGTAAATACGTACATGATACCCTGGGAAACCAAGAAAAAAACAATCAAACAGGTACATGATACCCTGGGAAACCAAGAAAAAACGATCAAACAGTTAATGGAAACAGTTCAAGAATTGAAAACTGAAAGGGAAGCAAGGAAGAAAACACAAGCTGAGCACCAGCTGGATATAGAAAATCCAGGTCAACGAGCAGAGCCTACAGAAACAAGCATAATCAATAGAATACAAGAAATAGAAGAAAGAATCTCAGATTCTGAGGGCACCTTAGAGAAAATAAACACACTGATCAAAGAAAACAGCAAAGCCAACAAATTCTCATCACAAAACATGCAGGAAATATGGGACACAATAAAAAGACCAAACATAAGAATAATAGGAATAGAAGAAGAAGAAGAGTCACAGCTCAAAGGCCCAGAAAATATTTTTAACAAAATTATGGAAGAAAACTTCCCCAACATAAGGAAAGATATTCCTTTGAATATTCAAGAAGCATACAGAACACCAAACAGATTGGATCAAAGAAAAACATCCCCTCGCCATATAATAATCAAAACACAGAATATACAGGTTAAAGAAAGAATATTAAGAGCTGCAAAGGAAAAAGGCCAAGTAACTATAAAGGTAAACCAATCAGACTTACACCTGACTTCTCTATGGAAACCATGAAAGCTAGGAGGTCCTGGATAGAGGTACTGCAGAAGCTAAGAGACCATGGATGCAAACCCAAACTACTATACCCAGCCAAACTATCATTCACTATCAATGGAGAAAACAAGACATTCCAGGATAAGAACAAATTTAAGCAATGCGTAGCCACAAATCCAGCCCTACAGAAGGTAATAGAAGGAAAACCGCAACCCAAGGAATCCAACATGGTCAACACTGCCTACAAGAACTCAGGCATCTAGAGACCCTTCACCAGCACAACTCAAAGAAGGGAGACACACAAACTCTACTACCAAAAACAATAAGAATAACTGGAGTAAGCAACCACTGGTCATTAATATCACTTAATATTAATGGTCTCAATTCACCTATAAAAAGGCACAGGCTAAGAGATTGAATACAAAAACAGGATCCAACATTCTGCTGTTTGCAAGAAAGACATCTCAACCACAAAGACAGGCATCTACTCAGAGTAAAGGGTTGGGAAAGGTCTTTCAAGCAAATGGTCCTAAGAAAAAAAGCAGGTGTGGCCATATTAATTTCTAACAAAACTGACTTCAAACTAAAATCAATCAGAAGAAATCGGGATGGACACTTTATACTTATAACAGGAACAATTCATCAGGATGATGTATCAATCCTGAATATCTACGCCTCTAATACAAAAGCACCCATTTATCTAAAAGAAATATTACTAGAACTGAAGGCAGACATTAAATCACACACACTAGTAGTAGGAGACTTCAATACACATCTCTCACCAATGGACAGGTCAATCAGACAGAAACCTAATAGAGAATTAAGAAAATTATTGGAGGTAATGAAGCAATTGGACTTAACAGACATCTATAGAACTTTCCACCCAAATAGGAAAGAATATACATTCTTCTATGCAGCTCATGGAACCTTCTCGAAAATTGACCACATACTCGGAAACAAAGGAAACCTCCACAGATACAAAAAAATATGTGTCCACCTGTGTCTTATGTGATCAACACAGATTAAAGTTAGAAGACAACAACAATGCTACCCCCAGAAAGCCGACAAACTCATGGAAACTGAACAGTCAACTACTGAACCACACCTGGGTCAAGGAAGAAATTAAGAAAGAAATTAAAGTCTTCCTTGAATTTAATGAAAATAAAGAGACAACATACTCAAACCTATGGGACACGATGAAAGCAGTGCCTTAGCTTAAGGAAAGTTCATAGCACTAAATGCACACTTAAAGAAAAGAGAGAAAGCATACATTGGGGACTTAACAGCACACCTGAAAGCTTTAGAAAAAAAAGAAGCAGACATGCCCAGGAGGAGTAGAAGACTGGAAATAATCAAACTGAGGGTGGAAATCAACAAAATAGAAACACAGAAAACAGTCCAAAAAATCAATGAAACAAAAAATTGGTTCTTGGAGAAAATCAACAAGATCGACAAACCCCTATCCAAACTAATTAAACAACAAAGAGAGAACACACAAATAAATAAAATCAGGAATGAAAAGGGGGTCGTAGTGACTGACACAGAGGAAATTCAGAGAATCATTAGATCTTACTACAAAAGCCTGTATGCCACAAAACTGGAAAATGCAAAAGAAATGGACATTTTTTTAGATAAGTACCTTATACCAAAGCTAAACCAAAACCAGGTGAGCGATCTAAATAGACCGGTTAGTCACGAAGAGCTAGAAGCTGTTATCAAAAATCTCCCCTCCATCTCCCCTTACCCCCCCTCCCCCCACCCCCCCAAGATCCCAATTATTTGCTCGGCAGTCTAGTCTACTTCCCATAACCAGGAGGATAGCTATATGTTTTTCTTTGGGCTCACCTTCTTATTTAGTTTCTTTAGGATATCATATTATAGACTCACTGACCTTTATTTATCTCTAGAAACCAATTATGAGTGAGTACATCCCATGTTCATCCTTTTGGGTCTGGGTTACCTCACTCAGGATAGTGTTTTCTATTTCCATCCATTTGCATGCAAAATTCACGAAGTCATTGTTTTTTACCGCTGAGTAGTATTCTAATGTGTAAATATTCCACACGGGTGGGGGGAACTTGGGGAAACGGGATGATTGGGATAAAGGAAGGTTGGTTAGGGGAGCAGAGAAGCACACATCTTAATTAAGGGAACCATCTAAGGGTTGGCAAGAGACTTGGATCTAGAGGGGCTCCCAGGTGCCCAGGGCGATGTCCCCAGTTAGTTCCTGGGGCAGCTGAGGATAGGGAACCTGAAATGACCCTACCCTGTAGCCATACTGATGAATATCTTGCATATCACCATAGAAACTTCATCTGGCGATGGATGGAGATAGAGACAGAGACCCACACTGGAGCACTGGACTGAGCTCCCAATGTCCCAATGAGGAGCAGAAGGAGAGAGAATATGAGCAAAGAAGTCAGGACCACAAGGGGTGCGCCCACCCGTGGAGACAGTGGGGCTGACTCTTTGGGAGCTCACCAAGGCCAGCTGAACTGTGACTGAAAAAGCATGGGATAAAACCGGAATCTCTAAATTTGGCAGACAATGAGGGCTGCTGAGAAGCCAAGGACCATGGCACCGGGTTTTGATCCTGCTTCATGTTCTGGCTTTGTGGGAGCCTACCCAGTTTGGATGTTCACCTTCCTAGACCAGGATTGATGGGGGAGGACTTTGGACTTTCCACAGGGCAGGGAACCCTGACTGCTCTTCAGGCTGGAGAGGGAGGGGGAGGAGTGCGGGGAGGGGAGGAGGAGAGGGAGGAGTGGGAGGGAAATGGGAGGCGGGGAGGAGGCAGAAATTTCTTTTTTTTTTCCAATAAAAAAAAATCTCCCCTCCAAAAAAAGCCCAGGACCAGATGGTTTCAATGCAGAATTCTACCAGAACTTCCAAGAAGAGCTAATACCTATACTCCTTAATGTATTTCACAATATAGAAACAGAAAAGTGATTGCCAAATTCCTTTTATGAAGCTACAGTTACCCTGATACCAAAACCACACAAAGACCCAACCAAGAAAGAGAATTACAGGCCTATCTCACTCATGAATATTGACACAAAAGTTCTCAATAAAAGACTGGCAAACCAGCCGGGCGGTGGTGGCGCACGCCTTTAATCCCAGCACTCGGGAGGCAGAGGCAGGTGGATCTCTGTGAGTTCGAGGCCAGCCTGGTCTACAAGAGCTAGCGCCAGGACAGGCACCAAAGCTAACAGAGAAACCCTGTCTCGAAAAACCAAAAAAAAAAAAAAAAAAGACTGGCAAACCGAATTGAAGACACATTAGAAAAATTATCCATTATGATCAAGTAGGCTTCATCCCAGAGATGCAGGGCTGGTTCAACATACGCAAATCTATTAATGTAATCCACCATATAAATAAACTGAAAGAAAAAAAACCATATGATCATTTCATTAGATGCTGAAAAAGCATTCGACAAAATTCAACACCCCTTTACGATAAAGGTATTGGAGAGACTAGGGATACAAGGGTCATACCTAAATATAATAAAAGCTATTTACAGCAAGCCGACAGCTAACATTAAATTAAACGGAGAAAAACTCAAAGCCATCCCACTAAAATCAGGAACAAGACAAGGATGTCCACTCTCTCCATACCTCTTCAATATAGTGATTGAAATTCTAGCAATAGCAAGAATACAATATAAGGGGATCAAGGGGATTCGTATTGGAAAGGAAGAAGTTAAGCTTTCATTATTTGCAGATGATATGATAGTATACATAAGCGACCCCAAAAACTCTACCAAAGAACTCCTACAGCTGATAAACACCTTTAGTAATGTGGCAGGAGACAAGATCAACTCCAAAAAATCAGTTGCCTTCCTATACACTAAGGATAAAGAAACAGAGATGGAAATCAGAGAAGCATCACCTTTCACGATAGCCACAAAGAGCATAAAGTATCTTGGGGTAACCCTGACCAAGGAAGTGAAAGGTCTATTTGACAAGAACTTTAAGTCTTTGAAGAAAGAAATAGAAGAGGACACCAGAAAATGGAAGGATCTCCCTTGCTCGTGGATTGGGAGGATCAACATAGTAAAAATGGCAATTCTACCAAAAGCAATCTATAGATTCAATGCAATCCCCATCAAAATACCATCAAAATTCTTCACAGATCTGGAGAAGACAATAATCAACTTTATACGGAAAAACAAAAATCCCAGGATAACCAAAACAACCTTATACAATAAAGGAACTTCTGGAGGCTTTACCATCCCTGACTTCAAACTCTATTACAGAGCTACAGTATTGAAAACAGCTTGGTATTGGCATAAAAACAGAGAAGTTGACCAATGGAATCTAATAGAAGACCCTGATTTAACCCACAAACCTATGAGCACCTGATTTTCGATAAAGGAGCTAAAAGTATACAATGGAAAAAAGAGAGCATCTTCAACAAATTGTGCTGGCAAAACTGGATGTCAATCTGTAGAAGAATGAAAATAGATCCATATCTATCACCATGCACAAAACTCAAGTCCAAGTGGATTAAAGACCTCAATATCAGTCCGAACACACTGAACCTGATAGAAGAGAAAGTGGGAAATACTCTACAACACGTGGGCACAGGAGACCACTTCCTACGTATAACCCCAGCAGCACAGACAATAAGGGCCTCATTGAATAAATGGGACCTCCTGAGACTGAGAAGCTTCTGTAAAGCAAAGGACACTGTCACTAAGACAAAAAGGCAACCCACTGACTGGGAGAAGATCTTCACCAACCCCGCAACTGACAAAGGTCTGATCTCCAAAATATATAAAGAACTCAAGAAACTAGACCGTAAAAGGCTAATCAACCCAATTATAAAATGGGGCACTGAGCTGAACAGAGATCTCTCAACAGAAGAAGTTCAAATGGCCAAAAGACACCTAAAGTCATGCTCAACTTCCTTAGCGATCAGGGAAATGCAAATCAAGACAACTTCAAGATACCATCTTACACCTGTCAGAATGGTTAAAATAAAAAACACCAATGATAGCCTTTGCTGGAGAGCTTGAGGAGAAAGGGGTACACTCATCCATTGCTGGTGGGAATGCAAACTTGTGCAACTACTCTGGAAAGCAGTGTGGAGGTTTCTCAGGAAATTCGCGATCAACCTACCCCTGGACCCAGCAATACCACTCTTGGGAATATACCCAAGAGAGGCCATATCATACAACAAAAGTATATGCTCTACTATGTTCATAGCAGCATTGTTTGTAATAGCCAGTACCTGGAAACAACCTAGATGCCCTTCAATTGAAGAATGGATGAAGAAAGTATGAAATATATACATATTAGAGTTCTACTCAGCAGTAAAAAACAAGGACTTCTTGAAGTTTGCAGGCAAATGGATGGAAATTGAAAACAGTATCCTGAGTGAGGTAAGCCAGACCCAAAAAGAGGAACATGGGATGTACTCACTCATATTTGGTTTCTAGCCATAAATAAAGGCCATTGAGCCTATAATACGGGTTCTTAGAGAAGCCAAATAAGAAGGAGAACCCAAAGAAAAACATATAGGCATCCTCCTGAATATTAACCTTCCACTCCCTGGGTGGAATCCCAAGTTATTTCCACAAAGGGAACTATAACCTAGTTGGATCCTTAGACTTCTGTTTTAGGTAGGAACCAACTACTTCCCAACTACTTGAACCAACTATTTCAAAAGCAGGAGGTCTGGCAACTAGCCACACCTGTTGAAAATAACCTTGAGAAATTTACAACTAGGTGGGACCTTTGAGTTAGAGGCACTAACTAATCTATGAACTAAAAACAAGTCCCAGACTCTCTGACCTTTGACCTCTTTGGACCACCACAGTGGAGGGATCCTCCATGTTTCGAAGCTTGGAGAGATCTGCGAGGCCACGGTAGATTGCATTCTCTGATCAACAGAGCCTCCCAGCATCTATCCAATTTTCTCTTATAAAACTGTACTCCCAAGGATGGACGTGTATGCATTTGGAACTGTTGTTATATGCTTTTGGTGACTCATTTGCTTTATGGCTGTCTTGACCCATTTGATTCAGCACTGTTCAGATTCTAATGCAATAGTTTTCCGTGTACGTGGTATTTTCTTTGTGATGTAACAAATTAAGCTTGCTGAATATCAGAGTGCAGATTTAGCCACATTTGTTAGCCATAGGCTAAACAGTGATGGCCACACCTTTAATTCCGGCATTCAAAACACAGAGGTAGATGGATCTCTGTTAATACAAGGCCACCCTGGCTACACAAACTTGATTCAGTCTAAAAAAAAAAGAACATCTTACATAAAAATGATCCCAGCACTTGGGATCATATGCCTTTAATCTCAACAATAGGGAGGTGGCTGGGCAGACAGAAGAATACAAAAAGAGAGGAGACAAGGAGACAGGAGTTCTGGAAGGTAATATGAGCATTCAGTCTAAGCATTCAGTCTGAGAATGCAGTCTGAAGAGGCAATCTGAGGACAAGACCACTTCTTTGGTCTAAACATTGGTAGATGTAAGGACTCTAGTAGCTGGCCATTCTGCTTCTCTGATCTTTCAGCTTTTACCTCCTGATAGCTGACTCTGAGTTTTTATTATTATGACCATTTCAAATTCATACTACAAGAATAATTCTGCCAGCTTGGTTTTAGTTTCATCACCCATTCTCTCAGATTACTTCCAACATTTGACTCTCAGCACATGTGTATAGTTAACAGGTAGTTGTGGTTCTTGAATAAAAGTGACAATTAGATATAGTTTCAGTAGAGTCTAAAAATATGTGTGTTGAATAATATTGTTGAAATGGGATCACATAAGGTTATTAATAAATATTTATTAATTTCTATAATTTTGTCGGGGTTTCTTTGTGTAATAGATTGTTGACTTATTTTTTTTCTTTCCCCTACTCCTCAACTACTTTAGAGTACCTGGCTTATAGTGCTGGACATACTGATACCTCCTTTCCTAATAATCATTATTCATCT
This sequence comes from Microtus obscurus, assembly GCA_963919715.1. NCBI lineage: Eukaryota > Metazoa > Chordata > Mammalia > Rodentia > Cricetidae > Microtus > Microtus obscurus. The sequence continues at coordinate 36,120,289 of CAWTZC010000501.1, read as the reverse complement.
ACTCCTTCATGACATTGTCATTTTTTCTGTGCTTTCATGATTTAGATGATCTTTCCTTTTTGTATGGACATAATACTGTAGTATTTTCTAAAGTGCTGTTTTCATGGTTGTGAACTGCTTTCTTTGTGATTTTCTTATAATATCTTTATTTCTCCTTCAATTTAAAATACAAATTTGCTGAAAATAGCTCAATTATTTAATAATAACATCCTGTAAGGTTCTGAAATAGATCGTTCCATGGTGTTCTAGTCTTTAATGTTTTGAATGAGGGCTCAAGTTGTCATTAAAGTTGACTTGGCATTTTTATTAGATGTTTTGATGTTTATTTTTTACTTTGTAAATTTTGTACAGAATAGGCAAAATTTATGACATGAATAGGTAACTCTCTGATGATATGTATTTGGGGAACTAAATGTCTTTTTTGTATTTACCATTTTTTTCTAGACATTATTTTTTTCCATTCTTGTTCCATTCAATGTATTCTCTATGTATTTAGTTTTTACAGCTCTTCTATATCTTGTTTTTTGGTATTAGTCTGTTCATCATATAATAAAATTTTTTGACATTATAAAAATGATATATATTTTTTAACCAATGATGTTTCAAAGCTATGTTGTTTTTCAATCTCAACCTTCATCCAGGATATACTTCCCTCCATTTTATGGAGTTTTATGGTGATTTCATTGTTTTGCATGAAAGAAAATATATGGGCTCCAGACCCCATATATCAAGTTCTCAGAACAAAGCATATGCATTTGTCCCAGATAGGCAGAGGGCAAAAAAAATAAGACAAAAGAGAATATAGAGGAAAAAGTAAGAATGGTATTATAACCCTGAAAAGTGGGTAGGAATATTTTTCCTAGATGAAAAAGGACTGCCTCTAGATAGAGAGACAGATATAGCACATAGGAAAATGGCAGTTTATAAAGACAAAAACCTGGTGTTTGAGTGAAATGCTTCATTTACTAGGTATGTTAATTAATTCAGCCAATGAAAACTTTTGATTGCTGAATTTTGATCATTTAAGAGTTGGACTTCTGTAGTCATCCTCAGGAGGAGGTATCGGCCATATAAGCAAAGAGACCTTACATATAGCTTCAGGGAAGTAATCTTATAGTTTTAGCAGAGATAGAGGCAAATGAGGGGAAAGGGCAAAGCCTGCCAGAGCCATATATTTAAGTTGGTAAGTGTTCCTTCACTGTGTGTTGTATTTAGTGCACTACAATTTTACTAACATTTAAATTGTGATTTCCCCTTTTTCACTTATTCTTCCATGTGGCCAATTACTTTATCCATCTTGTTTAAGTTTTCCTATGTTTTACTAGCCTTCTTCTGTTCATCTTTGGCTAATTAAATATTTGTTTGTATCTTTTGTGGTAATTCACTACTTTATAAATATGTTTTTGAAATCATCACACAATGTTTTACCTATTTAAGATCTCTGAGTTGAATACTTGAGTGGATTATGATCTATTGGAGGCATACTTTTGGTTTGATTTTTCATAATCATGTATTTCTGTAATATAACTCATATCTGTGCATTTAAGTACCTCTTTTTATTTATTTGAGGCTTTTCTAAATTTATTAAACTATACTCAAGTTCTCACTGACCAGAATCACTCTGCTTTAAGGAATTTGGAAATCTGCATTAATTTTATGCAGCTTGTAACAAACGTGTTCCATGTGTATCTTTAAAATAGGATAAGTTTCTTAAACAGGATATGTACATAGTTAGAATATTTTTACATGGAATCACAATACATACCTCCCCAAAATGAAGCCTTATAAATTGATTAGAAATAAAGACATGAAGGCAACATTTGCTGATACAAAATTATATCCTACATTAGAGTACAGGAAGGTTTTTTTTTGTCACAAAATTGGGAGTCAGATACAGAGATTTCAAAAGAAGGTGTGGTCCCAAAAACAAAGGCAGCAAATACCATAATTTCCCTCTTTTACATACTTAGAATCAATACATTTAGGATCTGAGGAGTCAATGTGTGTATATGTATATTTCTCTATGAGTTTGAGTGTGTTCCTGTGTGTGTGTGTATGTATGTGTATATGTATTGTGCATACATGTGTATATCTGTCGATATGTGTGTATCTACGTGTGAAATGGATTAATAAGAAATGTTGCTGAATCCCTGGTGACTGCAGCAACAGAAATGCTGCAAGTCCCTGAGTGGCAGCAGTGGGCCATGTGGCAGCAGGTAGTGGGCAGCAAGTCTGAGAACAACCAGTCCCAGGCAGGGACAGTGCATGAGACCATGCCGCAGGTCTCTGAAGGTGACTGGTCCCAGGCGGTGAGCCACGTGGCTGTGGTAGGTGAGAGAAAGATGGATAGGCACGCCATGCAGAGTGATGTTAGATATTTATTTAGTGGGATATGGAGGAAGATAGAAGAGCAGAGAGAAGAGAGAGGAGGGGGGAGGAGGGAAAGACAGAAGCTGCATCTTTGAGAGAAAAATGGAAGAGACTCAAGCTAAAATAGGAAGAAAGATATGCCTGCCTAAGCAGATGGGGGAGGGAGTGGGCATGGCTTGTCTCTTAAAAAGAACAAATCATTACATTCCCATTTCTCTTTTTCTAATAAAAGGGTGGGAGTTTAGGCACCACAGGTTAAAGGAATTGGGATGGCAGATTATAAAGACTGCTTTGTGCTTATTTGTGGGCATCATCTTTGGGGGGGGAATCTGAGAAGGCTGGGTGCTGAGCACATCCTTGTTTAGCTGGTCTGTTTGATCCTATCCAGTGTTTGTGGTATGGAAATGTCTGGTGTCTCTTATGCCTGTTTAAGGTGTTGGCAGAACAGAGAACAATGTTACGTTTAGAAAAAAAAATTTAGGGCCGGTTGGTGGTGGTGCATGCCTTTAATCCCAGCACTGGGAGTCAGAGGCAGTCAGATCTCTGTGATTTCAAGGCCAACCTGTTCTGCAAGAGCTAGTTCTTATAGAGACTCCAAAGCTACAGAGAAACCCTGTCTTAAAAAAAGAAAAAAAAGAAAAAAATTAGGACCATAGTGTTGGGGATGGCGTGTATCTGACCTATTTAAGGTGGATCTTCAATTCTTCTCACTGGAACTCACAAGAATTCTTTGGGTTTGTGAAAACAGAACTCTTCGACATATACATTGTATAAGCAGTAGCACATTTATATCAGAATGACTTTGACAGATATTTTTGCACAATAAAAAGTATCTTTAAGACAATGAAAAGTAGCAGAAGAGAGAAATTTTTTTTGAAAAAGACATATTGATTCTTACTATTAAGAAAATTAAAATAAAAATTTACATTGACTTCTTATAAGAAATAGCGGTACAAGCCGGGCGGTGGTGGCGCACGCCTTTAATCCCAGCACTCGGGAGGCAGAGGCAGGCAGATCTCTGTGAGTTCGAGACCAGCCTGGTCTACAAGAGCTAGTTCCAGGACAGGCTCCAAAACCACAGAGAAACCCTGTCTCGAAAAACCGAAGGAAAAAAAAAAAAAGAAATAGCGGTACAAAGAGATCAGTCTTCATATGAGCAAGATGTGGTAAATGATACCATACAGAATGCTATCAAGGTGATAAAATGAAGGTTTTTCTGTGTAAAAGAATCATTTGATTATAAAACTCCTCATTTTGGAAATGTTCATTTCCAAAGCAAGTAAAATGGCCTAAAAACTTGTGTAAATGCCATACAAATTATTCTTTATTTGTGGAGGCAAGTTGAGTGGACACTATGTTCTAAGATCTTACGACTCAACAGTATATTCTTCAAGTTTTTCTAAGGAGCCATAACTGTCATACACTGAAGCTGGGCCTGTCTGCTCTATTTTCTGCCTGTAGGTGATATTTAAAAATTTAGATTAAAACCGATAGATCAATGTTTCAAATGTAAGATTCACCAACTCTTAGTTTAAAAAAATAGACTTTACTGCTGAGGCAAAACTCCTTAAATTGAATTAGATATATACTTTAAACTTATGTTCATTTTTCGTGAAGTACCTGAGGAGTAGGTGTTACAGATATATAAAATACTTTATGCCAATAGAATCCTTAACACGTATAAAGATTATTCATCAACTTCTTTCATACAATGTTTGTATCTTAGTACTGAAATTCATACATACTTCATTGGCTCAGAAAAATACAGTGTCTTTTACTCTTTTAATCATATTTTGCTTGAAATTTAAAAGTTGATTGCCATTGTTAGTTCCCACAGAAATGAGCGACATAAAGGTTATGGCTCTGTGAGTTGGGGTGAAACATGTTCTTTCCACTGGGAACACATTTCTCAACACCAATCATCCCTTTAATCCACTCTAATTCTGGGAGTCTTAGTTTTCTGTTTCCAGACTTTCAAAGACCTAGTGCATGCAGAAAGATGAGTGTGGCAGAGGTTAAGAAAACACTCGATGAGAGGGGGCCCATTAAAAACTACACGCTCTTTCTTGACGCTACACCCTGTTGTCAACTTACTAGAAAAATGAGCATTATTGTTAGGAAAGGGCCATTCTATTACCTGACCCAACACCCAAAATATAATAATACTTAAATAGCAAAAATGTAAATATTTATCAAGACAAAAAAATTAATCAAACAATAGAAATGAATATGATATACAAAATTCCAACACACTTTTCCTGAAATAAAATCAGTGCGATAAGGCTGAAGTCTGATTAAATATTTGTACAATATCCAGTCTCAAGAACTTAATTCAGAAATAGAATCTCATTTAAAACTGAAGAAGGATGCTTTCACTATATGGTATTCATATTGCTTTTAATTCCATTAAGGAATTAAAGTGAATTAAGGTAAAATAAGATGATGTACAATTATTTCCCCAGAGATGAGGGGACTTCTAGGTTTTCTGTCTCGTTCTTTTTTTCTTTTCAGAGCACATCAATTCATGATTTATTGAGTGCTGTTCAGAGGTTATGTTTCTCTTGGCAATGTCCTCCAATGTCCAATGTTTGAGACATTTATCTTTTTCTTTTTTTTTCTTTTTTTTATTGGAAAAAAAAAGAAATTTCTGCCTCCTCCCCGCCTCCCATTTCCCTCCCACTCCTCCCTCTCCTCCTCCCCTCCCCCAACTCCTTCCCCTCCCTCTCCAGACTGCAGAGCAGTCAGGTTTCCTGCCCTGTGGAAAGTCCAAAGTCCTCCCCTCTCAATCCTGGTCTAGGAAGGTGAACATCCAAACTGGGAAGAGAGAAATTTGATAGCATGCACTTGTCTTTTCAACTTTATAACTTATAGATCTTATATTTGTATTTTACTGAAATTTGTTTGGTGAGGTTGTCCTTTTAAACTAACAAAACCTCTCAGCTATCAAACTGCATCAGAGATCTTTGAGAAGGATAAAATTTTACTTGAGTTACTGATTAAAAAACAACAGAGAACTTCCTTGGTTGGCACTTAGAGCTACTCTTCAGAGTCCTCCATGCTAGCTGGAGGTCATATTTACATTTTGCTGTTTAGCACAGAGCCTGTCAGGCTCCAGCAGATTCTGTGGGCTAAGAAATCTGTAAGAAAACAAGCCTACCTTGACCTGAGCAGCTAAGCTGTCGATTCCAGTGATTCTGTTCACATCTGGATATCTTCAGTTTATATGAAAAGCAGTTTTTCCCAGTGGTCAGTACTTGGCAGTTGAAGCGAATTGTGGATGGACGTTGTTCTGTGCCCATTTGTCTTCTGTTTTCTTTGAAAAAAGTAGAGTGCTGCTGCTAGGAGCCAAACTGTATCTTTTTGTTATGAAAAGTTTTTTAATAATTAAATATTTAAGTGCCATATTGCCCAGATCTCTGAGCAGTTAAGGGCTGTTTATAAGGTATAACTGTTGGACTAGAAGTCCAAACATCAGGGAGGAGTTGCTCCAGATACCACTCACAGCCACAATTGATGCAAAAGCAAGAGGATTTTTATTCTGTCATGACAGGGCCCTTCAGGTTCAGGATATGAAGGACAACCAATAGCTGTTACAGCCCATCTTTTAAAGCAAAAAGCCACAGACACGGGGGGAGGGGGAGACTTGTAGGCTGTTTTCCAACTTATTGGATTGGCTTATTCAAAGGGTTACTAGCAATGATTGGTCTGGTCCAGGGCAGGAGAATAGCTGTGTGATTGAGTAGATAAGGGAGCATCTCTGTGGTCTTCCTGACCTTGTTCTAGTGACTAAATCAATACATCAGGAACTGAGTCAATATCTGTAAGTTGTATGTGCCTTGATTCCCAGAATGGAGTTATGTCTGAAGATAATTCACAAGGACACAGGAGGATGAGTAGTCCAGCATATGGCGGGGGAGGATTGTCCCTTTTCCAAGATAGAGTGAGTGTAAGGTTTTAGAAAAATGTCTTAGGGTTGAGGGGCTTACAAATGCATTTAGAGTCTTTCATAACTACAGTATAGAATCTGCCTGGAGAGCTGGGTCTGAGTCTGAGCTTGACTATACTGGTTCTTAACAGGTAAGATTTATACTCGCAAAAAGACAGAAAGAAGAAAAATCTGCTTGCAATGGAAGGTTAATGGCAGAACTAACAATAGTATAGAAAACCGTAATATATTTTAAATTGGATTGGATTAAATATAAAGTATTTTGTAAGAGACTTAAAAGTACATACCAGTTTAAAACATAAGATTTATTGTTTTTGTAGCCTGAAATGAGATGCAATGAACAGACAATTATAACATTTAACAGTAAACATAGGTGCATTTAAGTTACATGTATGAACACACATACACACAGAGTAAGCAGGAATTGGGTAAAATTCATGCTCTTGATGGGCCCTACCAAAGGCATGCCACTGCATAAAACACACATGCAACAGAGTCAATAAGAAGAATTTAGAGACAAAAAACATAAGTAAACTGGGGTACCATGCAGGGTATACTTCAGTAAAGATGGTGGAACTTGGTTACCTGAACTGGCTCTCAGTTAAGATGGCAGTGACATCACCTTACCTAAATCAAAATGGCAGCAGTCACATCTTGCATGAAAAAGCCACTCAGTTAAGATGGCGGTGAAGTCACCTGACCTCAGTTAAATGGTGGTATGATCATGTGACCTCAGTCAAAATGGCAGTGGTCACATGTTGTATGGAAAACCACAATTCTGGAGCTCCAAAGATTTTAAGTTTAATAATATGAGAGACCTAGAGGTGTGATCTGCCTTGTGGCTGAGCTGCCATGCCACAAGCAGCAGTGGGGAGCAAAAAGCTGTAATTGAAAACAGCTGCCTCATGGATTCAACCAATCATGTTAGCAACAGTGGTGGTGGCAGGGCCCTCTGATGCAGTTTGGCAGATGAGAGATTTTGCCAATTTAAAAGGACAGCCTCACCAAACAAATTTTCATGAATTACAAATACAAGTTACTAAGGTGTATATTTGCAAGTTATAAAGGTGTGAGGACAAATAGAACTTATCAAATTTCTCTCTCATGCTGCTTTCCATAGTCTTGAAAATATTGTGCAAATATTACTGGCACAGTCATCCTGACATAAATATGATGCTGTTTATACAATGTATATGTCTAAAACTTTCGGTTTCACAAAGAATTCTTGTGAGTTCCAGGGAGCCGAATTGAAGGATCCACCTTAAACAGGTCAGATACACACCCTCAATTCCCTGGCCATAAATTTATTTTTCCTAATCATAACTTTGTCTTCTGTTCTGCTAATATTTTAAACAGGCCTAAGAAACACCAGACATTTCTATATCACAAACATCATACAAAAACAAACATACCAGTTATGCTAGGATGCGACCAGCACCTAGCCTTCTCAGATTACATCACCAAAGATGATGCCTAAAAATAAGCAAGAAGCAGTCTTGAGAATCTGCCATCCCAATTCCTTTAACCTGTGGTGCCTAACCTCCTGCCTTTTTATTATAAAAAGGAGATGGGAATGTAATAGTCTATCCTGTCTCTTTAAGAGACAAGTCATGCCCACTCCCTCTCCCATCTGCTGAGGCAGGCAGATGCTTTCTTCCTTTTTCCCTCTCCCTCTTGAAGAGGCAGCTTCTGCCTCTTTCCCCCATCTTCTCTTTTCTCTCTCTCTCTCTCTCTCTCTCTCTCTCTCTCTCTGACTCTCTCTCTCTCTCTGCCTCTCTCCTCTTTTCCCCTTCTTTCTTCCCCCTGCATAGCCCACTATATAAATATCCAACTTCACTCTGCGTGGCGTGCCTATCCATCTGTCTCTCACCTATCACTGCCACCATGTGGCTTGCCACCCAGGACCAGCCAGAGACCTGTGGCTTGGTCTCATGCACCACCCTGCCTGAGATTGGCTGCTTTTATGACCCACTGCCCCCTGCCTGCAACCACTCGGGGACCTGCATTTTATTTTTACCTTTACAATGTGTATATGTGTTCATAAGTGTGTATATGAGTGTGGTTGTGTGGGCATCAATGTGTGAGCTTGGGTGTGTGGGCATGGGTGTACATATGATATGAGAGACAGACAGATAAAGTTAGAAGATACTCTGGTGAAGAAAAGATATCTGGAAAGGGAAGGAGAAATGGAGAAGTTCAAGTATATATGGTAAAAATATATGATATACTAAAAAAATACCCCTCTTTTAAGAAAATTGTGTACAATGAATTTACATCAATAAAAGATTTTCAGGGGCAGCAAGGTGATTCTCATGTTAAAGACACTTGACAGCAAGCCTGATGTCAAAACTCAGTTTGAGCCCCAGAACCCAAATGACAAAAAGAAAATCAAGTCCATGCTGTCTTCTAACCTCCACATCTACGCCATGTCAGATGTCACCTAGAAATATGTACACAAATATATACAGACAAACAAATGTACACTTACACTCTCATGCCCACAGAAAAAGGTATTTAACTGACCAAAATGTAATAAAAAGTAAAAGAAAAAATACACAAGAAATGGACACCAGTAAGGAAGTAAGAAGCCATCTAGAATCTATTAAAACAGAAAACACTCTTTCCTAGACCTTCCAAAATGAAACACAGCTTGTCATGATCATAACTTTTGCCCATAGAGTCTTATGATTGATAGCAGAACTCTAGAAGTGTAAAAGATTAAACACTTCATGTACTCAAGCAACAGAGTTTGTGGTAACTTATTTCTCCTTTGCAGTTTTTTTTTTATAAAGTTTTATCATACCAAAAGACAAAAGAGATATTGAACCCATTGTTTTTTGATGGGTTCTGTGAACTTTTTCATCAGAGTTTCAGGTACACTGACTCTCAGGCAGAAGGGGGAAGTGTATAGGACCAGGGCTGTGTGTGATGTAGGCAGGTGGTGAGAATCTCAGAGGAGGTTTTTGTTGGAGACTGAAACACTGTGGAAGGATATTGGTAACCCTGCTGACAGTAATAATCTGCCATGTCTTCAGCCTGAACACTGTTGATGGTGAGAGTGAAATCTGTCCCAGATCCACTACCTATGAAGCGATCAGGAACCCCAGTCTCCCGGGTTGATGCCCAGTAGATTAGCAGTTTAGGTGACTTTCCTTGTTTTTGCTGGTACCAGTACAAACAGTTCTTCTTGATGCTACTGCTGAAAAGACTCTGACTAGACTTGCAGGTCATGGTGATCTTCTCTCCCACTGACACAGCCAAGAAGGATTGAGACTGGGTCATTGTGATATCTGCACAGGCACCTGTAATCAGGACAACCAATGGTCATGTGTAAAAAAAAATTACAGAATTTTATACAGATAAGATTTGTCATTTTGTAGCCTTGTAATGTCATATTGTCCGAGTGTATATCTTATACAATAGTGTAAGAAATAGTGTCCTAGCACACATAGTAAATTACTTTTATACAAAGAAGTGACTCCAAAAAGGTTATAATATACTTAAATCTCTCACCAGACACCCAGAGGATCAGAGACATGAGAACCTGGGTGTGTGATACCATCTTGCTCCCTCTATTTTGTCTGATACAGCTCAGTTCTCACCACAAAGGCCTGTTTTATATATTCTAAGCAGCTGGTCTGCACTGGAGTTTCCCATGCAAAGCAGACATCAAATACATAAAGAAATGTCTGGGCAGTGTGTGTGAATGACTGGTGTCAATCAGCAGGCAAAAGGAGGTGGGTGGTCCTTGGACTTCCCACAGGGCAGGGAACCCTGATTGCTCTTTGGGCTGACGAGGGAGGGGGACTTGACTGGGGGAGGGGGAAGGAAATGGGAGGCTGCGGTGGGGAAGAGACAGAAATCTTTAATAAATGAATAAAAAAAACCATCATAGGTAGTGTGAGCAATCATTGAAATATATCAACATAGTACTCACACACAGAAATCAAGAAGGTGTTCTAATATCAACTTTGGTTTAAAATACATTAAATATTTAAGTCAGTTTGCTTTTGCAGTAATGTTTGGAAAGCTTTCTCAGATTAACATTACTGGGGAAATGATAAAATATGTTCAAAAATTCACAACAAGTAGAGAAAAATAGAGTAAGAAAACATGCAGTAGAAGAAAAGAAGAGTCGAGGGAGGAAAAGGGAAAGTATATATGGAGACTGATAATTTGTTTATTATCTACCATCTATAAAGCAACTCTTAAACTGAAGACAATGAACAATGGCTCCTGTTTCTAGACTATATAAGGGATATAGACTCAAACAGCAGCTCAGAATTTACTCTGTGCAAATCCTGGGGAACATTCATTTAAGTCTTGAGATGAGAGAATTTTTCTCAAAGCAAAGTCAAGCACAGCAGTAGCTAATATGTATTCTATGAACAATTTTAGGGAACTGAAAGAAAACTCTAAATTTGGGGAAATGGAAGTTGAATAAAACAAACTGGGTTTCTTCAAGTTGTCATGGCTGTAGACCAACACCACCAAGATTGTTTATTCCAGAAATGCATATTATGGAGTAATCTTTAAATTAGCAGTATTGAAACTGTATGAAATTGGTTCTGTTGACATAATAAACAAAGAAAAACCACATTAGCAGGAGCAAAGTGATCCTAAGTCAAGTATTAATTTTACAGAAAACAATAGATCAAAATATCAGAGATTGTTGCTATCCAAAGGAAAAAATGTTTGAGTATGAAATAAAATCAATAGCAATAAGAGAAATCACACAATGTGACTGGACTTTAGATTTCTGAATTCTAAAAGTACATATAAGAAATAAATTACAAACCCAGCATTTTGTATAAAGTGCAAAAAAAGAAAAATAAAAAAGTAAAGCATTATTGCAATGAGTATTCATGTCTGTAATTCCAGAACTGGAGAGATATTAAGAGCAAGACTATGATTTTGAGGTCAGCCTAGGGTACAAATTCTAGGCCAGTCTATTCTATACATAAAGACATTCTCTCCAAAATATGCATCATTTATAAAGAAATTACAAACCAAACCAAGCATTTGATATCAAAAGTAATCAAAAGTAGCATCAATAGTTAACTGATACTAAGATTTTAGCATTGAGACAAGAATATTATTGAAAATTAAGTACACATTTAAATAACATTAATTTCCCATTTATTTGGCAGTTACTATATAACTTTATACATCTCGATTTCATGTGCAACATTTTTATTTATTTCTGATAAGCATATTCAGATTCTTTTGTGAACTGCTAATACACCATCATTAACAGAGAGAGAAGCTGTATGTTGATTAAGGAAGTTATGAATATCAAGGTCAAGAATATGGCAGATGAGAAACTGCCCAAGTCAATGTCTAACAATTTGTGCTGTGGCCTCTAGCTTAGACAAACTTTGTACTTCTCTTTGTGACGGCTGCAGTGATCTCATATTGTAATTTCTTCTCATTGACTGTTGTTCATTCATATTGAATACATGGAGACATGCATCTTACAAATCCAAAGGCTCCTGCTTTTGTATTTTCACAGTATGTAAAAAGGGAGAACATGGAGACTAAACGTATAAAATTTCCATGTTCTTTTGTGCATAATAGAAAATGCCAGGCAGTCCTTAGTTATTGCTTTCCTAACAAATCAAGTTTTAAGCCTGGTGCATTAAATTTCTTGGCTGTGATTAACAGTGAACAAACTACAAACCTACTGGATGAAACAATACAGATTAGTTTGCTCCCAACTTTGGAGCCAGAAGTCTGATATTGATGACTTTGAGGTCATGGAACACAGTAATCAACTTCAATGGACATCACCTTGAAGGAAGGCCAATGGAAGTTATACTTCATTCACAAAATCAGCAGTTTGGGGGCTGAGCTTGTTGTTATTTATTAGGGTATAACAGGCACATAATAATTTTTATAAATGGTACTACAGCCTAAAATGCAAATCTCCCTACTTAGATGGTCCAAATGCTATCACATGTTATTTGTCTTTACATCATAGAAAATTTCCTCCAGTTATGTGAGAGGAAGAATAGAATGACAAGTTACATTTGAGTTTTGTGCCCCATCAGAAACAGAGCTTCACCCAGAAAAAAAAACTTAATTGTTCTTTTAGGTTCACCATCTTCAATATGGAATTAAGGAGTATAAGGGTAAACATTATTCAATCTCTTCAAAATAAGTAGATATTATTGCAGGTAAAGGAAGTTCCAGAGTATCATTAATCTGTGTTCTTCTAAAATTGGTTAGTGACTGCTACAGGATGTTTTGTGGCATCTATATTCTTTTCATTTTTGGTCTTGAGATAGAAACCAATGCAAAAACATAAGATCACTTCATTCGAATAATGATTTAATAGGAAATCATGAAAGTAACTATAGATGATGGCAAGACAGAACAGAAGTGTATGATGGGGAACCATTGTCAGCCAATGATTTTAAGTGGTTGGACCAAGTTAAGTGGTAACCTTTTGGGTACCCAGATCAAACCATAGCCACACCGAGTGCTCTCTCTCTCTCTCTCTCTCTCTCTCTCTCTCTCTCTCTCTCTCTCTCTGTGTGTGTATGTGTGTCTGTGTCTCTCTCTGTGTGTGTGTGGTTCCTGTGCTACACAGCTGAGGTTGGACTTCTCATTCCTGTTTAGTGAGTTTGCCCCTTATAATAATGAAAATATAATTGGAATATTTTGGAGTTAGGCTGCTATTCTTTGACCTACACCCATCAACACTTGACACCCAGATTGTGAAGCTTGGATACTGGTACACCCCCTTTTTGTGACCTCCACGGCTCTAGGGATATTCTGCTTGTCTAAAATTTAGAGTACATTTACCAAAGAACATGTGGATTGGGTAAACATGTGCTCTTGCTACTTGGCCTTGTAACCCAGGGTTGGGTTGCCAAGGCCCCCATTTAAGCACATTCATAAAGATGCTGGTAGAACTGAGGACCAAAGCATCACCAGAAAAGTACTGCAGGGACCAAGGAACATCAAGACACTATCTCTGGGCTTCTTGAGCATATCTGAAGACAAGTGACTTTTGAGTCTCTACCTTAGCATAGATATTTGAATAAGCATGAAGGAATCTCCTACTTTCTTGAAATAATAGATTCTCTTATAATAAATTCATCTTTATGAATGTGCTTAAATATGTATATTGTCTCCTTTTTTCCTCAGTCTCATACCACACAGTAGGGCTCAGAGGTGAAGGCCCTAGACAAGACAATGAATATCTGGGAAGTAGGCTTTCAAAACTGTGGTGATGAGGAGAAGCAGAAAATAGGTACTATTAAGAGCAAATTTAGAATCCCCATTAACTCTTAATGTGAAAAGAAAAGGAAGAATGTCATAACATTTATAAAAATTTTAAAGAAAGAAAACTTTTTCTTAATATACAAATGTATTAATGCCTATAATTTTCCAGAAGGCATAGTTCTAACTAATTTACCTTTCTAATAAGATTACTGTTATATAACAGGTACTGATGAAGTCAGCATCTTTTCTCAGAGTAGCACTAACAGATGAGCCCTCACATTAGATCTGAAAGTCAGGAAAGCACAGTACAATACCGAGCAGCAGCTGCAAACAGATTCAAGGATATATGTAACGGCTACAGAGACCCCATCATGCTGTTGCAGAGAAATGGGGGCCTTGGCAACCCAACCCTGGGTTACAAGGCCAAGTAGCAAGAGCACATGTTTACCCAATCCACATGTTCTTTGGTAAATGTACTCTAAATTTTAGGCAAGCAGAATATCTCTCACTTATACTGACAACTTTCCTGAACATCTGATACCTCTTTACTTAAGCAAGTTAATGGCCTCAAAATAGATCCCAATCTCTAACTCTTTGTGTATCTTCTGATTTGTTTCATGACCTCAACTGAATATTCATTTCTAACCACTAAGTACTGTAACCTATGATTTTTTACTGAAATTGAGAGGATAGTAGCTTTTTTTTGTGTTGCTGGTGCTGAAAAGAGAAAAAGTTGAGACTCATGGGATTTTTCCTGATTGCTTATCCTAAACCACCCCACTGTCCCTCAAAGTCATTCTTAAATACAGACACCAGAAAAAGCATATGAGGCAGCCCAGCCTCACATTTCTACTTCTCTGGATGGCTTATGACATAATATGTGTCACTGTGGTAGGGGTATAATAACTTTGCTGACAGTGGTGCATCCACCCACTGAAACGGTGTGATTGATCTAATGGGAGCTCACCAAGGCCTGCTGGACTTGGACTGTACGAGCGTGAAATAAGAACCGGCTCTCTGAATGTGGCTGACAATGAGGACTGACTGAGAAGTCAATGATAATGGCACTGGGTTTTGATTCTACTGCATATACTGGCTTTGTGGGAGCCTAGTCTGTTTGGATACACACCTTCCTAAACCTGGATGGAGAGGGGAGGACCTTAAACTTCCCACAGGGCAGGGTACCGTGACTTCTCTTAGCACTGAAGAGGGAGGGGAGGGGGAGGGGAAGGGGAGAGTAGGAGGGAAATGAGAGGAGGGGAGGTGGAAATTTTAATAAATAAACAAACAAACAAACAAACAGGGACAGTTGAGGTATGTCAAACATTTGATCCTAGCACCTGAAAAGCAGAGGCAAGGAAATTTCTGTGCTTTCAGGGCCAGGCTGTCTACATAGTGAGTTCCAGGCCAGCAGGATCTGCATGGTAAGGCCATGTCTCAAAAATAAATAAGCTTTAGGTTAACAGTATTACCCAGTATATGCAAGTAAGATCATTAACAAGGTTTAATATTTTTATTTTAAATGACAGGTATATTTTTCCTTTAAGTTTAAAAATATTCTTTAATTTTAAAAAATATTGGACTATTAAATCCAGGAGAACTTGTTTGAGAAATTTTAACAGTAATATCATTATTGAGAAAAAATTATTTAATTAAAAGATATACAAAGAAAAATACTTTCATGAGCATAAGAATTCTCTATTTTGCATTTTTCCTTCTTACTCAAACAAGCATTTTACAGAACACTAGTTGAGATGTCTCAGGGGAAAGACATCTGATATGATGAGCCTCAGAAAGCAGCAACCCCGGAGGTTTTTGCTTAGACCTAGGGGACTGTGGGAGGAAAGTTTATTCCTTGCTGACAGTAATAGGTTGCAGCATCATCAGCTTCTACAGTATTGATGGTGAGGGTGAAGTCTAATGAAGCCTCATTACCACTGAACCTGGCAGGAATTCCTGATGGTCGAACTCCTTCATTATAGATCAAGAGTTTAAGAGGCTCCCCTGGTTTCTTTTGATACCAATGCATAACATTTATGCCAAATTTATTGACACTCCCACTGGACTTGCAAGAGATAGTAACACTTTGTCCCAAGGACACAGCCAAGGAAGTAGGAGACTGGGTCAATACAATGTCTCGAGTGGAGCCTGAAATGACAAACACACAAACACTATTGTTGAAGGTGTACCAAAACCACCGCTCAGTGTGAGACACATAGCAACTATGACAAAAATTCCAAGCATCACTCTGAGCTGTCAGCAAATAAAAGAAACCCTGGGAAAGGTAAAAATAAATTACAAATGCCAATGACCAAGAGCTGAGAGGTAAGGAAAACATCTGTGACTACATTAGATGCTCCCAACACTACCCTTCACTTTCTCACCAGGGACCCAGAAGAGCAGAACCCAGAAGAGGAGAGCAGCTGACTTCATTTCTGAGAGCTAGACTAGACAGTGCTTTTCAGGTCCCTGACAAGCTGCCTTTAAGAATGCTTTCAACATCTCGGACCCTTGCCTAATCACACAACATGCAAAGTAGCTTAGGAAAGTATGTGCTCAAAGGAACATTTGTTCTTGTTCAGTAGTGTCTGTAGTTGGCAAAACCATTCACAGAACAGCTCAACATCATACAAACAGATTTTATGATTTCCCTGCACAATCTTCACCCCATTCCTTTAAAATGCATAAAATATATTTTGATCATGTTTCCCCTCTGCCAACTCCTTTCACATCCTTTCCACCTTTCTACCCACTGATCTACATATTCTCTACCCTTCTCCTTCTCCTCTGTCTCTCTCCCTCCCTCCCTTTTACTTTTCTCTCTCTTCACCTGTTTTCCCCACAAAATTCCAAACAAACAAACTTAAAATAACAAGGCAAAAAGGGAAAACACAAGGAAAGAGCAAATGTCTGTCCGGTACATATTCAGGATGGGGAACACCTAGCCACCCAAATACCACTTTTTGTGTTCTAGCCGCTGGAAGTTTCAACTGAGGAATCCAAGTGATTCTTTCAAAAGATCTAATGACCCTAAGAGACTGGAGTGATTACTGACTAACGTTAGATTGGTTTTGGAAACATTAAAGTTAAAATTATTACTTTAAAATATCGTAATGGTTAAAAATATAAGGAATCAACTAAAAATTACAGTGAGATATTCTACTTTATGCTAGTGAACAAGAATATCATCTATCATAAAAGTTTTAAAAACATTATAGTCATTGTAACAGACAGAAACCATAATATAAAACCACAACCAGTCAAAATGCAGGACTGTCAGGCCCAGTCTCAATGGATACATCTACAAAACACCTTCCTCACCCTACACTAAGAGTTGTCAGAATGGCTGTAAGAACCAAAGGTTCAGAAAATTTGCTATGAGACTGTGTCTCCTAGCATGGTCAGAAGATTCACATATAAAGTCTTCCCAACATATCCACCTATACATAAACTGGACAAGGACAACAATAGACATGATAAAGTGAACAGGGAAAAGACCTCAATGTGGCAATACTATACAAAGAACCACAGTTAACTAAGGAGTGCTGAAAGTGGAAGAGTCTTCTCCAGGGAAGACCACACCAACTGATTATCCAATGCCAAATAGTCACTCTGAAAACACACATACAGGCAACATTGCAAAAACCAGGCACATTGTATTTAGAAATATATGTGTCTATAAATATTCATATATGTATGCAGCAACCATTAGTTTAAAAAATGCCGTGATTTTGAAAAAGAGCAAGAAGTGGTATATGGAAAGATTTAGAGGAAGAAGAGAGGGCAAAATAATGCAACTACATTATAATCTCTAAAAATGAAAGAAGTAATAGAAATTTTAAAAAATTTATACACTGCAATAATGAGCCTATTACTTGTATTTAAATTTATGTATTGTAATACACTTGTTTACATATTTTTATTTTACAAATTGTCACTTTTTGAAATAAACAAAATTCTAGGCAAGAACTCTGAAGAAAGAAAGTTACACAAACTGATTTTCAGTCATGTGGACCTAAATTAAAACCCAAGATTTTTCCTGTTCTCTTCAGTGTGTGCTTGTACATGTGCATGTGTTTGTGTGTGTCTGTGCATGTGTATATATGAATGAAATTAAACCGATATCTGTCACCATCCACAAAACTAACTTCAAATAGATCAAAGGCCTAAATTCAAAACCAGTAATTTATAAAAGAAAGCATAAGCAGTACTCTATGTGATATTAATAAAGGAAAGAGCTTCATAACAGAACTTCATTTACCCAATACTTAAAGCCAAATATTGGTGAGTGAAACTTCATAGAAACTGAAAAGCTCCCAAACAGTTAATCAGTTGGGTGAAGAGGAAACATAAAGAATAGAAGAGAATATTTGCCAAATAAATACTTAATATAGAAAAATATCCAGAATATTAAAATGGCTCAAAAATAATGAATAAAAAATTAAAAAATAATAGCTTATCCAAAAAAATTGGCTTGTCATCTGACCAGAGAGTTCTCAAAAAACCACAAGTAAAAATGACTAAGAAATATCTTTAATAACTTATCATTGCTAGCTATTAGAGAAAAGTGAATTAAAACAACTGTGAGATTTCATATTACCCCAGTGAGAATTGCAAAAATAATTGAAAAACTGACAAAAAATGCTAGAGAGGATGAGAAGAGAAAATAAACTGCATTTACTGTTGGGGGAATTGTAAACTAGTCCAGTCACTCAGGAAATCAGTCTGGAGAAACAAAGATGCAAAATAAATCTACCATATGACAAAGCTACTCTATTCCTTCCATTTGCTCAAATGACTCAGTCCACACACTGCTCCACAGATACCACCTAGGTCGGTCATGTTCATTGGAAACAGACTAAAAGTTCTTCAGTGGAAATTGGATAATAAAATGTTGCACATACATATTATAGAATAAACAAAAATGACATTTGAAGGTAATGGATGGAACTAGAAAAGATCATATTGAGTGAGGTAACCCAGATGCAGAAAGACAGACATTACATATTCTTACTCATCAGAAGCTCCTAGATGCAAATCCACATTCAAGTAACTGAAGGAAAGTAAAAGAAAAAAAAATCACTGTAGTAAAGAAAGAGAAGCAACAGGTAGCTGAATAGAAGGGTGTAGGTGATATGAACGGGGGGAAATGCTTTAATTAAGTGGAGTATAAAAGATATATAGAAGATGGAGATTGAGAGTAAACTGTATCTATTTCTGAAGATCATAGGAAATCATACTATTAACTATCTAACTGAAAAATTCCCACAATACATGTAAATCTTATATATGGAACACCCCCCATTCACAATATTTTAATGAAATATCCCAAATATGCTGAAAATGTTCTCCCCAAGAGCCATAAACTATCAAAAAATGAAGAAAATAAGGAAATAAAAACATCAGGTAGCACACTGTTTTTTGAGTTGTTGCTCAGGGTTGTCAATAGAATCCCAAAACATTACAGACTATTGTTGTTGCCCTTGATTGCCACCCAGAGGTAGAAGAAGGCAAGTCGTTATTGCACTTCAGACACAGACCTAGAGGATCCAAGCTGAATATAGCATGTTAGTTCCCTCAATGAGGACTAGCTTTAGACATCATATAAGCTTCCAAAGCCAGAAAGAGACCTATAATCCTACCCAGCTATGATTCCTATGAGTAACAGTAATGACCACCAGGGTGTGGTAAAGCTACAATTACAATAATTGCACACATTATCTTGATAGTTACCAACAGCTCTCTGACAAAACTTAAACCTGTTCTACAAGAGGAACATTGTGCCTCATACTGGAAACCTATCCAACTACCTGGGGCTAATGTAGTCCTAGGTACTGGAGGAAAACCTACCACTATCATGATACTAAGCTGGCATAATCACCAACTGCATTCTTTTTATTTGTCCTTCTATCCAAAGATCAGCACAGTTCTCTCTCCTCATCCAGGAAACTTCTCTTAGAAACATATGCAGATTATTACAGAAAACCAGAATTGATAAAAATGCAGTCAGACTTGATGAGTTTAGTGAAAACTGATACACCTAAAACACAAATCTTACATCTAAGGCCTAGAGATCATTTGGGAACAGGTGTTGGAAAGATTATATAAGCCAGAAAAACAGGAAGTTATCTGTGAGGTTGTGTTTGCTATGAATGTCAGAAGCTACACACATGACAGCTCACCAACATGTGTGCCTAAAAATGAACTGAACAAGAATGACACCAATAGACACTACTGTGAATGGGAGAAAGACTGGGAGGAATCAACCCTAGACACAGAACTACAGGAAACTGAGGAAAACTGAGATTAGGCAAAACAGCGTTCCCTATGAAAAAGAACACTAATTGGTTATCCAATACCAAATGGCTAACCCTGAAACTGTATACATCCAAGTCATATTATATAGGTATATTAGATTATGTTTATATATTTAGGAATATACTTATATATGTATACATATTAGCAACAACAATTCAGAGACGTCACGAAGTTTAAGGAGACCAAATGAGGTATATGGGAAGGGTTGGAGAAAATTGGAATACTCATAAGGATTATCTCTGATGCTAGACTTGGAATAAAAAGAACCTCATTTAGGTTTTCTCAGACCAACCATGAGAGAAACCACTCATGCCATTTCTGGAGTTCTGAGGCACAGTATTGTTGTTTAATGAGCTGCTAAGAAACAGAGAAATTCATTAGTTGGTAATAGAAATAAATATAAATGTGCCAATGTTATGAAAAACTGAGAGACCTATACAGCTATCACCTTCCTCACTGAACTCACTGCCAAGATCGTGCTGAACCTTTTACCCTAAACTGAATGGGTGCACCTCTGCCCTTTTTGCCACAGGAATTTTTCTAAAATGCATCCATAGTCAAATGATCACTGCTGAATGCTGTTTTACCAAAACTCAAGTAGGAACAAATTAGAAGGACATGATCTGTGCCTTCTGACTTCTTGACAATGTTCCATAACCATGGAAGGAACTCTGAGCAAGGACAGGAGAGAACCAATAGCAATCTAAACAAGCTTCCTGCACCTATGGTTAAGACTTCCAACATTTCAAGCTCCCAGAAAAGACACTTTCTCTTATGTGGCTCAACAAAATGTTCAAATTGTAATCTTATTCTAAGGTAAAGTATATTTTCTATCTCTCTTCTAATTCATGTTGTATATTCTTATTCTCCAGGTCTAGCTATATTCCAATCATAAATCCACTAGCATGTCATTCCACTGTCTTTTTTTTTCTGCTATTATAGATTTTTTCAGCATCATGACTCAAAAGGCTTCCATGTGTAATACTTGGTTCTGACCATATGAATCCAACCATTGAAAGTGAATGGATCATGAGTGTTCTGACTCAACAATTACCTGATTCATTCATTGCTAAGTCATAATTAAATGGCATTATTGAGAGGTGGTAGAAAGTAAGGGGTTAGTGACAATTGAGGAACTAGGGGAATGTTTTAAAGACTGCACTGAGTCCTTGGTTACCTCCCTTTGCTACTCTTTCCCCTGTCATACCCTTCCTTCAAGGTACTTAACCATATTTGGCATTTGGGTCCACAGTGATAACACATACATACCTTGGTCTGAAGTAGTAACTGTGATCCAAATCATTGCGCTTTAAGCAGTTTTCCTCAAATCTTTTGTCACAGTGAAGAAAAAGCCAGAATCAGCATAGTTCACATCATTTTATGATTTTTCCTGGGAAATTCCTGGAATATCTGTGTTTCTAGGCAAAACCACATCATGAAAGTTTGGACACTCTGATTTCCAAGCAGACAGTTTAAAAGTATTTGGAGATTCCCAGCAATTTTATGTAGTCTATAACACTCTCATTCTCAGCTATGTCTCCAAAATAGGTGCTTAGTAAATTTCCTAATATTGATGAGACTGGTCTGCATATTGTTTACATAGGAACACAAATTATTGCCATCTAAAAGCACTAAATTCTATTAATTTGTATGTGATGGAAGACTTTAGACTAGCATATGGTAACACAAAATTATACAACGTTGGAATAGAAAACGGTTTCTAAGTCTCCACCATTGGACAGAAGATAAGTAGTTTTCTGAAGGAGATGTAGCCACAGAAATATGGCAACAATCCGGGCAGTGGTGGCACATCCCTTTATTCACAGCACTCTGGGGGCAGAGGCAGGTGGATCTCTATGAGTTCAAGGCCAGGCTGGTCTAAAAGAGCTAGATCCAGGACAGGCTCCAAAAGCTACAGAGAAACCCTGTCTCACAAAACCAAAAAAGAAAAAAGAAAGAAAGACAGATAGAAAGAAAGAAAGAAAAAAATAGGGCAACAAATATCACATTTTCTTTCCTTGTGAATCCTAAGTATGTTGTGTCTTATGTTTGTATATTCGCAAATATATGTATGTATGTGTATCTCTTTTTTATGTGTGTGATTATAAATGTACATGTACGAGTATATTTGTATATACAGGTATGTGTGTAATATGTGTGTACAAATAAGCATATGTGTGTATGTAGTCATGTATATAAGTATATGTGTGTGTGATACAAATAAGAGAGATTGTCATACATTGTAACAGCAGGAAAGGGAAGGGGAAATGAGGATGGTTAGTGGGTGTGGTCTAAATATATGTTATACTTGAAAAACATTGATTTTATGATATTTGGGTACAATGAATATACACTAATAAATAAATTTATTGTCAAGCAAGATTGCTCAGAAGGCAAAGACACTTGCCACAAAGCTTGACATGAGATCTAATTTTGATACAGAACTCACACGGGGAAAAAGAAAGAATCAAGTCAAAGTCATCCTCTGATTGCACTTGTGTATCTACATACATGTACACATGCATGTATGCTTGCATAAAAATTGAAATTAATTGAACTGCAATTTAAAAGTAAGAGAACTTATGAAAAAGAAAATAATCTAAAGAAATGTTCAGCAATAAAGAAGTAAGTGTCCTCTAGAAGCTAGAAAAGGCAAGAAACACTTTCCTAGAGCAGCAAATTGAAATGATGTTTGCCTACATCATTATTTCAGCCCAGCGAGTCACATGTTGGATACCAGAACACCATAACTATAAAAAGATAAATTGCTAATACTGAAGCAACAGAATTTATGGCAAATTTTTACAGAAGGAATAGAAAGATAATATTACATTCTTTTCTGCATTTTATTCATGTATATATATGAATATATATACTACCAAAATACCAATATATATATGTATATATACATATATATATATTAACAAAAGACATAAGAAATATTGAACCTGTTAGTTTTACTGGGTTCTACAAACTATTTTATGAATGTTTCAAAAATGTTCATGCTCTCACACAGAAGGGAAAAGTGTCCAGATTCAGGTCTGTGTGTGGTGTATGCACAAGAGGAGCATCTTGTTGGAGACAGAATGAAGCACTGTGGGAGGATAGCTATAATCATGCATATAGTAGTAATCTTCCAGGTCATCAGCCTGGACACTGCTGATGGTGAAATCTGTCTCAGTCCACTGCCTATGAAGTGATTAAAGACCCCAGTGTCCTGTGTGGATGCCGAGCAGACCAGCAGTTTAGGAACCTGCCCTAGTTTCCACTGGTACAAGGCTAAGCAATTCTTTTTGATAGTAGCCAAACAGATTCCAACATGACCAACACTTGACAGACACCCTTTCCCCTGTTGACATAATCATGGAAGATGGAGACTGGGTCATCAGGCTGTCGCCACAGATATCTGTGATCACGAAAGAACAATGAACATACATAGATACACAAACACAGATTATGCCAATTGACTTGTCATTTAATGTCCTATTGTCAAAACACTATTATGTAAGAAATATTATGTCCTGGGACACATTGAAAATTACAATATACAAATAAGTAACTCTGAAATGATTATAATACTTTTGAATTCTTCACCAGACACCCAGAACATCAGGGACATGACAATTTGGGTCTGTGACTTCATCTTGTTCCCCCTGACTGTCTGAGAATGATCACATCTCACTTCAAAGACCTGGTTTATAAGTTCTGAACAGCTAGGCATGTCTTAAGGAGCCTATGCAAATCAGCTAGCAAAAGTAAAAGCAAATGCCTGGGCAGTTTGTATTAGAGTGGCTGGTATCAAACAGCAGCTAAAAATACCATCAAAGAGAACATGAGCAATCACTGAAA
Organism: Microtus obscurus; assembly: GCA_963919715.1. Classification (NCBI taxonomy): domain Eukaryota; kingdom Metazoa; phylum Chordata; class Mammalia; order Rodentia; family Cricetidae; genus Microtus; species Microtus obscurus. The sequence continues at coordinate 36,096,576 of CAWTZC010000501.1, read as the reverse complement.
GATAGCGGCTTACAAATTTCCAATAGAAATCTACAAGGACCCAATCCCCTCTTCTGGTCCATGTAGTAACCCACATTCATGTGGAAATATACACAGGATACACATAGAGACACAATAAATTTTTAATGACTTTAAAAAGAATGTAGGATTATACATATGATATACATACATATGCATTTTGCAGACACGTCTTTATGTGGTATGTATAGATACCTCATGATTGTGAAGTTAAAGTTGCTTCTTTTTATTGAAAATAAAATTTTTCTTACACTATATTCTGATCATGGTTTTCCCCATTCCTCTCTTCTCAGTTTCTCCATACCTTTCCACTCATTGAAATCCATGATTTTTTTTCTCTTTCTCTTTAGAAAAAAAAGAATGCTAAATAAGAGAAAAACTGATGTTTTAAGAAAGACAAAGCAAGATAAAATACATATACATACACACACAAAGAGACTCCATAAAATACAAAATTTAAAACTATAATATATAAGTAAACACCAGTAATCTAACAAATGCCCAAACAAAGAACTATAAGTCAAAAAATCTACAAAAATACCATTGAGTTTATTTCATGTTAGCCATCTACTGGTGGGCATGGGCCTGCTCTTAAGTGTGCTTTGAAACCACAGTGAGTGTCCATTGAAGAAAATTAGTTTTTACTTTGTAAGATGTAGGTATGTGGCAATAGTTTCTTAGTTGTATGTGGAAACTTATGTGGATTTACATTTCTCACCACTGGGACCCCATTTAGCTAAGACCTGTGCTGGACCTGTGAATGCTGCCAAAGTCTTTGTTAGTTCCTATGTTCATCAGAACTCTTGTGTATGGAAGACAATGTTTTCTTGATGTCATCCATCCCTCTAGCTCTCACAGTCTTCACCCTCTTATTCCACAGAGATCCTTGAGCTGCATGAAGGAGTTTAATGAAGACATTTTGTTTAATACTGAAAATTCTAAGGTCTTTCACTCTCTGCATCTTGTCTCTAAGTGAGTCTCTGTATTAGTTCCTATCCACTTCAGGAAGACATTTCTATGTTGATGTGTGAAGAGAATATAATGATGACCTCTGGGTATAACAGAATGTCATTAGGAGTCATTTCGTTGTTGTGTTCCTTTAGCACAAAAATAGTATCTGAGTTTCCCATAAGCCCATGACCTATCTAGTCTCATATTCTTGACCACAAGTGCAGTGTCAGACATGGGTAACATTATATGGCGTGAGCATTAAATCCAATTAAGATTGAAATTGGTTACTCCCAAAGCCTTTATAGATCACAGAATTTATAGCTGGATTAGTGGTCACCTTTCTCCTCTGGAAGAATGTTGAGTATGTTTCAGTACCATTAACACTAATCAATAGAGGTGAAGTCTCTAGTTAGGCACCAGCACAATTTCTCCGTGTTAAATGAGATATGTAAGGGGGGAAAGGGAACAGTAAGGAAGGGAATACAGGAAGGAATAGATAACACTAAGAGCCATTCGTGGAATCATATAAAAACCTACTTTAGTGGATGCTTACACACATACACACACACAAGAAAGAGAGAAATCTAAATTGAATCAACAAATAACAAAGGAGACAAAACCTCAACTAGACATCTTTTATCATCAAGTGGAACCTACAGTGTCAGGAATGGATTACATCTGAATGAGCTGTTGGCCAGAGGGTTTCCATAGAAACCCCAGACAACTTTGGCTATAAATTGAGCTCCACAAACTGAAAGACCTATTGCTGAACAGACTTGCTTTTTATTACAGACTGAGGGAGAGCCAATCAGAGTAACCTTTGCAAAGTGCACTAACACTCAAACACATACACACACACACACACACACACACGTGCACATGCGCGTGCATGCATGCACACACACACATGTGCGCACAACTGGAACCTTTGGATTCTGGTGCTGACATAAGGTGCCTCTTATGTATATTGTTTTCCCCACAGATCCCAGACATTCACCATGGGATTCTGTAGGCTGCTTCAGGAAACATGATTGTTACATCTGCTAGGTTTCCTTCAAATATAAAATTTTGTATCACTTGGTTCATACCAGAGACTTCTCCCCTTTGTCTGGTTCTTTTCACCTTACCCAGCAAGAGATTTTCATATTGTCCTCTGTGTATCCCTTGCAAGCTTGAGACAAATGTCCAGCTGTAACCTTGCTTTAACTAGTCTGGAATCCTTAGTTCAGCTTCTGAAATGAAGTTTCCTACTCAACCCATAGGGCTCTTGTTGCTCTGGATCCCGGCAAGGACAGAGGAGAGAAATAAGGTAAATGTGGATGCATGGTGATCTGTGGAATGCTACTGCTACTCATGTGTGTAGCATTTGCATACAGCATATGCAAATTCAGGACCAATGGGATTTAGACCTGTGACCTTGAGAGAGGTTTGACAAGAACTTTTGATCTGATGAAGATTTTCACATAAAAGAAGTGAGATGTTATGAGCAAATCCTAGAACATGGTTTACAAATCTTGGTCCTTTTTTAAAATTGAATATTTTTAGTTCATATTCCACAATAATTTTAAAATTATGAAATAGATGATCATATTGCATATGATCTTGAATTTCTTTCTCAGATGAACTTCTTTCCCATTTATTTAAGATGCACTGGAGATATTGAGATGACCCAATTACACTCTTTCTGTCAGTCTTTGGAGAGCTAGTCTGTTATCTCCTCAACTCTAGTCACAACCCCTTATACACTAATGGAAACAGCTATTTTACTTGGCTTCTACATAAACAAGTCCATTCTCCACAGACCCTTATCTATGGGGCTTCCAGATAGTATGTCTGGCTGTTTCTGTGGCAGTAAATCAGGGATAAATATCAGGAGGGTGGTTCCTAAATATGTGAAAATTTATTACTTCATTTGAGGTTTAGGATGTCTTTATACAGACTAACTTCCATGAACAAAATCTGCTCTGCTTAAGGAGAGGCCCATATGTTCTATAAGTTCTCAGAAGGGCTGCTCAGGAAGAGATTCTCTGAATATGTGTTAGACAAGGAGGTTGAAGAATTCAAAGCACCCAGTCATGGCTGAGAGCTCCTTAACCCTTGTTCCAACATACAGTTAAGATAAACCCATTAGTGACCCATTAGCCTCAACAGTCATGGACAGCATACTAGTAGAGAAATGGAGATGATACTAGTGCCCCCTTTATCCTTTTTTTTTAATTTGTGTCTTTTTGGCTGCATTCATTTCTGTGTATGATAGGTTAGCTTGGTGCCTAGAGAACTCAAAAGAGGAATTCAGAGCCTCTGGAAATGGAATTACAGATTATACTAAGATGTCACCCTGTAGGTACTGGGAATTAAAACTAGATCCTCTGAAAGAGCAGCCTGTGAGTTCTCTTAACCAATGAGACATCTCTGCAGTCCCAAAAACACCTTCTGAGTAAATAGACATGATAGATAAGGAGGAAGGACCATGAACATCTTTATTTAAAGATATGTTCATTGTTGAAGGCTGTATTTCAGGAAGAGGAGGACAGTAGAAAGACAAAAATTTGTAAATGGCTTCTAAAGGATCCTTGTACCTTGTAAAGTCTGTTCACTGAAACTGAGATGGAAAGGAAATTGTTAAACATGAAAATTACTTCATTTGAATCTAGTTGTAAAAGAAAATCAAATCATGAGAACAACTCAGCATTTTCATTTCATATTGTTCCTTTGTCCTCTTAGTTTAGGGTTCTGTAGTGTTATCATGGTGGTGTAGAATCCAATTTTCTTCTCCATATTGACTAGAGAGCCAGACTCCATTTAGGGAAGAACCACATCAGTGACGACATTACTTCCAGGGTCATAAGAATGTGTCCTTGTCTTTTTTCTTATTGTGATAAAAGCAATAAGAATCTTTATCCCTTGCTTGCAATCACAGATTGCAACATACCCAGAGAGGGGAGTCCCTGCCTTCTGGGCAGGTCTCAAGGTTCCCTGTGGGAGAGCTTGGGCACCTACAGCTGGGGCTCCAGGATCTCCGGTGGTCTACTGGACCCCGCGCTCCCTCCCACCCCCTTCCTCTTGTCCCCGGATCCTTGAGCTACCAGAAGGCCCTGATGATTAGGAGCTGAGGAATTCCATCTGGACGGGTGAGTGTCTAATAGCCAGGGGCAGTGTGTCCCAGAAGCTAGCACAAACCCCCCTCCCCCAGCTCCCTCTGCAGGGCTGCCTTTCTTAGGCAAGACCCAATCCCTCCAGCAAAACACCCCACCCCCAACCCTGCACTGAGGCTTGCTAGGACCAGTGCTCAAGAACAGTTTTAAGTTCCTTCACTAAGGCTATCCACCCAGAGCGGGGAGTGCCTGCCTTCTGGGCAGGTCTCAAGGTTCCCTGTGGGGGAGCTTGGGCACCTACAGCTGGTGCTCCAGGGTTGCCATCTGAGTTGTTGTGCTGAGGAGTTCCATCTGGACGGGTTGGTTCCTGTTTCTACACTGAAGAGAAACACCCAGAGAGTCAGTCACAGCAAAGTCTGGACCAAGACACCAGGCCTCTCTGGGCTCCATTTGAAGCAAGAGATGGGAAGGCGCCAATACAAGAATTCCTCCAACAACCTGAAAGACAACAAGACATCACCAGAACCCAGGGATCCCGAAACAAGAAGAATTGTACACTCTACTCCAGAAGAATTAGAAGAATTTGACTCAAAAGTGAATTATATGAAAATAATAGAGGACCTTAAACAGGAGGTGAAAAACTGCCATAAACAATTAGAGATGACAAACAAAAAAGTAGAGGAAATGAATAAGTCGCTCAAAGATACCCAAGAAAACCAAGAGAAGCAAGAAAAAGCAATCAAACAGATAAGGGAAGCGGTTCAAGACTTGAAGAATGAAATGGAAATAATGAAGAAAACACAAACCGAAGGAAGGATGGAATTGGAAAACCTGGGTAAACGATCAGGAACCACAGAGACAACTACTACCAACAGATTACAAGAGATAGAAGAAAGAATGTCAGACACTGAAGATACCATAGAGAAAATAAACACACTGATCAAAGAAAATAGCAAAACCAACAAATTCTCATCACAAAACATTCAGGAAATATGGGACACAATAAAAAGACCAAACCTAAGAATAATTGGGATAGAAGAAGGAGAAGAAGTACAGCTCAATGGTCCAGAAAATATATTTAATAAAATTATAGAAGAAAACTTTCCCAACCTAAAGAAAGATATTCCTTTGAAGGTTCAAGAAGCATACAGAACACCAAATAGACTGGACCAAAAAAAAAACATCTCCTCGCCATATAATAATCAAAACACAAAACATACAGAATAAAGAAAGAATATTAAGAGCTGCAAAGGAAAAAGGTCAAGTTACTTATAAAGGTAAACCTATCAGACTTACACCTGACTACTCTATGGAAACCATGAAAGCCAGAAGGTCCTGGATAGATGTACTGCAGAAGCTAAGAGAACATGGATGCAAGCCCAGACTACTATACCCAGGCAAGCTTTCGTTCACTATAAATGGAGAAAACAAAATTTTCCAGGATAAAAACAAATTTAAACAATACGTAGCCACAAATCCAGCCTTACAGAAAGTAATAGAAGGAAAATCACAAACCAAGGAGTCCAACAATGACCACAATATCTCAAACATCTAGAGACCCTTCACCAGCACAACTCAAAGAAGGCAAACACACAAACTCTATGGCTAAAAAAGTGACCGGAGTTAGCAACCACTGGTCATTAATATCCCTTAATGTCAATGGACTCAACTCACCTATAAAAAGGCACAGGCTAAGAGATTGGATACGCAAACAGGATCCAACATTCTGCTGTTTAGAAGAAACACACCTCAACCACAAAGACAGGCACCTACTTAGAGTAAAGGGATGGGAAAAGGTTTATCAAGCAAATGGACCTAAGAAACAAGCAGGTGTGGCCATACTAATTTCTAACAAAGTTGACTTCAAACTTAAGTCAATCAGAAGAGATGGAGAGGGACATTTTATACTCATAACAGGAACAATTCATCAGGATGAAGTCTCAATCCTGAATATCTATGCCCCTAACATAAAAGCACCCACGTACGTAAAAGAAACATTACTAAAACTCAAGGCTGCCATCAAACCGCACACACTAATAGTAGGAGATTTCAACACTCCTCTTTCACCAATGGACAGGTCAATCAGACAGAAGCCTAACAGAGAAATAAGAGAATTAATGGAGGTAATGAATCAAATGGACTTAACAGACATCTATAGAACATTCCACCCAAATAGGAAAGAATATACCTTCTTCTCTGCAGCTCATGGAACCTTCTCGAAAATTGACCACATCCTTGGCAACAAAGCAAACTTCCACAGTTACAAAAAAATATCCATAACCACCTGTGTCTTATCAGATCACCATGGACGAAAGTTAGAATTCAACAACAATGCTACCCCCAGAAAGCCTACAAACTCATGGAAACTGAACAGTCAACTATTGACCCACACCTGGATCAAAGAAGAAATAAAGAAAGAAATTAAAGTCTTCCTTGAATTCAATGAAAATAAAGAAACAACATACTCAAACTTATGGGACACTTTGAAAGCAGTCCTAAGGGGAAAGTTCATAGCCCTTAGTGCCCACTTAAAGAAAACAGAGAAAGCATACATTGGAGACCTAACAGCCCAGCTGAAAGCTCTAGAAAAAAAAGAAGCAGACTCACCTAGGAGGAGTAGAAGACTGGAAATTGTCAAACTGAGAGCGGAAATCAACAAAATAGAAACACAGAAAACAATCCAAAGAATCAATGAAACAAAAAGCTGGTTCCTGGAAAAAATCAACAAAATTGATAAACCCCTATCCAAACTAATCAAACGGCAGAGAGAGAATTTGCAAATTAATAAGATCAGAAATGAAAAGGGGGACATAAACACAGACATAGAGGAAATTCAAAGAATCATTAGATCTTACTACAAAAGCCTGTATGCCACAAAACTGGAAAATGTAAAAGAAATGGACACTTTTTTAGATAAATACCATATACCAAAATTAAATCAGGACCAGGTGAACAATCTAAATAGACCTGTCAGTCGCGAAGAATTAGAAGCTGTTATCAAAAACCTCCCTACCAAAAAAAGCCCAGGACCAGACAGTTTCAATGCGGAATTCTACCAGAATTTCCAAGAAGACCTAATACCTATACTCCTTAAGGTATTTCACAATATAGAAACAGAAGAGTCATTGTCAAATTCCTTTTATGAAGCTACCGTCACTCTGATACCAAAACCACACAAAGACTCAACCAAGAAAGAGAATTACAGACCAATCTCACTCATGAACATCAACGCAAAAATCCTCAACAAAATACTGGCAAACCGTATCCAAGAACACATTAGAAAAATTATCCATTATGATCAAGTAGGCTTCATCCCAGAGATGCAGGGCTGGTTCAACATACGAAAATCTATCAATGTAATCCATCATATAAATAAACTGAAAGAAAAAAACCATATGATCATTTCTTTAGATACTGAAAAAGCTTTTGACAAAATTCAACATCCCTTTATGATAAAAGTCTTGGAGAGATTAGGGATACAAGGATCATACCTAAATATAATAAAAGCTATTTACAGCAAACCGACAGCTAACATCAAACTAAACGGAGAGAAACTCAAAGCCATCCCACTTAAGTCAGGAACACGACAAGGCTGTCCACTCTCTCCATACCTCTTCAATATAGTGCTTGAAGTGTTAGCAATAGCAATAAGACAACATAAGGGGATCAAAGGGATTCGAATTGGAAAGGAAGAAGTTAAACTTTCGTTATTTGCAGATGATATGATAGTGTACATAAGTGACCCCCAAAACTCCACCAAAGAACTTTTACAGCTGATAAACACCTTTAGTAATGTGGCCGGATACAAGATCAACTCCAAAAAATCAGTCGCCCTCCTATACACAAAGGATATGGAAGCAGAGAGGGAAATCAGAGAAGCATCACCTTTCACAATAGCCACAAACAGCATAAAATATCTCGGGGTAACTCTAACCAAAGAAGTGAAGGATCTATTTGACAAGAACTTTAAAGCATTGAAGAAAGAAATTGAAGAGGATACCAGAAAATGGAAGGATCTCCCTTGCTCGTGGATTGGGAGGATCAACATAGTAAAAATGGCAATCCTACCAAAGGCAATTTATAGATTCAATGCAATCCCCATCAAGATCCCATCAAAATTCTTCACTGATCTTGAAAGGACAAGAATCAACTTTATATGGAATAACAAAAAACCCAGGATAGCCAAAACAAACTTGTACAATAAAGGAACTTCGGGAGGCATTACCATCCCTGACTTTAAACTCTATTACAGAGCTACAGTAATGAAATCGGGGTGGTATTGGCATAAAAATAGAGAAGTCGACCAATGGAATCGTGTAGAAGACCCGGATTTTAACCCACAAACCTATGAACACCTCATTTTCGATAAAGGTGCTAAAAGTATACAATGGAAGAAAGAAAGCATCTTCAACAAATGATGCTGGCACAACTGGATGTCAACCTGTAGAAGAATGAAAATAGACCCATATCTATCACCGTGCACAAAACTCAAGTCCAAATGGATCAAAGACCTCAATATCAATATGAACACACTGAACCTGATAGAAGAGAAAGTGGGAAGTACCCTACAACACGTGGGCACAGGAGACCACTTCCTAGGTATAACCACAGCAGCACAGTCATTAAGGGCAACATTGAATAAATGGGACCTACTGAAACTGAGAAGCTTCTGTAACGCAAAAGACACTGTCACTAAGACAAAAAGGGAACCCACTGACTGGGAGAAGATCTTCACCAACCCCGCAACAGACAAAGGTCTGATCTCCAAAATATATAAAGAACTCAAGAAACTAGACTTTAAAATGCTAATTAACCCAATTAAAAAATGGGGCACTGATCTGAAGAGGGAATTCTCAACAGAAGAAGTTTCAAATGGCCAAAAGGCACTTAAGGTCATGCTCAGCCTCCTTAGCGATCAGGGAAATGCAAATCAAAACAACATTGAGATATCACCTTACACCTGTCAGAATGGCTAAAATCAAAAACACCAATGATAGCCTTTGCTGGAGAGGCTGTGGAGAAAGGGGCACCCTCATCCATTGCTGGTGGGAATGCAAACTTGTGCAACCACTTTGGAAAGCAGTGTGGCGGTTTCTCAGGAAATTTGGGATCAACATACCCATGGACCCAGCAATGCCACTCTTGGGAATATACCCACGAGATGCCCGATCATATGACAAGGACATTTGTTCAACTATGTTCATTGCAGCATTATTTGTAATAGCCAGAACCTGGAAACAACCTAGATGCCCTTCAATGGAAGAATGGATGAAGAAAGTATGGAATATATATTCATTAGAATACTACTCAGCGGTAAAAAACAATGACTTCGCGAATTTTGCATGCAAATGGATGGAAATAGAAAACACTATCCTGAGTGAGGTAACCCAGACCCAAAAGGATGAGCATGGGATGTACTCACTTATAATTGGTTTCTAGAGATAAATAAAGGTCAGTGAGTCTATAATTTGATACCCTAAAGAAACTAATTAAGAAGGTGAACCCAAAGAAAAGCATACAGCTATCCTCTGGGTTATGGGAAGTAGACCAGATTGCCGGGCAAAAATTTGGGATCTTGGGGGTGTGGTGGGAGGGGGGATAAGGGGAGAAGGGGAGAGAAATGTGAGAAGGGGAGGGTGGGGGGAACTTGGGGCAATGGGATGATTGGGATAAAGGAAGGTTGGTTAGGGGGAGCAGAGAAGCACACATCTTAATTAAGGGAGCCATCTTAGGGATGGCAAGAGACTTGGATCTAGAGGGGCTCCCAGGTGCCCAGGGTGATGTCCCCAGTTAGTTCCTGGGGCAGCTGTGGATAGGGAACCTGAAATGACTCTATCCTATAGCCATACTGATGAATATATTACATATCACCATAGAAACTTCACCTGGCGATGGATGGAGATAGAGACAGAGACCCACACTGGAGCACTGGACTGAGCTCCCAAAGTCCCAATGAGGAGCAGAAGGAGGGAGAATATGAGCAAAGAAGTCAGGACCACAAGGGGTGCGCCCACCCGTGGAGACAGTGGGGGCTGAGTCTTTGGGAGCTCACCAAGGCCAGCTGGACTCTGACTGAAAAAGCATGGGATAAAACCGGACTCTCTGAATTTGGCGGACAATGAGGGCTGCTGAGAAGCCAAGGACCATGGCACCGGGTTTTGATCCTACTTCATGTTCTGGCTTTGTGGGAGCCTATCCAGTTTGGATGTTCACCTTCCTAGACCAGGATCGAGGGGGGGAGGACTTTGGACTTTCCACAGGAACCCTGACTGCTCTTCAGGCTGGAGAGGGAGGGGGAGGAGTGGGGGGAGGGGAGGAGGGGAGGAGGCAGAAATTTTTTTTCCAATTAAAAAAAAAGAAAAGAAAAAAAAACAGATTGCAACATACAACTATTTTGATGCAAATGTCGGAGTGGAAAGATCTTGAAGCAGCTGCTCACAATACATTGACAAATGAGAAGCAGAGAGTAAAGAATGCTAGAACTCAAACACAGGGGATGGAGACTGAGTCATCACCTGCAATTGGGAAGAAATGAATGCCATACATACATACACATTCAGAGCCTTCTAGACAGCCTCTCACTTTAGAATTTGGAAAACCCTGAGCAGAGAACCCTGCCACACCATTTCTTGTCATGTAGGGTACAGGCACGAAGATTGATGAATTGCTAAATTAATGGTCATTTGATACTAAACAATAGAGAAATCAATAAACCACATCCATTTTCTCTCTCTCCAATATTTCTTTCTCTCTGACTATTGGCCATAATATAAGTTCTCAGCCCCATGTCTGCCTACCTGTCACCATGCTTCCTGCCATGAAGGTAATGTTCTCTGAAACTGTTAGCAAACCCACAATTAATCACTTTTTTTATGTGAGTTATCTTGGGCATCACATCTTTTCACAGCAATAGAACATTAACAAAGATAGGATGATTCCTGCCTAAACAGCTCTGAGATATTTGGGTTTGTAGCTCTTGTTTGTGGTTTATAAGACTTTGTTCCTACTGAAGCTCTGTGCTATTTAATGAATAATTAAATACTTTTAAATGAATACATAAATAAGATCAAATATCACAGTATTTCTTTGGGGGGACAATACTTTATTTTCCACAATTGTTAAATTATATTAATTGTTATGAGATATAAAGACTGGAAGATATAACATGGTGATGCAAAATTAGATGCACCATTAAAAGAGAGTGAGGTTTCTCAGTCTCCACAGTTCAAAAGCAGATAGGGAGAGATCAGAGAAGAATGTGGCCCATTAAAGAAGGGAAGAAAGCAGAAATGGTGTTACAAAAAAACAAATACCACATCATCAGTCTAAGTTTAGACTCTAAAATTCACTTAAATAGAAATGTTATATGTTTTTTATGAGAAAGTGGGAAGAGAGAACAGGGCAAAGGCAAAAAATAGAGAAATAAAGAAAATGGAGAAGAAGAAAGCAAATGAGAGGATCATTTCCAAAGTGAAGGCTATATTTGAATGGAATCTAAATACTCTTCAGACAATCAATATATTACAGCAAAAATTCAAACAAAAATATAGAATGAAAGAGAAGTTTAGAATGAAAGAGAAGCTGAGAATGAGGAATCCACCAAGGGCTGAAAATCAAAACAAAACGTATAACATCTCCCTGAACCATCACATGGAAATGTAAGAACTGGAGTGATGTCTCAGCAGTTAAGAGCACTGATTCTTCTTCCTGGTACCCAGGATCAATTCCTGGCACCCAAATGTCACTTCACTATTATTTGTGACATCAGTTCCAGGGAACTCAATATTCTCTTCCGGCTTCTGTGGGCACTCTTTGTACATAGTACAAGGCATACACAAAGGTAGAACACACAGGTACATAAAACCTAATTAATCTTAAAAACTTGGCATAGAATTGTAGACGCAAAAAATTACCTTCAGGCCACGGAATCCTGTGTTGGACTTCTAGATTCCAGTACTACAAAATGATGAATTTCGTTTGTTCAATCCATATTCAGTGGTAAATTGTTAAACAAAAATAGCAATTAACACAGAAAACTTAACTTCATGGTTCTCCATGAATCTTCGAAGTACTGTGCTTATTAATAAGCTTCAGGGTGTTACAAGCTTCTTTATTAATGTGCCAGGCACACTGGCTGTAAGTCAGATGTAGGAAATGCTGATGGCTGTTTGTGGTGCAGGCATCTAGTAAAACTCTCAAGAAGGTTTTTTGGATAGTAAAGAACTGTAGGAAGAGGGCTGTGATGTTGCATACAGTAGTAACCTGCCAGATCTTCAGCCTGGACACTGTTGATGGTGAGAGTGTAATCTGACCCAGATCAACTGCCTTTTAATTGATCAGAAACTCCAGATGCCCATGTGGATGTCCAGTAGACTAGGAGTTTAGAAGGCTACCCTGATTTCTCTTGGTGACAGGCAAAATGATTCTACTGGGTATTGTTACCAAACAGACTCTGCCTGAACTTAGTAGTTGCTGGAAACCTTCTCTCCTGCTGGTATAGTCACAAAGGATGGAGACCGGAACATCATAATGTCCCAAAAGACATGTAAAATTAGGAAGAGTTCAATGTCATATATGCATACATACACATTCAGATATTTCATCATACAAACACTGATATTCAAAATGTCATTTCTAATATGAGTAAAAACGTACACACCTTTCATCCCAGAACATGGTAGAAAAAAAATGGGAAGATCCCTGTGAGTTTGAGGTCAGACTAATATATGTAGGAATTTCCAGGACAGCCAGGGCTATCTAGAAAGGCTATGTAACAGGAACATAAAAGCTATAGCATAAATTCTAATTAGTATTATTAATAAAAATTCAGAAACCGCTATTAGAGCGTGAAAACTGAAGGATCAGAGAAGTAGAGTGGCTATCTACTAGAGAGTTCGCACATCTAGCAATGTTCAGACCAAAGGGGCTATCCTGTCCTCAGACTGCCTTCTCAGACTGCATCCACAGACTGACTGCCTGAGACTGCACTGCTTCTCAGACTACATTAAGCTCCAGTATTCTTCTGCCTTATATTCCTCTCTCTATCCAGTCATATCATTGCTGTGTCTTCCTCCCTAGTTCTGGGATTGAAGGTTTTTGATCTCAAGTGCTGGGATCACCTTAGAGTGAGCCCTGTTTCTGTTTTAGACTGGATCAATTTCATGTAGCCCAGGATGGCCTTGCACTAACAGAGATACATCTATATCCCTAGTCCTGGGATTAAAGGTGTATGCCACCACTGACTGACCTCTAGGGATTTGGCTCTGCAATCTGATCTTCAATCAAACTTTATTTGTTAAAACACAAACAAAATATCACTATAAAATTCTTTTCTAATGTCTAATAATAATGTAGTATTATTGTGTTTATATAAGATATAGTAATTGGCTCCCACTGTATTATATAATTACATGGTGTTCTCTATAAACCAGGGGGAAAGACCTGGCCAGTCATCCTCATCAACTGCAATTCAGTTTGGTTATTTTGGAAAATGAATTTAATAAGGCATTTTGACAAAGAAATTTCTCTATGAATCTCTGATCCAACACTTTGAAGGGTGCAATGTGCGCAGTAGTGTCATCCTTGACCCTGTCCATGGAGTTTTCAAATTATGTATTGATGCTTCAGATTCCATCCTTGGTTAATTTCCCTCTGAGATCAATCTGTACAGCTCATTTCTCAATCTGTAATTTTCTCATAGAACCGCTGAAATATGAGAATCAGTAAAGGCATGTTTGTGGTATAATTTGGCATGTAGTGGTCCAGGGAAAGAGTTTACATTTCCACTATTTAGGTGTAAAATTTCTTTCTTCAGTCATTTGGCAGAAGTTTCCTCCCTGATCCTGGGGCTCTGCCTAGACTCTTAACAATCTCTCCTTCAAAACCTTCTCCGCAGATTTCAAAATGTCCTTTATCTCTTTTTCTTTTTCTGCTAGTTCTTAGTCAAGCCTTGCAATATTTGCTTTAGCATATGACTGGTCTATATGAAATTCTATAGACTGAAGGTTCTGATGATCTTAGTCATTCATCTTGTGTTCTAACATAGGATTTTGTTGTTTAAGAATATCTCTTTCAGACACGGAGGAAATACAGAGAATCATCAGGTCATATTTCAAAAACCTTACTCCACAAAATTTAAAAACTTAAAGGAAATGGACAACTTTCTGGATAAATATCACTCACCAAAATTAAATCAAAATCAGATAAGCAAATTAAACAGACCTCTAATTGCTGATGAAATAAAAAAAAATCAAAAGTCTCCCCCCCCCAAAAAAAAAACAGGATTAGATAGTTTCAGCTCAAAATTCTACAAGATTTTCAAAGACGAACTAATACCAATACTTTTCAAATTATTCCACACAGTAGAAAAAAAAAGGAACATTGACAAATTCTTTTTATTAGGCTACAATTACCCTGATACCCAAACCTCAGAAAGACATTGCTAAGAAAGAGAATTACAGACCAATCCCACTCATGAACATTGATTCAAAAACACTAACTAAAATACAGGCAAATCAAACCCAAGAACGCAGCAGAATGATCATCCACCATGATCAAGTTGGTTTCATCCCAGAGATGCAGGGATAGTTCAACACATGAAAATCTGTCAGTGTAAAACACCATATAAACAAACTGAAAAATAAAAACCACATGATCATTTCAGTAGATGCTTGAAAAAGCCTTGGAAAAATATAACATCCCTTCATAATAAAGGTCGTGGAGAGAGCACAGATACAAGAAACATACCTAAACATAATAAAGGCAATACACAGTAAGCCAACAGCCAACATCAAACTAAATGGAGAGAAACTAGCAATTCTACTGAAATTAGAAACAAGACAAGATTGTCCATTCTCTCCATAGCCATTTAATATAGTTCTAGAAGTCCCAAGTAGAACAATAAGACACCAAAAAGAGATCAAAGGGATACAAAACAGAAAAAAGTCAAACCCTCACTATTTGATAATAATATGATAGTTTACGTACGTGATCCCAAAAATTCTACCAAGGAACTTCTACAATGCATAAACTCTTTCAGTAATGTAACCGGATACAAGATTAACTCAAAAAATTAGTAGCCCTCCTGTACACAGATGATAAATGGGCTGAGAAAGAATTCAGAGAAACATCACCCTTCACAGTAGCTACAAATAGCATAAAATATCTTGGAGTGGATGATTTGTGTGACAAGAACTTTAAATCACAGAAGAAAGAAATTGAAGAAGACACCAGAAAGTGGAAAGATCTACAATGCTTCTGTGTAGGTAGAATTAACATAGTAAAAATTCCAATGTTACCAAAAGAAATCTACAAATTCAATTCAATGCCTGTCAAAATCCCAACCAAATTCTTCACAGAGCTAGGAAAAATGGTACTCAAATTCATATAGAAAAACCAAAAACTCAGGATATCCAATACAATTCTATACGATGAAAGAACATTTGGAGGCATCACAATCCCTGACTTCAAACTCTACTACAGAGCTAAAGTACTGAAAACAGACTGGTATTGGTATAAAACAGACAAAAGAACCAATGGAACCAAATCAAAGACCCAGATATTAATCCACACACCTTTGAGCACCTGATTATTGACAAAGAAGCAAAAAATATCAAGTGGGAAAAAAGAAGGCTTATTTAACAAATGGTGCTGGCATATAGAAGAATGAAAATAGACCCATATATATCACTGTGCACAAAACTCAAGTCCAAATGGATCAAAGACCTCAACATAAAGCCAGACACACTGAACCCTGTAACAGAGAAAGTGGGAAATAGACTTGAACACATTGACACAGGAGACTACTTCCTAAATATAACCCCAGCAGCACAGACACTGAGAAAAGCAATTAATAAATGGGACCTCCTGAAACTGAAAAGCTTCTGTAAAGCAAAAGACACTGTCAACAAGACAAAATGACAGCCTACAGAATGGGAAAAGATCTTCACTAACTCCACATCATACAGAGGTCTGATCTCCAAAATATACAAAGAACTCAAGAAATTGGTCACTGAAAAGAACAAATAATCCAATGAAATAATGGACTAAAGACCTAAACAAAGAACTCTCAATGGAGGAACATAAAACGGTTGAAAGACACTTAAGGAAATGTTCAACATCCTTAGTCATCAGAGAAATGCAAATCAAAACAACTCTGAGATTCCATCTTATACCTGTAAGGATGGCCAAGATCAAAATAACTGTTGACAACTTATGCTGGAGAGGTTGTGGAGGAAAAGAGAACACTTCTGCATTGCCGGTGGGAATCCAAGCTGGTACAGCTCCTTTGGATGTCAGTGTTGCAATTTCTCAGAAAATTAGGAAACAACCTTCCTCAAGACCCAGTAATATCACTTTTGGGTATATATCCAAAGGATGCTCAAACGTGCCACAAGGACATGTGCTCAATTATGTTCATAGCAGCTTTATTTTTCATAGCCAGAACCTGGAAACAACCTAAATGCCCTTCAACTGAAGAATGGATAAGAAAAATGTGGTACATTTACACAATGGAGTACTACAGAGCAGAAAAAATAATGACATCTTGTATTTTTTGGCAAATGGATGGAGCTAGAAAACATCATTTTGAGTGAGGTGTACCCACTCATATGTGGATTTTAACACAAAGCAAAGAAAACCAGCCCACTAATCACAGTCCCAGGTAACCTAGATAACAATGAGAACCCTAAGATTGACATACATAGACTAATCTACATGGGAAGTAGAAAAAGATAAGATCTCCTGAGTAAATTGGAAGCATGGGTGTGAGGATTTGGAATCTGTGCTTTAGTTTGCAGGGAATTGTGCTGCCCTGGCTCTGTGGTAATTTGAGTACACTGGGACACAGGTCAGCTATGGAATGCCAGGGCTAGGGGAAGAAAATATTCTTCTCCCCTGTCCTCTTGTCACAAGTTCCGAATGCCACAGAGTTTAAGGAAGTGGCTGCCCTGCAGCACAGTACATATAAAATTGCTTTGCTCAGATATTTAGTATAGCTTAAATTAGATTTGTGACATTGAGATAATGTCTCTGGAGACTTTTGTGGCCACACCACCCGATGGTATTTTGCAGTTGTTCTGCTATTCTTGTGACCACAACCGTAAATAAATACATTGTGCTCTCTTGAGAATGGTTACTTCACCCACTTATACTTCCTTTTTATGATTAAACTGTTGACTGAAGCAATTGTTTCAATAGTGTATAAATGGGCTGCATAATAAACACGCAGTGTGCAGTTGCAATTGCTGCTTTTGGTCTGCATCCCCTGTGTCCTGGTTTATTTGAGACCCTTACCCAGGGACCCTGATGCTCCAGACATCGACACATGGGAACCTTTGGAAAGGGTTGAAGGGGAGGGGAGGGGCAGAGAGGATAGCAGAGCAAAACGTAGAGCTCAATAAAAATCAATAAAAAAGAATATCTGTTTCAAATTTCACCTTTTTTTATAGTGATCTGATGAGCTAGCTTTCTTTTTGTTCCCTAGTTCTGTCTTGAGTGCTTTTAAGAGTCATTTTATTGCCACTTATATAGTTTTGTTTGCTATGGTCATGTTGAAGTTTTTCTATAGTATTTTGATTTAATTTCCTGACAATTATGTGTAGAAACATATCTATTTCTTCTAGATCTTCCAGTTTGGGGGGAAGTATAAGATTAATAAGTACACCTTAACGATCTTCTCTATTTCATTTGCATATGTTGCAAATTTCTCTCTTCTCTCTCTAATTTTATTAATTTACATGTCTTTCTTTATTTCCAGGTTAGTTTGCCTTCTGCTGTCTATTTATTTATTCAAAGAAAAGGCTTTTTGAATAATTTTGTATATTGCTATTTTAATCTACATTTCATTAATTTATGCAATAATATTTATTACTTTTTACTATTGACTGACTCTGAGTTTGATTTGATCATTTTCTTAGATTGTAAGACTCATTATTAGAAGTTTATTTAAGATATATCTGAATTTGGTCATTTACTTGAGGTCTTTCTGATTTTTATTGTAGGCACTCAATGGCATAAACATTCCTTTATCACATAGTTGCCTCTCAAAGATGCAGGGAAGCTGTGTTATCCTTTTGATTTGTTTGTAGGTCTTGTTTGCTTTTCTCCTTATGAACTTCTTTAATAAATCAATGGTAACTTAAGAGGCTACTGGATGGTCTCCAATTAACAGTTTAGGGTCTGTAATTTCTCTCTCTACTGGTTCAGTTTCATTTAAATTCTCTTATTCTTTTTAAGACTTACATTTTGGCTTAAAATGGTTTACTTTTAGAAGGTTGATGGGATATTTGAATGATATATAATATATATGTATATATAATACATAGGTCATATTTTATATGTCATGGTAACCTTCATTTTCATGCAGTTTAATTCAAAAATGTCTCTGGTGGTTTTCAATTTGAATCTAAAAGACAGAGCGCTGTGCTTAAATTACCCTCTGGTACTGCATCGCTACAGATCTGAACTTCCATGTCCATTCTATCTGTGGGTCCCCTGTTTCCTTGCTGTTACTTGGCCACCAGTTTGTGAGGACCAAGGAGCAGAAGCAACAGCAGCGAGTTTGGAGGACCTGTGAATGTGATCAAAATAGACTTCTGGAAAAAAAAAAACTTCAGAGAGACAGCTCAATTCATTCCAGAGTGAGGGGAGATGTAATGGAATAGGTACAGTGGCTGGAGCATCACATAATTTGCATTAAACTGGACAATCCTATCATAAAGCTCCAAGTACAAGTCTTGGTTATCATCTTTGGAAGAACAGCCCAATCATAAGATTCCTACCACAAAGTGTAAGACGGAGAAGGGGAATGTAACCAGCGAAAGGGAGCAAGAGTATTTGTCCTTGAGAATAAAAGAACTACCTCTGGATAGACAGACAGATGTAACATAGTAAAAGTGCAACTTATAAAGGTAGAAATTCAGTATTTGGATGAGGTGTGTAATGTTTCCTACTCCTCAACTATGTTTGCATTTTCTGTCTTATCATGTTGGGCATACTAGACTCCTTTTCTGATTGCCATTGTTCATCTATTCCTCTCATGATAGCAACATTTCCCCTGTGTTTTCATAACTGAAACACTATTTTTCTATGTGCCTCATATTTTTTAATTTTTAAAAAATCTTCTTTTACATACCAATCCCAGATCTCTCTCCTTACCATCCTACTTCTCTTCCAAACTTTTTCCCACCAACTACCCCATCCACTCCTCAGAGAGGGTGAGATCTCCCATAGGGAGTCAACAAAGTCTGTCCCATCACCAGAGAAAGAATCAACGCCCTCACTGCTGTATATATGCTGACCAAGTTATACCTCCATAGGGAATGGGCTCCAAAGAGCCAGTTCATGCACTAGGGATAAACAGTTGTTTGTCTCCTAGTGGCCTCACGAACAGCCCATGGCATACTACTGTCACCCACATTCAGAGGGCCTGGTTTGGTCTTATGCTGGTTCCCTAGCTACCAGTCCAGGGTCAGTGAGCTCACACAAGCTCAAGTTACCTGTTTTTGTGCATATCCCCATCATGGTATCGCTTATAATATTGCTCCTCTTTATAACTGGACTCCAGGAGTTTGGCCCAGTGTTTATTTGTGGATCTCTGCATCTGCTTGGATCAGTAACTTGATGGATGTTCTATGGATGACAACTAAGTCATCAATCTGATTACAGGACCCTTGCAGTTTAGGTACTATCTCTACTATTGTTCACTCTTATCTGGGAATATCCTCGTGGTTTCATGGGTGTTTGCAGACTGCCAAGTTTCACAGTAACCCCACAATGGTTCCCTCTTTCAAAGTATCTCTTTTCTTTCTCTCCCTCTCTGTCCTTTACCCACTCAATCTGACAGATTCCCCGTGTTCTCCTCTCCATTCTGCCAGTTTACTAAGGAGACCTTGTCTACTTCCCCTTCCTAGGGGGAATCCATGTACATCTCTCTTAGGGTTCTTCTTTTCTTTCTTCTCTGGGGTTGTGAACTGTAGGCTGGTTATTCTTTCCTTTATGTCTAATATCCAATTACGAATGAGTACATACTGTGTTTTTCTTTCTGTGTCTGGGTTACCTCACTCAGGATAATTTTTTTCTAGTTTCATTCATCTGTCTACAAATTTTAAGATGTCAGTTTTTTTTTTGAATACTGAGTAGTACACCATAGTGTAAATGTACCACATTTTCATTATCCATTTTTCAGTTGAGTGGCATCTTGGTTGTAACCAGGTTCTGTTACGCCCTCATGATCCATTCCTTCTACTGCCAACAAGCCCCTGGTCTCGGGATTAGCAATGCAACTCCAGGGATGGGGTCATAGGTCTATGTTTTTGTTTTTGTTTTTGTTTTTGTTTTTTTGTTTTTTGCATGACACCCACACAGATTTCCTGACAGCCCTCTTGAGATGCTCCAGATACATAAAGTTGCAGAAGCCTTTCTTGTGCACTCTCCCATTTCATACTGGAACCAGGGGACTTTTCTGAAGTCATTCATCCTGAAAAAGCTGTATGTGGATCAGCTGCCCATTAAACCAATGTTATTTAACTCCACAGCCTTCTAAGCAACCTCTTCAGTGAGAAATATGACATACACATTCTGTACCAGATGGGCTCCAACACTGTTGCAGACATTCATCTCCTCAACCTCCCAGTACTTTTGTCCCACCTTAGTAAAGATTTCCCCAAGGAATCCATTCTCAAACCTCAAATTACAAAGAGACAATCAAGTTCAAGTGTCCTCTGACCCCTAGAAACACTACATGCCACATATGCTCTTAGAAATATGAACATGCATACATACAAATGGAAGTATTTAATTAAATAAAAATTTTTAAAAGTTAAAAAAAATATGGAGAGAAAAGAAAAAACAAAAGTTGGTGCCAGTAAAGAAGTAAGAATGCGCTCCAGAATCTACAAAAAAGCAGAAAACACTCTTTGGATGCTAAAAAGAAAAGTCATGGCCGGGCGGTGGTGGCGCACGCCTTTAATCCCAGCACTTGGGAGGCAGAGGCAGGCGGATCTCTGGAGTTCGAGACCAGCCTGGTCTACAAGGGGCTCCACAGAACCAAAGGAAAAACCCTGTCTAAAAAAAAAAAAAGCAGGTACACTCTTCCAGAGTAAAACCAAAATGCAGTTTGCCATCATCAACGTCAACCCATAGAATTTTAAAGAAACCAACAAGAACTGTAAAGATAAGACCATATCAAGAAACAGTTCATGGTAGTGTGTTACAGAAGGAATAGAAAAATAATTTTGAGTTCGCCTTTGCATTATCATATAAAGTATGTCCATACCAAAAATCATGAAAGACATTAAACCCATTATATTTCGTTGAGCCTCATAACTTTTTCACCAGTGTTTCATTCACACCTGCTATCAGGCAAAAGGGGAAGCGTGTAGGTTCAAGGCAGTATGTGGTGAAGGCAGCTGGTGAGACTCTCAGAGGAGGTTTGTGTCGGAGGCTGAAGCACTGTGATAGGATAACTGTAACCCTGCTGACAGTAATAATCTGCCACATCTTCAGCCTGGACACTGCTGATGGTGAGAGTGAAATCTGTCCCAGACCCACTGCCTGTGAAGCGATCAGGAACCCCAGTGTACCGATTGGATGCCCAGTAGATTAGTAATTTAGGAGACTGCCCTGGTTTCTGCTGGTACCAGTTCAAAAGATTCTTCTTTAATATACTGTGTAAAAGACTCTGGCTGGACCTGCAACTTATAGTGACCTTCTCTCCTGCTGACACAGCCAAGGTAGATGGAGACTGGGTCATCACGATATCTGCACAGGCACCTGAAATCAGGAAAACCTTTGATCATGCATACTAAAAAAAAAAAACCACAAAATTTAATATACATGAAATTTGTCATTTAACGTTTTTGCAATTACGTATTGTCAGTATTGTCAAAGTATTATTTACATAAAATATATTACACCTTAGAACACTTTGTAAATTTCATATATATATATATATATATATATATATATATATATATATATATATATATTATAATATTTTGAAATTTCTCACCAGATACCAAGAGCAGCAATAACAGGAGAACCTGGGTTTGTGACTTCATCTTGCTCCCCCAGACTGTCTGATGCAGCTCAGTTCACACTGAAAAAGTCTGGTTTATAAAATCTGAGCATATGGGCTGGATTGGAAGGGCCAATGCAAAGCAGTCATCAAATACAAAAACAAATGCCAGAGAAGTATGTATGAAAGTGGCTGATGTAAATCAATAGACAAATATAATATCACAAATAGCATGAGAAATCACTAAAAGATTGGCTTACAACTCTCTAACAGAATTATACTAGGAGCTCTAATAGAAACTTTGGTTAAAATCCAAGAAATATTTGATTCAAGTAACTTTTGCATAAACATTAGGAGAACTATCTCAGATTGACAGTCCTAGGAAAATGATGTGTTAAAAAATTGTCACAACAAATTAGAAAACATTGAGTAAGAAAATGTGCAATTGAAGAAAAGAAGGATGGAAGGAAGAAAAGAGGGAAGCCAGAAAAATAAGAGAATTGATGCTAATTTTTTATTATCTCCTATTTCCAAAGCAACTCTTTTTATTAAATTTTTAATTTACTTTCCCCTTTTATCTTCTCATTTGCTCCTTTATCCAACTCCTTTATACAGCTCTCTGTATACTCTCCAGAAAGGATAAGTTCTCTGATGGGAGTCAACAAAGCATAGTATTCCATGTAAGGCAGGTCCAAACTACTCCCTGCTGCATCAAGGCTGGGGAAGTCATCCCACCATAGGGAATAGGTACCAAAATCCATGTCATGCATCAGGAAGAGATCTTGGTTCCATTGTTAGGGGCCACAAACAGACCAAACTACACATCTATCACCACAAGCAGATGGCTTGGGTCGGTTCCATGGAGGCTCCCTAGCAGAAACTCTGGAGTCCATTAGCTGCAAAGAGTTCTTGTCAACTGTCAGCTGACTTTGTGGGCTTTCCCCTCACGATGTTGACTCCCCTTTGCTCATATAATGCCTCTTCCCACCTTTTAATGCTAGACTGTGGATCACTCCATCTGCTTTCATCAGTTATTGGATGAAGGTCCAATGATAACAGCTAGGGTAGTCAACAATCTGATTACAGGAAAAAGCCATATCAAGCACCCTCTCTACCCTTGCTAGAAGTCTTAGCTGGGGTCATCCCTGTGGATTCTTGGCAGTTTTGCTGGCACCATGTTTCTACCTTTCCCCGTAATGTCCCTTCTATCAAAATATTTTTTTATGACTCTGCCTCCCAGTCCATCCCCTAACTCAGTCATCCTGATCCCTCATATTTCCATCCCCCAGCCCCTGTCTTCTACACCTCCTAACACCATTTTACATGGGAGATTGTAACTGGAGACTACAGTTTTATTTCCTGGCCACCCAGAAACTATTACACAGAAACTATATTAATTATAGCACTCTTTGGTCATATTCCTAGCTAGCTATTACACCTTAAATTAACCAATTTCTATTAATCTATGTATTACCACAAGGCTGTAGCTTACCGGTAATGTTCTGGCATCTTTCTTATTTGGTGGCAACATGGGGTCTCTCCAGCTCCACCTTCTTTATCTACCCTGTTCATATTTCCAGCCTAGCTTTACTCTGCTAAACCTTTGGCTGAAACTGCTTTAGTCATCAGCCAATAGAAGTAACACATACACAGGATATCCCACATTATCTCCCCTTTGCTATCTAATTAAAAAGGAGTGTTTTAACTTTAATATAGTATAATTACATATGCAAAACAGTTATCAAGCAACAATTTTGGTTACAATATTTAATCCATCCACATTTGGAAAATTATCATCTATCCTATTTTGGTGAGTCAAAAGTTTTTTATCTAATTAATAACTAAGGAAAACTATTATTATAACTATATAATTTTTAACTCCATCAAAGATCCCAGAAAAATATAATATTGCCTAAGTAATCAGCAAGTACATTGCAAGAAACTTCCCAAGTTCTAGAAATGACATCTAGAATCTTGCTGCCTGAACAGTCACTCAAAGTTCTTTTGTAATGTTGGGCCATCCTTATAAAGCCTATTAGCCCATAATAACTGGCAGACATTTCAGTGAAACAGGAAATTTGAAGATCTCAAATTTTTGTACTGGCAAAGTTTATCAGCTGCTTTCTTTTGTGTCCTGATGAGTATCTGGTAGTACCTACTGTGCAGCAGTAACCTGAATGACAGTTCCATCTTTTGGAAAGTTTAGCGGTCACCCTTCTGTGGGTTGTGCATGTCCAGTTAATACAGAATGCCATCAAGCAATTCAGACAAGAGCATTTTCTTGCACAAATTGCTAGCCTTGCCACATTGAAGGCAAATATCACAATGAGTTTTCTCAATGCCCATAAACCTCTCTGAAGCTTGGTACTGCCAGAAGCAGACATGCCTCACTAAGAAAAGTCTAAGTTCATAAAACCTTTTAAATGTCATATTCTATAGGTCTTTGATTTGTCGAAAATTATGTACTAACTGAAATATATCTCTGTATTTCTAGAAAACCTAACTAACATGAATGAAAGTTTGATTATTATACTGACTATCTTTTAATCTGTATTTTAATTATACATACATTTTAAATAAGCTGCATAAATATAATACCTTAAAAAGTGTAGAAATACATATATATGTATATATATAGTGTAACAAAATTGACATTAAATTTGTATCAATAGACCAAAATTCAAAAAAATGTAAAATATTCATTTCTATGTCATATGCCTCTTTTTTTTCTAGAAAGAGATTGACTGTAACCATTAACCATTTATAATCAACCTCTTTGAAATGAAAACAAGCATTTATTAACAATCATTTTGGGAATTTGGGCATAGTTTTCTCCAAGTTCCTTTCTGCTCTTTGTTGGGTGAATAAATAAAGAAAGTGTGGCACATATATACATTAGAGTACTACTCAGTGATAAAAAAAATAAAAACAATGACATCTTGATTTTCACATGCGAATGGATGGAAATAGAAAACACTATCCTGAGTGAAATAACTCAGACCCAAAAATACAAATACGGAATGTGCTCACTCATTAGTGGATTCTAGCCATAAACAAAGGACATTGAGCCTGTAGTTCACAATCCTAGAGACGCTAAATAATAAGGTGAACCCAAAGAAATTGGAAGCAGACAAGATCACCAGGCAAAAATTGGGAGCATGGAGGTGGGGTGGGGTGGGGGGAAGGGGAGAGGGGGAGAGAGAAGGTAGAAGGGGAGGATTGGGGAGAGCTTGGGGGAGTGGGATGGTTGAGATGGAGGAAGGACAGATATAAGAACAGGGAAGAAGATATCTTAATTAAGGGAGTCATTTTAGGGTTGGCAAGAGACTTGGCTCTAAAGGGGTTCCCAAGTTTCCACAGGAATGTCCCCAGCTAGGTCCTTGAGTAGAGGAGAGGGTCCCTGAACTGGCCTTGTCCCATAGTCACACTGATGAATATCTTGAATATCACCATAAAACTTTCATCCAGCAATGGATAGAGATGAGACAGAGACCTATGTATCTAAAATATATTTTTGTGTGACCATGAAAACATACCTAATGTGACTACAAGCTCAATTATAATAGGTGATTGTCTACAGAGCTGCATTTCCTTATTATCCTAAACAGTAGTTAACAGTAATTTTCAAAGACTAGCAATTTGCATTATATTGTTAAATGAGATATACAGGTACAATAGCTTGAACAAGAGTAGAGATGTATGTACAGTATGTTCTAAGAAAATTAATCTCAATACATAAAATTCATATATTATGTACAAAATATGTTTAAAAATATTTAAAACTAGAAGTTGCTTTTTAAAACTAGATTCAATAATCTATGTTTTTATTCTATGATATCTATATCCCCCCTTTTTCTTTTTAAAACAAAAACTTTGAATCCAATTTCCTTTGTTTATCTTTTCTCTTGATTGTAACCAATAATAATTTGTAACTAACCCCCTAAACAATGACAAATATCCATAATCCCTTGAACCACAAAATCCACCACCACCACCCCCTTGGAAATGTTGGTGTCATATTCTTAAATTTAATTTTTGTTATTGGGGTCAACAGTATCTTTAGAGGATCCTGAAAAGAAAACTTTGGGTTGTCAAGTCTTAGGAGAAGCAGCTGTAAAATTTTTACCCAGTGTATGCCTAATGGGAAAATGCAGGGCTTGTCTCAAGTCCCAACTAGAGAAGTTTGTTAGATTGGATAATTACAGCTAGACACCTCAAAATTATTCAGAAAAATTTGTAGTCCAAAGCTGATTCTTAGGTGGTGTTATCATAGTCCTGGAGAGTCATCCTTGTGGGGCCCTTCTTATGGTCGCTGTTAAGCGTGCTTATGGTTCACCTGTTGGAAATGTGATATACCAGTATGCCAATTTATTCTTTCTCTTGACACATGATTTTCTGGATGATTTGTCACTTTTCTTCAGATGTCTTATTTGTCCAGTAGTATTCAAATTCCTTAGTTGGATACCTATAATTTCCTGAAAGGACAGAAACAAAACCCTTCTCCAACCCCAATTTTTGGAAAATTCTCTTTTGGAAGATTATATCTTATCAAAAAAAGCATTTTTTTAGTTTTATAGGTTAGTTCAGATTAAAAGGCCATGCAGTTTGATGAACTATCATCTTTTGAAAAATTTTACTTTTTCCCTATTTTCATCTCTATGATACCTTTCTTTGAATAAATGTCTATTGAAACTCAAACTTTTCATTTTGATATAAATAATGTTTATGTTCTCCACAGTAAACAACAAATTTTCCTACACTATTTGTTTAAGTCTCCAGGAAGAGACTTCAAATGATTCTCCCTAGTTCATAAAATGTCATTCAGCTGATAGCATTTCTCATTATGTTTTTTTTATTTTAGACAGAAAGAGAAAATGTAGTGACATTTCATTTATATTTTAATAAATAAAGCTTACCTGAACATCAGAAAAGTAAAACAACACTGACCAGTCCTACAGACCAGACAGCAATGACATACACCTTTAATTCCAGTAGCCAAAATGACACATACCTTTAATCCCAGTAGCCACACTAGCTTGCCATAGAAACCAGGCAGTAGTGGTGCATCCCCTTAATCCCAAAACTAGAAAGGACTATAAAATAGGATGGGGCATCTCTCAGCCTCAGTCTCATGCTGAGATTCCCGGAGACAGGATCACCATTTTCAGACTGAGGTTGAGATAAGAGCCAGTGGCTGACTGCTTTGCTTTTTTGGTCTTCAGAATATGTATCTGTGAGTTTTTATTAATTGTGTTTCAGTCAGGCCCTTCCTCCATAACATTCAACTTTATTTTGGTCTACAGAAATGATGTCAACACACCTTGGTCTGAAACAGGAACTGTGTGCTGAAAAAGTCGTTGTTCTTTAAGTTGTCTTCCTCTGACACTTTGTCACAATGAAGAAAAACCCTAAATTTAGCAAAGCCCATGTCACTTCAAGATTTCCC
This sequence comes from Microtus obscurus, assembly GCA_963919715.1. Taxonomy (NCBI): domain Eukaryota; kingdom Metazoa; phylum Chordata; class Mammalia; order Rodentia; family Cricetidae; genus Microtus; species Microtus obscurus. Next base: position 36,069,050 of record CAWTZC010000501.1, on the reverse strand, counting down.
TGAGGAAGCAACTGCCATAGCTGTTTTGAGGCACAGCAACATCATGCAAGTTTAGACACAGTGACTCCTAAGCAAACAGCTTTAAGGTATTTGGAAATCTCCAACAATATTATGAAATCTGTAACACATTTGTTCCCGCTATATCACCAAGAAGAAAATTAATTTTTACTTTGCAAGTGGTTGCCACTTGGCAATAATTTTTTACTTAGAGGTGGGAGCTCATGTCCATTTTTCCCTTCTCAACACTGCATATCATCTAACTTAAAGCTATGTTGGACCTGTACATGCTGCCAAAACTCTATTAGCTCCTATGTGCATCAGTCCTGTTCTGTCTGGAAGATACTATTTCCTTGATGTCAGCCATCCCTTTGGCTTTTACCCCCTCTGTTTCCAGAGAGTTCCTGAACCCTCAAGGAAAAGTTTGATGAAGACATTCCATTTACAACTGAATGTTCCAAGGTCTATAGCCCTCTGCACCTTGTCCACTTCTGAGTCTCTGTATTTGTTGTTATCTATGGCAGGAAGAAGCTTCCTGATGATAGCTGAGCAGGACACTGACCTGTGGGTATAAGAGAATGTTATTAGGAGTCATTTCTTTGCTTTGTTCATTTAGCAAAACAATAGTATCTGGGTTCCCCTAAGTTAATGGCCAATCTAGCTAGTCTCAGATTCTTGGCCACCAGTGTCAGGCATAAGTGTCTTTTCATAAAGTGGGTCTTAAATAAAATTAGATAGTAGATGGTTATTCCCATAATCATTCTAGATCATAAAATTTATGGCTGGGTTTGTGGTCACCTTTCTCCTCTGGTAGAATGCAGATAATATTTCAGTACCTTGAACACTATTTCGTAGGGGTGAAGTCTCTAGTTAGGTACCAGTTCAAATTCTCCATGTTCAATGAGATATATAAGGGAGGAGAGGAATAATGGAGAAAATACAGAAAGGGACAGCTAACACTAAAAACCATTTGAGGGATCATGTGAAAACCTACTTCAGTGGTCACTTCCTGACATATATACACATATGAGAGAAATGTAAATGGAATTAGCAAATAACAAGGGATACAAAACCTGAACTAGACATCTTTCACCACGAAGTGAAACCTGCAGTGTCAGAAATGGATTGCATCCAAATGAGTTGTTGTCCAGAGAGTTCTCAAGGAAACCTGAAATAACTCTGGCTATTAGTTTTAGTCCACAAACAGATGATAAAGATCTATTCCTGAAAAGACTTCCTTCTTTTTATTACAGGCTGAGGGAGAGCAAAGTAGAATGACCTATACAAATTGTGCAAACATGCACACACACACAAACACACACACACACATGCACACCTGTATTCTTGGGTTTTCTGGTGCTATCATAAGGTGGTAGGGATGTATGTACTCTTCCCCAAAGATCTCAGACATTCACCATGGAATTCTATAGGCTGCTTCAGGAAACATAGATTTTATGTCTGCTGGGTTTCTTTCAAATATAAAAGATATTTATATAACTTGCTTCATATCAGGGTTCTCTTACCTTTTTATGGCTCTTTACACCTTTCCAACCAGGAGATCTGCATATTGATCTCTTAGTTTTCTTTGCAAGTGTGAGGCAAAAGTTCAGCTGCAACCTTGCTTCAACTAGTCTGGAATCCTTAGTACAGCTTCTCAAATGAGGTTCCCTCTTCAGATCCTGGGGTTGTTGATATTCTGGATCCTTGGCAAGAACAGAAGAGAGAAATGAGGTGAATACAGATGCTGCCACCCATGCATGTTCAGTTCACATACAACATATGTAATTGCAGGATCTATGAGATTTAGACCTGTGATCTTGAGAGAGATTTGACAGAAGGACCTGTGTTCTGATGAAAATCTTCAAATAAAAGGAGCAAGGTGTTATGAGCTAAAAGGAGCAAGGTGTTATGAGCAAATCCTAGAACATGGTTTAGAAATCTTAGTCCCTTTATAAAAAATGATTAATTTAAAAATTATTTTTAAATAATAAATTTTAAATAATAAATAAGTGAAGCAGATGACCATATTTCATATGATCTTGAATTTCTTTCTCAGATGAACTTTTTTCCTAATTATTTAAGAGCCATGGAAATTTTAAGACGATGAATCTGTACTCTCTCAGTCTTTGGAGAGCCAGTCTCCATCTCCTCAACTATAGTCAGAACCTCTTAAACAGTGATGGAAACAGCTATTTTACTTGACTTCTACATAAACCAGTACTGTCTCCACAGCTCCTTATCTATGAGGTTTCCAGCTGGGGTCCCTGACTGGTTCAGTGGCAGGGAACCAGGGACAAATATTAAGGGTGGTTCCTGAGTATGTGTGAGTTTCTTCACACACATACTGTATTCAAGCTTTAGTACATCTTTATACATAGTGACTTCCATGAACAAAATCTGCCCTGCTTAAAGAGGCTCAGAGTCCACATATGCTGCATCTCTCAGGGCAGTCTGCTCAGAAGGAGATTTTCTGAAACTGTTTGACAGGATGAGGTTGGAGAACTCAAAGCAACCAGTCATCGTTGAGGGCTCCTTAACACATGGTCCAAAATGCACTTAACGTAAACCCATTAGTGACCCATCAGCTTCTACCACTGTGGGTGGCATACTAGTAGAGAAATGGAGTTGATGCTAGTGGCTTCCTTATTTTTTAATTTTTATGTCTGTGTCTGTTTTGGCTGCATGCACATCTGGGCATGATGGGTTTGACTGGTGCCTACAGAAGCCACAAGGGGGAGTCAGAGCCCCTGGAACTGCAGTTACAGATTATTGTCAGAGGCCACCATGTGGGTACTGGAAATTGAACCTAGAACCTCTAAAAGAACAACGAGTGAGTTCTCTTAACAAATAAGACATCTTTCCAGCCCCATAATTGTCTTCTGATTAAATAGACAGGATGAAGGATGAGAAAGATTCATGACCAAATAAAGAACTGTGTGCTGATAAAGGCTCTGCCTCAGGAAACGGAGGGCACTGGAAAGAGGGGAATGCATAAATGACTTCTAAAGGCTACCTGTGCCTTTTAAAGTCTATTGTTCTAAACTGAAAGGAAATTGTTTACAAGTGAAAATGACTTCATTTGAAATGAGAAATTAGTAAAAACTCATGGAAACAACTCAGTGTTTGTATTTATCCTTGATCCTATCTCTTCTTAGTTCAGAGTTTAGTGAAGCTATCATGGTGATGCAAAATCCAATTTCCCTCTCCATCAAGACTGGAGAGCAGGACTCCATTTTGCAATGAATTACGTCAGTGAAAGCATCACTTTCAGGCTTGTAAGGTTGTGCCCTTAACTCTTAGTAGCTGTGATGAAACACCTACAAAAACACGTTAAAGATTTTTTGTTCTTTCTTTGAGGACAAAGATTGTTGGGGACTGTATTTCAAGTATACAATTATTATAATGTAGAAGGCAAAGTGACAGAAGCTTGAATCAGCTGTTTACATCACATCCATGAATGAAAATCAGAGAGTGAAGAATGCTAGATCTCAACAATGGGGGACGAAGACTGAGTAATCATGATGTTCCCAACAGGTACCTGCAATTGGGAAGAGATTAATGTCATACATACATACACATTCAGAGATTTCATGACAGCCTCACACTTTAGAATCTGAGAAACTCAGAGCAGTGAACCCTGCCACACCATTTGTATATGGTGGAGGCATGAGGATTGATAAGCTGCTAAATTAATTTGTTATTAAACATAAAACAAAGAAAACCAGCCTACAAAACACAATCCTACAGAATTTAGACAACAATGATGACACTAAGAGAGACTTACATAGATCTAATCTACATGGGAAGTAGAAAAATACAAGCTCTCCTGAGTAAATTGGGAGCATGGGCACCTTGGAAGAGGGTTGAAAGGGGGAGGGGAGAGGCAGGGAGGGAGCATAGAAAAATGAAGAGCTCAATACAAATCAATAAAAAAAAAGAGCACTGGTTGCTCTTCCTAGTACCCAGGAACAATTCCAGGCACCCAAATGACAGTTCATTACTATTTGTATCTCCAGTTTCATGGGACCTAATTCTTTTTCTGGCTTCTGTGAGCATGTTTTTCACAAGGTACAAGACATCTGCAAATGTAGAACATCCATGGACATAAAAACTAATTAATCATAAAGCCTTGGCATGAAATTATAGGCTGTGAACATCTTCAGGCCATTGAGTCTTGTGTTTGACTTCTAGATTCCATAACTACAAAGTGAGGGTTTTTTGCGCAGATTATGTGGTAAATTGTTAAAGGGGAAATAATAATTTCCACAGAGAACTTAACTGCATGGCACTCCATGAGTCTTAGAAGGACTGTGCTTATAAATAATCTACAGGTCATACAAGTTTACTCATCATGTGCCAGGCACACTGACTAGAAGGTAAATAAATAAAGTATGATGGGCTGTGTGGGGTAGGCAGCCACTGAGATTCTCAGAGGATGTTTGTGTTGGAGACTGAAGCACTGTGGGAGGAGAGCTGTAATGCTGTTGACAGTAATAATCTTCTGGATTCTCAAGACTGACAATGATAATATAACTGTTCCAGATCCACTGCCAATGAGCTGATCGGGAACTGCATATGCCTTGTGGATGCCAGGAGACCTGCAGTTTAGTTTGCCCTGGGATTGACTGTTTCCAGGCCAAGAGGTTATCTGGGTATAGCTACCAAATAGACACTGACTGGACTTACAGATGATAAAAACATCTCTCCTTCTGACACAGCCATTAAGAATAGAAACTGACTCAACATGAAATCCCCATCAGCACCTACAATCGGGAAGAGATCAATAACATACATATATACATATTCAGAGGTTTCTTGACACAAACATTGATATTTAATATCTTTTTTCTAGTCTGAGTATAGAAGCACACACCTCTAATGCTAGGACATGAGAAGCTGAAACAGGAGGATCTCTGTGAGTTAGACACCAGTGTTGGGAAAGGGCTGTTTGTTTCCCACCCACTAGCAGCTCAGACCTGAAATAATCACACAGAAACTATTATTTAAATCATGGCTGAGCCCACTAACTCTAGCTTCTTATTGGCTAAATTTACATCTTATTTAACCCATCTCCAATAATCTGTGCATCACCATGAGGTCATGGCCTACCAGCAATGTTTCAGCATGCCTGTGTCCGGCAGCGGCTCCATGGCTTCTCTGGACTCTGCCTCCTTTCTTCCAGAATTCACTTTAGTTTTCCCCACCTAGTTCTGTTCTATCCTATCAGGCCAAGTAAGTTTCTTTATTCATCAGTGGTGATCACAGCATACAGAGGGGAATCCCACATCACACCAGACTGGTCCACATACTGAATTCCAGGATAACCAAGGCTTTCTAGAGAGACTGTGTATCAGGAAAAAAAAACAGTTTTTTATAGTATCTGCATATTGTGTTCATATAAGATATAAAAATGACCTCTCAGTATATTCTATATTAACATGGTTTTTCTCTACAAACCTATTATTCTGAAAAGACTGTAAAAATCTTTAATTTGTCACTAGTCACTGGAGCAGCAGAGACATGAGAACCTAGATCTGTGATTCCAGTTTGTGCTACCCTGCCTGTCTGATGCAGTTCAATTTTCATGACAAAGATCTGGTTTATAAATTCTGAGCATCTGGACTATCCTGTATGGTACCCATGCAAAGCAGTCAACAAATAAGGAAGAAAACAGAATAGCAGAATGTGGGAGTGACTGATGTCAGTCATCAGCCAATACCATCAGATAGTGCAAGCTCTCACTGGAAAGAAAGTCAACATAGAAACTCAAGGACCTATCAAACCACAATTGTCTAGAAGCTCTAATGACAGCTTCAGCTCACAACCAAAGACGGGCTTATATCAGTTCACAGACCTGATGCTAGAACTACCTCAGCATAACAGTCCTTGGTAAAAAATCAACATGTTGAGTAAAAACAAAAAACAGCAAAGAAAGGGGAGAGGAAAATGAACAAAAAAAGGAATAAGGATAAATGATGGAAGGAAAAAGAGAAAGAGATGCAGGGAAAGAATGAAAAAGTGAGAGAGTGAATAAAAGGGAAATAGAGAAAAGGAAAAGAGAAGGGGAAATTAAAGAATGAAAAGAAAACAGAAAGAAATAAGTAGATGGAAAAAAGAGAGGGGTGAAGAAGGAAAATTAGAAGTGCAAAGTTTTAGACCAATTGTTTTCAGCACTGAACCAAAATTGCTGAGCATTGAAGACATTCATATCCTAAGCCAACAGAAAACATTATAAACTCCTGAGCTGCAGTTTCAAGGTTGGAAACCAACCAAACAGGCAAAGAAATTCCCAGAGTTCACATCATTAGTTATTGTAGCATTCTCATTGAAATACTAGTGTTATAATGGTTTTTAAAGCCATTATAAATGTAAGCCAAATAGAAACTTGACAATTCCCTTCCAAGCGTTAGAGATAAAAAGGGTGGTTAGAAAAAATAGAAAAAGATAGGAGAGAGTGAAAAAGCAAGACTTCCCCAGGAAGGCATATTGTATTCCAACACTGAAGCCCAACACTGATAAATTTTTCACTTTTTCCACAAGTGCATATCCTCGAGCTCAGGTATTAAATCTGTGGGTCATGGAACTGATCCTGTAGGCCATGACAATATTGTCAACAATAAAATTTCTGAATGTGCATCAACAAAATCTAATTGAAAAGCAGATATAGAGTGAATCTGTGATGTTTCTGACTGTATGAGCCACTGTTGTATTGTGGGACTTCACTACAACAACCTTCATTATGAACACAAAACATCCACATTTTGCACCGTGCATGCCAACACATCATGTAACACTGCAATTGAGGCATTGGCTTAGATTTCAGATGACTGCATGTGGTATTGTCCATTGTTGTCTTTTTATTGAACATAAAGTTTTCTACTTTGATAAAAACTGTGATTTATTCATCTGTAATTTTTTCCTAACCATATAAGTAGCAATTTCGTAAATCTTTGGTTTCTATAGTGTTAGAATGTTTAACTTTACGTGTTGGGGTTTGAGTTGTTAGTTTGAATTACATGAAAACTGGGATTGGAAAAGAATTTATTATTATTATTATTACAAATTTTCACTTCCTCCCCTTCTCCCATATCCCTCCCCCTCCCCCTCCAGTTCAAAGAGCAGTGAGGGTTCCCTGCACTGTGGGAAGTCCAAGGTCCTCCCCCCTCCATCCAGGTCTAGGAAGGTGAGCATCCAAATAAACTAGGTTCCCACAAAGCCAGTACATGGAGCAGAATCAAAACCCAGTGCCATTGTCCTTGGCTTCTCAGTCAGCTCTCCATGTCAACCACATTCAGGGAGTCCAGTTTGATCACATGCTCCATCAGTCCCATCCAGCTGGCCTTGGTGAGTTCCCATTAGATCGGCCCCACAGTCACAGTGGGTGGGTGCACCCCTCTAGGTCCTGACTTCCTTGCTCATGTTCTCTCTCCTTCTGCTCCTCATTTGGACCTTGGGAGCACAGTCCAGTGCTCCAATGTGGGTCTTTTTCTCTATCTCCATCTATGAAGGTTCTATGGTGATATGCAAGATATTCATCAGAGTGGCTATAGTACAGGGCCAGTTCAGGCACCCTCTCCTCAGCTGCTCATGGAACAAGCTGGGGCCATCTCCTTGAACACCTGGGAACCCCTCTAGAGTCCAGTCTCTTGCCAACCCTCAAATGGCTCCCTTACTTAAGATATATACTTCCCTGCTCCCATATCCACTCCTCCTTCATCCCAACTGTCCCATTCCCCCAAGCTCTCACCATCCTCCCCTTCTCACCTCTCTCTCCCCATCTCCCCTTACCCCTGCCCACCCCCACCCCAAGCTCTCAGTTTTTGCCTGGAAATCTTGTCTACTTAGGAAATAATTTCTAAGAATTCCTAAAATTCCCCTAAGCATACTTTTGCCATGTTCTCCAGTGTATTCCTATAAAGTGGGAATCTTAGAAATAATAATTATAAAATCACAATATCTACCAACTGTGAAATATGTCAGAGTGGTGCTACATAGTATAAAATCAAATATTCAGAAAAATTAATTTTTTAAAAATAAGCAAACACACCCATGTCACTGATATAAAGATTTCCTTTCATCAATAGTAAATAATAAAATTATAGAGTTAAAAAAAGTGGATTTAAGGCAAATTTTCTAATAATTTCTTATTAGTTAATGTTTGACCTCCATACCTACTTTACAGGCCTATATGCCTGAGGTTACACTAAATGTTCACAGATGATATTTCACTTCAAATATCGTGCACTTCAGACACAGGTCCCTAAGGCCCCTGTGCTGGATTTGAACTGAATGAATCCTTCATAAGGAAGACATTTTATGATGACTAGAGGTAACATGAAAATTTCCAAAGTAGAAAAACAACCAAAATCAGTAATGAGCTATGACACTTCTGAACCCCAAGGACCAGCATGGCACAATAGTTTTAGGAAGCATGAGTTGTATTTATATCTAAATGATAACCAACACATTTCTGGTAGGACTTAAAGACCTACTCAATAAGAGAGAAATCATGCCTGGTACCAGAAGTCTTGCCAAGGATCCAGACCTAGTGAAATCATGAATCTTGGAGAAGAATCTAAACATTCTAAATTAATAAATGAATATAATCCACAACTACACTCTAATTTGTCCACATACCACAAATAACTGCAGTCACAATTCAGCAAGAAAATTTCTCTTGAAACCTATGAAAACTTTTAGAGAAAGGCACAATCACTTGTAATGCAGAGTTGTGACACCCAGTCATAATAGATACATCTATAAAACACTCTCATATCTAAATCTCAGGGATTGTGGAACAGAAAGAGGAAAGGTTGTAGGAGCCATACAATCAAGGCCCTTACTGTGAGATTGTGTCTCCTAGTAATGTCAAAATTACACTCTTGAAGTCTCACCAACATAGTTTTATAAATTTTAATTCACTGTGGTCAGATAAAGACTACTTCTAATACAAATTTATATTATTCTTGTAATTAATCTGATAGCCAAAATACCAGGAGATCTTTTTAAAAGCTGAAAACTATAGGAGGCTGTTGTAGTAAGAGGCGCTTGTTTGTCCCTGCCACCCAACTACCTTAGCCCCAAAATATCTACTGTATTAATTAAATCACTGCTTGGCCCGTTAGCTCTACCTTCTCATTGGCTAAGTCTTACATCTTAATTTAACTGATTTTTATTAATCTGTGTATTGCCATGTAGCAGGGGCTTACAAGCAAAACACGTCTATCTCTGGCAATAGATCCTTGGCATCTCTCTGACTCTTCCTCCTTTCTCCCAGCATGCAGTTTAGTTTTCCCTGTCTACCTAAGTTCTGACCTCTCTACATGGAACCTCTAAATAACAGAATAGGTCAGTTCCACAGGGTCAGCCGCACAGTCACTTGAGATACTCTTAAAATGCTCTAGAATATTCTGTGCTATACTAACTGACATAGTGTGACATAAGATCAGGTGGTCTTCTGAACAACAACTCAGCTTTTAAAAGATTAATTTGCATATTGAGATTTTAACCACAGTGCAGATTCCTCAAATCATTTTTAAAGACAGCTTGCGTGTTTCCAAGAAGCAGCCTCTAATCCAGCTCTCAGAGATGGGGTCAGCTGTTCTCCTGCTGTGCCTGCTGCTCTGGGTTCCAGGTGAGAAGATGCAGTGCTAGGAGCATCTATTGTGGCTATCACAGTATTCTATGCCTTATTGTCCATATCATTGAAATTATGGCATTTAATCGGTTTCAGTTTTCCTTTTTATTTCATTTTTCTTAGAGTATATATCATGACAGCTGTTACAGATTCCACCTACATTACAGTTTTATACTGGGGTACTTATAGTATGTCTATGACAGCAATGTGTGCTAATCATTTCAGGTTCTACTGCGGACATTGTGCTGACCCAGTCTCCAGCTTTATTGACTGTGCTTCTAGGGCAAAGAGCCACCATCTCCTGTAGGGCCAGCCAGAGTGTCACTGAAGACAGTTTTCATCTTATGCACTGGTACCAACAGAAACCAGGACAGTCTCCCAAACTCCTTATCTATGAAGCATCCAACCTAGAATCTGGGGTGCCTGACAGGTTCAGTGGCAGTGGGTCTGGAACAGACTTCACCCTCACCATCAGTCCTGTGGAGGCTGATGATGCTGCAACCTATTACTGTCAGCAGAGTTATGACCTACCTCCCACAGTGCTTCAGGGTTGAACAAAAACCTCCTGAGTTTTCTGGTCACTGAAGCTCAGTCTCAGCTGTTTCTTTTCTTTTTAATTTATCATTATTTTATTTTATGACTTTAAAAATACCAATCCAAATTCCTACTTCCCCCTCTCCTCCCACTTCCCTCTAAACCCCCCCCCCTTCCCATCTTAAGAGAGGGCAAGCACCCTGCCCTGTGGAAAGTTCAAGGTTTCCCCCACTATATCAAGATTGAGCAAAGTACTCATCTAAAGAGAATAGGATCCCAAAAGGCCATTAGAGACAAATTCCAGTGCCATTGTCATTGTCCCCTTAGTCTACCCCAACTATCAAGCACATTTGAGAGAGTAGTTTGATCCCATGTTTGTTCATTCCCAGTCCAGTTGGAGTTGGTGAGCTTCCATTAGCTCAGGCACATTGTCTCAGTGGGTAAACCCCTCATGGTCTTGACTTGCTTGCTTATACTCTCACTTTTTCCACTCATCGACTGGACCTTGGGAGCTCAGTCCCAGGTGCTCTGATGTAGGTCTCTGCCTCTGTTTCCATCTGTTGTTGGATAAAGGTTCAAAGTTGATATTTAAGATAATCATCAGTCTGACTACAGGGCAAGGCCAGTTCAGGGCACCTTCTCTATTTCTTAGGATCTTAGCTGGGGTCATCCTTGTGGATTCCTGGTAATTTTCTAGAGCCAGGTTTCTTGCTAACTCTAGAAAGGCTCCCTCAACTTTCCTTGCTCTCATATACCTCCTTCTTCCACAGTAATCTCAAGCATGTGATTTTAGAAATCTTGTTTGTAAAAAGGGTATACTATGAAATAGATATTTTAAAAAATATTATGTGTGTTTGTTCCACCATGGATGCCTTATAATTCATCTGCTTGTTTACTTTATAAAGACCTCCATAATACTATGGATTTTCAAGGATTTAAGTTGAATAAAACTGATTTTTTGTTGTTCAATACACTGAGTAGACAATCATTTTAAACTTACAAGAAATTTTTCTCAATTGCCAAAAATAACCCGAACTTAAGCTCTGAAAATTGTTAGTAGTCTTGCAGACACAAGTTGACATTTTTGTAAGTTCTTTAAAATGTGCTCATGGAGAGAGGTGTGTGTTTTTGATAATCTCTTTTTTCCTGGCTACATAGTGCTCAGCTTTGATCCACACACTCCTGTCCTGATGTGCTACCTCACAGCATATTCACATAGGGCCTTCCTGCCATGGAGCAGAGCCTCCAAAACAGAGTCAACATTAACCTTGTTATGCCATTTTTTTCCTAGGGATGGAAAAGTGATGAACACACAAGATTTCACCCTTTCAATCCAATTGAGAACTAGGTGTACTTACTTAGGTGATTACTCTTATAATGCAAAACACACACTCACTTAATGTTAGTAAAATAATAGAGTTCAGCATTGTTTTTCCATCTCTGTGAGTAATGTCACTGGGATATTTACGTGTATTTCATTCATATATAGCAAGGCATCATATCCCCATCACTTTCTCTAACCATGAGTATGGGAAGTTTTTAATTTGTATTTCTTCAATTATGTTTTTTAATAACCCAATAATTTCAGTGTGCGCATCTTCAATTTTTCTCATTCAAATGAAAATGAAATGAGTTATAATTTTCCAATTAATAAATTCTACATATATTCAATATTATATTAAGAAGCAGATTTTAAAAATAATATGTATTTTTTTATTTTAAGGTTTTTCTTTATTAAAATGGAAAACTCATGGAACAGTAACAGGGGTCCAACATCAAGGTGTTGTTGATGGGAGGAAGAGAGTGATCTGGGTGTGGCCATGCCTTTTTGGTCCCAAATTCACACCCCTACCTGGTCCAAACCCTTAAAGGTCATTGGCTGAAGAAAGTTCCCCATCACCTCCCCGTTTTGTCTAAATAAGAGAGTTCCACTCCCAATACAAAACTATATACACTAAGAACAGATACCAAGTATAAAAATTAGAATTACAGTCAGTATAAACAATATTAAGCAAGTATCATATGCTAAATGTTTTAATAATCATTCTATTCTAAGGAATCTAAGTCTTATATTAAAATGGCTTGGCTAGATCATAAGAGGAAAGTAACTATGACTTTCTTATCTTCAACCATTTCAAAGGCCTGAGAAGGGAGACATTACTTGAGTAGGCAGGAAGTATAATCAAGCAACTTCTAAAATGTACAGTAGATGACAGAGACAACTGGCTACCTAGACAGTCATTCAAAGTCTCATTTGCAATGTTGAAGCTACCAACTTTGGCAAAGGCCTAGAGTAATTGACAGACCATTTTCAGAAGCAGGAATATTTTTCAAAACTGTCTTACTCTGTCTTGGCAAGGTTTGGCCATCTTTTTTCAAGTATCCTGATTATCTAGTTCTGACACCATGCACTTTGTCAGTGGTCAAGGCATAAGCAGTTCCTTGTTCAAAGGCCACTTGTGCCAAGAAGAAAACAAGCTCCAAGTGGAGCGTCTTCAATGTTCAACATTCTCTCTCTCAGGAATAGATTTGTGCTGCCAGGGGCAATCATGTCTCACATCAGCAGAACCTTAAGATATTTAAATATCATGTTTTACATATTTTTGAAGTGGTTGAAGACTACCTGTCTGATGTGTGATTGCCCTCTGTATGCTGTGAATACCATTGGTTATTAAACATGGCCTGTGATGGGGCAAAGAGTAGAGCTAGGTGGGGAAACTAAACTGAATGCTGGGAGGAAGAAGGAGGAGCCAGGGAGAAGTCATGAAACCACTGCCAGAGACAGACATGCAGAAACTTTGTAGGTAAGCCACTGCCATATGGTGATACACAGATTAATGGAGATTAGTTAAATTAAGATGTAAGAGTTAGTCAATAAGAAGCTGGAGCTAGGGAACCCTGACTGCTCTTCAGGCTGGAGAGGGAGGGGGAGGAGTGGGGGGAGGGGGGAGGAGGGGGAGGAAGGGGAGGGAAATGGGAGGCAGGGAGGAGGCAGAAATTTCTTTTTTTCCAATAAAAAAAGGCAATGGTAAAAAGATTCATAAAGATTGAGGAAATTATCAAAACTTATTAACAGAGACAAAAGATACAAGGACAGTATGTAGACTCATCAATATGTGCCAGACTCTGGGATGACTTCCCCAGAGATTTAACTGCCTATCTGGTATTTTCCTCAAAAATATCTTGCACAACATAATCTAAGGTAGTCCAAGAATATACATAGCAACCTATAGGTATGAAAAATCTAAAAAAGCTTAAACAAGCAATAATAGCGTATGGCTTACATTTGCCATTTGTTAGGAAAATGGTAAAAATCATCCTAGAAGATAGATCCCAGGTGATTTAAAAATGTTATTGGCAAGAAGAGACAAAAATATTAAAACAACAGGAAAAAAAACAAGGATTCGAAACTTCCCAAGATCAAATTCTTGGTGAGGGCCATTACTCTAACCATCAGGATCAGGTTCTCAACAATGAGCACACTAGGTCCCTATGTAGCACAGCAGCTTTAAATGCTTGTTAGATTAAGGTGAGCTTTCTCACATTAATAATAATAATAATGAATAATAGAGTAAATACTTAATGAGGTATTATTTATGAACAATTTACATTGGTATAGAATCTTATATATTGATACAAATTCAAATTATATTTGTTGTATTGAATATACTCCTATTTCTCTTTACAATATTTGTACACCTATGCAAAGTTATTTTGTCAGATTGTATACATGCATGTTTATACCTATGTTTAAGATATTTTGTATATTGACACAATTTTAGGATATATTTATCATATTGCATTATATAATTCTACCTCTGATCAAGATATTTATACATTGTTTATATTTATCATTTACTGCACAGTTGTTTAAAGATTGCTTAATATTCTAATAGAAAGTCTTAGTCTTTTAGTTATATGGGCATTAAATATTATAGATCAATAGTCATTCATGTTTATCACACTTATAGTCAGACTCATTAGGTTCTTTAGATAGAGACTATATTTTACATAGATAGGTATAGTAGGGAGACCACTTGTTCATTTCCCAGCTTCCCAGATCCCCAACATAACCACAATAAACTGTATTAATTAAATAATTTGTATTTTAAATATGATGCATATATAATGAAAATAAAGAATGGCACATACAATTTCTCACACAAAAGAGGAAAGGATGAAGTCTTGGATAAGTTTTGTGCTCTTAGAAGTTAGGTTCTTCCTATTATATATATAGGGAGCAGGGAGAACTAGTTGACTCATGCCCTTAAGGTTGTTTTCTATTCAAAACCCTGTGGTGGACAAGTGTCTGACACCTAACAGATCTGCACTAAAACCAGTAATTTCCCTTCTTTGTATTCGAATGGCTTCTGCTGGCCACATATTGCTTGATAGTGAATGTACTGGGCAGAGCCTCTTACTCTCTCTGTCATGCACCCTGCTATTAGTTTTATGCTGCCTTGGTAGTAACTCTGGAGACCATGATGAGTGGAGGAAACAACCAGTACTAAGATATGGACACAAAGGAAATCTGTTTCCATCATGTCAGGGTCACATAAATGTTAATAAGCCTGTCATAGGGAGGTTGCTTTCTTTATTGTCAAGTAAGTCCATAGAGCTTCAAAGATACTAGTCTCTAGCACAGTTCATACACATTGGTAACTGTAGAATATATCCACCCATTAAGTGTAGGCTTGAGTTTATTAAAATCTATAGTCTTCCTCATTTAATGAGATCTTCCAATAATCAGAGGTTGGGATACCTTTCTTTCTTTGCTGTCAATTCCCCTTCCTGAATTGATTACTGTGTATCTAATATGTATAGGAACTTTAGATGGACTATAGGAACTTAGGTAGTTTGTCATCCATACCCAATGAAACTCTAGAATGCTCAACCAGATAATCCCAAGGAAAGTAGTTCTGACAATAATTCAAAGCCCTTAGAAACAGATTATGTGTGCCTTCGATGTGAACACTGCCTTTGAAATAACTTGACTCTTGCATATGATGTCTCAGATTTTTCTTTCTTTCCAGGTTCTTGTTTTTGTTTTTGTTATTTGTTTGTTTTTAAATTATTTACTGATTCATGGATTTCATATCATGTATGCTTTCCTGCTAATTTCTTCACTAGCTGACTCAGCTAGCTCTGATCTCAGCTTGCCTGCCATACTGTTCTATTCTTCACTTCCCCCATACCATGCTAAAACATCTGGTGGCTCACAGTGGGCTATTTTATTTAAAAGTCTTATTTACCTTCCCATCAAAATGTCTGTCTACTTTGTAGATATGGATGGAAATATGGCCATGGCGTACTTGCTTTTTGACTGGTTTTGAATATCTGAATTTTAATGTTCTTTGCACTTTCCTGGCAGCTCAAATGTGCATGAAACTGGCTGCTTGTTTCCTGTATCAACATTTAAAATTAAAATTGTTTAAACAAATAAAGGTCTCTTATTTTGGGGATATTTGTCAATTTCTCCTAAAAAAAAAAAAATACCACAGGCTCTTTGCCAATGTTCGTTTTCTGTCCATAATGAGGAAATTTTAGCATTAATAAAAGGCACCATAATTTCCATTGGGTTTATTTCTGCTAATTGACAAAGTCTAAATTTTCTCTTCAGAATCAACACAGAAAATTTTTTACTCTGTTTGTGTGGCAAAAATATCCATTCTAAGATACGATCTCTTCTTTACACTAGAATTTCAGAAAAATAATGCATAGAAGTTAAAATAACCAGAATACAATAAAGCTTTGGATCCAAACTATCCCTATATATATTATGTATTTTTTTCTACCAAAACTAACTTTTTCTCTACCTCAACTGATAATTTTCATGGACTATTTAAATCCTTATCACCTTGTAAGATTTGAAATAAATTACTTACTTCTTGTGTTTTTAATCAAATTGTGGGCTGTAGCCAGTTAATATTGCCCAGCAATTTTGAAAATCATTAGGAGTTCGTAATTGATTTCTCCTGATTTGTACTTTCTGTGTTTAAAATTTTTGTAAACCTATCTTGTACTAGGTAATTAGAAAAATTTTCTTTGCATTTTTAGGAACAATTTGTAATCCCAAAAAGGCATTTATTTTTTACATTTTCAAACATTTCTCTTTAAGTTATCTGTATCTGAATCAGCTAGTAAGATATCATCCATGTAATAAAAAATTAAAGATTGAGGAAACCAGTAACAATTTTTTTCAACAGCCGTTGAACAAAATATTGATAAAAGTAGGGTTGCTTAATATTCCTTGTGAAAGGATTTTCCATTTTTTATCTTTTAACAAACTGAAAATTATTATAAGTAGGCACTGTGAAAGCAAATTTTCCCTTTCCTGTTCTTATAAAGGTATAGAAAAATGTGTTTTTTTTTAATCAGTCACTATAATAGACCATCCTGTAGGTAATAAAGACAGCAAGAAAACACCAGGCTAAAAAGAGTCCATTGGCTGAATCACCTTACTAATAGCTTTTAGATATGTTACCATTTTCTGTTTTCCATATTTCTTTTTAATAACAAATACAGAATAATTTCAAGGATTTACTGTTGATCATTTACTAGCTCCTATACCAATAGTTTTAAGACTTGTAATTTTTTTGTTATTAAATGCCACTGCTCCACCCAGACATGTTTGTTAGTTAACTATTTTAAAGGTAGGGCTGTTAGTACCTTTGAAAGTTCACCAGTCAGTTTGCCCTATTTATGTGCAACCTTAATAATCAGTCACTGTTCTTTATAATACATATTAATTTTTTTCTAGAAATATATATTAGTTTATGGTTTGGTTTTTGAGATTGGAAGAATGTTAAACTGGATATTCCATTATTATAACAAATCATATCCCCATAAGTTTATTGTTATGTTAGCCACACATGTCTTTAATTTTCCTCTCAGTCTTTTCATCCCTATATAGTCAATTCATCTTGTGTTTTGTTTTACTTGAGATACATTTCCAGTATCTAAAAGCTGAAAATTTATGTCCTGGAGAGGCCAATTTTGATGTCAATATATTGGTGTAATTATTGTTACATCTGTGCCTGTGTGTACCAAACTCTCAATTATAATGTCATTTATTTGTTTTTTAACTTTGGTCTTTGATCATTTTATAGAAGCTTGCAAAATATTTGCTTTATGGTTTCTCTTGAAAATTGTGTTTAACTACTAAAGTTATTCTGTCATCCAGATCAGAATGGTTGTCCATAACAGATGTTAAGTCTTTTAATTGCTCTGTGGAGGACTTTCTCCAATGCTGAGAGGGAATGACTAAACCAAATTTGATGTGAGAATCTGCACAAGGCTCTCTATGGCATTTCCCAATTGTAAAGTGTTCCTTTGTGTAGTGATAGGAGTGGTGGGCTGTGGCCCAGCTCCTGGGTAGCTTTACCTGAAATAATTACACAGGAACTGTATTCTTTTAAACACTGCCTGGCCCATTAGTTTTAACCTCTTATTGGCTAGCTCTTATATATTGATTCAGCCCATTTCTAATAATCTGTATCGCCACGTGACTGTGACTTACTGGGGTGAGTCTAATAGGCATCCATCTCAGAGAGGAGAGGCATGGCCTCTGCCTGACTCTGCTTCTTTCTCCCAGCATTATGTTCTGTCTACTCCACCTATCTAAGCTGCTGTCCTATCAAAAGCCAAGGCAGTTTCTTTATTAACCAATGAAATTAACACATAGACAGAAGACCCTCCTACATCACCTTTTCCTGTCCCATGTTAATCTGTATTCATTCATTAGTCTGATGTCACCCTTTGTCATACCATTTATATATTTCAGAAGGCTGGGGCCTTTCTAGGAAAAAAAAATTGTTCCCGGGAACACTTTGGCTGTAACCTTTTTTCAGATGACCTGGCTTATCACAGTTAAAAGATATAACCTTCTGATTTTTCCCAAAAAATTTTTAGAAGTCACTTCCATCCAAGTGTCATTATAAGCATGACACTCAATGTCAGCTATATATTTAATCCATTAATTTTTGGGTCCCTATCCTTCCTTTAAAGGTCTGATTATCCTTTTACATACTGAATTAATGTTTTAAAAAAATCCAATTAATTTTTTCTTTAAACTTTTGGATCTGATATTATTCTATTTACAGCTAAAGTCATTCTTCATAAAATATTAATGAAGGTTTCTTTTCAGCCTTCTATTATTTTAATAAATGGCTCAGTTTTCTTTCCTGGTTCTTTTTTAAATTGATTTTTTATTGAGCTCTACATTTTTCTCTGCTCTCCTCCCCATCTCTCCCCTCTCCTTCAACCCTCTTCCAAGGTCCCCATGCTCCCAATTTACTCACAAGATCTTGTCTTCTTCTACTTCCCATGTAGATTAGATCTATGTAAGAGTCTCTTAGTGTCCTCATTTTTGTCTAAGTTCTCTGCGATTGTGCTTTGTAGGCTGGTTTTCTTTGCTTTATGTTTAAAAACTATCTATGAGTGAGTACATATGATAATTGTCTTTCTGTGTCTGGGTTACCTCACTCAATATGATGCTTTCTAGCTCCATTTTTTCTGCAAAATTCAAGGTGTCTTTTTTTTGTTGTGCAGTACTCCATCGTGTAAATGTACCACATTTTTTTATCCATTCTTTGGTCGAGGGGGATTTAGGTTGTTTTGGGGTTCTGGCTATGAAAAACAAAGCTGCTATGAACATAGTTGAGCACATGTCCTTGTGGCATGATTGAGCATCCTTTGGATATATACCCAAAAGTGATATTACTGGGTCTTGAGTAAGGTTATTTCCTAATTTTCTGAGAAATTGCCACATTGATATTCAAAGGGGCTAAACCAGCTTGCATTCCCAACAGCAATGCAGAAGTGTTCCCTTTACCCCACAACCTCTCCAGCAAAAGTTGTCATCAGTATTTTTGATCTTAGCCACTCTTACAAGTGTAATATGGAATCTCAAAGTGGTTTTGATTTGCATTTTTCTGATGACTAAGGATGTTGAACATTTCTTTAAGTGTCTTTCAGCCATTTTATTTTCCTCTGTTGAAAGTTCTCTGTTTAGGTCTGTACTCCATTTTTTATTGGATTATTTGTTCTTTTAATGACCAATTCCTTGAGTTCTTTGTATATTTTGGAGATCAGATCTCTGTCTGATACAGGGTTAGTGAAGATCTTTTCCCATTTTGTATGCTGTCATTTTGTCTTGTTGACTGTATCCTATGCTTTACAGAAGCTTTTCAGTTTCAGGAGGTCCCATTTATTAATTGTTTCTTTCAGTGTCTATGCTGCCCAAGCATTTAAAACTGCTGTACACAATAGGGACAAGGTACATCATCAAATGTAACCTGTCTTTGTATATCAGCATAATGTCCCCACCAAGGATTTGATCTTTGGAAATCTCATAACCTCTAAACTTATCTTGTAGTTCAATGGCCCTAGTTTATCTCTCTACAAGGTAGTCCACTATAACTGAGGACCAGATTCCAATAGTGTTATAAGTAAATCTTTCCAGATTTGTGGAAAAAATTGTTCCAAGTGGACCATGAATTTAACATATGCCTCACAAAAGATGAGTGCATACCATATGAAACTATTTATTCTTTAGTCTTTTCAAATATAACATAAGGAATTAATCATCACCTTTGGTTATTAACCAGACCTAGCAAGGGCAGCTGTCAACAATCAGGCCATATTGTATTTTAGACCCTAGCCTAATGAGTCAGACAGCTCAGCTATGTGTCCTTGTGAACTTTATCTTGTTTTCTGGGGTTATTTATCATAAAACTATTAGCAAGGCATCTGATCTAACCTAAAAGTATTTTGAAACTTTGTTTTAGCTAATGGTATATTACTGCCTCTTTTCAGGACTAAGAGAATTAGAGTCACCCTAATTCCTGGACTCAGGTGTTTTCCTTTTATTCATTAACCTGAGCAGTCAGTAATATGGAAATCATGGACCTTAGCTTGTATTTATGTGTCTGGGGATTAAAAATCTGATAGGGTATCACTACTGTTATAAAATTAAACAGTACAGCCTAGGGAGGATTCATCTTCTTGACAATCTGCAGGTAAAATGCCCAGTAGAATGGGACGTTTCCAAGAGATAAACACACTATATTACATGGAGTGGAGATCTCCTTATATCCATTCTAGATAACAGAGAAAGAAAGTTTCAGCAAATATGTAAAGGCACAGCAGAAGCAAAATATATTCTGAAGTCTGCAGTCCTATGGCCTTGCCTAAACAAGATGGATTCATCTGAGAGTTTCTGTCTGGTAGGCTGACACTTGGAAGGAACTTCAGCTGCCACCCACTGCTCCTCTGGCATGTCCAATAACAATCCTTCTTTAGACAAAGAATTGTTTCTCATTCTCAACAACTGAAAATCAGATATGGAGTTGTTAGAAGGAGATATGGCCCCAAAAACAAGCACAACAAATATTACATTTCCCTGCCTTTTTACATTCTAAGTATGTAAAGTTCATGCATGTGTGTGTGTATTTCCATATAAGCGCAGGTGCTTGTGTGTGTGTGTGCATTTGTGAGTATATGTATTTATGTATATGTACATATGTGTGTAAGTATATGTATGTGTGGGGTCAGTGGGTGTGGGTGCATCTGTATGACAGAGAAAAAGAGATAAAAGTAGAAGAAGAAATAGGAAAGAAAAATTAGCCAGAAAGGGAAGGGAAAGTGGGGAAGGTAAGTGCATATGGTCAAAATATATGCTATACCATAAAATCCTGAATTTTAAGAAAGGCGTGTGAAATGAATTAACATCAAAGAAAAGATTTTAAGGAGCAGAAAGATGGATCAGGTGGCAAAGACACTTGCCATCCAGCCTGATTTCAAACCAGAACATAATCCCCAGACACAAATCAAGTGTCCTCATGTCACTTGTGCACCTAGAAAAGTGTAAACACATACAGACAGAGGTATTTATCTAAAGTATAATAAAAGTTAAAAGAATCTACAGAAAGGAAAAGAAAAAATAGAAGAAATGAGCACCAGTAAGTAAGAAAGCACTCCAGAATCTAGAAAAACCTTGAAACATCTTACCTAGAACTTCTAAACAGAAATACAGTTTGTCATCATCATCAGGTCAGCACAAAGAATCTTATGAGAGACACCAGAACACCCAAACTATAAAAAATCCCTCATATTGAAGCAAGAGTTTGTGATAATATGTTGCAGAAGGAATAGAAAGATAATACTGAGTTCTCCTTTGCATTTTTGTGTATGCAAAACACATTTAACCCCTTATAATTTGCTGGACTCTGCAAACATTTTCATAAGTGTTTCATGAAAGTTTGGGTGCTCAGGCAGAAAGGGGAAGTGTGTATGTCAAGGCTGTGCAGGCAGCTGGTGAGACTCTCAAAGGAGGTTTGTGTTAGGGGCTGAAGCACTGTGGAATAGAGGAAATCCTGCTGACAGTAATAAACTGCCAGGTCTTCAGCCTGGACACTGTTAATGGTGAGAGTGAAATCTGTCCCAGATCCACTGCCTATGAAACGATCAGGGACCCCAGTGTCCCGAGTGTAGGCATAGTAGATCAGCAATTTAGGAGACTTCCCTGGTTTCTGCTGGTACCAATTCAAGTAGTTCTTCTGGGTTCCAATGTTTAAAAGACTCTGACTGGACCTGCAGCTGATGGTGACCTTCTCTCCTACTGACACAACCAGTGAGGATGGAGACTGGGTCATCACAATATCTGCATATACCCCTGCAATCAGGAATAACACTGATCATGCATAATAAAAAACGAATTTAATACAGATAAAATTTGGCATTTAATGTCCTTGTAGTTTCATATTGTCAGAGTATTGTTGTGTAAAAAATAATACACCCTGTAACACATTTCTTATGTACAAAGAAGTGATTCTGAAAAGAAAATAATACTTTGAAAATTCTTACCAGACACCAAGACAAGCAGGGACATGAGAACATAGGTGTGTGACTCCATCTTACTCCCCCTGCCTGTCTGATTCAGCTCAGTTCTCACTGTGAAGGCCTGGTTAATAAATTCCAAGCAGTTGGGCTAGGCTGGAGGAGCTCATGCAAAGCAGTCAGCAAATACAAAAGCAGATTCATGGGCAGTATGTGTGAGAATGACTGGTATTAATCAAAAAGCAAATATACAATCACAAAGATCATGAGAAGTCATTGGCTTATAGCTCTCCAATAGAAATCTACTAGGTTCACTAACAAAATCTTTGGTTAAAATCCAAGACATATTTAAATCAGGTACAGAAACATTAGTAGAACTATCTCAGATTGACAGTCCTAGGAAAATGATATGTTTAAAAAAATTGCAACAACAAATTTGGTAACATAAAGTTAGGAAACAAGCAATAAAAAAGGGAAGAGTGAAAGAAAAGAGAAAAGCAAAGGAATGAAATAAGTGATGTTAATTTTTTCTATTACCTCCCATCTCCAAAGCAACTCTTACAATGAGGACAAAGAAAAGTACCTAAGATATTTGGGCTCCAGTTTCCAGGCCAAACATGGGACAGAGATGCAAAAAGAAACCCATAATAGCTCTATGGACATCAAGGGGACATTAATTTAAACCTAATATCAGAGGAACTTTAATCTTGAAGAAGGTAAACCCAACAGAAACTAACATGCATCTTTCCTACAACTTCAGGAAACAGAAAGAGGGTTCTAAATTAAGGGGATGGAAGGGCAAGGAAAGAAACAATATTTCTTCAAGAAGTCATAGATATAGGCCAACTTTCCCAAGATCATTTATTCCAGAAATTTGTACTCTAGGATAATTTGGAAATTAGCAGTATTGAAACTGGGTTAAGATTGTCTTGTTGACATAGTGAACAAGAAAAGACTTTCCCAGAAGGAGGGCACAGCCATCCTAAATCAAGTAACAGTTTTACAGAAACCAATAAACTTCAACATCAGAGACTGTTGCCTTGAAATGGAAAAAATGATTAAGTATGAATGAAAATCAATACCAATAACATAAATCACAGAAAGTGTCTGGACTTCTGGTTAGTGGTCTCTGAAAGCATATATAAGGAATAAATTATAAACCAAGCATTATGTGTAAAGTACAAAAAAACCAGTAAAATAAATAAATAAATAAAATATCATGAAAAGGAGTCAAAATTCCCAGAACTAGGAAGACAGAAGCAGGAGTATTATGTGTTTGAGGCCAGGCTGGGGTACGTAGCAAGTTCTAGGCAAGTCTTATCTATATATGGATGCAACCTTTCAAAAATGTGCACCATTAATCAACTAGATACAAAATCGGTCATGGTATATGATAACCAAAATTATTTATCTGTTAACAAGTTAACATGTTAACACATTAGCATTAAGTTAATATTATTATTGAAAATGAAATTAAATATGCATTCAAGCAATATAAACTACCCTTTTATTTTTCAGTAAAAAATATAATTTTATATATCTTTAGGTAGAAAATGTTAAATGAGTTTTAATAAGCATATTCAAATCTCCTCTGTCAAATGTTAAGACACCATCATAAGAGAAAGACCAACAGTGTATAGGTTGAGAAAGTTCCCAATCTCAAGGTCAAAAATATGACAGATGAATAACTGCCCCAGTCAGTGTTTAACAAGTGGTCATGTGCTCTCTGTCTTTGCTAAACCTTGTACTTTGCTTTGTGACAGCTTCAGTGAGCTCAGACTGTGCTTTCGTGTCATTTACTGCTGTTAATTGAGATTGGACACATGGAGACAGTGATCTTACAAATCCAAGGGTTCCTTCTGTTCCAGAAACATGTACTTCTCGCAATGTGTAAGGGGAAAACATAGGTAGAAAAATTACAGAATTATCATGTTATATTATGTATAATAGAAAAAAACCTACAGTTCTTGGTTATTTGCAAAGTTTCCATCACGTGTCCTGGTATATTAAATTCTGTGGGCTGTGATTAAAGATGAACTATAAGCTGGCTGACTGAAAATAGTAATTGATTTGCTCTCAGCTTTGGAATCAGGGAGTCTGAAGTTGATGTCCTTGGGATCATGGTATACAATATCTTCTTCTATGTACACCACTGTGGATGGAGACCCAGGAAATGTTAGTCTTAGAATCATGCTAATGTGAGACAGTACAAAGCTGAACTCTTCTCTTCTCTTCCATCACATACAAATTTTTATTCTCTGGATGAGTGTCAGTGGCTACCAAATAGGCATGACAAGAAACATAGTCGTAGGAAGATTTTCATTAACTCAGAAGACATTAGCATATTATTCTTTGTTAAAATAGCAACATGGTAACTCTGGATATGGGAGTTTATTACTGCATTCAAAATACACACAAGAGGTCCTTATACAGAGTGAAAGCCATAAAGAAAATTTGCCCTGCTTAAGAAGCCCAGAGTCATAAAAGATACTTCTCTTGGGGTGGGCGCTGTGCAGATTATCTGAGTCTATGTGAGAGGATGAGGTTGGAGAAACAGCCTGTCACGGCTGAGGGTTCTTTGCCTCCTGGTCCAAAGTGCACTTAAGATAAAGCCATTAGTGACTCATCAGCCTTAATAGCCATGGATGACACAGTGGTAGAAAAGCAAATATAGATGATGAGAGCCTCTACTTTTTGATTTTCATTTTTTATGTCTATGGGTGTTTGGGCTGCATACATGTCTATGCAGGGCATGTGCCTGGTGCCTACAGAAGACAGAAGAGGGAGTCAGCTTCCCCGAGGTTATGAATCATTGTGAGCCACCATGTGGGTGTTAGGAATGAAAATTAGATCCTCTGGAAGAGCAGCCAGTGAGTTCTCTTAAACAATGAGACTTCTCCCTAGCAACAAAAGCCTTCTGAATAAATAGACTTCATAGAATAATGAAAGAAATCAATGAAAAATAAAGACCTGTGCA
The DNA here is from genome assembly GCA_963919715.1 of Microtus obscurus. Taxonomy (NCBI): domain Eukaryota; kingdom Metazoa; phylum Chordata; class Mammalia; order Rodentia; family Cricetidae; genus Microtus; species Microtus obscurus. Next base: position 36,044,067 of record CAWTZC010000501.1, on the reverse strand, counting down.
CTGCCATAGTCTATGACTCGGGAAGAAGAGGGCAGTGGAAAGATGAGGATGTATAAATGAATTCTAAAGGCTCTTTGTGCCTTATAAAGACTATTGTTTTTAAACCTGAAATAGAAAGCAAACTGCTTATGCATTAACATGACTTTATTTAAAACCATGAAATTAGGGATAATCCTCCTCTTCTTTTGTTGCGAGAGGTCTTTCCGCCCCTCCAACCAATAGCTGCTGAGATACCAGCCCATTGGGGCGTGGTTTCTCTCCATTCAAAAAGCTTCTACTTCCTCCGCGCTCTCTCTTGGCTTCCTGCTCATCTGGCGACTAGACTCCCTTTCTAGTTGTGCAGAGAGCTGTTGTCTGGGATCGTGATCTGTAAGTTTTTCCTCTTTAAATAAATACTACCCTAATAATAATAACTCCAAACTGGTGTGGCATTGTTCGTGGTTTACGCCATTAGCTGGCGCCCAACGAACGTTTGGCTTTTAGGACCCACCCCTCGGCAGCCGGCCGCAAGTTCGGCTTGGCGTGAGCGAGCCCTCCCTTCCTCTGCCGGGGCTTGCGCCTTGGCGTGAGTGAGCCCTCCCTTCCTCAGCCACGGCTTGCGCCTTGCGGCCGTGTGGCTTGTGCCTTGCGGCAGCCTTGTAGCTTGTGCCTTGTGCATGGAGCCAGCAGTTTAACTTAAATCATCATGCACTGGCTTTAGTTCGTGACTTAGGCCCCAGTACCAAGTCCGAGATACACTTGGCCTTAAGGCCCATAATATCCAGAGAGGCAGAGAAAGGCGGATCTCTGTGAGTTCGAGGCCGGCCAGGCGGTGGTGGTGCATGCCTTTAATCCCAGCACTCGGGAAGCACAGACAGGCAGATTTCGGTGAGTTCGAGGCCAGCTGGATAATAGGTAATATGGCAGTTTTTGTTTCCAACATGACTTTCACTGTTTGGGCTACCAATACAATGGGTCTTATCCTGCAAAATTTATATGACTATGAGGATAACTTAATTTACTGGTTACTAGGTTTTAGTATTCTTTTGAATATTCTATCATTTAGGAAGATTATGGTACTCTCAAGAACTCATGCAGGTCAGGAGATTCAGGAGATTCAGGATTCAAAAGAGGCAATAATAAACACAATAATAAAAAGACTTGAAATGCTTGAAAAAATGATTGGAACTGGTGAACAGAGTAATAAGGCACAAGGACAGGATACAAAGCCAACACCAGCTATTAGAACTGGCTTACCCAGGGTTTTAGCGGCATACCCTATACTTAATTCTGACAAAGCGTCAACTTCTAAAGGCTCAAAGGGAGTCAGAGAAGCTAGATGGATGCCAATAGCAATGAATGATCTGAAAGAAATTAAACAGGCTATTGTTAATTTTGGCTTGCAAAATGCATATGTAAAGGAAATGATAAGGACTTGGGCTTCTAATGCTAGAGCTACCCCCTATGATTTCCATCAGTTAGTGTCTGCAGTTTTAGATAAGGGACCTTCCTTGATGTTTGGAATTTATTTCAGAGAAGAATCCAAACATATGGAACAGCAGGAAAGAGCAAAAGTTGTCGAGGTTTCCCAAGATCAAATTCTTGGTGCAGGAGAATATGCTGATCCACAGGTCCAAGCTCTTTATGACGATGAAGTACTGCATCTATGTCACTAAGCAGCTTTAAATGCTTGGAATAGGATACAAGATCCAGCAAAAAGGGTTGAATCATATACCAGAATTAGGCAGCGACAGAGAGAACACTTTATTGACTTTTTGCAAAGATTAATTAAGGCTCTGGACGGGGGGATAACAGACCCGGAATCTAGACGAATACTTCTTGAATCTCTAGCATTTGAGAATGCAAACATAGAATGCAAAAAGATAATTGGGCCTTTAAAGTCTAGATCAGCACCTATGGATGAATGGATTCAGCATACGATGAATGTTGAGACATTTAGCTATAATGATGAATCTTGGGTAGGAGAAGCAATTTCCACAGCAATGAGGAGACATCAAACTGCCAGGTGTTTTAATTGTGGTAAATTAGGACATCTGAAAAAGGATTGCAGGCACAGAATTTCTAGGAATAATATCTCCCCTGGGAATGACAAAAATAGGGGACCTAGGCCTTCAGGTATACGTAGGAGATGCGGTAAAGGCCGTCATTGGTCCAACGAATGCAGGTCAACAACAGACAAACAAGGCAACCCGATACTGTCGGGAAACTCCTTGAGGGGCCTCTCGCAGGCCCCCAAGCCAACAGTGGCCTAGTCATTCCCAGTCACAGTGGAGAACGTGCCTCACCAAGAAATCTAAAAGCTCCAATTTCTGCTGTAAAAAGTAATACTAGTCTAAATGGTGAATTACGTGTGGAGGATGAGTCAAAAAACCCAGTAGGACAGAGTAAACGTATATTTTGGCAGACTTCTATTAACGACCAAAGACCAAAGCTAAAAGTCTGTATAAATGGCACTTTTATTGAAGGCTTATTAGACACAGGAGCGGATGTAAGTATTATTACCCCAGAATCTTGGCATCCGAATTGGCCTCTTCAAGAGGTAGATGTTCAGTTTCTGGGAATTGGAACCCTATCTCGTGTAAAACAAAGCACAAGATGGGTGGAATGCATAGGGCCTGAAGGGCAAATGGGAAGACTAAGGCCATATATAGCCAATATTGCAATAAATTTATGGGGCCGTGACCTGTTACAGCAATGGAATACCCAGATTAACATTCCTGCAGTTCCAGGAACTCATAATTCTGGGAAAGATATGATGAGGTATTATGGAAAAAGGTCACCAGCCATTCAGGCTGTACAAGAACATATAGCAAATACCAAATCTTTAGAGGTACCAACAGCCCTATCTTTAAAATGGCTAACTGAGAAGCCAATAAGGATCAAACAGTGGCCTCTAGCTGAAGATAAATTACAGGCATTGGAACATCTGGTGCAAGAGCAATTAGATGCTCACCATATTGAAGAATCAACCAGCCCTTGGAATTCTCCTGTGTTTGTTGTAAAAAAGAAATCTGGTAAATGGAGAATGGTGACAGATCTAAGAGCTGTCAACAAAGTAATTCAACCTATGGGCCCACTACAATCTGGAATTCCTTTGCCTTCTCTATTACCAAAAGGATGGCCTCTTATAGTTATTGATTTGAAAGATTGTTTTTTCACTATACTGTTACAAAAAAAGGATAGAGAAAAATTTGCCTTCACGGTGCCTACTTATAATAATTCTCAGCCTAATAGGAGATATCAATGGACTGTCCTCCCACAGGGTATGCTCAATAGTCCTACATTGTGCCAATATTTTGTAAGTAAGCCATTGGAAATAATTCGTAAACAATTTCCCAAGTCCATAATTTATCATTACATAGATGACATCTTATTATCAGATTCAAATAAAGATATTTTAGAAAGGATGTTTGAAGAAGTAAAGAAAGTCTTGCCTAGGTGGGGATTACAAATTGCCCCTGAAAAGATTCAAAGAGGAAATTCTATTAATTACCTAGGTTACAGAATATGGTTAGAGAAAATTAAAACACAAAAGGCACAAATTAGGAGAGACTGGTTAAAGACTCTTAATGACTTCCAAAGATTCTTGGGAGACATTTCCATTCTACGACCAGCTGTTGGGATAACACCTGATCTAATAGTTCATTTAAACAAAACCTTAGATGGTGATAAAGATTTAAATAGTCCAAGAAAACTGACAGCTGAAGCAGAAAAGGAACTGACAATGATTGAGGAAAAATTACAGGAAGCACATGTGGATAGGGTGAACCCAAATCTTAGCTGCATCCTAGTCATATTGCCTTCCAGAATCTCTCCTACGGGGATTCTAATGCAGAGGGAAGATATTATTTTAGAATGGATATTTATACCTAATAAACCAAGTAAAAAATTAAAAACTTATGTGGAAAAAGTCTCTGAATTAATTATAAAAGGTAAGCTGAGACTTCGTCAACTAGCAGGTATAGACCCAGCAGAAATTATAGTGCCTTTTACTACTGAAGAAATAAAAAAGTTATGGGAAGACAATGAACCGTGGCAAAGAGCTTGTGCTAATTTTTTGGGAGAAATTAATAGCAACTATCACAAAAGTGGTAGACTTAACATCATAAAGAGAACTTCTTGGATTCTTCCTAAAATTGTACGTGATGCTCCAATAACTGGAGCCCGTACGTTCTATACTGATGCAAATAAATCAGGGAAAGCAGGTTACAAGTCAGATGAATTGAGTAAGGTGGAACAAAGCCCTTATAATTCTGTCCAGAAGGCAGAATTATATGCCATTCTTATGGTGGTAAGGGATTTTAAAGAACCTCTTAATATAGTTACAGATTCACAATATGCAGAAAGAGTTATCTTGCATATTGAAACCGCTGAATTTATACCAGATGACACAGAGTTGACTTCATTGTTTATCCAGGTACAAGACATAATCAGGAACAGGCTTTGTCCGATGTACGTAACACACATCCGGTCCCATACAGGTCTGCCTGGTCCTCTAGCACAAGGCAACGCTGAGATTGATCAATTATTGATTGGAAGCGTGTTGCAGGCCTCAGAATTTCATAAAAAGCATCATGTCAATAGTAAAGGCCTAAAGAAAGAATTTTCCATTACTTGGCAACAAGCTAAGGACATTATAAAGAGATGTCCTACTTGTTCTTTCTATAATCAAACACCGTTGCCTGCAGGGAGTAACCCAAAGGGTACTAAGAGAAATGAAATCTGGCAGATGGATGTGTTCCACTTTATGGAGTTTGGTAAATTAAAATATGTACACCACACCATAGACACATATTCAGGTTTTCAATGGGCTACTGCCCTGAGCTCAGAAAAGGCAGATTCAGTAATCACACAGTTATTGGAAGTTATGGCCATCATGGGTATACCTGCACAAATAAAGACAGATAATGGTCCAGCATATGTATCTAAGAAAATGAAACGCTTTTTTGATTATTATAATATAAAACACATTAGAGGTATACCAAATAATCCTACAGGTCAGGCAGTTATAGAAAGATCAAATCGTACTATAAAGGATATGCTGAACAAACAGAAAGGGACCGAAAATACCCCCAGAAATAGATTACATAATGCTTTATTAACCTTGAATTTTCTTAATGCTAATGAGAAAGGAACGACAGCAGCAGAAAGACATTGGATAATGGAAAAGTCTGCTGAACTAAATCAACCGATTTATTTCAAAGATGTGCTGACCTCTCAATGGAAGCCAGGAGATGTGCTACGTTGGGGAAGGGGTTTTGCTCTTGTTTCCACAGGAGAAGAAAAATTGTGGATACCATCAAAATTAATAAAGTTTCGATTTGAAGAGGAGAAACCTCTTGGAAAGAGAAATGACAACTAATCCACAATGATGATATTCATGCAAGTGGTAAGAAAAACATATAGAATGGGGGCAGGGTTCTGTTCTTATCTCCACAGGAAAACACTCACCTTTGAAAAATTCAACGGACCCTGGATATTTGGATACTGACAGATGGAAAAATACCTGCCCAATAGGAAATATCAAGAAAACTGAATGGGTAAGTAAAATATAATAAACCATATTTCTAAATTTATAGAGCTGGTTTTGAAGTTGGACTCTGGCTCAGTCCCTCTCCAAATCCAAGCCTGTTAGTAAGAGAAAAACCCAGAGTTTCTGGAGTTTCTGTCTCATGTCAAGAGCCGTGATATGGGACAGAAAGAAAATGAGTTTAGAAAACATCTTTGCTTTTCTTCATATCTATCATACCTTTCATTGAATATATCTATTATGCCTTTCATTGAATATATGTATATATATATATATGTGCCTATATATGTCTATATGATTAATGTTTAAGTTTTTTACAATAAACAATGAGTCTTTTCTGAAGTGACATTTGAAGTTTCCAGGAAGAAGATGGGGCCCCACAATAACAACTCTACCTGGTTGATATGACATCATGATACTGATAGCGCTACTACAAGACCTGTTTTGGGTACCAGCTGCACAAGAAGATTCCAACTTGGTTAGCTGAAATGGTGCACATCTTGTACAACATTCTGGCCAGACCTCCACAAAATACTCAGAGACTATTTGCAATTTTAAAAGACATTGATCTTGAAATTTAACCATCATTTTACTTTCACAGGATCCCCCAGAAAGAACGTCGCCCCCATGACAGCTGGAAGTAATTCTAGAGGACGATGTCCTCTCTCCCAGTAAAGTTTGCCCCTGGGTTTAGGGACATCATTTAGGGGTTGGGAAGTTGGGGGAGGAATTTTATAAGCTCAGGGATCATTTTGAAAAAAAAAGAGGGTGATGGGATAATAGATTTGTAATTGTGAGTTACAATTTTTAGACAAATATATTGGTATTGATTCTTGATACAAAGTTAAATTATATTGACTATCGTATGCATGCATGTTTCTACCTCTGTTTAAAATATTTTTTATGTATTGACATATATTGTATTGATATTTACCATATTGCAATGTATATTTGTACATTGTTTATATTTGGAGGTCATTATCCTTATTTGTTACACAGATGTTTATTGCCTTATCTTTAAGTTAGATAGATATTGAGAATTATATAGATTAATAGTCATCTAAGTTTGCCATTTATAATTAGACTAATTAGGTTATTTAGATATATAGAGATTATACTCAGTATAGATAGATGATCTTCAACCTCTTCAAAGAGCTGTAGAAAATAGCCTTTAATCTAACTCAGAGTTTTGTGGTAGTGAGACAATTGCTCCTGCCAACACCGCTCTATTCCCGAGAGAATGTTGAGCACCAAAGATACTCCACCTGGAGCCTTTCTTTTTGACAGAACTGGCCTTGGGGCAAAGAAATGCCCATACCTCAACCACTGACAGAGATACAGAGTGTGCATCAATGGATAAAACAGGACTGTCATATCCTGCCAAGACAGGGTAAGATAGTTTTGAAAAGTTGCTTGCCTTTGAAAATGGTATGTCAGTTATGTTAGGCCATAGCCAAAGTTGGTTGCTTCAACGCTGCAAATGTGACTTTGGGTGATTGCCCAGGTAGCTAGTTGTCCCTGCGATTTGTTGCAGGTTTTGGAAGTTGTTTTACTGAACTTCCTAATTACCCAGGTAACATTATTTCCCTTCTCAGATCTTTGATGGGGTTGAAGACTATATAACTATAGTTACTTTCCTCTCATGACTTGGCCAAGTTATTTATTATACAAGTCCTAAGCTAGTTAGAATAGGATATTTGTACTTATTGTATATAATTTCATAGTAGGTTTAGAACTCTCTTACTTAAACAAAAGGGGGAGGTGTTGCGGGAGGTCTTTCCGCCCCTCCAACCAATAGCTGCTGAGATACCAGCCCATTGGGGCGTGGTTTCTCTCCATTCAAAAAGCTTCTACTTCCTCCATGCTCTCTCTTGGCTTCCTGCTCGTCTGGCGACTAGACTCCATTTCTAGTTGTGCAGAGAGCTGTTGTCTGGGATCGTGATCTGTAAGTTTTTCCTCTTTAAATAAATACTACCCTAATAATAATAACTCCAAACTGGTGTGGCATTGTTCGTGGTTTACGCCATTATTCTTTCTTCTTAGTTCAGGAATTGAGGGAATACCATGATGATGCAGAATTCAGTTTTCCTCTCCATCATAGCTGGGAACCCTGATTAAGGAAGAACCACATCAGCTAAGAGATCGTTTCTGGACTTAAGAGGATGTATCCTTCTCTCTCTCTCTCTCTCTCTCTCTCTCTCTCTCTCTCTCTCTCTCTCTGTTGATGTGATAAAATACCTACAAAAGCAAGTTGAGCAATATTTGTCCCTTAATAGTGAATATAGATTGTTTGGGAACACACTTTATACATATAACTATTATTATGTGGAAGACAAAGTGGAAGGAACTTGAAGTAGCTGCTCATCTAGATAATCTCATAAGAATATATACATATATGCATAGCTTCTATCTTAATCATTTACCAATTCTTTGTGATACATGAATTAAAATCATGTAGCCATATTTAAATATGCCATTGGAAACTGTGGTCCCTTTACCAATAGCCCACCAGGATTCATTCCTTCTAGTGATCCTCACCAAATGTACCTTAGATGTTAAGACACATTCTCAATCAATCCAGCCAAGTATAGATGATCTTCCAAAAAAGGATTCCCTCTACCCATATATCTCATAATGTATTGAGAGAACTGGACCCTCCAGAGAGACTCTGTAGTAATAAATAGAGAAAATTTGAGCAAAAAAAAATCAGGGTGGGAAGGTTACAAGAAAAGCAGTAGAAGGAGTTCAAGGGACACATCGCTGACATACAGATGTTCCATTTAGTGCTGTATTCTTGGAAAAGAAATTTATGAGAAAATAAGCTTCCCCTGCCTCTCTGAACCAGCCACATTCCCTGAGCTATCCCACATTATGTGCCCACCAACACACATATCTTTGAGTTAGTGTCTAAGCTCATGTTCACACCTAGACTTGTTCACACCTCATGTCAAGCAATTATCAGGATACTTCAGGGTTTTCTTCTCTTTACTCTTCCTCAGGGAGAATTATGTCTTGTTATCTTGTGATTCTCTGTATCCGTCTGGGTTGGTAAATCTTGGGATTTTGATCTGTGACATCTTTCTTCTATGGGACTAAACAGAGTTGATGATTTTACAGTTTGTTCAATTTCTTCCCTTTTTGTTAAGATGGAGTGGCCCCTCTAGGCACCTCTCATGCAGAATTAGAAGCTTCAAGGCTTTCTTCCATTAACTTTTCTAAATTGGTTGCACTACCTTATTGATTTCTCAAACAAAATTTAGAATGTGTGACTATGTGTTTTCTGAAGGTGTATTTATGTGTTTGTTTTGTGTGAGCATAATTGTTCCTATGGCTTCTGACCATTCAAAGTGAGGATAAGTCACAGTGTCTGATTTCCTGAGGTGTACAGTTTTTGAAACACTTCCATTTTCTCTTGATGGTTAGTTTTAGTTTTAATCTCCAATATTACTTTGAGATGATGTTTTCTTTTTGAATATGAAAACAATTCTCTGTCTTCTTTGTTACACACAGATTATCTAAGAGGACCTCTTCCTACATAACTAAATAAATAACTTCTAGTGGAATTACTTCCTAGTCCTTAAAGGTAACCTCACTTTGAAACTTGAATTTTTTCTACCATACATTAGTCACTATTGGCAATCTCAGAGACAAAATTCAAAATAGAAAAGGGGAGGCTTTAGGGCCCTATATCACTCTTCATGGACATGTCATTGATTACTTAAAGACTTTACACTAGACATAAATTTGCAAGTCCTACCACCTCCCAAATCAGTCTGCTGGGGAGCCAGCATTTTCTCACTGGGAATTTGAGGGGTATTCCAGATCCAAATATGAAGAGAAATCTCTGATCGCCACTCAGACCCTTTTATTGTAAAGAGCATTATGCATGGATATCTGGAGTAAAGACCTCCTGACTAGTCAAATACTTTAAATGAGATATAGAAATTTGTTGGCACCTTAAATTTTTACCCAAACATGCACTTGTCAATGATTCTTCCTTGCAGGTGCTATAGAAGGGAAGTGATTTTTAGGAAAGAGCATTACCTCAGACTTGGTTGGGATTTGTGTTTAAGGTTTGGCCTTATGTGGAATTAATGGTGACTGTGCCAAAAGTAAAAAGTGCAATGTCACCAGTGTTAGTGTGCTTCATAATGAGTAAAGTGTTAATTTATCTGATTCCCTGCCCCCAAATCAAGCTGAGGCTGCTGAGTTAGAAACTGATTGACAGGATTCCTTGGTCTAGACTAAGTTTAAAATTAAGTTCTCATGATCATCATTTTCTGTATTTAGGATAGATGATGATTTTCAGACCTCCAGTCATAACATTTCCCTTTGTATTGAAGGGAGTGACAGGAACCACAGCTTTAATAAAAAATTCTGACTTACGTTGACTAGCATATATAAAGGACTATCTTTAGTGCCCTAGCCAAAGATTCTGCTTACTAAACAAAAATAATATCCTACAGAATTTCAAAATAATGAATAGAGTATATTTAGTAAATTAACTCACATCTAACTAAAAGGTAAACTATATAATACCATAATGTGTTTAAACCTTTGTATTAACTGCTGTGTGTCTATTTGTGAGTTTATTAGAATTCTTCAGTCTTTTAAGATGATTCCTTTTGATTGTAACTTCCAAGAAATGTTTTTAAGTTAAAAACTTTAAGTGTAATATTTTAAGAATTAACATAGTCTAAATTATACAATGATTCAAAGAGCCTTGCAGACAATATATCTTGTGATAAGAGAATAAGGATCTTCAATTCTTGTTTATAGTCACTAGAGGATAGAACACATATGAATTGTAGGACTAATAAACCTGGTCAAATAACCCTCTCACTCTAAGAGAGCAAGGTGGATCCCACATCAAAATTGAAATAAAGAAATCTTTCTGAAATGGAAACAGGGGGATCAGGTGTAGCCAGAGAAGGGACATAGAGTTGATGAAGAAAATGAAATGAAATACACCTGACATTGAGAGGAATTTGAGGGATGATATTGTAATAATACCTAGCACAACAGAAACTTTCTATAATAGATTATGGCTATCCTAATGAATTCTCAAAATAATAAGGGATACAAAACTCCAATTGGCCATCTCTTACCACCAAAGATTTTTAGTGCCCTGCCTGGGTTTCATTTAATTGAATCTTGGATGGAAGGGCCCCATAGAAATTCCTAAAATTTCCAGACCTTTACCAGGACAATAGAACAAACAGACAGCAAGACCTCATTTCTGAAGGCAACACCCACACAACTCATTGAACATGAAAAGGTTGGGCTGACGTAGGAAGGGAATTTTAGAAAAGGAAAATATAGGTAAATGAACAGCAAATACAGATGTAAACATAACTAACAGAATACAAGATATGGAAAAAATAATATAAGGTGTTGACTATATGATAGAGGAAATAGAATCATCAAAGCAAATGCTAAATCCAATAAATTCCTAACACAAACTATCCAGGAAATCTGGCACACTGAATAGATCAAACCTATGAATGACAGGGACAGAAAAAGAAGAATTAGAGTTCAAAGGCACAAAAAAACTTATTCTATTTCCATCCATTTGCATGCAAAATTCGAGAAGTCATTGTTTTTTACCGCAGCGTTGTACTCTAATGTGTATATATTCCACACTTTCTTCATCCATTCTTCCATTGAAGGGCATCTAGGTTGTTTCCAGGTTCTGGCTATTACAAATAATACTGCTATGAACATAGTTGAACAAATGCTTTTGTCATATGATAGGGCATCTCTTGGGTATATTCCCAAGAGTGGTATTGCTGGGTCTAGGGGTAGGTTGATCCCGAATTTCCTGAGAAACCGCCACACTGCTTTCCAAAGTGGTTGCACAAGTTTGCATTCCCACCAGCAATGAATGAGGGTACCCCTTCCTCCACAGCCTCTCCAGCAAAGGCTATCATTGGTGTTTTTGATTTTAGCCATTCTGACAGGTGTAAGATGATATCTCAAAGTTGTATTGATTTGCATTTCCCTGATCGCTAAGGAGGTTGAGCATGACCTTAAGTGTCTTTTGGCCATTTGAACTTCTTCTGTTGAGAATTCTCTGTTCAGTTCAGTGCCCCACTTTTTAATTGGGTTATTTAGCATTTTAAAGTCTAGTTTCTTGAGTTCTTTATATATTTTGGAGATCAGACCTTTGTCTGTTGTGGGGTTGGTGAAGATCTTCTCCCAGTCAGTAGGTTGCCTTTTTGTCTTAGTGACAGTGTCCTTTGCTTTACAGAAGCTTCTCAGTTTTAGTAGGTCCCATTTATTCAATGTTGCCCTTAATGTCTGTGCTGCTGGGGTTATGCATAGGAAGCGATCTCCTGTGCCCATCTGTTGTAGGGTATTTCCCACTTTCTCCTCTATCAGTTTCAGTGTGTTCGGACTGATATTGAGGTCTTTGATCCATTTTGACTTGAGTTTTGTGCAAGGTGATAGATATGGGTCTATTTTCATTCTTCTACAGGTTGACATCCAGTTGTGCCAGCACCATTTGTTGAAGATGCTTTCTTTCTTCCATTGTATACTTTTAGCTCTTTTATCGAAAATGAGGTGATCATATGTTTGTGGGTTAAAATTTGGGTCTTCTATGTGATTCCATTGGTTGACTTCTCTGTTTTTATGCCAGTACCACACTGTTTTCATTACTGTAGCTCTGTAATAGAGTTTGAAGTCAGGGATGGTAATGCCTCCAGAGGATCCTTTATTGTATAGGAATGTTTTGGCTATCCTGGGTTTTTTGTTTTTCCATATAAAATTGATTATTGTCCTCTCAAGATCTATGAAGAATTTTGATGGGACCTTGATGGGAATTGCATTGAATCTATAAATTGCCTTTGGTAGAATTGTCATTTTTACTATGTTGGTCCTCCCAATACAAGAGCAAGGGAGGTCCCTCCATTTTCTGGTATCCTCTTCAATTTCTTTCTTCAATGCCTTAATGTTCTTGTCAAATAGATCTTTCACTTCCTTGGTTAGAGTTACCCCAAGATATTTTATGCTGTTTGTGGCTATCGTGAAATCCTGAGTGAGGTAACCCAGACCCAGAAAGATGAACATGGGATGTACTCACTCATAATTGGTTTCTAGGTAACAGAGTCTATAACTGGTGAACCTAAAGAAGCTAAATAAGAAGATGAACCCAAGGAAAAACATGTAATTATCCTCTTGGCTATGGGAAATAGACAAAATTGCCGGGGAGAAAATTGGGATGTTGTGGGTGCGGTGGGATGGGGATAAGGGGGGATGGGAGAGAAAAATGAGAAGGGAGCACTGGGGGATCTTGGGGAAACAGGACGACTGGGGTGAAGGAAGGTTGGATAGGGGAGCACGGAAGCACAATTCTTAGTTAAGGGAGCCACCTTATGGTTGGCAAGAGACTTGAACCTAGAGTGGCTCCCAGGAGCCCAAGGCGATGTCCCCAGATAGTTCCTTGGCCAGCTGAGGATAGGGAACCTGAAAGGACTCTATCCTATAGCAATACTGACGAATATCTTGCATATCACCATAGAACCTTCATCTGGTGATGGATGGAGATAGAGACAGAGACCCACACTGGAGCACCGGACTGAGCTCCCAAGGTCCCAATGAGGAGCAGAAGGAGGGAGAACATGAGCAAAGAAGTCTGGACCACGAGGGGTGCACCCACCTACAGAGACAGTGGGACTGATCTATTGGGAGCTCACCAAGGCCAGAAGGACTGTGACTGAAAAAGCATGGGATAAAACCGGACTCTCTGAACATGGCGAACAATGAGGGCTGATGAGAATCCAAGGACAATGGCATGGGGTTTTGATCCTACTTCATGTTCTGGCTTTGTGGGAGCCTAGCCAGTTTGGATGTTCACCTTCCTAGACATGGACGGAGGGGGGAGGACCTTGGACTTTCCATAGGGCAGGGAACCCTGATTGCTCTTTGGACAGGAGAGGGAAGGGGAGAGGAGTGGGGGGGGGAAGAAGGGTGAGAGGAGGGGGAGGGAAATGGGAGGCTGGGAGGAGGCGGGAATTTTTTTCCCTTTTCTCAATAAATAAAAAAAAAACTTATTCAACAATGTCATAGAAGAAAAATCTCACAACCTAAAGAAAGACATGATTTAAAGGTACAGAACACCAAATAGGCTGGACCAACAAACAAAAAGTCCCTTCACCACATAATAATCAAAACACTAAACATATATGTTATAGCATGTCACTTGATTGTTCCCGGGCTCCCAGACTCCAGAAATAATCTCAAAGGGATCTGTATTAATTGCAATACTATTTGGCCAATAGCTTCAATAGCTCTAGCTTTTTATTGGCTAGCTCTTACATATTAATTTAACCTATTTCTATTAATCTTTGTATCACCACATGACTGTGGCTTACCGGCAAGTTTCTGTCCAGTGTCTGTCTCTGGGAGGGCTACATGGCTTCTCTGACTCCACCTTTTTTTCTCCTAGAATTCAGTTTAGTTTTTCCCACCTAGCTCTGTTCTGCCCTGCTACAGGCCCAAAGGTATTCACAGCTTACATAAGGAAATCACATACCACTGCCCCATTTCTGTTTAAATGAAAAGGAAGGTTTTAACTTTAACACAGAAAAATTACATATAACAAAACAGGTATCAAGCAAGAATTATAGTTACAATATTTATATCTACTTTATCTTTTATCATAACTAAGTTATAATTATAACTATCAATTCTTTGACTCCATCAAAGACTCCAAAAGTCTATATTACCTAAGTAAACAGTAAGTGCATTGTAAGCAACTTCCAAAATTCTAGAAATGACACAAACATCTTTCTGCCTGAACAGTCACCCAATGTTTTTCTGTACTGGTAGAGTATCCATCTTCAGCCTATAGGACCAAAGTGTCCAGAACATTTCCATGAAGCAGGAAATTTCAAAGACAGTTCTGATTATATCAGCAGTTTGTCAGTCACTTTCTTCTGTGTCCTGCAGAATGTCCGGCAGTATTTCTCATGAAGCAGGAACCCCAAAAGATGGTCTCACCTTTAGGCAATTTCAGCAGCCATTTTTCTGTGGGTCTTGCATGTCCAGCTCATACAGGAACCATCAAGCAGTCCAGGCAAGAGTAGTTTCTTGCCAAAATTGCTATCCAATGCCACAAAGAGCCTCTTCGATATCCATCTTTCTCTTGAAGTAATTGTGCTGCCAGGAGCAGATGTGTCTCACTGTCATGAGAAGTCCTAAATTCTTAAAACATTTTAAATGCCCTATTCTGAAGGTATCTGAAAGATTTGAAGAAGGAAACCTAACTAACATGACTAGAAGCTTGACTATTATAGATGATTATCCATTAACCTATATTTCTTAATTATATATTACACTTTTAAATGAGTTGCACAAACACAATACCTTAATCAAGAGCAGAAATATACACATTACAAAATTGACCTTAAATTTGTATCAATAAACCAAGATCTATACCAATCCAAATTTCTATAGCATATCCCCCTTTAAATGTAAACAAACATTTATAAACAGTATTTGAGAATATGGGCATAGTTCTCTCCAGATTGCTTCCTGCATTTTGTTGTGCAAAGTATTTTTGGTGTTCATGGCAACTTTTTGCAGGCAAAGAGGTAGTCCATCAAACTACATTATTCTGGAATTAATACACAGGTTCTCATACTATGTGGAAAAAAAAGCAGAATCTCTTTTCCAAAGCAACAAATCCTTAGACCCAAATTTTGAAATCAAGATACCTTTAAAATATGTAGGTTGGTTTAGTTTAGCAGTACCCAGAATCAAATGTCTCTCCACAGTCAAAAAATTCAAAGAAAACATAATAATATATATATAATCTAGAATCTCTTTGTATATTTCATCTTTATGTGGCTTATATTTTTATTCCTATTACTTTTTCTAAAAGTTTGCTTTGTCTCTTTAAAGATTTTGTTTTAAAGCATTTATTTCTTTTTATAACTCTCTATATTCTTTCTCCAACGCCTACAAACATTTATCCAATGCTGTAACCCATTTAAAAGACTGTATCTGAATCTGTCTTTATTGTGTAGCTGTAATTATTTTCTGACCAAAAGTGTCTTTTTCTTTCTTTCATTCTTTCTTTCTCTCTCTCTCTTCCTCTCTTTCTTTCTTTTTCTCTTTTTTTCTTTCTTTCTTTATTTTGATAAATGGGCATGGCTAGGGACAATAAGACCCTGCCTGTTAGCTTTGCTTAGTCCAACATATAGAAGCATGTTTATTGCCTCTGATATTTCCTGGTGAGAACCATCCTCACCATCTCAACTCTGGGAAGCATCAAGCAGCATATAAATCCTTTTTATCTACGCAAAAGCTAAATCTGACATGCAGTGCACTGCATGACCTAGAAATATATCATTGTATGGTGGTAGAAATCTGCCATGCTCTCCTGTCCACATATTCCTAGTAGACGTGATTCTGATGCCTGCCCAGAAAAAAGAGTGCTGAGCAATCAGCATTGTCTCAGCTAGTTTCCTATGAACCCCAAGTGGACACATAAGCATCCAGACCAAAGTGGGTGGCAGGCATCAGCCCCAAATGTTTCAGACCACATTGGAGCACCAATTTGTAGATGAAGTCGCCTGTTTGTTACTGGCCACCAGACTAATAAAATAATCACACAGAAATCTGTATTAATCGCAATACTGTTTGGCCAATAGCTCTAGTTTCTTATTGGCTAGCTCTTACATCTTTATTTAACCCTTTTATATTAATTTGTGTATTGCCAAGTGGATGTGGCTTACTGGCAAGGTTTCATCTGGCATCTGTCTCTGGCAGGGCTACATAGCTTCTCTGACTCCACCTTCTTTCTCCTAGGATTCAGTTTAGTTTTCCCCACCTACCTCTGTTCTGTCCTGCTATAAGCCCAAGACAGTTTCTTTATTAACCAATATTATTCACAGCATACAGAAGGAAATCCCATATCACATATGGAAAAAAAGAAATTTAAAAGCTGCAAAAAAGGCCTAGGAATCTATAAAGGCAGAACTATTGTAACTATATCTGACTTGTCCATGAAGAAACTAAAAGTCAAAAGGTCCTTACAAACACTAAGGCACCATGGATGCCAACCAAGACTACTATACCCAGCAAAACTTTAAATCACCATAGATGTAGAAAACAAGATATTCCACGACAAATCCAGATTTAAATAATACCTACCTATAAATTTAGCCCTACAGAAGGCTAACTCCAACCAAAGAAACTCAGCTATATCCATAAAATCACATGCAATAGATAATATCGCAAAACAAAGCCCAAAGAAAACAAACATGCACACTACCACCACTACCACCAAATCCCAAAATAACAGGATTTAACAATCACTGATCAATAATGTCTCTTAAAATCAATGGATACCATTCACCAATCAAAAGACACAAGCTAACAGAGTAGATAGGAAAACAGTATCCATCCTTCTGCTGCATACAAGAAAGACACTTCAACTTCAAAGACAGACATTACCTCAGAGTAAAGGGCTGGGAAAAGATTTTTCCAATCAAATAGCCCTAAGAAGCAAGCTAGTGTAGCTATTCTAATATGTAACAAAATAGACGTTAAACTGAAATTAATCAAATAGGTGGAGAAGGATATTTCATACTCATCACAGGAAAAATCCATCAGGATGAAGCTTCAATTTTAAACATCTATGCCCCAAATACATTGGCATCCACATTTGTAAAAGAAACATTACTAAAGCTTAAATCACACATCAAACCCAACATGTTAATAGTGGAACACTTCAACATCCATTCTAAACAATGGACAGCTCTGCCAGAGAGAAACTTAACAGAGAAACAAGGTAACTAACATATGTCATGACTCAAATGGACTTAATAGATGCCTACCCAAACACAAAAGAATATACCTTTTTACACCTTATGGAACCTTCACTAAAACTAACCACAGACTCAATCATAAAACAAATCTCAACAGATACAAAAAAAAATGGAATACCCCTCTATCTTATTATCAAACCACAATGGTTTAAATTCAGAGTTCAACAACACACAAATTACAGTAAGCCTACAAACTTATGGAAATTAAACAACTCTCAACTGAATCACCACTGGGTCAAGGAAGAAATTAAGAATGTCAAGACTTCCTAAAATTCAAAGAAAATGAATACACAGCATACCAAAATTTATAGAACACAATGGAAGTAGTGCTAAGAGGAAAGTTCATAGAATTAAGTGCTTAAATAAAGAATTTGGAGAAATATCATACTAGCAACTTAACATCACACCTTAAAGCTCTAGAACAAAAAGAAACAAAAAAACTTACCCAGGAGGAATAGACAATAGAAAATAATCAAATTAAGGGCTGGAATCAATAAAATAAAAGCAAAGAGAACACTACAGAGAAACAATGAAACTCAGAGTGACTATTTTGAGACAATCAATAGACAGACAAACCCTTATCCAAGCTAACAAAAATCAGAGAAAGAATATCTAAATTAACAAAATCAGAAATGAAAAGGGAACATTGTAGTTGGACATTGCTAGTTAGTTCCTGGCTGCTCAGCCCTGAAATAATCACACAGAAACTATATTATTTAAACCACTGACTGGCCAGTCACTTAAATGCATTGATAGTTAGCTCTTATATCCTGAACTAACCCATCTTCATTCATCGGTGTATTGTTATGTGGCTTTGACTTACTGGATAAAGTTTTGTCCCCAGCACCTGCCTCCACAGTGGGGTTACATGGCATCTCTCTACTCCACCTTCTTTCTCCCAGCATTCAGTTTTGTTTTTTTCTGCCTAGATCTGTTCGGACCTGCTATAAGTCTAAATCAGTTTCTTTATTCATTAATGGTAATCATAGAATACAGAGGAGAATACCTCATTACCACATAACAACAGACTTTGGTGATATCCAGGTGGATCAGTTTTCTATTCTGGGACATGAGTGATTGAGTGAGGACATTTACAAACTCAAGGCAATCTCGGGAAACTTAGTAAAACCTATTTCAAAAGTAAAGTAGAACAGAAGAGGTTGTGAACCTCTTTACTGTCCCAGGAGATTGTTTTGAGTACCTAGATGAGACCTTGAGAACACCTTGACTATAAACTTTGAGAGCCTGAGGAAAGAACCCAGACAAACGCTGCATAGGCGATACCTGTTTGGATTGTAGTCACTATGTTTGTGTTAACTTATTGTGTATCAATAGGAAACTAATACAATACAGTTTCAATATGATAAACTGGTACTAAAAACATGAAAAACTCAGCAACCTGCATCTCAGGAAATTTGCTAAGGATAATTCTGTTGAGCTTTCTCACTATATGGGGATGATGCAGATATGCAAAGAAGAATCATGTAGAAGTGGAGGGTGTGTACAAAGTAAATCTTCAATGACCATGCTGTCCACAATTTGGCCTCTAGAGTTTATGAACCTGCATAGGTGAAAAAGCATGAAATAAAAAGGAGCTGGATGTGGTGTCATGTAATCTAGCAGTCAGAGAGAAGCGGTATATGAGTTGAAGTTCAGGGTCACATTTCCACTTTAGAGTACTAGTCAATGTTAAAAAAATGACATCTTGAATTTTGCATGCAAATGGATGGAATTAGAAAACACTATCCTGAATGAGGTAACCCAGACCCAGAAAGATGAACATGGTATGTACTCAGTTATAAGTGGATACTAGCTGTAAAGCAAAGGATATTGAGCGTGTAGTTCATTATCCTAGAGAAGCTAAGTAACAAGGTAAACCCTAAGAAAAACGTACTTAGATACACCCAGAAAAGGAAAAAAAAATCGCCTGACACAATTGGGAGCATGGAGGTTGGGAATGTAGGGAGGGCAGAAGGGGAAGATGAGGGGAAAGGGGGAAGAGGAAAGAGTACTTGAGGGAATGGGATAGTAGAGATGGAGGAAGGATTGAGATGAGAACAAGGAAAGAGATATTTTGATTGAGGGAGCCACTATGGGGCTAGCAAGAAACCTGGCTCTAGAGAGATTCTCAGGAATCCACAAGAAAAACCCCAGCTAAGACCCTAACATATAGAGGAGAGGATGCCTAAACTGGCCTTGCCCTGTAGTCAGACTAATGAATATTTTAAATATCACTATAGAACCTTCAATCAGCAACTGATGGAAACAGAATCAGAGACCTGCATTGGAGCACTGAACTGAGCTCCGAAAGTCTAGTTGAAGAATGGGAGAAGTGAGAATATGAGCAGAGGTTAAGACCATGATGGGGACACCACTGAAACAGTTGGCCTGAGCTAATGGGAACTTACCACCTCCAGCTGGACAGGGAATGAAACAGCGTAGATACAAATTAGTCCCTTTGAATGTGGGTGATAGTTCTTTAAACGGGGCAGACTGCAGGGCTACTGGCAGTGGGACCAGGATTTATCCCTACTGCTTGTACTGGCTTTTCTGGAATCCGTTCTCTTTGGATGGATGCTTTACTCAGCCTAGATATAGTAGGGAGGACCTTGGACCTTACCCCAAAGCAATGTGCCTTACCCTCTCCGAGGAGTGAATGGAGAGTAAGGAGGGGGAGTAGATAGAAGGAATGGAAAGAGGGGAGGGAGTGGCAACTGATATTGGTATGTAAAATGAAAAATGATAGCTTGTTTACTTTTTAAAAATAAAAAGAAAGAAAATGAAAAAGAAAAAAAAAGAAAAGAAAATGTGACATTAGGGTGAGAATGCCAGCTTGTGTCTGCAAGACAACTAACAATTTTCAGTGTTCAAGTTCTGATTATTTTGAGTCAGGAGAACTGTGTTGTGCCCCAATTCCCTGTAGATTTATATCCATTATTTGACTCAGCATTTTTGTGTCATTACCAGTTAGATGTGTTTCTTGGACAAAACAGACAATTGGGTTTTTTTAATGTAGCCCAACAGCATCTGTATCTTTATTGCTGCATTAGGGTCACATAAGGTTATTAAGAAATGTTTCAATGATTTCTATAATTTTGTTAGGGTTTCTTGGTGGATTAGATTGTTCTTTGATTGTTTTTCTTTTTCCTTCTTTTCAACTATATTGGAGTTTTCTGGCTCACACTGTGGGACACACTGGACTCCTTTCCTGATTAGCAATGTTCATCTATTCCCCCCATTACAGTAATACTTATCCTGTGCTCTTATGATTTTTTTCTATTTGACTACTATTTTTATTGTATCTTCTGAAGTGCTGTCTTCATAATTATGAATTGCCTTAGATTATTATTGTCTTTTAATGTCCTTATGTCTCCCTCCATTTTAAATAAAATTTTGCTGGTCATAGATAACTTATTAACAATTACTTACTATCAGGACCTGAAACATTGTTTCATGCTTTTCTGGCCTTTAAGGTTTCAAATGAGAGTTCAGATGTCATTCTGATGTGTTTGTCTTTGGATTTGAGTTGGCATATTTTTGATGTATCTTTTGACATTGATTTAAATATTATTTTTTTTACATTATAGACACAATCTATGACAATCTTCTCTGGTGTTGTCCATTTAAGCACCAAATGCCTTTTTATGTTTGTCCTTGTTTTCTCTGTATATGAAATTTTCTTGATCATAATGGATAATTTTTCTAATGTGTTCTTGGATTCGGTTTGCCAGTATTTCATTGAGGATTTTCACATCGATGTTCATGAATGAGATTGGCCTGTAATTCTCTTTCTAGGTTGAGTCTTTGTGTGGTTTTGGTATCAGGGTAACTGTAGCTTCATAAAAGGAATTTGGCAATGACTTTTCTGTTTATATATTGTGAAATACATTAAGGAGTATAGGTATTAGGTCTTCTTGGAAGTTCTGGTAGAATTCTGCATTGAAACCATCTGGACCTGGGCTTTTTTTGGTAGGGAGGTTTTTTTTTAATAACAGCTTCTAATTCTTCGCGACTAACAGGTCTATTTAGATTGTTCACCTGGTCCTGGTCTAACTTTGGTATATGGTACTTATCTAAAAAAGTGTCCATTTCTTTAACATTTTCCAATTTTGTGGCATACAGGCTTTTGTAGTAAGATCTAATGATTCTCTGAATTTCCTTTGTGTCTGTGGTTATGTCTCCCTTTTCATTTCTGATCTTGTTAATTTGTGTATTCTCCCCCCACCATTTGATTAGTTTGGATAGGGGTTTATCAATCAGCTGTTAGATACCTTATGATTTTTAGTTTGGATCTCTTCATCATATGCTAGAATTCTTTGACATTTTCATGATAATTTTCTTTTTACCTAAAATGTTTCAAGGCTGTTTCTTCTACTGCAAACTTGATCAAGGATACTCTTTCTTATGCCTTATTGAGACTATTGATGGCTTCTTTGTTCTGTGTATTATATTTGATAACTGAAATTTTAATTTTCAGAATTTCAATTGTGTTTTTCCCCTTACTCATTTCTTATGCTTTTATAACTGATGGTTTTGTCATTTTGCTTATGCCTGCCTCTATATATCTAGCATGCCTTCATACAGCTTTGACTGAATAAATTTTTTGTTTGTATCTGTTGTGGTGATTCACCATTTTATGCATATGTTTTTTTTTTAATCTTCACCCAGCATTTTACCTATTTCCGATCTTTGAGTTGTATCATTGTGGTAATTATGATGCTTTGGGAACATAATTTTTCACTTGATTTTTAAGGATCTTGTATTTCTGTGTTATTATTGTATCTACTCATTTAAACAGTCCATTTTGGCTTCTTTGAAGCTTTCCTAGATTTTGCAATCTACACAATACTAATGTTTAATGTTTTAATAAATAAAACTTGCATAAAGTTCAAAACAGCAAACCAAGCTGCTAGAGGTCAAGCAGTGGTGGTATACACTTTTAATCACAAGATTTGAGAGGCAGAGGCAGATGGACCTCTGTGAGTTCAAAGCCACACATGACTACAAAGATAAATGCAGAAACAAATCTGGATGGAGGAGCCTCACACTTTTAATCCCAGCACTAGAGGGACTATAAAATGAGAGGAAAGAGAGGTTTAGTCTGCTTAGTCTGTTAAATCTGCAGTTGCCCATCCTTGGAAGAGGTAAGATTTCTATAGTGACTTGGCTGCTTTTTTTTCTGGTTTTCAGACTGAACCCCAATATCTGTCTCTGGGTTTTTGTACTTTGTGCTACATTTGGAGCCCAGTGTGGGGCTCAAACACATGATCCTGAGATTAAGAGTCTCATGATGTATTGACTGAGCTAGTTGGGCTTAGTCTGCTTAGTCTACTTAGTCTGTGGTTACCTAGCCTTGGTAGAAGTAATACTTCTCTAGTGACGTGGCTACTTTGCTTTATTGGTTTTTGAGTTGAATCCCAATAACTGTCTCTGGGTTTTTACTATGTTTGCTACATTTGGCACTCAATGTTTGGAGTATGAATTTATGAAAAAGCTGTTTGACTGAGGCTTTTTAGCTACCAACACAGGTTGGCTGTCAAGGGGCTTCACCGTCTTTTTCTATTTTTTTTTTTTTTTTTGCTGCAGGCTCTCCATGAACCCCTTCCTCAGTCTACTGACAAACTAGGTTGTTGAATTAAAATCCGTTTGAAATCCAGTCAGACTTTTACTGTTCTATGAAGCAGCAATCAGCCTTACATATTAATCAACATTGTTCATAGATTTGGGAAGACATTTGGGGATTCTTAGGGAAGGAATTAGTTAAAAGGGTTAATGGAGGAATTTGGGCCTCTGTATGATGCTATGCTAGACAGTTTGAAAATGGAATGATTAAATGAGAGGATATGTAATTTAGATGGGGGTTATGTAATGTCAACTGTAAACATTTTCAGCACTATGATTCTTGTCTTATCACGAAAAATGTTGATCAAACTGAATGTGGTGATGGAAGACTTAGAAAAATCTAATAATACAGATCACAGAGAATTCAAACACAAACAGAAGAATTTAATGTGAAGTCAATTTCAGCACTGCATTATAAGAATAGAGAGGAACAGCCCAAGGTTTTCAGACAAAAGACCTTATAAAAATTGGCAAATAAAAGAGTCTCTGTTACAACTAACTGAAATCCTATTCCATTGTTAGATTTAAAGAGATTGAAGGAAGCAATGGTCTCATATGGTATGCTTCATCTTTTGTAAAGCAAGTGTGAAACTCGTGGTCAGTCTGTAATAGAATTATCCATAATGACTGAAAAGACTTGGTTAATGTTGCTTCAGAGACTAGTTCACAATTACAATGAAATACCTGGTTCAAAAAGGAGGCTAAGATTATTGAACAATGGAGTAAAGCTACACGTATGGAAATGTCCCAAGTTCAAATTCTTGTGAAAAGGGACAATGCTACTATAGAAAGGCAGGCTTTATATATAGCCACAGACTGGATTTGTGGCATGCAGTAGCTTTGAATGCTTGGGACAGATTTGAAAAAATCAGAAAGAAAATTGAGTCTCTTATTAAACTTATGCAGGGCCCAAAGGAAGCTTTTATAGACTTCTTAAAAGGATTGACTTAAGTAGCAAATAGAAAGATACCTAATTCAGAAGTTAGACAAATAATAGTAGAATCTCTAGCTATTGAAAATGGCAGTTCTTTGTGCAAAAGGATAATTAGGCTGTCAAAGGCAAGGTCAGCACCTTTGGGAGACTGTATCCAAGATAAAATTAATACAGAATCTTATGAACATGATGATACATAAATAAGAAAGGTGATTTCCAGAGATTTGAGGAAAATTTGAAATATCAAATGTTATAATTGTAGCAAACAAGTTCACTTTAAAAGGGATTGTAGACAAGTCATTCCTAGAAATAATGTCCCTTCAAGAATAACCCAATCAGAATACCCCTCCCTTCTCATTATGCAGAAGGTGTGACAAAGGCAGACATTGAATTAATGAAAGTAGATCAATGAGGACGATTCATGATAATCTGTAACGGCATTTCAAATGTATCTTAATAAAGACTGCCTGAAGATCTGAGATTAAAACAGTCTCACTAGAAAACAAGACTTTCCAAGATAAGAACAAATTTAAACAATATGTAGCCACAAACCCAGCCCTACAGAAAATAATAGAAGGAAAATCACAACCTAAGGAATCCAGCATTGCCAACACTGCCTACAATAGGTCAGGCGTCTAGCGAACCTTCACCTGCACACCTCAAAGAAGGGAGACACACAAACGCTACTACCAAAACCAATAATAATAACCGGAGTAAACAACCACTGGTCATTAGTATCACTTAATATTAATGGCCTCAATTCACCCATAAAAAGGCACAGGCTAAGTGATTGGATACGAAAACAGGACCCAACATTCTGCTGTTTGCAAGAAACACACCTCAAACACAAAAACAGGCATCTACTCAGAGTAAAGGGTTGGGAAAAGGTGTTTCAAGCAAATGGTCCTAAGAAAAAAGCAGGTGTGGCCATACTAATTTCTAACAAAACTGACTTCAAACTAAAGTCAATCAGAAGAGACCGAGATGGACACTTTATACTCATAACAGGTACAAATCATCAGGATGAAGTCTCAATCCTGAATATCTACGCCCCTAACATAAAAGCACCCACCTATGAAAAAGAAATATTACTAGAACTCAAGGCAGACATCAAACCGCACACACTAGTAATAGGAGACTTCAATACACCTCTTTCTCCAATGGACAGATCAATCAGACAGAAACCTAATAGAGAATTAAGAGAATTATTGGAGGTAATGAAGCAAATGGACTTAACAGACATCTATAGAACATTCCACCCAAAAAGGAAAGAATATACCTTCTTCTCTGCAGCTCATGGAACCTTCTCAAAAATTGAACACATACTCGGAAACAAAGGAAACCTCCACAGATACAAAAAAATATCAGTGTCCACCTGTGTCTTATCCGATCACCACGGACTAAAGCTAGAAGGCAATAACAATGCTACCCCCAGAAAGCTGACAAACTCATGGAAACTGAAAAGTCAACTACTGAACCACACATGGGTCAAGGAAGAAATTAAGAAAGAAATTAAAGTCTTCCTTGAATTTAATGAAAATAAAGAGACAACATACTCAAACCTATGGGACACGTTGAAAGCAGTGCTAAGAGGAAAGTTCATAGCACTAAGTGCCCACTTAAAGAAAACAGAGAAAGCATACATTGAGGACTTAACAGCACACCTGAAAGCCTTAGAAAAAAAAGAAGCAGATGCGCCAAGGAGGAGTAGAAGACTGGAAATAATCAAACTGAGGGCAGAAATCAACAAAATAGAAACACAGACAACAATGCAAAGAATCAATGAAACAAAAAGTTGGTTCTTTGAGAAAATCAACAAGATCGACAAACTCCTATCCAAACTAATTAAACAACAGAGAGAGAACACGCAAATACATAAGATCAGCAATGAAAAGGGGGACATAACCACAGACACAGAGGAAATTCAGAGAATCATTAGATCTTACTACAAAAGCCTATACGCCACAAAACTGGAAAATGCAAAAGAAATGGACAGTTTTTTAGATAAGTACCACATACCAAAGCTAAACCAAGACCAGGTGAATGATCTAAATAGACCTGTTAGTTGCGAAGAACTAGAAACTGTTATCAAAAATCTCCCTACCAAAAAAAGCCCAGGACCAGATGGTTTCAATGCAGAATTCTACCAGAACTTCCAAGAAGAGCTAATACCTATACTCCTTAATGTATTTCACAATATAGAAACAGAAGAGTCATTGCCAAATTCCTTTTATGAAGCCACAGTTACCCTGATACCAAAACCACACAAAGACCCAACCAAGAAAGAGAATTATAGGCCTATTTCACTCATGAATATCGACGCAAAAATTCTCAATAAAATACTGGCAAACCGAATCCAAGAACACATTAGAAAAATTATCCATTATGATCAAGTAGGCTTCATCCCAGAGATGCAGGGCTGGTTCAACATACGCAAATCTATCAATGTAATCCACCATATAAATAAACTGAAAGAAAAAAACCATATGATCATTTCATTAGATGCTGAAAAAGCATTCGACAAAATTCAACACCCCTTTATGATAAAGGTCTTGGAGAGATTAGGGATACAAGGGTCATACCTAAATTTAATAAAAGCTATTTACAGCAACTAACATTAAATTGAACGGAGAAAAACTCAAAGCCATCCCACTAAAATCAGGAACAAGACAAGGATGTCCACTCTCTCCATACCTCTTCAATATAGTGCTTGAACTTCTAGCAATAGCAATTAGACAACATAAGAGGATCAAGGGGATTCGTATTGGAAAGGAAGAAGTTAAGCTTTCGTTATTTGCAGATGATATGATAGTATACATAAGCGACCCCAAAAACTCTACCAAAGAACTCCTACAGCTGATAAACGCCTTTAGTAATGTGGCAGGATACAAGATCAACTCCAAAAAGTCAGTGGCCTTCCTATACACTAAGGATAAGGAAGCAGAGAGGGAAATCAGAGAAGCATCACCTTTCACGATAGCCACAAATAGCATAAAATATCTAGGAGTAACTCTAACCAAGGAAGTGAAAGATCTATTATTTGACAAGAACTTTAAGTCTTTGAAGAAAGAAATTGAAGATGACACCAGAAAATGGAAGGATCTCCCTTGCTCTTGGATAGGGAGGATCAACATAGTAAAAATGGCAATTCTACCAAAAGCAATTTATAGATTCAATGCAATCCCCATCAAAATACCATCAAAATTCTTCACAGATCTGGAGAAGACAATAATCAACTTTATATAGAAAAACAAAAAACCCAGGATAGCCAAAACAATCTTATACAATAAAGGAACGTCTGGAGGCATTACCATCCCTGACTTCAAACTCTATTACAGAGCTACAGTATTGAAAACAGCTTGGTATTGGCATAAAAACAGAGAAGTCGACCAATGGAATCGAATAGAAGACCCTGACTTTAACCCACAAACCTATGAGCACCTGATTTTTGATAAAGGAGCTAAAAGTATACGATGGAAAAAAGAGAGCATCTTCAACAAATTGTGCTGGCAAAACTGGATTTCAATCTGTAGAACGAAAATAGATGCATATCTATCACCATGCACAAAACTCAAGTCCAAGTGGATTAAAGACCTCAATATCAGTCCGAACACGCTGAACCTGATAGAGGAGAAAGTGGGAAGTACTCTACAACAAGTGGGCACAGGAGACCACTTCCTACGTATAACCCCAGCAGCACAGACAGTAAGGGCCTCATTGAATAAATGGGACCTACTGAGACTGAGAAGCTTCTGTAAAACAAAGGACACTGTCGCTAAGACAGAAAGGCAACCCACTGACTGGGAGAAGATCTTCACTAACCCCAAAACTGACAAAGGTCTGATCTCCAAAATATATAAAGAACTCAAGAAACTAGACCGTAAAAGGCTAATCAACCCATTTATAAAATGGGGCACTGAGCTGAACAGAGATCTCTCAACAGAAGAAGTTCAAATGGCCAAAAGACACCTAAGGTCATGCTCAACTTCCTTAGCGATCAGGGAAATGCAAATCAAGACAACTTTAAGATACCATCTTACACCTGTCAGAATGGTGAAAATAAAAAACACCAATGATAGCCTTTGCTGGAGAGGGTGTGGAGAAAGGGGTACACTCATCCATTGCTGGTGGGAATGCAAACTTGTGCAACCACTTTGGAAAGCAGTGTGGAGGTTTCTCAGGAAATTCGGGATCAACCTACCCCTGGATCCAGCAATACCACTCTTGGGAATATACCCAAGAGAGGCCTTATCATACAACAAAAGTATATGCTCTACTATGTTCATAGCAGCACTGTTTGTAATAGCCAGAACATGGAAACAACCTAGATGCCCTTCAATTGAAGAATGGATGAAGAAAGTATGGAATATATACATATTAGAGTACTACTCAGCAGTAAAAAACAAGGACTTCTTGAAGTTTGCAGGCAAATGGATGGAAATAGAGAACACTATCCTGAGTGAAGTAAGCCAGACCCAAAAAGAGGAACATGGGATGTACTCACTCATATTTGGTTTCTAGACATAAACAAAGCACATTGAGCCTCTAATACGTGATCTTAGAGAAGCTAAATAAGAAGGAGAACCCAAAGAAAAACATATAGGCATGCTCCTGAATATTAACCTTCTTCAGGCGATGAAAGGAGACAGAGACAGAGACCCACATTGGAGCACCAGACTGAAGTCTCAAGGTCCAAGTCAGGAGCAGAAGGAGAGAGAGCATGAGCAGGGAGCTCAGGACTGCGAGGGGTGCACCCTCACACTGTGACAGTGGGGATGTTCTGTCGGGAACTCACCAAGGCCAGCTGGCCTGGGTCTGAAAAAACCTGGATTAAAACCGTCTTGGGAAAAAACATAGAGACAATGAGGACTACTGAGATCTCCAGAACAATGGCAATGGGTTTTTTTATCCTACTGCACGTATTGGCTTTGTGGGAGTCTAGGCAGTTTGGATGCTCACCTTAATAGACCTGGATGGAGGTGGGTGGTCCATGGACTTTCCACAGGGCAGGGAACCCTGATAGCTCTTTGGGCTGAAGAGGGAGGGGGACTTGAATGGGGGAGGGGGAAGGAAATGGGAGGCTGCGGTGGGGAAAAGAGAGAAATCTTAAATAAATAAATAAATAAATAAATAAATAAATAAATAAATTGAAAAAAAATCAAAAAAAAAAAACAGTCTCACTAGTCAACCTTATAGACCAGGTAACGGTAACACATACGTTTAATCCCAGTAGTCATAGTGACACACACCTTGAATCTCAGTAGCCACAATGATATGCACCTTTAATCTCACTGGTGCATACCTTTAATTCTGGTCCTAAAGAGGAATATAAGATGAGGGGAGATAATGCTCAGAACACAGTCTGATTCTGAGATTCTGGGAGGCACGATCACCATTTCAGACTGAGGTCAAGGTAAGAGCCAGTGGCTGGCTGTTTTACTTTTCATACCTTCAGGTTGAATCCCGATTTCTGACCCTGAGTTTTTATTAATTGTGCTCATTTGGCTCCC
Source organism: Microtus obscurus (assembly GCA_963919715.1). Classification (NCBI taxonomy): domain Eukaryota; kingdom Metazoa; phylum Chordata; class Mammalia; order Rodentia; family Cricetidae; genus Microtus; species Microtus obscurus. The sequence goes on along the minus strand of CAWTZC010000501.1, from coordinate 36,014,634 downwards.
AACTTTTTGGGATATGAATTCATAAAAATATCATTTGTCTGAGGCTTTTGAGCCACATGCCCATGTCAGAGTTGGGATTGTAATTCCAGGTCTAGGAGTTGGTTGCAAATCTAGCCACCTGGGTTCAGGAGAAAAACTAGTGCTCTCAGTTCCAATCTGCCCTTCATGTAAAAATGAAAAATACATAGAGAATCTGGATACTGTATGTTATCTTTGAATTGTTTGATTGCTGAGGAAGGAGCAACAGTGGTTAACAACTTTTGACTATAATTGTTGCTGGATTAATCCAATTTGTGTATTTTGAAAATGCCTTGATTTCAGAATTTAACTCAAAAGTTATGTTACTTTGGAAAAGAGGTTTTGCCTCTGTTTCCAAAGGATGTAAGAGGCTTGTGAATTCATTCTGGGTTAAGAAAAATGAGGTATGATCAAAATGTTTTGAATTCAAAACTTAAGTCAAAAGATATGTTACTTTAGAGAATAGGTTTTGCTTTTGTTTCCACAGGAAATGGGAGTCTGTGGATTCATTGTTGGTTCTCAAGGTCCAAATCAGGAGAAAGAGAGAGAGCATGAGCAAGGAACTCAGGACCGCGAGGGGTGCACCCACACACCGAGACAATGGGGATTTTCTACAGGGAACTCACCAAGGCCAGCTGACCTGGGTTTGAAAAAGCCTGGGATAAAACCATCTTGGGAAAAAACATAGAGACAATGAGGACTACTGAGATCTCAAGAACAATGGCAATGGGTTTTTGATCCTACTGCACTGTATTGGCTTTGTGGGAGCCTAGGCAGTTTGGATGCTCACCTTACTAGACCTGGATGGAGGTGGGTGGTCCATGGACTTTCCACAGGGCAGGGAACCCTGATAGCTCTTTGGGCTGAAGAGGGAGGGGGACTTGACTGGGGGAGGGGGAGGGAAATGGGAGGCTGCGGTGGGGAAGAGACAGAAATCTTAAATAAATAAATAAATAAATAAATAATAAATAAATAAAAGAAAAATAAGGTTTGAGCAGCTGTGGATTCATTCTTGGTTAAGAAAAGAAAAATAAAGTTTGATTGAGGAAGACACCCTGAAAAATCTCCAATGGGAGCAGATGACCTAGATGTTCCAACATTTCAGAGTACATTTGTTACAATTTCCTCTGACTTCAACTTCCAGAATAGCTTTATGACTGCTGGCTAAAATGAGTCAGCATCCCTGAATACTTGATTAAGGACTTGACAATAATCCTAAATTTCCCATTGGTCCCCATAAGATTATCAGTGCCCCTGTCATGAGGAAATAGCCTAGAAAACTATGCCCATATTCCCCCCAAAAATGGATTATGGATGTTTGTCTTTCTTTAATGTGTTGGTTACAAGTTGATATGGATAATGGTCAGGAAAAAAGCTAAACAAAAAAAATTAGATTCAAGGTTCTTGTTTTGAAAAACAAAATGCCAGGCAGTTTTGGCACATTCCTTTAATCCCAGCACTCTGGAGGCAAAATAAGCAGGTCTCTATGTGTTCAAGGCCAGCCTGATCTACAAAGCAAGTTCCAGGATGTGCTCCATAGCTACTGAGAACACTTGTCTCAAAGAAAGAAAGAAAGAAAGAAAGAAAGAGAGAGAGAGAGAGAGAGAGAGAAAGAAAGAAAGAAAGAAAGAAAGATTAAAAAGGAAATATAAATAAGATGGAAAGGGAGATTATTGAATCTGCTTTTTTTTAAATATTTATTTATTTATTATGTATACAATATTCTGTCTGTATGTATGTCTGCAGGCCAGAAGAGGGCACCAGACCTCATTCCAGATGGTTGTGAGCCACCATGTGGTTGCCTGGAATTGAACTCAGGACCTTTGGAAGAGGAGGCAATGCTCTTACCCACTGAGCCATCTCTCCAGCCCTTGAATCTGCTTTTTAAAAGCAACCATTAGTTTTAAATGTTTTACATTGGTTTTACTTTTATAAATTATATGCAAATTATGTATATTGATACAAATTTGAGTTTAATTTTGTTAAAACATACTGTACACACATTGCTAATCTTATTCAAGGTATTGTCCTATAGAGCTCATTTAACAATGTAATGCGAATTTCTAGTCCTTGAAAATTATCGTTTTCAATTGTTTAGGAAAACAAAGAAATATAGGTTAGTAGTTAATTGACTAGTATAATTGAACTTGAAGACACATTAAGTATGTTTTCAAGGTCAAACAAAGATAACTTTTAGACAAATGAGTCATCTTCAAACATTTCAGAGATCTACAGAATATCACATTTAAGATGTTTTAAATATCAAGGTTCTTATTTTTTTTTTTTTGACAATGAGTCATGACTATTCCTGGCAGCACCAATACTTAAGAGAAAATAATAGCCATTGCAGATACTTCTCATGAGTTTACTTTCTTTGTGAAAAAAGTAAGACACTGGGCAAGAAAATGCCCTTGCTTTGACTGCTGACATTTTGCTGTCCTAATTAGACAAGCAGAATATGAAACGAAAGTGACTGCCAAACATTGTCAAAACAAATAGAAATAGCCCTTCACAATATCCTGCTTCACAGAAAATCTGGGATATGCTAGGTCTGAAGGCTGAAGATGGATGCTCCAAAATTGCAGAGGAACTTTTGGTGACTGTCCAGGCAGCCAGCTATTTCTGTCATTATTAACATTGTTTGGAATTTGTTTGCTTGCACTTCCTGTATACTCAGTTAATGTTATTTTTTTGTTGAGTTTCTGAGGGAGTTGAAAATTACATAGTTAAAGGTTTACCTTGTTTACCAGACATAGAAAGCAAGTTACAATATAATGTAAATTATGTACAAGACTTTGGGATCACCAAAATAAGATAAATATGTCCAATGCAAGTGAACTTGGCATTGTTGATATACTTATTGCCTGTATATATTGTATATATTTATTATATTTACTATATATAGATTTTTCTTATACTAGTTATAGCCTTCTTTTTTATTTTAGACAAAAAAGGCTAAATATAATGATATTTTTCATGTTTTAGTAAATAAAGCTTGCCTAAAGATCAGGATGGCAAAGCCAAGCTACGAGATGTCAGAGAGTGGTGGCACACATTTTCATCCCAGGACTGGGAATACAGAGGAAGATGGATCTCTATGATTTCGAGGCCACCCTGTGTTGTACAAGATCAATACAGAAACAAATACAGTTGGTGATGCCTCATAACTTTAATCCCAGTACTAACAAGTCATATACCTTTAATCCTAGCACTAGAGGGAATATAAAATGAGATGAGAGAGAGGTTTAGTCTTCTCAGTTTGAGGTCACCCATTATTGATAGAGGTAAAACTTCTTCAGTGGCTTGACTAATTTGCTTTTCTGGTTTTCAGGTTGAACACCAATATCTGTCTCTGGGTATTTATTATTCATGCTATAATACATTCAAGGGTTCACTACCAAGAATCACTCAGAGAATCACTCATCGTCAAGGTATTTGTAGGTCTCTAACAATTTTATATAGTCTGTAACACTCTGTTTCCCTGACACATTTCCAAGAAAGGTGCCGAGTAAGTTTCTATTTAATCAGAATATGGAAATGAGTAGCTAGCAAATTTTGTATATGGGGGGCAAAAAATCCTTCTAAAAATATTAAGCTTTATTAATTGATATAAAATGTAAAGACTAGAAGGCAGAATCTACTAACACAAAATTATATCCAACATTAATGTGAAGGGTTGAAGTGTTACTTCTCAGTTTCCACATTGGAAAATCAGATATGGAGACTTCAGAGAAATATGAGACTGAGAAACAAGGGAAAGAAATATATTTTTCTTTTTCAGATCCTAACTTTATGGATTCTAGTTATGCATAGTTCATGTTTGTATATGTATATATGTGTGTATATATTATACATATATAATATATATATATGAATGTGTGTATGTGTGTGTCTATGTATGTATATATACATATGACTGCATATATGGGTACATATGAACCTATGTGCTGAGTGGGCAGGTGTGGGTGTGTTTGTATATATAGGAGAAACAGAGATATAATTAAAAGAAAAGTAGCAGGAAAGTGAAGAAGAAAAAAATGGTCAAAATAAATGATGTACTCAGTAAGGCAATTTCTCAGAAAATTAGGAAAAATCTACCTCAGCAGAAGGAGGGAGAATATGGCCAAGGAAGTCAGGACCATGAGGGGTTGATCCACCCACTGAGACAGTGTGCCTGAACTAATGAGAGTTCACCAAAACCAGCTGGACTGGTACTGAAGAACCATGGGATCAAACTGGACCCTCTGAATGTGGCTGACAATTTGGGCAGACTGAGAAGCCAATGATAATGGCACTGGGATTTGTCTCTACCGCATGCACTGGCTTTTTGGGATCCTAATCTGTTTGGATTCATACTTTTCTAAGCCTGGATAGAGGGAGGACAGCCTTGGACTTTGCACAGGGCAGAGTACCCTGCCCTCTCTTAGGACTGGAGGGGGAGGGGGAGTGGTGGAGCAGGAAGGAAGTGAGAGGAGGGAGGAGGTGGAAATTTTGATCCCTGTTATTTATAAAATAATTTTAAAAATTATCACAGAAAAAGACCCAAATATATTGTTTTTGGGTATATATCTAAAAGATAGTCATACCACAAGGACATGTGCTCAACTCTGTTCATAGCAGCATTATTTGCAATAGCCAGAACCTGAAAACAACCTAGATGCCCCTAAACTGAAGAATAGATAAGGAAAATATGATATATTTACACAAAAGTGTACTACTCAGTGGTTAAAAAAAAATGATACCTTGATTTTACATCCAAATGAATGTAGTATTTAAAAAAACATTTTGAGTGAGGTAACACAGATACAGAAAGTCAAGTATAATATGTATTCACTCATAATTTGCCGTTAGACAGTAAGCAAAAAGACACCAGCCTACCAGCCACAAATCCAGAAAAACTAGACAACTAAGAGAACCCTAAGAGAGATATGCATGGATCTATATAAAAGGTGAAAAAGACAGGAACTCCTGAGCAAATTGGGAGCATAGGGGTCATGAGAGAAGGTAGAAGGTAAGATGGGAGGAAGGGTGGAGAGTGGAGAAATATGTATATACTATATAAAAACAAAATAGTATATGATATAATAATAAAACATTATTTTAAGAAAATTGTACACAGTGAAATCACACAAATAAAATATTTTAAGGGGAAGCAAGATGGTGATCATATAGAAAAGTTACCTGCCAACAAACCTGATGTGAAAACTGTGTTTGGTCCCCAGGACCCAAAAGACAAAGGCAATCAAATCTAAGGGTCCTCTGACTTCTAGAAACATGACACGTCACATATGCAACTAGAAGCATGCACACACATACAGACAGATAGAAGAAATAAATAAAATGCAATAAGAGTTAAAAGAATTTATGTAAATCAAATTTAAAAAAAAAAACAGAAGAAATGGGCACCAGTAAAGAAGCAAGAAAGCACACTCCAGAATCTAGAAAAAGCAGGAAACACACTTTCCTAGAACTTCCAAACCAAAATACAGTTTTCCATCATCATCCCTTGAGCCAAGAACTCTAAAAGAGAGATTCCCTATAGTCAAGCCACAGAATTTGTTGTTATGTGTAGAGAGGAGGTGAGCAGACCTGCTTTTCATCCTGCCCAGCTCCCACAGAGCTAACTTTACACCAGAAATAACAACACACAAATTGTATTCAGTTAAACACTGTTTTGCCTTTTCTTGGCTAACTCTCATAACTTGCTTAACTCATTTCTAATAATCTGTATAGCACCACAAAATGGTGGCTTACCAGGAATGATTCTAGCCTACGTCCATATTGGGTGGGAGCTTCATTGCATTTGCCTGATTCTGCTTCTTTCTCCCAGCATTCTGTTCAGCCTACTCCACCTATCTAAATCCTGCCCTATCAAAAAGCCAAGGCAGTTTCTTTATTAACCAGTGAAAGTAACACATAGACAGATGACCCTCCTCCATCAGTTATGTGTTATAGAAAGATAATGCTGATGGAGGAAGGTCATTGGTTAATTAATAAAGAAACTGCTTGGCCCTGATAGATTAGAACATAGGTGGGTGGAGTAAACAGAACAGAATGCTGGGAGGAAGAGGAAGTGAGCTCAGATGCCAGGCCGCTCTCCTTTCCAGAGCAGGTGGGTGAAGCTCTGACCCAGGATGGACATAGGCTAGAATCTTCCTGGTAAGCACACCTTGTGGTGCTACACACTTTAATAGAAATGGGCCAAGCAGTGTTTAAATGAATACAATTTGTGTGCCATTATTTTGGGGCATAAGCTTGCCAGGCAGCTGGGAGCTAGGTGCGAGGAACGAGGCCCGCAGCTCCCACTACATAATGCTGAGTTCTCCTTTGCATTATCATATAAACTCTTTTCATACCAAAAGACATGGAACCCATCCGTTTTGCTGAGCTCTGCAAGTTTTGTTATCAGTGTTTCAGGCACCAGCTTTCAGGCAGAATGGGGAAGTGCATAGGTCCAAGTCTATATGTGGTGCACACAGCTGGTGAGACTCCGAGAGGAGGTTTTTGTTGGAGGCTGAAGCACTGTGGGAGGAAAATCATAATACTGCATACAGTAGTAATCTGCCAGGTCTTCAGCCTGGACACTGTTGATGGTGAGAGTGAAATCTGTCCCAGATCCACTGCCTGTGAACCGATCAGGGACCCCAGTTTCCCGAGTGGATGCATAGTAGATCAGTAGTTTAGGAGCCTGCCCTGGTTTCTGCTGGTACCAGGCCAGGTAGTTCTTCTGGTTTCCACTGTATAAAAGACTCTGACTGGACTTGCAATTGATGGTGACCTTCTCTCCTGTTGACACAGCTAGTGAGGATGAAGACTGGGTCATCACGATATCTGCACAGGCACCTGCAATCAGGAAAAACAATGAGGATGCAACATAAAAAAAAAACAGAGAATTTAATGCAGTTAAAAATTGTGATTTAATGTCCTTGTAATGTCATATTGTCATAGTATTATTGCATAAAAATATTGCACCCTGACACACATTGTACATTATTTTATATACAAAGAAGTTGCTCCAAAAAGATTATAATACTTTTCAATTTCTTACCAGACACCCAGAACAGCAATATCATAAGGATCTGGGTCTGTGACTCCATCTTGCTCCCCCTGTCTGTCTGCATTAACTCATTTCTCATGGTAAAAGTCTGGTTTATAAATTCTGAGGAGTAGTGTTGAGCTGGAGGAGCTCATGCAAAGCAGTCAGGAAATACAAAAGCAAATGCCTAAGAAGTATCTATTAGAGTTGCTAGTGTCGATCAACAGGCAAATATACCACCACAAAAAGCATGAGAAATCACTGAAAGATTTTGACTCGAAGCTCTCCAACAGAAATCTACTAGGATTTCTATTAGAAGCTTTGGTTAAAATCCAAGAAATATTTAAATCAGGTAACTTTTGCAGAAACATTAGGAAAACTATCTCAGTCTGACAGTCCTAGGGAAATGATATGTTCAAAAAATTGAAACTACAAATTAGAAAACACAGTGGAAGAAAATGTGCAATAAAAGAAAGGAAGAATGGAAGGGGGAAAGGGAAAGACAAAAATGAGAGAATTAATGCTAATTATTTTTATTGTCTCCTATTTCTAAAGCAACTTTTTAATTTAACTTTTTATTTATTTTACATACCAACCTCAGTTTCCCCTCTGTCCTCTCATTAGTTCCCTCACTGACCTCCTTTCTACACTCCAATGCACTTCCCAGAAAGGATGGGTCTCTCATGGGAATCAACGAAGAATAGTATACCACATTAAAGCAGGACTGACCTACTCCCCACTGCATCAAGGCTGAGTAAGTCATCCAAGCATAGGAAATAGGTTCCAAAAAGTCAGCTCATGTGTCAGGGACAGATTTTGATCCCACTATTAGGAGCCACAGCCAAACCAAGCTACACAACTATCACCACAAACAGATGGCTTAGTTCGGTCCCATGCAGGCTCCCTAACAGACAGTCTAGAATTCATGAGCTCCCAATAGCTCACACGAGCTGCATTGTGGGTTTCCCCACCATGATCTTGACCCAACTTGCTCATATACTGCCTTCTCCATCTCTTTGACTGAACTCCCATAGCTCAGCCCAGTGCTTGGCTGTGCATCTCTATATATGCTTCCATCAGTTACTGGATGAAGGTTCTATGATGGCAGCTGGGGTAGTAAACCATATGATTACTGGAGATAAGTTCAGGCACCCTCTCCACTATTGCTAGGTGTCTTGTTGAGGTCATCCTTGTGGGTTCCTGGAAGTTTCCCTGGTACCAGGTTTCTCCATCACCCCATAATGACCCTCTCTATCGAAATATCTCCTTTATTTCTTTCCCTCATTCCCTCGTCTAAATCTGCCATTCTGATCCCACATGTTCCCATCCCCAAATCCCCTCTCCTCTGCCTCACCCCAACAACAGTTTACTCAGGAAATTTTAATCTGAGACTCTGCTTTTGTTTCCCAGCCACACAGACCTTAATCATCAAAAAGAAACTATATTAATTACAGCACTGTTTGGTCAATGGCTCATATGTATTCATAGTTAGCTTTTTCATCTTAAAGTAAATCATTTCTACTAATCTATGTATTGCCATGAGACTGTGGCTTACCAACAACATCCTGCCAAATTTCTCCTTCAGCAACTACATGGTACCTCTCCAAACTAGATACAATCTCTATTTTCAGATTTCACTCCTAGCTTTACTTTACTTAGTCATTGGTCAAAACTTTACATATCAACACATATACAGAAGGACATCACAAATCAGGAGATCTCATCTATTTCCCATTCACAGGGCCATCCATGTATCCCTCTGAGGGTTCTCCTTATTACCTAGCTTCTCTGGGGCAGTGAATTTTACCCTATCATTTGCTTTATATCTAATATCCACTTATGAGTGAGTACACACCATGTTTGTCATTCTAGGTTTCAGTTCCTCACTCAGGATAATTATTTTCTAGTTCCATTCGTTTGCCCCCAAATTTCACAGTGTTATTGTATTTTACAGGTGAGTAAATGTACATTTTCTTTATCCTTTCTTCAGATGAGGGGCATTTAGGTTGTTTCCCATTTCTGGTTATCAAAAATAATGCTGCTATGAACACAGTTGAACAAGGATCCTTTTGGTATGATTGAGCATCCTTTGAGGAAATGCCCAAGAGTGGTATTGCTGAGTCTTGAGGTAGACTAATTTCCAGTTTTGTGAGAAACTGCCATACTGAGTTCCAAATTGGCTGTACAAGTTTGCACTCCCACCAGCAATGGAGGAGTGTTCCCCTTATTCCATGTCCTCTCCAACATGTAAGATGGTATCTCAGAGTTGTTTTGATTTGCATTTCCTTGATGGCTAAGGATGTTGAACATTTCCCTAAGTGTCTTTTAGTCATTTGAGACTCTTCTGTTGAGAGTTCTGTATTTAGATATGTACTTCATTTATAATTGGATTATTTGGTATTTTGATGTCTAGTTTCTTGAAGTATTTATATATTTTAGAGATCAGCCCTCTGTGAGATGGGGAGTTGGTGAAAATCTTTTCCCATGGTGTAGGCTTTCATATTGTCTTATGGACCACATCTTTTGTCTTTCAGAAACTTTTCAGTTTCAGGAAATCCAGTTTATTAATTGTTGCTCTCAGTGTCTGTGTTACTAGTGTTGTATTCAGGAAGATGTCTCCTGCGACAATGCGTTCAAAGTTACTTTCTGCTTTCTCTTCTATCCAGTTCAGTGTAACTGGATTGATTTTGAGGTCTTTGATCTACTTGGAATTGAGTTTTCACAGGGCAATGGATATGGATCTACTTGCATTCTTTTACATACTGATATCCAGTTATACCAGCACCATTTGTTTAATGTTTTCTTTTTTCTATTGTACAGTTTTGATTTCTTCATCAAAAATCAGAAATTCATAGCTGTGTGGATTTTGTAAGGATTTATGATTTGATTCCATTGATCCATGTGTTTGTTGTTATGCCAATACAAAGCTGTTTCATTACTAGAGCTCTACATTAAAGCTTGAAGTCAGGGATGGTAATGTCTCTAGGAGTTCCTCTGTTTCACATATTTTTAGCTATTCTGGGCTTATGTTTTATAATATGATGTTCAATATTGTTCTTTAGAGGTCTGTGAAGAATTGTGTGGAGATTTTGTTGGGGATTGCATTAAATCTATAGATTGCTTTTGGTAAGATATTACTATATTAATCCTACTTATCCATGTGCATGGGAGAACTTTCCGTTTTCTGATATTTTCTTCTATTTATTTCTTTAAGGATTTAAAGTTCTTGTCATACAAGTCTTTCACTTGTTTGGTTAGAGTTACCAAAAATACTTTATATCATTTTTTTCATATTGTAAAAGGTCTTGTGGACAACAAACAGTGCCTCAGAAATTTGGGATCCAGGTTCTGGACCAAACTTGAAACAGAGATGTCAATAGAAGCCAATAATTGCTCTGTAGAAATCATGATGACATTGATTTAAACAGATTTTAAAAAAGCTTTAACCATGAAGCAATGGTAAACCCAACAGAAACTAACACATATCCTCCCTACATTTTTTTTAGCATTTTTTTTATTGGAAAGAAAAAAAAAAGAAATTTCTGCCTGCTCCCCGCCTCCCAAATCCCTCCCACTCCTCCCTCTCCTCCTCCCTTCCCCACACTCCTCCCCCTCCCTCTCCAGCATGCAGAGCAGTCAGGTTTCCCTGCCCTGTGGAAAGTCCAAAGTCTGCCCCCCTCAATCCTGGTCTAGGAAGATGAACATCCAAACTGGGTAGGCTCCCACAAAGCCAGAACATGAAGTAGGATCAAAACCCGGTGCCATGGTCCTTGGCTTCTCAGCAGCCCTCATTGTCCGCCAAATTCAGAGAGTCCGGTTTTATCCCATGCTTTTTCAGTCACAGTCCAGCTGGCCTTGGTGAGCTCCCAGAGAATCAGCCCCACTGTCTCCATGGGTGGGCGCACCCCTTGTGGTCCTGACTTCTTTGTTCATATTCTCCCTCCTTCTGCTCCTCATTGGGACATTGGGAGCTCAGTCCAGTGCTCCAGTATGGGTCTCTGACTCTATCTCCATCCATCGCCAGATGAAGTTTCTATGGTGATATGCAAGATATTCATCAGTATGGCTATAGGATAGGGTCATTTCAGTTCCCTATCCTCAGCTGCCCCAGAAACTAACTGGGGACATCGCTCTGGGCACCTGGGAGCCCCTCTAGATCCAAGTCTCTTGCCAACCCTAGGATGGCTCCCTAAATTAAGATATGTGCTTCTCTGCTCCCCTAACCAACCTTCCTTTATCCCAATCATCCCATTTCCCGAAGATCCCCCCACCCTCCCCTTCTCACATTTCTCTCCCCTTCTCCCCTTACCCCCCTCCCACCACACCCCAAGATCCCAATTATTTGCCTGGCAATCTAGTCTACTTCCCATAACCAGGCAGATAGCTATATGTTTTTCTTTGGGTTCACCTTCTTATTTAGTTTCGTTAGGATATCATATTATAGACGCACTGACCTTTATTTATCTCTAGAAACCAATTATGAGTGAGTACATCCCATGTTCATCCTTTTGGGTCTGGGTTACCTCACTCAGGATAGTGTTTTCTATTTCCATCCATTTGCATGCAAAATTCGCGAAGTCATTGTTTTTTACCGCTGAGTAGTATTCTAATGTGTATATATTCCACACTTTCTTCATCCATTCTTCCATTGAACGGCATCTAGGTTGTTTCCAGGATCTGGCTATTACAAATAATGCTGCTATGAACATAGTTGAACAAATGTCCTTGTCATATGATCGGGCATCTCGTGGGTATATTCCCAAGAGTGGCATTGCTGGGTCCATGGGTAGGTTGATCCCAAATTTCCTGAGAAACCGCCACACTGCTTTCCAAAGTGGTTGCACAAGTTTGCATTCCCACCAGCAATGGATGAGGGTACCCCTCTCTCCACAGCCTCTCCAGCAAAGGTGTTTTTGATTTTAGCCATTCTGACAGGTGTAAGGTGATATCTCAATGTTGTTTTGATTTGCATTTCCCTGATCACTAAGGAGGCTGAGCATGACTTTAAGTGCCTTTTGGCCATTTTAACTTCTTCTGTTGAGAATTCTCTCTTCAGATCAGTGCCCCATTTTTTAATTGGGTTAATTAGCATTTTAAAGTCTAGTTTCTTGAGTTCTTTATATATTTTGGAGATCAGACCTTTGTCTGTTGCGGGGTTGGTGAAGATCTTCTCCCAGGTTCCCTTTTTGTCTTAGTGACAGTGTCTTTTGCTTTACAGAAGCTTCTCAGTTTCAGTAAGTCCCATTTATTCAATGTTGCCCTTAATGACTGTACTGCTGGGGTTATACCTAGGAAGCGATCGCCTGTGCCCATCTGTTGTAGGGTACTTCCCACTTTTTCTTCTATCAGGTTCAGAGTGTTCAGATTGATATTGAGGTCTTTGATCCATTTGGACTTGAGTTTTGTGCATGGTGATAGATATGGGTCTATTTTCATTCTTCTACAGGTTGACATCCAGTTGTGCCAGCACCATTTGTTATAGATGCTTTCTTTCTTCCATTGTATACTTTTAGCACCTTTATCGAAAATGAGCTGTTCATAGGTTTGTGGGTTAAAGTCCGGGTCTTCTATACGATTCCATTGGTCGACTTCTCTATTTTTATGCCAATACCACCCTGTTTTCATTACTGTAGCTCTGTAATAGAGTTTAAAGTCAGGGGTGGTGATGCCTCCAGAAGTTCCTTTATTGTATAAGATTGTTTTGGCTATCCTGGGTTTTTTATTATTCCATATAAAGTTGATTATTGTCCTCTCAAGATCAGTGAAGAATTTTAATGGGATATTGATGGGGATTGCATTGAATCTGTAAATTGCCTTTGGTAGGATTGCCATTTTTACTATATTGATCCTCCCAATCCACGAGCAAGGGAGATCCTTCCGTTTTCTGGTATCCTCTTCAATTTCTTTCTTCAATGCCTTAAAGTTCTTGTCAAATAGATCCTTAACTTCTTTGGTTAGAGTTACCCCGAGATATTTTATGCTGTTTGTGGCTATCGTGAAAGGTGATGCTTCTCTGATTTCCCTCTCCGCTTCCATATCCTTTGTGTATAGGAGGGCGACTGATTTTTTGGAGTTGATCTTGTATCCGGCCACATTACTAAAGGTGTTTATCAGCTGTAGAAGTTCTTTGGTGGAGTTTTTGGGGTCGCTTATGTACACTATCATATCATCTGCAAATAACAAAAGTTTAACTTCTTCCTTTCCAATTCGAATCCCCTTGATCCCCTTATGTTGTCTTATTGCTATTGCTAAAACTTCAAGTACTATATTGAAGAGGTATGGAGAGAGTGGACAGCCTTGTCGTGTTCCTGATTTAAGTGGGATGGCTTTGAGTTTCTCTCCGTTTAGTTTGATGTTAGCTGTCGGTTTGCTGTAAATAGCTTTTATTATATTTAGGTATGACCATTGTATCCCTAATCTCTCCAAGACTTTTATCATAAAGGGATGTTGAATTTTGTCAAAAGCTTTTTCAGCATCTAATGAAATGATCATATGTTTTTTTTTCTTTCAGTTTATTTATATGATGGATTACATTGATAGATTTTCATATGTTGAACCAGCCTTGCATCTCTGGGATGAAGCCTACTTGATCATAATGGATAATTTTTCTAATGTGTTCTTGGATACGGTTTGCCAGTATTTTGTTGAGGATTTTTGCGTCGATGTTCATGAGTGAGATTGGCCTGTAATTCTCTTTCTTGGTTGAGTCTTTGTGTGGCTTTGGTATCAGAGTGACTGTAGCTTCATAAAAGGAATTTGGCAATGACTCTTCTGTTTCTATATTGTGAAATACCTTAAGGAGTATAGGTATTAGGTCTTCTTGGAAATTCTGGTAGAATTCCACATTGAAACCGTCTGGTCCTGGGCTTTTTTTGGTAGGGAGGTTTTTGATAACAGCTTCTAATTCTTCGCGCTTGACAGGTCTATTTAGATTGTTCACCTGGTCCTGATTTAACTTTGGTATATGGTATTTATCTAAAAAAGTGTCCATTTCTTTTACATTTTCCAGTTTTGTGGCATACAGGCTTTTGTAGTAAGATCTAATGATTCTCTGAATTTCCTCTATGTCTGTGGTTATGTCCCCCTTTTCATTTCTGATTTTATTAATTTGCATATTCTCTCTCCGCCGTTTGATTAGTTTGGATAGGGGTTTATCAATCTTGTTGATTTTTTCCAGGAACCAGCTTTTTGTTTCATTGATTCTTTGGATTGTTTTCTGTGTTTCTATTTTGTTGATTTCAGCCCTCAGTTTGACTATTTCCAGTCTTCTACTCCTCCTAGGTGAGTCTGCTTCTTTTTTTTCTAGAGCTTTCAGGTGGGCTGTTAAGTCTCCAATGTATGCTTTCTCTGTTTTCTTTAAGTGGGCACTAAGGGCTATGAACTTTCCCCTTAGGACAGCTTTCAAAGTGTCCCATAAGTTTGAGTATGTTGTTTCTTTATTTTCATTGAATTCAAGGAATACTTTAATTTCTTTCTTTATTTCTTCTTTGATCCAGGTGTGGGTCAATAGTTGACTGTTCAGTTTCCATGAGTTTGTAGGCTTTCTGGGTAGCATTGTTGTTGAATTCTAACTTTAGTCCGTGGTGATCTGATAAGACACAGGTGGTTATGGATATTTTTTTGTAACTGCGGATGTTTGCTTTGTTACCGAGGATGTGGTCAATTTTCGAGAAGGTTCCATGAGCTGCAGAGAAGAAGGTATATTCTTTCCTATTTGGGTGGAATGTTCTATAGATGTCTGTTAAGTCCATTTGATTCAGTACCTCCATTAATTCTCTTATTTCTCTGTTAGGTTTCTGTCTGATTGACCTGTCCATTGGTGAAAGAGGAGTGTTGAGATGTCCTACAATTAGTGTGTGTGGTTTGATGGCAGCCTTCAGTTTTAGTAATGTTTCTTTTACATATGTGGGTGCTTTTATATTAGGGGCATAGATATTCAGGATTGAGACCTCATTCTGATCAATTGTTCCTGTTATGAGTATAAAATGTCCCTCTCCATCTCTTCTGGTTGATTTAAGTTTGAAGTCAACTTTGTTAGAAATTAGTATGGCCACACCTGCTTGTTTCTTAGGTCCATTTGCTTGATAAACCTTTTCCCATCCCTTTACTCTAAGTAGGTGCCTGTCTTTGTGGTTGAGGTGTGTTTCTTGTAAACAGCAGAATGTTGGATCCTGTTTGCGTATCCAATCTCTTAGCCTGTGCCTTTTTATAGGTGAGTTGAGTCCATTGACATTAAGGGATATTAATGACCAGTGGTTGCTAACTCTGGTCACTTTTTTAGCCATAGAGTTTGTGTGTTTGCTTCCTTTTAGTTGCGCTGGTGAAGGGTGTCTAGATGTTTGAGTTATTGTGGTCATTGTTGGTCTCCTTGGTTTGTGATTTTCCTTCTATTACTTTCTGTAAGGCTGGATTTGTGGCTACGTATTGTTTAAATTTGTTTTTATCCTGGAAAATTTTGTTTTCTCCATTTATAGTGAACGAAAGCTTGGCTGGGTATCGTAGTCTGAGCTTGCATCCATGTTCTCTTAGCTTCTGCAGTACATCTATCCAGGACCTTCTGGCTTTCATGGTTTCCATAGAGTAGTCAGGTGTAAGTCTGATAGGTTTACCTTTATAAGTAACTTGGCCTTTTTCCTTTGCAGCTCTTAATATTCTTTCTTTATTCTGGATGTTTTGTGTTCTGATTATTATATGGCGAGAAGATGTTTTTTTTTTTTTGGTCCAGTCTATTCGGTGTTCTGTATGCTTCTTGAACCTTCAAAGGAATATCTTTCTTTAGACTGGGAAAGTTTTCTTCTATAATTTTATTAAATATATTTTCTGAACCGTTGAGCTGTACTTCTTCTCCTTCTTCTCTCCCAATTATTCTTAGGTTTGGTCTTTTTATTGTGTCCCATATTTCCTGGATGTTTTGTGATGAGAATTTGTTGGTTTTGCTGTTTTCTTTGATCAGTGTGTTAATTTTCTCTATGGTATCTTCAGTGTCTGACATTCTTTCTTCTAACTCTTGTAATCTGTTGGCAGTACTTGTCTCTGTAGTTCCTGTTCGTTTACCCAGATTTTCCATCTCCAACCTTCCCTCGGTTTGTGTTTTCTTCATTACTTCCATTTCATTCTTCAGGTCTTGAACCACTTCCCTTACCTGTTTGATTGCATTTTCTTGTTTCTCTTGGTTTTCTTGGGTATCTTTGAGCGATTTATTCATTTCCTCTACCTTTTTGTTTGTAATCTCTAATTGTTTATGGCAGTTTTTCACCTCCTGTTTAAGGTCTTCTATTATTTTCAAATAATTCACTTTTGAGTCGATTTCTTCTAATTCTTCTGGAGTAGGGTGTACAATTCTTCTTGTTTCGGG
The DNA here is from genome assembly GCA_963919715.1 of Microtus obscurus. Taxonomy (NCBI): domain Eukaryota; kingdom Metazoa; phylum Chordata; class Mammalia; order Rodentia; family Cricetidae; genus Microtus; species Microtus obscurus. The sequence goes on along the minus strand of CAWTZC010000501.1, from coordinate 35,998,225 downwards.
ATCCCTGAATTCTGGTGATTTCATGTTGCCTTTCAGGTTGTTGGAGGAATTCTTGCATTGGCGCCTTCCCATCTCTTCCTTCAAATGAAGCCAAGAGAGGCCTGGTTTCTTGGTCCAGTCTTTGCTGTGAGTGAATCTCTGGATGTATCTCTTCAGTGTAGAGGCAGGGACCGTCTTGCTGAGCTTGAACTCCTCAGTACCCAAACATGGACGACCATCCAGATGGAACTCCTCAGCACCACCCCCAGTGATGTCCCTCCTGGTACCCGGATCTGCTCTCCCTGCTGCTTGGGTGTCTCGTGAACTAAAGGCAGACCTTGCTGCCACAGGCAGGCCACCTATACAAAGGAGCTACTACCCTCCTGGGTGCCCTCCCAATTCGGACCCTGTCCCAGCGCCCAAACAGGCTGAGCTGGGAGATGTTGTGTGGTTCAAAGAGGGGAGAGAGTCAGTCAGAGTGGGGGAGGGCCGTGGATGCAAGCTGGGAGGGATAGGAAGAAAGAGGAGGTATCGGGCAGTCTAGCCCCTGCAGGCTGACCAGGAAGTGTAGGAGGGGTGAGGAACAACTGCGTTCCCTGTCCCGGGCTGCTGCCGCGGTCAGAAACTCACTCACCCCAGCGACGTCCCTCCTGGTACCCGGATCTGCTCTCCCTGCTGCTTGGGTGTCTCGTGAACAAAGGGCCGACCTTGCTGCCACAGGCAGGCCGCCTAGACAAAGGAGCTACTACCCTCCTGGGTGCCCTCCCAAATCGGACCCTGTCCCAGCGCCCAAACAGGCTGAGCTGGGAGATGTTGTGTGGTTCAAAGAGGGGAGAGAGTCAGTCGGAGTGGGGGAGGGCCGTGGATGCAAGCTGGGTGGGATAGGAAGAAAGAGGAGGTATCGGGCAGTCTAGCCCCTGCAGGCTGACCAGGAAGTGTAGGAGGGGTGAGGAACAACTGTGTTCCCTGTCCCGGGCTGCTGCCGCGGTCAGAAACTCACTCACCCCAGCGATGTCCCTCCTGGTACCCGGATCTGCTCTCTCTGCTGCTTGGGTGTCTCACGAACAAAGGGCCGACCTCCTCCCTACATTTTTATTTCTGTTTTCAGTAAACAGAAAAAAAAAAGGCTCTAAATTGGGGGAATGGAAGTGGAATGAGAAAAACAAGAAGTCATGAAGCACCAACACTGCTAAAAGTATATATTCTATGAATTAATATTCTAGGATAATTTAGAAATTAACAATATTAAAACTGGGTTAAGATGACCTTGCTGACATACTGAAAGGGAAAAGACCTTACCAGAAAGGGCTGCAGTCATCTTAAATCAAGTAATAGTTTTACAGAGACCAATAGACCTCAACATTTGAGATTGTTGCCATTCAAAAAAAATATTGAGTGTGAGCTAAAATCAATAACAATAACAGAAATCACAGAACCTGCCTGGATTTCAGATTATTGAACTCTGAAAGTATATATATATATATATATATATATATATATATATATATATATATATATATAAAAATCATAAATCCTGTATTATGTATAAAGTGAAAGAAACAGAAAAATAAATAAATAAAATATGACAAGTAGTGGAGATTCACATTGGTAATATCAGAACTGGAGAGACATAAGCAGGAGGATCCTGAGTTTGATGTTAACCTGGGCTACAAAGAAAGTTCTAGACAGTCTAATCTACTCAGGGAGACAATCTCTCAAAAATATGCATCATTAATAAACTCATTAAAAACCAGATAAAAGCATTTGATATACAAAGCAAAGTATTTATCTGATGTTAACATGTTAGCATTAAGCCTTAAATATTCTTGAAAATTTAATACGCATTTAAGCAACTTCTCTTTTATTTTTCACTAAGTATATAATTTTATACATCTACTTTTCAGATATAAAAGTTAAATTATTTCTGATAGCATATTCAAAACTCCTCTGTCAATTGCTAACACATCATTATGAGATAGAGACAAACTATGTATAGGTTAGGAAAGTTCCCAATCTCAATGTCAAGAATATGACAGATGAGTGATCACCCCAGTCAATGTCTAACAAGTTGTCATGTGCTGTTGATCTCTGCTAAACTTTGTACTTTGCTTGTCACAGCTGCAGTGAGCTCAGATTGTACTTTCATGTCACTTTTTGCTGTTCATTGAGATTGGACACATGGAGACACAGATTTGCATATCTAAAAGAATCCTGCAGTTAATTGTGTGCTTCTCACAATGTGTAAGGGGAGATCATGGGAACTGAAAACACAAAAATTTCATGCTATATTATATATAATAGTAAAAGCCCAATAATCTTTAGTTACAAGTTTCTACAATATATCCTGGTTCACTAGATTCTGTGGGCTGTGACTAATGATGCACTATAAATCTGCTGGCTGAAAACAGTGCTGATTTATTTTCTCCCAGCTTAAGAATCATGGAGATGGAAGTTGATGGCAGTAAGATCATGAGACACAGCATCTTCTTCCATGGACAACACTGTGGATGAAGACCTGGGTAGTGTCACACTTAGATTCATACTAACTTGAGACAATATAAGCAGAACTCAGCTTTTCTGTTCCATCACAAGAATCTTTTATTCTATGAATAGGTGTCTGTGGCTACACAATATCCATGACAAGATGGTAGACATTTGAATATTTTTATTAACTCAGATTCTTATTCTTTATTAAAATAGCAACATGGTAAATGAGATGTGGGAGTTTATTGCTGCATTCAAGATACATACAAGATGTCCTTATACAGACTGAGAGCCATGAAAAAATTATCATGGTCATGTAACCCAGATTCATGCATGCAGCCTCTCTCATGAAGGCCTGTGCAGATTCTCTGAATCTATGTGAGAGGGTGAATTTAGAGAAGCCTCCTGTCATAGCTGAGGGCTCTTTGCCTTCTGTTCCAAAATACACTTAAGATAATTCCATTAGTGTCCTACCAGCTGTGGATGGCATATTTGCAGAAAAATAAATAGAGATGATGAGAGCATCTACTTCTTTGAATTTCATTTTTAAGTCTATGTGTGTCTGGGCTACATACATGTCTGTACAGAACATGTTCCTGATGACTATAGAAGACAGAAAAGAGAGAGATAGATCCCCTGTAGTTGGAATTCTGAATCATTGTGAGCCACCATGTGGGTGCTAGGATTGAATTTAGATACTCTAGAAGAGTAGCCAATGAATTCTCTTAAACAATGAAACATCTCTCCAGTCCCACAATTACCTTCTGAGTAAATAGACATGATGGTGAATGGAGAAAATCCCCGTAAAAATAAAGATCTGTGCACTGCTGAAAGCTATGCCTCAGAAAGAGAAGGGCAGCAGACAGAGGAGAATGTGTTAATGGCTTCTAAAGTCTCCATTAGACTGCTCTTTGAAACTACAATGGAAAACACAATGTGTATGCATAAAAATGGCTTCATTTGAAGCCTGTAGTTTGTAGTTAATCTTGATCTCTCTTCTTAGTTCACAATTCAGAGGAATATTACGATGATGAAGAAATCTGTTTTCCTCTCCATCATGAATGGAGAGCAGGACTCCATTTCAGGAAGAATCACATCAGTGAAGACATCACTTTCGAACTTAGGGGGAATGTGTGCTTGTTTCTCTTTGTGGCTATGATGGACCCCTACAAATGCAAATTGAGGAATCTTTGTTCCTTACTTGATGGAGGTGGGTCTTGTATCTTATCTGTTGATTTCATTGGTTCAATAAAGAAACTGCCTGGGCCCTGATAGGACAGAAAATTAGGTAGGCGGAGTAGACAGAAGAGGATGCTGGGAAAGAGAAGCTGAGTCAAGGAGTCACCATGATGTTCCCAGTCCCTGCAGACGCAGGCTAGAATCTCCCCGGTAAGCACACCTTGGGGTGCTACACAGATTATCAGAGATGGGTTAGGTCGATATGTAAGAGCTAGCCAATAAGAAGCTGGAACTGATGGGCCAGGCAGTGTTTAAATGAATACAGTTTCCGTGTAATTATTTTGGGACATAAGCTGGGCCATGCGGGCGGCCGGGTGCGGGGAGGACACAGCCGTGCCGCTCCGTACTTCAACACTTACTTGAGAACGTAGATTGCTTGGAAACAGAGTTCAAGCATATAACTATTATAATGTGGAGGACCAAGTGAAAGGATCCTAAAGTAGCTGCTGACAACACATCCAAAATGAGAAGCAGAGAGTGAAAGATGCTAAAGCACAGCTTGCTTTTTCCATTCTGTACAGGTCAGGTTCCCTATTCAGGGCATGGTCTTGCCCACAGTTGAAAGGGTTTTCCAACATCAATTCACCTAAATGAAGATTCCTCAAAGATAATGCTGGAGGCTAATCTTAATCAAGACAGTCTCACAAGTATGCATATACATAAACATACATATACCCACAATTTTGTGTGTGTGCATGTATAAAAACAAAAACGTTGAAATATCTTTTACTTCAATAATTTACCATTCTCTTCTGGTACATGAATCAATATCACTTAGCAATATTAAAATATATATCATTGGTAACTCTGGTTCCTTTACCAATGGGCAACCAGGATTATTCTGTCTGGTTGTAACTTTCTATTCCTTTGTTTAGTCTCCTTTTCTTTTCAGTAGTTATCCTCACCAAATGTACCTTATATGCCAACACATGTTTTCATTCAATACAACAGAGTATAGATGATCTTCAAAAACAGGATTCTTCTCACATCATATATCTCACAAGACATTAAGAAAAAATGGTCACTCTAGCAAGCCCCTGTAGTCATGAGGAGAGAGATGCTGAGCAAAAGAAAAATAGGCTGGGAAGGTTAAAAAGAAAAGCAGCAGAAGGAGTTTAAGAGCCACATCACTGACACACAGAAGTTACATTCAGTATTGTGTGCTGAGAGAATAATACTCTGAGAAGGTTAGTCTCCTTGCCTCTCTTACCCAGCCATACTCTCTTAGCTAGCCCATACTATAGGTCCCAGCAACACATCCAGTTTTGTTTTAGTGTCAAGCTCCTGTTCACTTTTAAATTTGTTTATACCTAGCCACCAATAATTATCAGAACACTTTAGGGTTTTCTCCTCTTCCCTGGTTACCAAAGAAAATTGTCTTGTTATCCTGTGATTCTCCGTGACAACTCATTTTTGTAATCTTGGGAGTGGATCTTGTACTGTGAACTCCTTTCTACTATGGGTCTAAACAGAGTTGATAATTTTACAGTTTGCTAAATCTCTTTATTTTTATTAAGATGAAGTGACCTCTTCTAGGTACCCATCTATAGAAATAGAAACTTCGAGGCTCTGTTTAATTAACTTCTCAATTGGATGTACTGCCTCATTGATTTCTCACACCAGAAATGGGGTGTATTGGCATGACACTGTCTTATCTCTGGGTGTGTTTATGTTTTTTTTTTCTGAACATAATTGTTCCAATGGCTGCTGGTCACTCAGGGTGAGGATAAGCCACAGTGTCTGATTGCCATAGGGCATTCAACCTCTTCACACATAGTTCCATTTACTCTTGATTGCTAATTTTAATTTTAAATTGCAATATCACTTTTACCTGATGCTTTTCTTTTTAAATAAGAAAACAATTCAATTTGCTGTACTGTTTTTTTCACACAGAACATGTGAGAGAACCGCTACCTAAATGACTAAATACATGACTTTTAACAGGAGCACATTCTATTATGTAAAAGTAACCTCAGTTTGCTTCTTGACTTTGTTATTTGTTTCTTCCTATAATGAATGATGTTATATGTCTGGTGATGTCTTCTATGACATTACTCAAGCTGTGTAATGAGACATTCTGCACAAGGCTTTCTTCATTTCATTTGTTCTTCAATGATGCAGGTTTTATCTGAAAGATCAAAGGAGAGAAATCACATGCTTTTAAGAAATCACATGCTACCCAGTGTCTGTGCTACTGGTGTTATATTTAGGAAGTGGTCTCCTGTGCCCATACATTGAAGGCTACTTCCCACTTTCTTTACTATCAGGTTAGGTGTAGTCAGACTTATATTCAAGTCTTTAATCCATTTAGATTTAAGTTATGTGCACTGGGCATAGATAAAGATCTATTTTCATTTTTCTACATGTCGACATCCAGTGATGCCAGTACCATTTGCTGAAGATCTTTCATTTTTCCATTGTATAATTTTAACTTCTTTGACAAAAATCAGGTGCTCATAGGTGTGTGGATAATATCCAAGTCTTCAAAGGAAGAAGTATTTAGTTTATAGTTCAAAGGAATACAGTCATTGGGATAAGGAAGCCTTGGTGGCATGTGTGGGAGTCAATTGATGATGTTGATTTTTCAGTCATGAAGCAGAGTGAACAGAAAGTGAGGGCAAAGTGTAAAACCTTAAGGACTGCGGCAGTTATGTACTTTCTCCTATCATTGACTCTGCCAACTTTGAAATCTTCTTCTTTCTCTTAGTAGCAGTGACAGAATTCTCATATAATACTGGCATCTGTTTCCCACTTTGAAATAGTCTGTGTGCAGCAGTAGATTTTGAATAAGCAGGTTATTACCCTTTACAGATTATTGCACATGATCTCACTAACATCAACTAAAGTGTGTATGATCATGCAGTTCCTATTTTACAAATATTTATTTATGCAGTTTTTGCCTGAATTAGAGAAAGTATAAGATCATGTTTAAGTCAGTTTTTCATCATTGTAGAAGAATACCAAAGAAAACCAACTTATTAAGAGCAAAGATTAACCTTGGTTTGATTTTGGAGATTCTATTTCATAATAGGATCTCTTGTTCCTCTGGGTCTCTTGTAAGGCAGGACATCATGATAGGAATGTGTGGAGTAGCCAAAATGCACACTGTACATTTAGAAAACACACAAGGTAATGGAAGGCACAAGACACCACAAGTGTTTTCATGGACACATGACTAATGACCTAAAGACATTCTACTATCCCTTACTCTTGAGAGGCCCACCACCTCCTAAAAGCCATAACCAGAAAAGCACATTTCTGTCACATGAGCCTTTAAGTGAATATTCAAGGCCCAAATATTAACAGTCCTTGAAAGAGAAGCACTGATGTGCACTCAGCCCTTGCAATTGTTACTCTCTGTGAATTCCAAGCACTAAAATCTCTTTTCTAATCAAACAGATGCAAACTGAGACATGTGACTTACCTTCATCATGCATTATTCCTCCTGCCAATCCTCCACTATAGGTGTTGCAGAGATGTGACATCATTGTTTAAAATGAGACATTAACTAGGGATCTGGAAAGATGACTCAGTGGTTAAGAGCACTGACTGCTCTTCCAGATGAAGCACATTCAATTGCCAGCACCCACATGTCAGATCACAACTGTCTGTAACTCCATCTCCTGGGATCCAACACCCTCACACAGAATACATTTAGGCAAAACACCAACACACATAAAATAAAAATAAATAAACCATGTTTAAAGAGCCATTATGCCATCAAGCAAAGTTGGTGCCCTTATGGAATTTATGGTAACTACAAAGAGACCAGCAAAATACATGACCACTCTCTCCATGCTTCTCACTGTGGAGAGTGTCTGGACAGTTGACCTTCCAAAAGCCATGCTAAGACCCCCCCAAATCAAGGCATTGTTTCACAATAATTCCAAACTCACACCTCATATGTTGGTTTCAGGTGAGTAGTCACAAAAGTGACAAAACCTTGAGCTTTACCTTGGGTTCAATGAAGGGAGATCAGGTTAGGCATCTGCCTCCATCTCCTTAAAGATCTTACAGATTATTCCTTCAAAAATATCTTTAAGAGTAAGGGAGCTTGGGCACCTACAGCTGGTGCTCCAGGATCTCCAGTGTTCTCCTGCACCCCGTGCTGCCTCCCACCTCCTTCTTCTTGTCCCTGGATCTGTGAGCTACCAGGCGGCCCTGGTTAGGTGCTGAGGAATTCCATCTGGACGGGTGAGTGTCTACTATCCAGGCGCTGTGTGCCTCAGAAGCTAGCACAAACCCCCCTCCCCCAGCTCCTTCTGCAGGGCTGCCTTTCTTAGGCAAGACCCAATCCCCCCACACCCCACCCCCAACCCTGCCCTGTGGTTTGCTAGGACCAGTGCCCAGACCGGTTTTAAGTTCTTTCACTAAGGCTATCCACCCAGAGCGGGGAGTGCCTGCCTTCCAGGCAGGTCTCAAGGTTCCCAGTAAGGGAGCTTGGGCACCTACAGCTGGTGCTCCAGGATCTCCACAGTTCTCCTGCACCCCGTGCTGCCTCCCACCTCCTCCTTCTTGTCCCTGGATCTGTGAGCTACCAGGCGGCCCTGGTTAGGTGCTGAGGAATTCCATCTGGACGGGTGAGTGTCTACTATCCAGGCGCTGTGTGCCTCAGAAGCTAGCACAACCCCCCCTCCCCCAGCTCCTTCTGCAGGGCTGCCTTTCTTAGGCTCCACCTAATCCCCCCACACCCCACCCCTTACCCTGCCCTGTGGTTTGCTAGGACCAGTGCTCAGAACGGTTTTAAGCTCTTTCACTAAGGCTATCCACCCAGAGCGGGGAGTGCCTGCCTTCCAGGCAGGTCTCAAGGTTCCCAGTAAGGGAGCTTGGGCACCTACAGCTGGTGCTCCAGGGTTGCCATCTGAGTTGTGCTGAGGAGTTCCATCTGGACGGGTTGGTTCCTGTTTCTACACTGAAGAGATACACCCAGAGAGTCAGTAACAGCAAAGACTGGACCAAGACACCAGGCCTCTCCTGGCTCCATTTGAAGCAAGAGATGGGAAGGCGCCAGTACAAGAATTCCTCCAACAACCTGAAAGGCAACATGACATCACCAGAAACCAGGGATCCTGAAACAAGAAGAATTGTACACCCTACTCCAGAAGAATTAGAAGAAATCGACCCAAAAGTGAATTATATGAAAATAATAGAGGACCTTAAACAGGAGGTGAAAAACTGCCATAAACAATTAGAGATGACAAACAAAAAAGTAGAGGAAATGAATAAATCGATCAAAGATACCCAAGAAAACCAAGAGAAGCAAGAAAAAGCAATCAAACAGATAAGGGAAGCGGTTCAAGACTTAAAGAATGAAATGGAAGTAATGAAGAAAACACAAACCGAGGGAAGGATGGAGATGGAAAACCTGGGTAAACGAACAGGAACCACAGAGACAAGTACTACCAACAGATTACAAGAGATAGAAGAAAGAATGTCAGACACTGAAGATACCATAGAGAAAATAAACACACTGATCAAAGAAAATAGCAAAACCAACAAATTCTCATCACAAAACATTCAGGAAATATGGGACAAAATAAAAAGACCAAACCTAAGAATAATTGGGATTGAAGAAGGAGAGGAAGTACAGCTCAATGGTCCAGAAAATATATTTAATAAAATTATAGAAGAAAACTTTCCCAACCTAAAGAAAGATATTCCTTTGAAGGTTCAAGAAGCATACAGAACACCGAATAGACTGGACCAAAAAAAAAAAACATCTCCTCGCCATATAATAATCAAAACACAAAACATCCAGAATAAAGAAAGGATATTAAGAGCTGCAAAGGAAAAAGGTCAAGTTACCTATAAAGGTAAACCTATCAGACTTACACCTGACTACTCTATGGAAACCATGAAAGCCAGAAGGTCCTGGATAGATGTACTGCAGAAGCTAAGAGAACATGGATGCAAGCCCAGACTACTATACCCAGCCAAGCTATCGTTCACTATAAATGGAGAAAACACAATTTTCCAGGATAAAAACAAATTTAAACAATACGTAGCCACAAATCCAGCCTTACAGAAGGTAATAGAAGGAAAATCACAAACCAAGGAGTCCAACAATGACCACAATAACTCAAACATCAAGAAACCCTTCACCAGTGCAACCCAAAGAAGGCAAACACACAAACTCTATGACTAAAAAACTGACTGGAGTTAACAACCACTGGTCATTATTATCCCTTAATGTCAATGGACTCAACTCACCTATAAAACGGCACAGGCTAAGAGACTGGATACGCAAACAGGATCCAACATTCTGCTGTTTACAAGAAACACACCTCAACCACAAAGACAGGCACCTACTTAGAGTAAAGGGATGGGAAAAGGTTTATCAAGCAAATGGACCTAAGAAACAAGCAGGTGTGGCCATACTAATTTCTAACAAAGTTGACTTCAAACTTAAATCAATCAGAAGAGATGGAGAGGGACATTTTATATTCATAACAGGAACAATTCATCAGGATGAAGTCTCAATCCTGAATATCTATGCCCCTAATATAAAAGCACCCACATACGTAAAAGAAACATTACTAATACTCAAGGCTGCCATCAAACCGCACACGCTAATAGTAGGAGATTTCAACACTCCTCTTTCACCAATGGACAGGTCAATCAGACAGAAACCTAACAGAGAAATTAGAGAATTAATGGAGGTAATGAATCAATTGGACTTAATAGACATCTATAGAATATTCCACCCAAATAGGAAAGAATACACCTTCTTCTCTGCAGCTCATGGAACCTTCTCGAAAATTGACCACATCCTCGGTAACAAAGCAAACTACCACAGTTACAAAAAAATATCCATAACCACCTGTGTCTTATCAGATCACCATGGACTAAAGTTAGAATTCAACAACAATGCTACCCCCAGAAAGCCTATAAACTCATGGAAACTGAACAGTCAACTATTGACCCACACATGGATCAAAGAAGAAATAAAGAAAGAAATTAAAGTCTTCCTTGAATTCAATGAAAATAAAGAAACAACAAACTCAAACTTATGGGACACTTTGAAAGCTGTCCTAAGGGGAAAGTTCATAGCCCTTAGTGCCCACTTAAAGAAAACAGAGAAAGCATACATTGGAGACTTAACAGCCCACCTGAAAGCTCTAGAAAAAAAAGAAGCAGACTCACCTAGGAGGAGTAGAAGACTGGAAATAGTCAAACTGAGGGCTGAAATCAACAAAATAGAAACACAGAAAACAATCCAAAGAATCAATGAAACAAAAAGCTGGTTCCTGGAAAAAATCAACAAGATTGATAAACCCCTATCCAAACTAATCAAACGGCGGAGAGAGAATATGCAAATTAATAAAATCAGAAATGAAAAGGGGGACATAACCACAGACATAGAGGAAATTCAGAGAATCATTAGATCTTACTACAAAAGCCTGTATGCCACAAAACTGGAAAATGTAAAAGAAATGGACACTTTTTTAGATAAATACCATATACCAAAGTTAAATCAGGACCAGGTGAACAATCTAAATAGACCTGTCAAGCGCGAAGAATTAGAAGCTGTTATCAAAAACCTCCCTACCAAAAAAAGCCCAGGACCAGACGGTTTCAATGTGGAATTCTACCAGAATTTCCAAGAAGACCTAATACCTATACTCCTTAAGGTATTTCACAATATAGAAACAGAAGAGTCATTGCCAAATTCCTTTTATGAAGCTACAGTCACTCTGATACCAAAGCCACACAAAGACTCAACCAAGAAAGAGAATTACAGGCCAATCTCACTCATGAACATCGACGCAAAAATCCTCAACAAAATACTGGCAAACCGTATCCAAGAACACATTAGAAAAATTATCCATTATGATCAAGTAGGCTTCATCCCAGAGATGCAAGGCTGGTTCAACATATGAAAATCTATCAATGTAATCCATCATATAAATAAACTGAAAGAAAAAAAAACATATGATCATTTCATTAGATGCTGAAAAAGCTTTTGACAAAATTCAACATCCCTTTATGATAAAAGTCTTGGAGAGATTAGGGATACAAGGGTCATACCTAAATATAATAAAAGCTATTTACAGCAAACCGACAGCTAACATCAAACTAAACGGAGAGAAACTCAAAGCCATCCCACTTAAATCAGGAACACGACAAGGCTGTCCACTCTCTCCATACCTCTTCAATATAGTGCTTGAAGTTTTAGCAATAGCAATAAGACAACACAAGGGGATCAAGGGGATTCGAATTGGAAAGGAAGAAGTTAAACTTTCGTTATTTGCAGATGATATGATAGTGTACATAAGCGACCCCCAAAACTCCACCAAAGAACTCCTACAGCTGATAAACACCTTTAGTAATGTGGCTGGATACAAGATCAACTCCAAAAAATCAGTCGCCCTCCTATACACAAAGGATATGGAAGCAGAGAGGGAATTCAGAGAAGCATCACCTTTCACGATAGCCACAAACAGCATAAAATATCTCGGGGTAACGCTAACCAAAGAAGTGAAGGATCTATTTGACAAGAACTTTAAGGCATTGAAGAAAGAAATTGAAGAGGATACCAGAAAACGGAAGGATCTCCCTTGCTCGTGGATTGGGAGGATCAACATAGTAAAAATGGCAATCCTACCAAAGGCAATTTACAGATTCAATGCAATCCCCATCAAGATCCCATTAAAATTCTTCACTGATCTTGAAAGGACAATAATCAACTTTATATGGAATAACAAAAAACCCAGGATAGCCAAAACAATCTTATACAATAAAGGAACTTCTGGAGGCATTACCACCCCTGACTTTAAACTCTATTACAGAGCTACAGTAATGAAAACAGGGTGGTATTGGCATAAAAATAGAGAAGTCGACCAATGGAATCGTATAGAAGACCCGGATTTTAACCCACAAACCTATGAACACCTCATTTTCGATAAAGGTGCTAAAAGTATACAATGGAAGAAAGAAAGCATCTTCAACAAATGGTGCTGGCACAACTGGATGTCAACCTGTAGAAGAATGAAAATAGACCCATATCTATCACCATGCACAAAACTCAAGTCCAAATGGATTAAAGACCTCAATATCAATCTGAACACTCTGAACCTGATAGAAGAGAAAGTGGGAAGTACCCTACATCAGATGGGCACAGGCGATCGCTTCCTAGGTATAACCCCATCAGCACAGTCATTAAGGGCAACATTGAATAAATGGGACCTACTGAAACTGAGAAGCTTCTGTAAAGCAAAAGACACTGTCACTAAGACAAAAAGGGAACCTGGGAGAAGATCTTCACCAACCCCGCAACAGACAAAGGTCTAATCTCCAAAATATATAAAGAACTCAAGAAACTAGACTTTAAAATGCTAATTAACCCAATTAAAAAATGGGGCACTGATCTGAAGAGAGAATTCTCAACAGAAGAAGTTCAAATGGCCAAAAGGCACTTAAGGTCATGCTCAGCCTCCTTAGCGATCAGGGAAATGCAAATCAAAACAACATTGAGATATCACCTTACACCTGTCAGAATGGCTAAAATCAAAAACACCAATGATAACCTTTGCTGGAGAGGCTGTGGAGAAAGGGGTACCCTCATCCATTGCTGGTGGGAGTGCAGACTTGTGCAGCCACTTTGGAGAGCAGTGTGGGGGTTTCTCAGGAAAATTGGGATCAACATACCCATGGACCCAGCAATGCCACTCTTGGGAATATACCCACGAGATGCCCGATCATATGACAAGGACATTTGTTCAACTATGTTCATAGCAGCATTGTTTGTAATAGCCAGAACCTGGAAACAACCTAGATGCCCTTCAATGGAAGAGTGGATGAAGAAAGTATGGAATATATATACATTAGAATATTACTCAGCGGTAAAAAACAATGACTTCGCGAAGTTTGCATGCAAATGGATGGAAATAGAAAACACTATCCTGAGCGAGGTAACCCAGACCCAAAAGGATGAACATGGGATGTACTCACTCATAATTGGTTTCTAGAGATAAATAAAGGTCAGTGAGTCTATAATTTGATATCCTTAAGAAACTAAATAAGAAGGTGAACCCAAAGAAAAGCATATAGCTATCCTCCTGGTTATGGGAAGTAGACCAGATTGCCGGGCAAAAATTTGGGATCTTGGGGGTGTGGTGGGAGGGGGATAAGGGGAGAAGGGGAGAGAAATGTGAGAAGGGGAGGGTGGGGGGGAACTTGAGGAAACGGGATGATTGGGATAAAGGAATGTGGGTTAGGGGGAGCAGAGAAGCACACATCTTAATTAAGGGAGCCATCTTAGGGGTGGCAAGAGACTTGGATCTAGAGGGGCTCCCAGGTGCCCAGGGCGATGTCCCCAGTTAGCTCCTGGGGCAGCTGTGGATAGGGGAACCTGAAATGACTCTATCTCATAACCATACTGATGAATATCTTGCATATCACCATAGAAACTTCATCTGGCGATGGATGGAGATAGAGACAAAGACCCACACTGGAGCACTGGACTGAGCTCCCAAAGTCCCAATGAGGAGCAGAAGGAGGGAGAATATGAGCAAAGAAGTCAGGACCACAAGGGGTGCGCCCACCCGTGGAGACAGTGGGGCTGATTCTTTGGGAGCTCACCAAGGCCAGCTGGACTCTGACTGAAATAGCATGGGATAAAACCGGACTCTCTGAATTTGGCGGACAATGAGGGCTGCTGAGAAGCCGAGGACCATGGCACCGGGTTTTGATCCTACTTCATGCTCTGGCTTTGTGGGAGCCTACCCAGTTTGGATGTTCACCTTCCTAGACCAGGATTGAGGGGGCAGGACTTTGGACTTTCCTCAGGGCAGGGAACCCTGACTGCTCTTCAGGCTGGAGAGGGAGGGGGAGGAGTGGGGGGAGGGGAGGAGGAGAGGGAGGAGTGGGAGGGAAATGGGAGGCGGGGAGGAGGCAGAAATTGCTTTTTTTTTTCTAATAAAAAAAAATACCTATAAAAAATATCTTTAACTTTTATTTAAGCTGTATAATTTCATAAGTATATTTATGAAATATGATGATATACCCACGATTCCCTCTTCAACTATCCTATATTGCCCCTAACATACCCCCTGCCTACTTCCTTATCTATATTTCCAAGAAACCTAGTTTATGCTGCATATATGGGAATGTAACAGAGTCCTTAAATGTCCAGCTTCTAAAGAACCCCTCTCATGACTCAATTAAGACACCACAATAAGTGAAGGGAGCAAAAGTCTAAGTGTTAAGAAATCTACTCAAAGCAGAATCTGTTTATCCAAGTTTTCATTTTTGAGCAACATTTTTTTAAAATTTATTAGATTTAAAAAAAATACCAATCCAAATTCCCACTCCCTCTTCTCTTCCCATTCCCTCCATACATCCTCCTACCCCACCCCCATCTAACACACTTTCCTTTGTGTAATGTCTGAGGCTCTCCTTATTACATCTAGGCTGAGCAAGGTATACATACAAAGAGAATAGGATCACCAAAAGCTAGTACATGCAGCAGAGATAAATTCCAGTGCCACTGCCACGGGACCCAGAGTCTGCCTCAGCCATGTAAGTGTCAATCACATTCAGAGGGAATAGATTGGTCCTATGCTTGTTACTTCCCAGTCCAGATGGAGTACATCTATGCAGGAACCTATAACATATTTGTGCAGGCTTCCTTGTTGTTGGTTCAGAATGCCCCTATGAGCCAAAGTTAGATGATCCTGTGGGTTTTCTTGTGGAATCTTTGACCTCTCTGGTCCTAAAATCCTTCTTCTCCCTATTCTGCAGTAGTCTCCTAGCTCCACCTAATGTTCGACTGTGGGTCTCTACATCTGTTTTCTTCTATAACTGGATGAAGCCTCTTTGATGACAATTGCTCCCTCCTCTTCTTAATCTTCCCAGAGGTTTGATGGAGTGAGGTTGATGGGTGTCCCTTTTAGGGCTTAGAATTCAGTTTCTTCTCTGCAGTTCCACTAGAGTTATGACTTTCCATTAACTGCCACCCAGAGGGGGGAAAAAAAAAAACGAAAACCTAATGAAGGTTGAAAGCAGCCCAAGTGCGTGGATACAAAGAAACACTTTAAACACTTAGAAGACCTTGATTAAAGAGGAAAAATATAATAAATAATAATTTTAATTTTTTAAAAAAGTAATAACACATTGTACAATTTTCAATCAGAAAAGTATTGTGCTTTTGGTGTTTTTGTCAACTTGATACAACCTGGAGTCATCTCGAAAGATGGATGATTTTGCTAACCTGGTTTGGCAGAAAGGTCCATGGATCCTCCTGTCTCTCTGCCTTCCAAACTCTGGGATTTCAACCTTGCACCACCATAGCAGCCAACTTAGGTGGTTGATTGGAACCTGAACTCAATTCTTTACCCTCGCACACAAGGACTTTAGCAATGAGCTATCTCCAACAGGCCTGAGTTATATTTTTTATTTCAGAATGTCTGTTGCATTTGTCTATGAGGATATTTAATAGAATGCTCCCTGTTTTAGTTTTTTTCTGGTGCTGTGATAAAATACCATGATCAAAAGCAACTTAAGGAAGAGCTTGTTTTGGATTCCAGTTCTAGAGGGTTACAAGTTCATAATGGCAAGGAATGCACACTGGTAGGATATCCAGAGGGCTAGATGTTCACAAGGACAGGAAGGCACAGTGGTGGGAGACCTAAGCAGGAAGCTTAGAGATCACATCTCAACCTCCAGCTGCACACAGAAAGCTAAGCACAAACCAGAGGTGAGGTGAGATCATAATCACTCAAAACCTCCAGTGAGGTTCTACATCCAAAAAGTTCTATAACCACCCAAACAGCACCACTATCTGAGGACCAAGTGTTCAAATACATGGGGGAAACATATAGCGGAGAGTCTATAGGGGAAATTTCCAATTCATTAAAACCATTGTACCTTGATTCTAGTTTCCAGAAAAAGATTTATATAGGGGACTGGGAGATTTTCACTCAGAATAATACCCAATGGAAAGACTCTAAGGTCCGTAAGACTGTTGAGTTGACCCAGAATTACCTTTGAGACTAAAGGATAGGGAGATCTTCCTTCACTCACTGTAAAGTAAGTTCATCCAAATTTAATTCTCAACAATCATCTGCAGTTCAAGCTCATCCCTATCTGCTCTTTTAGTGACTGATGATACATATAGATTGGGCATAAAGGCGATGCAGTGGGTACAACTTTCCCCAATAATCTGAACCAGGCCATCAAGCTAACTTTTCTACAAAACCAAAATTGTTTGTTTTTTTAAACAGAATCATAGTGTGAAATAGATCTTTGGCTAATTTTGAGGGAAAAAGTGTTCCTGAAGCAATGTTGTGTAGAGCATCCAAAGAGCACTCCCCCTATAAGTCTCTTTAGAAAGACTAGGACATGAAGAGTCAATACAGTGGGACACAAAATTCCTTTGGATGGGATTTTCTTGAGTTACTTATAGAAACCTTCAACTGAACTCAACTCCCAGAGATTCTCCTGTTTTACAGGGACCTGTCTACCTGATGTTTCCACCAATTTATCTGAAAAATGTGTTGATCTATGGCTTTCTTTGTTTGATTACTATAAAACATTCATAAAAGTGCTACAAGGTTGGAACATGGTGTTTGGGGAAACTTGAATCTCTGTTTCAGGGATAGAGGGTCATTCAGATTTGGCTCCAGAGTAAACTATCTCATAGTTCTCCTTTGAGGTGAGAGTTGTGTTTTGTGTCCACAAGGAGTGCGTTTTTTATTCTGATTTCTGAAACGAAAGCTAACTCTTGGCTAGATCCTGCTCTGCAAAGAGGGAGTTGAGTGTTGAGAGATGGTGACCTTGAAAGAGACAGCAACTTCTATAGCAGGTACAGGAGGGCAACATATCAAATTGGGAGAAGACTGAGAAAGTTGAATCCAGTACAGAGGGAGATGTCCAACTAACCACTCTATTCCACAGACCACCCACGATAACTCGGATGCAGAGAAACAGAGTAACAACGATGTGCCACTCAGCAAGCTGACACTACCACAAAGGGGGACTACTGTGACAGGCAGCATCTAAGAAACATTATTTAAAAGTTCCTCTCAAAATTGTGGGATATGCTAATTTCACCTAATAAAAAGTAGTAATAATTTTTCAGTTAGAAATGAATAGCACTGGGAAACATGATGATAATTTTTTTCATTCCATCTCATGATTTCATCTTATTTAATGAAAAACTAAACAAATCAAGAGCTAAACCTATCCTGGAGATAAATTGAGAAAGGTTAGCCAACTTCCTGGCTTGTTAGATTAGCTGGTTCCAGGTCACAGTTTAACACCATCCCCAGGGAAAAGATGGAAACAGAATTCCAGAACAGCAAGGTCTGTACCCTACAGTTTAAGGAGCAGATGAAGCACGTCTAAGGCCTCACACAGAGAAGCCTTGGTATTGATACTTGCAGCTTAAAGGCAACAGAGGTCAGCCCCAGTGGAGTTATTAATTCATGGGAGAAATCTCCATCAGCACCAGACTACTGGCTACCCTGGAGACCGCAGTGGCTATAGCACAATAATCACAGGGCCTGTGACACTACCTGAGAAAATCATCACGGGTAAGCATAAGGGGTGCAGGTGATGAGAGGCTGTGGGAGCCAGGTGTAACCACAGCCCTCCATCCACTTATTCAGCATTTATGCTCTTCTGGGTTTGCTTTACCATCTCTCACTGGCCCCTCCCTGTGATCAGGACTTATAAATGGAGACTCTTATTAGATCAGAGCATTCTCAGAAGTTCGAGAGGCAGCAAGATGGTGGCAGCCCCACTCCTCCTCTTGCTCCTGTGTGTCACAGGTGAGATAACATAACAGAATGACTTTTCCCTTGAGGATGCTTTGACTATGCTTGAGAGTAAAAAGCAAAAACTATTTACAGCCACAGGTCATGGCCTGCTGGTGATACAAACCTATGCTCTAGAGTCTCATAGCCTCTCTGTATCTCCCTGTGCCTCTGGTTACAGCCTCCAAGGGACAGATCCTGCTCACCCAGCCAGCAGAGTCCCTTCAAGTTTCTCCAGGAGAGAGAGTCTCAATCACCTGCAGGGCCAGTCAGAGCCTCCTCTACACAGATGGAAAGCACTACTTGTCCTGGTACCAGCAGAAAAAAGGACAGCCAATCAAGGCCTTCATTTACCATGCTTCAGTCAGGATTGATGGAGTCCCCACCAGGTTCATTGGCAGTGGATCTGGGACAGAATTCACCCTCACTATTGAAGATCTTCAGCCTGAGGACTTTGCAGTTTATCACTGTCTTCAAACACTGAAGGGGCCTCCCACAGTGATAGAGTCCTTAACAGTAACTCCCAATAGGCCTGGTTTCCCCACCTGCCTTGGCCTAAGGAACTCTTCTGAGAGAAACAGCTGTGTAATCAGTGTGTGGACAGTGAAAAGCAACATAGCATCCCCAACACAGACTAATATATGGAGCAGTATTTTTTCCTTAGTCTCCTCTGTGGTCTTCAATGTTGCACAGGAGAGACTTAAAAGACATGGAGTCAAATACACTAAAAGGCAGAAAAGGAAGCAGGGTACAGTAATTCATATTCATTCCTTCTCCATCTCCCTCTCAGACCTCCTCATCTCCCTTGCTCTTCATCTCCCTCATTGCCCTCTCCCTCCTTTTCCCTCAGTCTTCTTCTCCCTACAAACTTCCTCTCTTTAGTCTCCTCTGGACCCTGGGGCATCTATCTCCAGCTCATACTTTCCAGCTTCCCTCCACCCCTCACACAGGGATAGGCATTCACCTGAGGATTTTGTCCTTCATGATGCTGCATCCTGATGAAACCCTTTAGAGTCACAACTCAGGAAGAAAAAAAAAAAACATGTCCTGGCTGCTGTATTCCCCAGAGGACTAAAAACTCTGCTTTTCAGGTTAGTCTGTCTGTACAGGAAAGCACTCCAATGGAGATGGTTGGGAGGAGAAAATTATATTTTACCTCAGGAAGATCAAGAGTTTCTAGGAGCTTGCAAGAAGCTGAACAGAGGAGTTGGCAGTAGAAAATTCCCCCAAGGTTCTCATTGCTAGGAGCAACCAGTGGGGATAAATTCAGTGAGTCTGAGCCATGTCTGCCACATTTATGCTGGAGTTGCATGTTATAGTTATTAATACAGTGACTCTCTGCTCTGTATTGTTTAGTTTTGGGGGATTGTTAGTTTGTTTCTTTGTTTTTGTTTTGTTTTTGCAAGTCATAGGAAGCAAACCTGGGGAATGAAGGAAGTATCATTCCTCCATGGTTCCTGCCTTTTCTCTAGCTGAAGTTCCTGCCCTGACTTCCCTCAAAGATGTACTGTAATCAGAACTTATAACTCAAATAAACATTTTCCTCCCCAAGCTGCTTTGGTCATAATATGTACCACAGCAATGATAAGCAAACTAGGACACTGTCTAAGCTAAGAATCTAGAAAGTCCCAACTTATCTGTTTTGCTCCTTGCTATTTCATGGACAGCTTTCACTTTTTATTGGTCATCTGAATTGTTGTTGCTCTTCTTGTTGTTTTCTGTTGTTTTAAGATATATTTATTTTTATTCACCCCCTCTCATACATTAATTACATTTCAACTAACCTCTGTTTCCTCTCCTTCCACTCCACCCAATCCTTACCGCACATCTCCTCTTCCCCAGATCCTCTGCACCTCTGTTTCCCTTCATAAAAGAGCAGGTCTACCAGTAATATCAACCAAACATTTCATAACAAGTTACAATAAGACTAGGTATATCCCCTCATATCAACTATATGAGGCAACACCATAGGATGAAATGGTTTCCAAAGGAGTTAAACGAGTCAAAGACATCACACAATCACACAGTCAAGAGGCCCAAAAGAACACCAAGCTACATGACTATAACACACATGTAGAAAACCCAACACAAACCCATGCAGCTCCATGACAGCCACTTCAGTCTCTGTTATCCTCTATGATGCCTGCTTAGTGAATTCTGTGATCCTTGTACCTATGGTGCCTTCACCCCTCTGGCTCTTTTAATCCTTTCTTCACCTCTTCTAAGAGTTTTGCTGGGCTCTACCTATTTTTTACTGTGAATATTTGCATCTTCTAGCGACAGTTACTGGATAATGACTCTCTAATGATGATTGGGCTAGGCTCCAATCTGTGAGTATTGCAAAATATCCTTAGGAATTGTTTCATTGACTTCTCTTTTCTTTCTTTTTTATTTTGCTAGTTGTGTTTGGTCTTATCCTAAATCTCTCTGCTATCCAGCCTCTAGTTCCTGACCATTCAGGCAGTGTCAGACTTGGGCTCCCACTCATGGTGTGGGCCTCTAGTTGGACCAATCTTTCCTTGATCACTCCAACAAGTTCTGTACCATCATTACCCCAGCACATCTTGTTGTAGGCATAACAAATTTTAGGTTGAAGGCTTATGACCTTCCCACTACTGGAAACCTTGTCTGGTTATATGAGATGGCCTGTTCAGGCTCTTTATCCCCCATTACTGAAAATTTTATAATGTCATTTTTAACAGCAATATAACACGCCATTATGTAAATATATCATTTTTTATACATTCCTCAGTTGAAAAACACCTAAGTTTTTCCAATTTCAGACTGTTATGAGGAAAACCACTACAGACATAATAGAGCTAGTGTCTTTGTGATGGGATGAAGTGTCCTTTGGGCATATGAGGTGGATTGATTCCCTGTTTTCTGAGCGGTCACCATATTGATTTCCTTAGTGGTTGTACAAGTTTTTACTTCCACCAGCAAGGAAAGAGTGTACCCCTTGCCCCATATCCATACCAGCAGGATCTGTTACTTTTGTTATCTTTCCTATTCCGCAAGGTGTAATATGGAATCTCAGAGTCATATTGATTTGCATATCCCTTTTGGCTAAGGATGTTGAACATTCCTTTAAGCGCTTCTCAGCTATGTGAGATTCCTCTGTTGAAAATTCTTTGTTTCTAGCTGTAACCCCTTTTAAATGGATTTTTTTTTCTGTCTGGTTTCTTGAGTTCTTTAAATGTTTTGGATATTAGCCCTCTGGAAGATATGGAATTAGTGAAAAATCCTTTTCTACTCTGTAGACTGCATTTTTGTCCTATTGACAGTGTCCTTTGCCTTACAGAGTTTGCCTTAAGTTGCCTTAAGAGTTGCCTTAAGTTTCATGAGGTTCAATTCATTAACTGTACGATTGGTGTTCTGTTCAGAAAGCCATTTTGTTTAAGGATATCAACCACTTTCTCTTCTATCAGGTACCATGTATCTGGTTTTGTGATATCTTGGATCCACTTAGATTTCAGTTTTGTGCAGTGTAATAGATATGGACATGTTTGAATTCTTCTACAAGCAGATATTTAGAGAACCACAATCTGTTGAAGATATTTTCTTTTTTTCCATTATGTACTTTTGCCTTCTTTATCAAAAATCAGGTTTCCACAAGTGTATGGATTTATGTTTGGGTCTTGATTTGATTCCATTGATAAGCATATCATTTTTATTCCAAGATAATGTGGTTTTTACTACTTTACTTGTGTGGCACAGCTTGATATCATACAATAAAAGAATATAGGATTTTTTAACTATCCTGGGGTTTTTGTACTGTGGGAGCACATTCTGCTCCTTCAGCCAATAGCCTTTAAGATACCAGCCCACTGAGGCATGGTCTCTTATACTTTAAAAAGCAACGGAAACTGTGTGCTCTCTCTTTCTTGCTTCCAGCTCCCATTCTGGCTGTTAGACTCTCTGTTTCCTGTTTGCGATGAGAGGACTGTTGTTTGCGACGGTGATCTGTAAGTTTTTTCCCTCAAATAAATAACCTTTCTATTATCCATAACTCTTAATTGGTTCGGGATTGTTTTGCGGCTTCATCTGGCGCCCAATGTAGGGCATGAACCTATAATCCTGAGTTTAAAAGTCTTATGCTCTACTGAATGGTATCTTAAAGACTATTGGCTGAAAGAGCAGAATGTACACTCATAAAGAAGTAAGTCACAAAACAATCACACACCAGTTTGGAATTATGACTAATAAAAGGGATATTTATTTAAAAGGAAAAACTTACAGATCACTGTCCTAAACAACAGCCTCCTGCACGACCAGGAAAAGCATCTGGTAGCCAGAAGTGGAGTCTGAAGCAAAAGAAAGAGTGGAGGGTTGCTGCTGCTTTTTTAAAACGAAAGATACCGTGCCCCAGTGGGCTGGTATTTCAAAGGCTATTGGCTGAGGGAATGGAAGGAGCTACTGCAGCATTTTTGCTTTCCCATATGCAGTTGAATATTGTCCTTTCAAGGTCTGGAAAGAATTCTGTGGGATATTTGGTGGTGACTGTGTTAAATCATTGACTTGTTTTAGTAGGATAGCCATTTTTACTATTTAACCCTACCAATTCACGGACATGGAAGATCCTTCCATCGTTTGAAATATTCTTCAATTTCTTTCTTCAATGACTTCAAAGAAGTTTTTTAACCAAGTGAGTATTTCACTTGCTTTCTTAGAGTCACGCTAAGATATTTTATATTCTTTGTGGCTAACGTAATGGTGTTGTTTCCCAGATTTTTTCTCAGTCTTTTTGTCATTTGTATATAGGAGGAATGCTGATTTTTTTCTTTGTTAATCTTGTATCCAGCCACTTTTCTAAAGGTATTTATTTGTGGCAAGATTTCCCTGAGAGAATTTTGGGAGTCACTTACATATACTCTCATATCACCTGCAAATAATGATGCCTTGATTCCTAGATCATCTAAATTATAGAGGCAAATACTTCTCCTGTCAATCTTTTCATCCTTGCCCTACCTCAAGTCATCATCATCTATCATCTACAACATTAAATTGTTATATTTGTTTTCAAGATCCATCCATCTTCCACAGGTGAAATCAGAAGCTCCAACATAATAGACACAGCCATATCTGATGGGATGGAAAAGCCATAAAGCCAGCATAACTGCATGACAAAGAACCAATAAAGCTGAGAGACATCATGGGAACTTTTGATTTTTATCCATGCCTGTTGCTTACTTGGGGGACTTTTAATATTTGTACAATCTGGGGACATTGGATTGATCGAAATTTTCTTATGACACATATGCCTTCTACAAAGAGTACTGCTTCTAAGCATCCCCAGGAAAGTCCTGAATGTACTACCTCTGCCACCCCACTTTTAGAGAGATATCCTTATCTACTTGAAGGTCTTCCTTATGCCTTGGAGGTTGTAACAAACATAAAGAAGCCACGGGTCTCTTTATGAAACTATGAGATATTCTTGACATAGCTATCCCTATACTTACTCAGGAACTAGATAATCAAATTTTAAAAGTTTAAAAGGTCAACAAGATTCTGTAGGCTAGAGAAGTTGGTCACAGATCAGAAGCCTCCTCACACTATAAATTCAGGCAATTACTTGGCATGTACAGCAACAAAGCTAGAGTAGCTGAAGTTACCTCTGCCCTACACTTAATATTGATGAGCAAAGAATGATGTAAAAAGATGATAAAAGAATGAGATATCAGGACCTCTCTTTCTTAGAAAAGTTAGTTCATATCGAGCTACTGTGTTATTATATGACCAAAGAACAAAATAATGCCAGGATTAGATATATTTTAAAAGGAATCACTTTTAAAACAGAAATTGAAAACCAAGATCACTATATGGTCATCTGTGGCAAGTTTATGTTTGTCACAATGTGTTGAAAATAGTGTTTGTCTTAGTGAGGCATGTTAGCTCTTCTTGGACGCTCCTAGCTCCACATTTAAGATGTGAGTGTGTAGCCTGTAGTAACTTCAGAGACCAGAGCAAACCAGGACCATGGCCAGGACTGGGGTGGTGTGTGGAGCATTAGTGAGGAGCACTGCAGGGTCCAAGTGATCTCAGGAAGGAAATGGAAAAGAAAAGATCCTTAGGCAGGGGGAGGACAAAAGTTAAATATAGCAGAAGGTGGGAGGAAGATGTAGGGGAGTAGCAGAGTACAATTGAGCTGATAGGGAAAATTTAATGGGAGTTCCTAGGTAAGGAGGAGGAAATAAATATAATAGGAGGTAGGTAAAATAACAATATGGATGGCTGAAAAAGTCATAAGGCAAAAAGAGAAAATTTATAAGGCATCCTACTATGAACGATTACTCACCCTCTCAATAAAAGAAAAACCAGTGCTTGTCTTGATAGCTGTGAGGTAGTTCTTTAAGCCTGAAGACAAGTGTTCCAAAAGCTGATGAAATAGGAATAATTCAAAGACATTAAAGATCATTTATAATCATAATTAATTGCAATGCAATAAATAAGGTGTGGAAACTGCAATAATGGTCTCCATCTATATGTATTTCTTTAATTCCAGATTGAGGTGATGTAAGATTTCATAGAAAAAGGGACAATAAATAAAGAAAAATATGAATTAAGATAGACAGTTTGCTGATTAAAATCCAGAATTATCATGAATTATTTCTATGATTCTA
Organism: Microtus obscurus; assembly: GCA_963919715.1. Classification (NCBI taxonomy): domain Eukaryota; kingdom Metazoa; phylum Chordata; class Mammalia; order Rodentia; family Cricetidae; genus Microtus; species Microtus obscurus. Next base: position 35,973,147 of record CAWTZC010000501.1, on the reverse strand, counting down.
TGAGAATTAAGAGTTGAAAAGATTGTAAAATAGAGCACATTAAAATTATGCAACATGAGACTGACTTACTTCACGCTTTTGGATTTCTTTTGTTAATATTTTCCAGATCAATGTAAGTTGTACTCAGTTGTAAAAATGTGAATAATATTCTATGTTCATCACTACTGTTTAATGTATTAACTCTAAAACAAGGCAATGTAAATCAATAGGTTTGGATTTCTAAGGCATGACCTATAAGTGCATAGCGGGCCCACAAACTGTGCATTCTGTGTAGGATGTGACTGTGAATGACTTTATCATCTCTAGTATGTTACATACACAGGTAGATACATGGAGAAGTATATAGAAATGTGGGCTATGATATCCATTCCGGAATATCAAAAGTTAAAGAAACAAGTTAATCAAGAATAAGTAGGAAAAATGATGATATAAAAACACTGACCAGTGAATCATAAGTCTGATGTATACTCTATTATTTTTCAGATGTATGAAATATGCTTCTACTACAAGCTTTCCACGTATGTCCTCATTAAAGATTGTGCTTAATTTCCAAGCTGGACTTGGAGTCCTGGCCAATATGTTTCTCCTTGTTTTCTATACTTTCATAGTCCTAAGCCACAGACATAAGCCCACGGACATGATCTCCTGTCAACTGGCCTTCATCCACATAGTGCTAGTACTCACTAAAGGGGATATTTGGCTTAAAGAGATAGTTGAGTCAATGATCATTGACAATGACTTCAAATGTAAGACAACTTTTTACATAAGCAGGGTGATGAGAGGCCTCTCCATCTGCATCACCTGCCTCCTGAGTGTGTTCCAGGCTGTCACTATCAGTCCCAGTACCTCTTTGTTGAATAAATTTAAACATAAGCTAAAAAAAAGTCTATAAAATATCAAATGTGTTGGTATACCAGAATTTGTATAAAAAAAGCAGCATCTTTGGGCTAAGGATTTCTTCTTGGGCACTCTGACCATTAAGAGTTATAATACACTGCTTTGGACATGACAATCTGCCTGGTCTGCTTTGGTGTAACATTCTGGAGGCCACAAAAGCTACTGACCTAAAAACAAGCTGCCATATGCTTCTAGAATATTAATAAATTATGTTATGAAGTTGATAAGTAAAAACATTTATAAAAGATAGCTGTTTATCAATGATGATTAAAAGAGGGAAAATTGTTGTTAAAGATAACTTTGTTGTTTCACAGTTTATCAGTGATGACTAAATCATATGTAAGAGGAATTTAATACATGTCCAAAAGCAAAAATGATAAAAATGATATGATGTGTGTTTTATAACAATATTAATCTATCTTTGCTATTGAATTCTGTATAAATAAACACTCTGGGTCCTAGTTATTCAAGTGGCAAGATTCTCCCAACCATCATGCCTAGCTCACTCCTTCCCTCACCTAATCCTCTCAGGAACTGCAACTACTGGGGCTGGCTTCAGGCAAGTAGTGTTATAAACACCAGCAGAATAAACACTGCTCATATCGTGTATAGATATGAGACGCACATGGGAATCAGCATGATCTCAGAGGTTACCCACCATCTGTTTTCCATATTCATCTCCCTTTGTCCTTAACGGGGATCTAGAGAATTAACAGACCCAGGTTATAGGAAAAACCCAATCTCATTTTGAAAAGTATAACTGGTATAACAAATGAGTCCTGAACAGTAGAAGAAAGATTAGATCTGCATTTTATCTGATGTCCTTCAAAAGCCATGCAAGAGTGGCATGGCTGTTATTGGAGAAGTTAATCATTTTCTGTGTAGTTTAAGCATGCTCCATAGGAGGTTTGGTACAGCTTTCTAAATCTCCAAAGAGCATGTGGTGCATCAAATTCCATATGAGTTTTCTATCACTACATGATAAATCACCTTAAACTGAGTAGCTCATTCATCCTCAAGCCTGTGTGAAGAAGGACACTTAAAAGAAATCCCATACTAATACCAAGCTATTTTCATTACTGTAGCTCTGTAATAGAGTATGAAGTCAAGGATGGTGATGTCCACAAAAGTTCCTTTATTGTATAGGATCATTTTGGCTATTGTGGGTTTTTTGTTTTTCCATATAAAGTTGATTATTGTTCTCTCATGGCCTGTGAAGAATTTTGTTGGGATTTTGATAGGGATTGATTTGAATTTAGATTTCCTTTGGTAGAATTACCACTTTTACTATGTTGATTCTCCCCATCCAAGAGCATGGGAGATCCTTCCATTTTCTGGTGTCCTCTTCAATTTCTTTCTTCAAAGCCTTAAAGTTCTTGTCAAATAGATCTTTCACTTCCTTGGTTAGTGTTACCCCAAGATACTTTATACTATTTGTGGCTATCTTGAAAGGTGAAGTTTCTCTGATTTCCCTCTCTGCTTCTCTATCTTTTATGTATAGGAGGGCTACTGATTTTTTGATTCGTTCTTGTATCCTGCCTCATCACTGAAGGTATTTAGCAGCTGTAAGAGTTCTTTGGTAGAGTTTTTGGGGTCACTGATGTACACTACCATATCATCTGCAAATAACAAAAGTTTCAAAGGAGATAAAATTATACAATGGAAGAAAGAAAGCATCTTCAACAAATGGTGCTGGCAGAACTGAATGTCAACACATAGAAGAATGAAAATAAATCCATATCTATCACTATGCACAAAACTCAAATCCAAATGGGTTAAAGACCTCAATATAAATCTGACCACACTGAACCTGATAGAAGAGAAAGTGGGAAGTAGAGTGCAACACATGGGCACAGGAGACCACTTCCTACATATAACCCCAGTAGCACAGACAATGAGAGCAACAATGAATAAATGGGACCTCCTGAAACTGAGAAGCTTCTGTAAAGCAAAGAACACAGTCATTAAGACAAGAAGGCATCCTACTGAATGGGAAAAAATTTTCACCAACCCCACATCAGACAAATGTCTGATTTCCCAAATGTATAAAGAACTCAAGAAACTAGACATTAAAATTCTCATTTTAATTAAAAATGGGGTACAGAACTGAACAAAGAATTCTCAACAGAAGAAGTTCAAATGGCCAAAATACACTTAAGGTCATGCTCAACCTCCTTAGTGATCGGGGAGCTGCAAATCAAAACAACTTTGAGATACCATTTTACACCTGTCAGAATGGCTAAAATCAAAAACACCAATGATAGCCTATGCTGGAGAAGATGTGGCATAAGGGGAACACTCATCTCCTGCTGGTGGGAATGCAAACTTGTACAAACACTTTGGCAATCAGTGTGGCAGTTTCTCAGGAAATTGGGAGTCAACCTGCCTCTTTCTAGCTGTGGATTAAGTTTCTGATCACCATTCAAGCAGAGGTTTTTGATTTGTGAGTCTACCCCTAAATAAATAACCAATTCTGAGCTTGTATGGGATTTCTTTTTTCCCTTTTTTTTATCTTTCCATTCAAAATTTACACTTCCTTCCCTCCTCCCATTCCCCTCCAGCTCCACCACTCCTGCCTCTTCCCTCCCCTTCCCTCCTTAAGAGAGGGCAGGGTACCCTGCCCTGTGGGAAGTCCTGGCCCCAGGTTACACTGACCAGTTTAAACAGAAACAGAAGATTACGAGTCTGGCCACTTGAGCAAATGGGAGATTTACACAACAAAGGTACTGCCAGAATTATTTAAGTACAACAGTATTGTTCTTGTCCACCTGGCAGAATTAAGCTTTTCCTGGTGAGAGCACAGAGAACCTCATGGCAGATCAGGTTGTGATCCAGTGCTACTCCCTACAGCATGTTCAAAGGCATGTTCCCTGATATGGGATAGGCCTAATGTTGTAAGCCTAGGTCGTCTCCATTTGTTATGGGAATCGAGCCTAGTTGGAAATGAACTTGATGGGCAAGCATTGACAGAAACTTCCTCAATGATCCTAAACTTCAGTTTGCTACAGAATTTTCTTCCGCTCGGTTTCTAATAATCCTGGTTAGTGCACTACTCATCTCCTGCTCATACAGGAGGCAGTTCTCCTTCAACCAAATTCTACTTTGTGTAACTTAGTATTTCCTAGGTAAGTTTATTAGTTAATACTTGACAGCATCAATTTTATTACTTCAGGTTTGGTCTGCGTTCAATAACAGAAGCCAAATGATAGACCAGAAATGGGCTGACTCCTGAAAGTTGTCCTCTGACCTCCAGATGTGCAGTGGCAATGGCATGTGCTAATGATCAACAAGTGTTCCAGTAATTGGAGTGTTTTAGCCAATGTTTTGCTCAATAGCAAAACTAAGAAATATTTAACGTGTAAATGGTGACATTCTTATAGGACAGGGGTCAGTCTCTTGTTGAGAGTTCTGTGGTTTATACCATGACTAAAGAGCCACATCCCTGAAAACTTCATCTTCTTCACTGGTTCATCAAATGCCCCTAATACAATTCAACAAGTAAGAGGACTTTTTACACGTTTGTGCTGTGTGTACAAGTGTGCATACTTACATGTGTGTTTGGCATTAGTTGTGCTCCTCAGTTGCTTTGTACTTTATTTATTTGGTAAGGGCTTACAGAACCCAAGACTCAATGAGTCCAGCTAGTCTGTCTAGCCTGAATGCCCCCTCTCTTTGCCTTCAAATTTCTGGCTATACAAGTGGCTGTCACCAATGCCTGGTTTTCTGCATGGGTTCCGGAGATCAGAATTCTGGTCTTTGTGTGTATGATAAACAGTTTATTCACTGTGCCATCTCTCAGAAAAAAGATTATTCCTTTCTTTTAAAAAAAAAGAAATGAAAAGAAGATATTTTGCCATTTTAGGATTGGCAAGAGATTGGCAGGTATCCACAGGGATGTCCCCAGCAAAGTCCTTGGGCAGCAAAGGAGAGGGTGCCTGAGCTGACCTTGACCCACTATCACACTGATGATTATCTTGAATATCACCATAGAATCTTCATCCAGCGACGGATGGAGATAGAGACAGAGACCCTCATCAGAGCAATGGACTAAGCTCCCAAGGTCCAGTTGAAGAGCAGAAGGAGGGAGAAGATGACCAAAAAAGTCAGGAAGTTGGTCTACCCACTGAGACAGTGTGCCTGATCTAAAGGGAGCTCACCAAATCAAGCTGAACTAGGACTGAATGAGCATATCATCAAACCCAACTCTCTGAATGTGGCTGCCAATGGGGGAAGACTGAGAAGCCATTGATAATGGCACTGGGACTTGTTTCTACTTCTTGTACTGGCTTTTTGGGACCCTAGTCTATTTGTCTACTTGGATGCACACATTCGTAGGCCTGGATGGAGGGGGAAGGCCTTGGACTTCCCACAGGGCAGGGTACCCTGCCCTCTCTTAAGGAGGGAGGGGGAGGGAAGAGGCAGAGTGGTGGAGCTGGAGGGGAATGGGAGGAGGGAAGGAAGTGTAAATTTTGAATGGAAAGATAAAAAAAAGGGAAAAAAAGAAATCCCATACAAGCTCAGAATTGGTTATTTATTTAGGGGTAGACTCACAAATCAAAAACCTCTGCTTGAATGGTGATCAGAAACTTAATCCACAGGGGCAGAAAAGAGAACAGATATATGCTGTACATTGGCTTATATGGTATAAGAGGTGACACCCCAATGGGTGGATAAAAACTGGCCTTACAAGACTAGGAATGACTTGGCTGACTTCTCTAATCAGCCACATTTAACATCTAAATTGAGAAGAATTTGGAAATTTTCCTTTTAAATATGGTCCCTTTGTTTCCAAAGTAGGCATCAAAGATGTTGCTTCATATCAAGTCATGTTCATGTCTTGAGTCTTTCTGATTTCACTTTCTCAGTTTAGACTTTATTCTCTCCTATGAGTAGGCTAGGTCCCTTCAGGTAGTTCCACTGTCGTCTAAAATATTAAGTTTGAATATACTTTATTATATTTTCCCTCCCCCCAAGTCCTTCCAGATCCCCTACTTTCCCTACCCAAACAACTTTAGGTTTCTTCTAAAAAATCAAAAGCTACAACACAAACACACACACAAAAGGAGTAACACTCAAAACCAATGTGGAATTCATTATATGTTGTTCAAATATTCCTACCTCTTTTGGAAAATAGATCTACCCAGTGTCATTTTATTGGATAAAACTGATTTTTCCTCTCCCAGAGAGTATAAGTGACAGTTCACTTGCTAAAATTTACCCTACTTGCTATGTTTTAATTTATTCATTTATTTAAATATAACAAAATAAGATATAATAATATAAAACAAAAAGTATCACATCTAAGTTTGAAAAAACAAACATCAGAAGGAAAAGAGTGCAAGAGAAAGCACAAGAATCAGAAATCTACTCATACACACTCAGGAATCCCATATAAATAATATATTGGAAGCCATAATACATAGGGAGAGGACCTAGTGCAGACCTGTGCTGACCCTGTTCATGCTACTGCAGACCCTGTGAGTTCACATGAGTTTTTTCATGTGGATTTAGAACTTTTTGTTTCTTGGTGTCCACCATCCCATCTGACTCTTACATTCTTTCAGCCTTCCCTTCTTCAGGGTTCTCTGAGGGGACATATTTGATAGATAAGATCAACAAAACAACTAACAACTCATACTGGCAAGGATGTGGAGTAAAAGGAAGTCTCATATATTCCTTGTTGGAGTGCAAACTCATTCAGTCACTATAGAAAATATTTCGATGGTTCCTCAGAAAGACAAAAATCGATCTACCTCAAGTTCCAGTTATACCACACTTGGTCATATACCCAAAGGATACTTTATCCTATCACAGAAACACTTACTCAACAATGTTTATTGATACTCTATTTATAATAACAATAAATTGGAAACAACCTATATTTCCCTGAGAAGAATGGATAAGAAAGTGTCACATTACACATTATAGTAATACTCAGCCATTTCATTAAAAATAATATCATGAAATATGAAGGCCAATGAATAGAACTATAAAAATCATCTTGAGTGAGGAATTCAATGCTCAGAAAGAGGAATATGGAATTATATTCACTCATACATGGGTAATAGCTGTGAAGTTAATGATAATCAAGCTACAATCCATAGTACCAGACAGGGTTGGTATAGAATAGGGACTAAGAGGTGGGGAGACAGATAAATCTCTGTCTTTAAGTCACCCTCTCTCATTACAGGTGCCAAACGAGAGGAGCTGAACTACTGTCTTTTCAAACCAGGAGGAAGGTGTGTTAGAGCCAGGGTCAGCAATTATTGGGTAATGAAACAAAGTATTAATTCTATGTAATAGGATTACTGTGGAGGAATATTAGTTTACATTGTGTGAACATGTGTCAGTGTGATTAGTTTAATAAAGAGTTGAATGGCCAATAGATAGGCAGAAAAAAATAGGCAGGATTTCCAGGCAGAGAGGAACACAGGATGACTCAAGGCATGCATGAGACACCGTTAGAGACACTAAAGAATTCAGACTTCTGGTATGAAGGAGAAGTAATTGAGCTACTTGGCAGAAAGTAGATTAATAAAAAGAAGTTAATTTAGGTCATAAGAGTTAATTGGAGAAAAGCTTAAGCAAAGAACACACTTTCCTAATTAATTATACACCTATGTCATTCTTTGTAAATTGGCAGCTCAAAGGAGACTCTGACTACAAATTACATAGAATTCTAATTTACTAGATGCTCTTTCAATCGAAGTGAAGCATATTTAGCTGGGAATTGTTCAGAGGCTACAATCCTCTTTTGCATACCTTTTTATTGATTCTTTTGAAATTTTACCTCATGCACCCCAAGCCCTCTCATTTCACAGTTCCTCCATATCTGCCCTTCTACCTGTAGCATCACATCCAAAAGAAAGCTTAAAGAAAAATAATAAAAAAATTAAAAATACAAATAATAATAATTTTTTTAAAAAGCCAACAAAAAGATCCTCTGTTGCAGGAGCTCCTTCCACTCCTTCAGTGAATAGCCGCTGAGATACCAGCCCATTGGGGCATGGTCTCTCTCTCTCTCTTTAAAAAAGCTGCCACTTCCTCTCTCTCTCTCTCTCTCTCTCTCTCTCTCTCTCTCTCTGGCTTCCGGCTCCACTTCAGGTGACTAGGCTCCCTTCCTGATTGAGCAGAGGGCTGTTGTCTGGGACAGTGATCTGTAAGTTTTCTCCCCCAAATAAATAACCATCCTATTAATCATAATTCCAAGCTGGTGTGGGATTGTTTGTAACTTACGCCTTCAATCCTCCAACTTTCCCACCTCTCCATTGCCTATTCATTGTCTTTTAGTTACAACTGGGTCTGCTGTATATCATGCAGTATAGAGGAGGCAATTCTTAATATCATTCTGTTAATTCAGAAAGTGACAGAATGAAAGAGCTAACAGTTCACCTAGGACAGAAATGACAAGTAGCCTCCACACAATTTTCTTCCTTGTGTGGCAAATATGGCATTTACTAAATAGGAACTAATTGTGAACATTGCTACATGAGCTCTCTTTGCACTAAACATAACCTCATCCTTCTTGACAAAATTCCAGCGTGTAAGCATCAGACCATTGTTTGCTTTCACATGTTCCTTTGTCTTCCTTCATAAAGCCAAACCCACCCTTTCCCCACACTCAGTGCATTCAGGTCACTGTGCATTTTCAAGAGCTCATTTCTGGGGTGTTTTTGGCCAAATCTCTTGTCTCATGGCAGGATAACGTACCTACTTTGTAATGATCATCCCTGTTTACACATCTGTGCTCCATTTCACGCTGGAACAATTCCTGTCACTTACATCTTGTGTTCTCTCACCTTGAGCTCTTTCTGTCAAAGGTTGCTGAGGATCTTTTCCCGATGAGAGGGTAGTTATCCTGCACTGAACAAAAGCAACAATTTTAAGAAATAGAAATTTAAATTATAAGTCAGTAAAAATAAGAATGAAGTCAGTATAAATAGAGATAAATATTAACAGAACTATATGTAAAAATAGATGATGTGGGGCTTGAGGTAGGGTAGAATATTTGGTAATCTCTGTAACCCAGACTATGTATCCTGGGTAGCCTGCAAACTCATGATCCTCTTCCTCAGCTTTCTTCCTCTTTGAATTGCTAGACTACATAACCATATCTGGCAGAAATGCAGTTCATCATGTTATAATACAAGGTAAGTCCAGAGCACCAAGGACAGTGGGAGAATCTCATGGAAGCAGCAGTAGAATGACACCAGAAATATTCATTATTGTCTCCTATCACCACCAAACCATCCTTAGAATGAGCACTGTGTGACTTGGCCATTGCTTAAAAATATATGGCCCTTTGCTTAGATATTATACAATGTATAATACATGAATGCTTTTATCATGAGGAAGATTACCTAACTTTCCATATTAGAAAAGGTCAGCACTCTAGTTTTAAATACAAAAATCAACTATAAATGAGCACACCTCAAAAATACAGACAAAATATTAAGAATAACTTGTTAATTTCATAAGACGTATACTTGTTTTACCATGTTTCTCTCATCTTTGAACTGTAGTTGGCTCAGACTGATCAACATTACATTGAATGTACAAATAAAACAAAAGGAACCATACATGTAGGGCATAGACCTGGACAGAACTATGAGTGTGAGCTGAGTAGGAAATTGTCCATCCTTTCTTTCTTTCCTCGTTTGTTTCCTTTCTTCTTTTGTCTATATTTCTTCTCTCCTCATCCTCCCTCCCTTGGTTCCTCTCTCTTTTGCTCATTCTTTCCTTTGATTCTCTTTCTCCTCCTTCCTGCCTATCCCCCTTCTTCCCTACTTCATCATCCCCCTCACTCCATCCCCTCAAGCCCTCTCCCCTAATTCCCTTCCTTCACTCACTGATGCCTCAATCACTCACTCCCCCTCATGTTCTCCCCTAACTCCCTTCCTCTCATTTCTCCCCACTGATGTTCTCCCTCCTCATTCCCTTCCCCTTACTCTTTTCCCCTACCTCCTTCCCAATCTACCCTCCTCACTCTTTCTCCCCTTCCTTCCTCCCACCTCTTGCCCAATCAGTCATCCCTTACTCCTCCCCTATTCCCTCTCCCCTCACTCCACCAACCACTCTCCCTCACTTCTATATCTATCAAACTGTTTATCCCTCTGTCTTTCTATCAAACAATTTCTCTGAGTAAGTTGCTTCTGGCAATCAAACGCAGGCTCATCAGTCTCTTCTGCAATCACTTTTCCTGTTACCAGCAGAGCAATCTCATCATTGTGGTGTACTATTAATTTCTTTAATTATTTATTTGAAATTGGGGAGGAGTTTAAGCATGAATGAGTTTCCAAAGCAGTCAGAAGTAGGCATCAGATACTAAGGAGCTAGAAATTCAGAAGGGTATGAATTAGGTGATGTGCGTGCTGGAAAATAAACTGCGTGATCAAAAAGTGCTTTTAACTGCTAAGCCATTTATTAACCTCTGATCTACCAATTATTTAGATTTTTTTTTAGAATTATTAACTCTTTTGCCCTAAGACAATGGTAAAGTTAATGGAAGTTTTGTGGTCCATCATATAAGCTAAAAACAGCTTTGAGTGGTTAATATTTCTAGCAAATTTTTCAGTTGCAGGCTCACATTCTCACCCAGTGTTATTGTTCTCCTACTGCTTCAGTTTGTTTGCACTCACAGTCAGCCTGCTACAGTTACTTAGAAACATAAGGCTGTGCTTCAGCTATTTTTCTACTTCAGTTCCATTGTTTCTGTTCCTGTGTCCAACCCCCAAAATAAGGCTTTAGTATAAGATATATTGATTGAACTTTAATATTCATCATTTTAACAACTTCTATACTTGTGGTCAACGTCTTCTTGTCCTTTCATTTCCTTCTTCCTTTCTTCCTCCTTTGTGTGTGGTGTATAAAAGATGTGAGTGGTGTGCATGAGACACAAAGTGAACGTGGAGGACACAGGATATCAGGTACTGGTCCCCCAAATTCCACCTTGTTTCAGGCAGGGTGTTTTCATGAAAATTTTAAGACATGAGCTTGGGGGAAAAAGAAGACTTCGTGGATACTTTCTTCTTCTCTTTTCAGATGGGCAATGCGCCCTCACCAGCTTGGACTTCTTTAGAGTGCTGAGACACTAGAACCCTTAGGTTCCTCAATCACTAAGTGAGAAGTGCTTAGTATTTTCTTATCTTGTGGTTTGCCATGGCTGTAAGCTGGGAAAAAGAGAAAATACCCCACTAATAAAAGTACTAACTTCAATACTAAGATCCAAATAGACATATCTAGTCATGAGGCTAAAAAATACCTATTTACTTCCCACTTAAAGTAAATGTCAAAATAATTTCTGTCCTCCAGAACAGGAGTCTCCTTTCCCTGCAAAGCATTAATCAGATTAAATATGATTTTATGAAATTTTTTCAGTTGCCCATGGTAAATATACTAAAACTTTCCAAAATCTCACTCTGCAATGAGATATGACCTAAGAAAAGATAGTGCTAGTCCTAGACAATTGTTTAGTATAGGAAAACAAGTTGTTCCATGCTGCTGAGTATTATACTGATGACCTTCCTGCATCCTATGGTCCATTGCAGCAGTTCTATGGTCAAGGGGAAACAGACCCAAAAGACAAGGAGGCCTTTTACCAAGAAAACCATTGATAGTACTATGATAAACCTTCCATGGAACAATTAAAAACATTTTCAAACTTTATCATAGAGGGATAAAGGAGGCCAAGCATCATATATTAATATACCCTAATTTGCCTATGACAGATCAAGACCTTGTGGGAAAGCCCTGTGACATCCTTGAAAAGCACAGAGTAAAGGAAAAATGACCTCCCACCCTTGGACCTGCAACGTGAGGTGGTCAAAAGAGGTGACCCTGAACCTTACCAGCTGAAACTCTCAGGAGACTGGCACCTACACCTTGCCTAAACAAGATAGTAGAGCTGGCCCTGAAGGTGTAAGTATGTGAGAGCTGACCCTGAGGGTATGAAAGCAGGAAAAGTAGCCCAGGTACTTATTCATCATTATAATGGGTGAACTAATTGGAACAATGCTGGACAATTCACCCTGATGGTAAAAACAGTGGAGAGCTAGCAGACTGACCAACCTTCCATCTAGCCAGGCCTTGAATCAGATTATGTGTTGGCCCAACCCAACATCCTGGAATGTCACGGTCTTTGATCATTGAGAGTTGAAGATGGTAGGCTAAGAACCTAATGGTCCTATTGGAACACTTGTGAAGAGGGGTCTAGACACAGAGAATTTTTTCTCAAAATATGGTGTATCCTCCAATGTTCCACTTTTCAAATTGGATGGGGAAATGACAGTTTCTTTTGTTTACAAGTGTAGTCTTTCTTCCAGTTTCCAATGCCTCCAATATCATCCCAGCCAAATTCATCCCAAGAACCCTATTTCTTCTTGCTATCAGAGACAATATCATCTAAAATTGTAATCTTAGAAGGGATTAGAAATCATAATAGATTACTTAATGGTATACCCCAATTTGGGGTGGTCAAAAGACTCATGAGTAATGAGGTTAGTAAAGGGTCTCTTCTGCACTAACCAGGCCATATTCCATACCCACCTATGAGCTCCCAACATCTATTCTTTGTAAACGCAAATCCCTGAGAGGACCAAATCGTTCAAAGTCTTAGGTTTAAGAAATGTATTTTTCTATTTACATGTATATCCTGATTACAAATATCTTTTTGCCTTTGGGATCTGTCAAAAAAAAAAAAAACACTCAACTCTCTTGAAATACATTGCCCCAAAAGTTCCAAGATAGTCCTCAACTGTCTATACAGACACTGTCATGGGAAGTAGCTGAATTTTTTTACTTACAAGTTAATGTCATCCAACATGCAGATAATATCTTACTTTGTACCTCCATTGATGACATCTCTTAGGAAGGAAGCACATGAATAATTGGAGAATGCACAATATACTCTTCAATTACCACTTGATTTATTGAAAAAATCATTGAGAAAACAATTTCTAGAATCAAATGAAATTAATAGCACAGCTTCCCAACATTTTGGGATGATCTACATGATTACAAGGAAATTTTATGACTGTAAATGCCTACTTAAAGAAACAGAAAGACCTCAAATAATGAATAAATTCAGAGAGATCTCAAGTAGTGCTTAACAATGAGCCTCAAGGCCTAAGGAAAAGTTCAGGCTAAACTCAATGTCAAGCAACGGCAAGTGATATTCAATATCAGAGCTGAAATTAATGACATGAATATTAAAATAACAATGAATAACATTACTCAAAAACTTCTCCTTCAAATAATCACACAGTCATCACTGAGCCAAACAGACCTATTTTAATACAATAGAAAGAGAAGAGAGGGACCTTCAACATATTCACATGAAATTCAGATAAACATTGGGTAGTACTTTAAAATCTTATATTCCCCTAAACTGGAAAATCTTGGAGAAATGGATATATGTCTAGACACATATCACAAAACCACATTAAATCACAATGATATCAACAATTTCAACAGAAACATAGCAAGCAACTCTATTAAAGTGGTAATAAAATGACCTTCAAGAGAGAAGCACAACTGGAGGAATCCTCTACCAAATTATGCCAGACCTTTGATGAAAAACTGATACTAATGGCCCTGGAACTGTTCCACACTGTAAAATAGGAAGAAACAGCACTGCCATGAATCCAGCATTATCTAGATGACCACACAAAGACATAAGGGAAAAATGACAAGAAGACCAATTTACTTGATTAACATAAACTCCACCCCCAAAAGCCTGCAACTCAAATCCAAAAACACATTAACACTGTGATCAAGCCAGTTTCAACCCAGGGATGACATTGGTTTTAAAACAGAAAACAACAGCGCAGTGTGGAATATAGCTTTAATCCCAGCACTTAGGCAGTTAGAAGCCTCGGAATCTCAATGACTTTGAGGCCGGCCTAGTCTGTAGAGTGAATTCCAAGATAGCCAGTTCTACACAGACAAAATCTGCATTGAAAAAGAAACAATAACTTCAAGTAAACACAAACTGCTTCAGAAAAGAAATCTCATGGTCATCTCAGTCAGTGCAGAAAAGTCATCTAGAGTTGTGATAAATTTTCTGAAGGGACCACAAACAAGGATTATTCCTGTAAACAGGAAAAAGGACAAATGACAAACTACTAACATAACTATGCTAAATGAAGGAAACAGAGTATTAGTTCTCAAACCTGGAGTGAGAAAAGGTTATGAACCCACTTTCTTACTCTTACTACATATAATGCTCAAAGTCTCAGTCAGAGTAAAAAGAAATGGGAAAGAAATGAAAAAGATATCAATAGTAAATGAAGGAGTCAAATTACAAATAATTATAGGTAATATGTTTTTATTTCATAAGAAAAAAATAATTTATTTCTTTAAAGTGAATCACTATCACCACCAGCACTGGACTTGACTATGGGAAATAATAATCCAGCACACATGAAAAACACTTCATTTCCTGCTTGTACCTCATCTGGAGAAAAGCAATTTATATACATAGTTTTCTTAATACTTATTGCATATATCCCACATAAAATACTGAAAAGCAGCACAGAAAAACATATTATAGAATTAATTTCTCTGTGTTAAGGACTAAGAGATAGTCTCAATTGGAGAATACAATGAGATCACATTCCATTATATAAGGAGAGAATGAAAGTTCTTAGCAATTGCAGTCCCACTACAATTTTTATCACTTTAAATGTGAAGGGTGCTTAATGCTATTAAAATAAAGTTATCAGGAGATGAGGTACTTCTAAAATTAGAAGATATTTCATAACACACAACTTTCTGGAGCTTAAATGAATTTTAATACTTTCAATGTTTTTCATGAAATGTGCAAGTTTTTCTATTTTTATTGATTTTTATTGAGCTTTACATTTTTCTCTACTCCCCTCCCTGTCTTTCCCCTTTCCCCTTTAACCCCCCCTCAAGGTCCCCATGTTGCCAATTTACTCAGGAGATCTTGTTTTTTTTTTCTACTTCCCATGTAGATTAGATCAATATAAGTGTGGGATTTGATGTGCAATTTAAGTTTTAGTAAAGTTTCTTTCACATAGGTGGGTGCCCTTTTATTATGGGCATAGATGTTCAGGATTGAGGCTGCATCTTGATGAATTGTTCCTGTTATGAGTATAAAGTGTCCTTCTTTATCTCTTTGGACTGATTTTAGTTTGAAATCAATTTTTGTAGTTATTAGGATAGCTACACTTGCCTGTTTTTAGGTCTATTTGGTTAGAAAATCTTTTCCCAATTCTTTCTTCTGAGGTAGTATCTGTCTTTGAAGTTGAGGTGTGTTTCTTGTATACAGCAGAACGCCAGATCCTGTTTTCATATCCATTCTCTTAACCTGTGTCTTTTTATATGTGAATTGAGTCCAATGATATTAAGTGATATTAATGACCAGTGGTTGTTATTTCTGGTTATTTTTCCATAGTAGTGTCCATGTGTTTCCCTTCTTTGGGTTATGCTGTTGGGTGGTTATCAGATGACTGTTTTTTATGGGTGTAGTTAGCTTCCTTTCATTGGAGTTTTTCTTCTGGTACTTTTTGTAAGGCTGTGTTTGTGAATATGTATTGTTTAAATTTACTTTTGTTTTGAACTATCTTGTTTTCTCCATCGATGTTGAATGAACGTTTTGCTGAGTGTAGTAGTCTGAGCTCGCATCCATGGTCTTTTAATGTCTGCAACACATCTATCGAGGAGCTCCTGGCTTTCATGGTTTCCATGGAGAAGTCAGGTGTAATTGTGATTGGTTTGCCTTTATATGTTACTTGAACTTTTTCCTTTGCAGCTCTTAATATTCTTCCTTATTCTGTATGTTTTGTGTTTTGATTATTATATAGTGAGGGGATTTTTTTAAACCAGTTTATTTAGTGTTCTGTAAGCTTCATGTACCTTCATAGGGATATCCTTCTTTAGGTTGAGAAAGTTTTCTTCTATGATTTTGTTGACTATATTTTCTGTGCCTTTGAGCTGGAGTTCTCTCTCTTCTACCCCTAATATTTTTAGGTTTTGTCTTTTCATGGTGTCCCAGATTTTCTGGATGTTTTGTGTTAAAATTTGCTGGATTTTAATGTTTTCTTTGACCAATAAATCTATTTCCTCAATAGTTTGTTCAGGGCCTGAGATTCTTTCTTCTATCTCTTGTATTCTGTTGGTTATACATTTCTCTGTAGTTCCTGTTTGTTTACCCCAATATTCCCTATACAAAATTCCCTTCGTTTGTGTTTTCCTTATTACCTCTATTTCATTCTTCCAGTTTTTAACTGTTTCCTTTACCTATTTAGATTTTTTTCTTGGTTCTTTTTTTGTTATCTTTGGGGGAATTTATTAAATTCTTTCAATTTTTGGTTTGTCTTCTGCTCCATTTCTTTAGGGGACTTTTTAACTTCCTCTTTAAAGGTCTCCATCATTTTCATGAAGTTACATTTAAAGTCATTTTCTTCTACATATTCTGGGTTAGGGTGATTAAGTATTCCTGTTGTGTGACTGCTGTGTTCTGGTGTTACCACTTTGTTTTTTAGGTTGTTGGAAGAATTCTTGCATTGGCACCTAACCATCTCTTCCTTCCAAGGAAATCAACAATGTCTTTATGTCTTGTTCCAATCCCTGCTGTGGCTGTGTGACTGTTTAGGAATTTTTTTTTTTTTGGTCTTCTCTGTACAGTTAATGTCTGTCTCAGAAAGCCTCTGAGGTCTCTAAAGCCTGCTGCTCTCTTGGTCTTTTTTTCTGATTTGTTCTCTTGGTGCTCTCTCTTAATCCTTTCAGTGTTGTAGCAAGCTCTTGGTCCCCTCAGTATTATAGCAAGCTCTCATCACTTAGGTGGGGTGTAGCTAGTAGCTTGGGGGGTTCCAATGGATGGGTTTGGGTTTTGGAGGGAGCCTAGTTGCAGAAAACTCCCTGCTGGTTGGCTAGAATAGCCAAGGGAGTTGGGGGAGGGGCCTGGCATTTTGTCTCACTGGGGAGGTCCTAGAGATGGGCCTGTCCCACTGTATGGCTCTTCACTAACCTCTTAAGTCCCTTCACTAGGTACTATGTTCTTAAAAGACTCTCAAAACTTTATCAGAAAACTCTTACACCTGAAATTAATTTCTGCAAAGAGAAGGATATAGAGTAAACATGTGGCAGTCAGTAGCCTTTCTGTGTAATAGTAACAAAGGTACTAAGAAACGAATGGGTAAATTTCATCACTATGTAAAAATAAATAATACACCTAGGAACCAGATTAAGCAAGGAGATTAAAGACCCTTACAATAAAGTCAAGAGGACATTGAAACTTAAGATAATAGATAGTGAAAGTGACAGCCGAGCTGCTGTGGTACCAATTTGATAGAAAAACAAAATTCATAACAACATCCCATTGACATGCCATACAGAACTAGAAAAGCAATGCTGAAACTTATTATCTCTCCAGCACCGAGAGTATGCTTTTTCAGTACTCAGTCATGCAATCAGTTCAGCATCTCTTGACCTGAATTGCATTGAAAGGGTGAAGCCCTGTGCGCACATCACTTTTTCCATCAGGGGTAAAAAAGGATATAATGAGCTTAACATTGGCTCAGTTTGGAATCTTCTGCTCCAGGAAAAGAAGGACCTGTGTGAGTCTGTGGTGAGGCAGCACTTCAGGACTGGAATGTGGGGAGCAAAGCTAAGGATATTGTGGATGGGAAAGAGGAGGAGAGCACGGGCACACAGTTCTCCCATTTAGCACAATGTTAGTGACATCAAAACTTCCAATGTTTTTCATACATGTTTCACCACCAAAATAATAGCCTGCAGACCAAGCTTTTTTACCACAATAGCCTCTGGACATAATCAAGCTGCAATGTACTGCTGTTCTTGAGAGGGAACACTGAGATTAACTCAGTCTTGAGTTGTAATAATAACTGGATATCAGGGTCTAATAAATTTTTATGTGTCAAACCCCTGGAAACAGAGACTTAGAACTTTCCCTCACGTGGAATACAACTTTCATCTAAAAGAGCCCCTCAGTGCCTTCAATGCAAGTGCTATGAAGAAGGGAAATGCATGTCACAAAAGATGCTCAAAACTCCACTACCCTAGAGTTTGTAGTAAAGATTGTGGGTATATTCCCAAGAGTGGCATTGCTGGGTCCATGGGTATGTTGATCCCAAATTTCCTGAGAAACCGCCACACTGCTTTCCAAAGTGGTTGCACAAGTTTACATTCCCACCAGCAATGGATGAGGGTACCCCTCTCTCCACAGCCTCTCCAGCAAAGGCTATCATTGGTTTTATTGATTTTAGCCATTCTGACAGGTGTAAGGTGATATCTCAATGTTGTTTTGATTTGCATTTCCCTGATCGCTAAGGAGGCTGAGCATGACCTTAAGTGCCTTTTGGCCATTTGAACTTCTTCTGTTGAGAATTCTCTCTTCAGATCAGTGCCCCATTTTTTAATTGGGTTAATTAGCATTTTAAAGTCTAGTTTCTTGAGTTCTTTATATATTTTGGAGATCAGACCTTTGTCTGTTGTGGGGTTGGTGAAGATCTTCTCCCAGTCAGTGGGTTCCCTTTTTGTCTTAGTGACAGTGTCTTTTGCTTTACAGAAGCTTCTCAGTTTCAGTAGGTCCCATTTATTCAATGTTGCCCTTAATGACTGTGCTGCTGGGGTTATACCTAGGAAGAGATCGCCTGTGCCCATCTGTTGTAGGGTACTTCCCACTTTTTCTTCTATCAGGTTCAGTGTGTTCAGATTGATATTGAGGTCTTTGATCCATTTGGACTTGAGTTTTGTGCATGGTGATAGATATGGGTCTATTTTCATTCTTCTACAGGTTGACATCCAGTTGTGCCAGCACCATTTGTTGAAGATGCTTTCTTTCTTCCATTGTATACTTTTAGCACCTTTATCAAAAATGAGGTGTTCATAGGTTTGTGGGTTAAAATCCGGGTCTTCTATACGATTCCATTGGTCGACTTCTCTATTTTTATGCCAATACCACCCTGTTTTCTTTACTGTAGCTCTGTAATAGAGTTTAAAGTCAGGGATGGTGCCCGATCATATGACAAGGACATTTGTTCAACTATGTTCATAGCAGCATTATTTGTAATAGCCAGATCCTGGAAACAACCTAGATGCCCTTCAATGGAAGAATGGATGAAGAAAGTATGGAATATATATACATTAGAATACTACTCAGCTGTAAAAAACAATGACTTCGCGAATTTTGCATGCAAATGGATGGAAATAGAAAACACTATCCTGAGTGAGGTAACCCAGACCCAAAAGGATGAACATGGGATGTACTCACTCATAATTGGTTTCTAGAGATAAATAAAGGTCAGTGAGTCTATAATTTGATATCCTAAAGAAACTAAATAAGAAGGTGAACCCAAAGAAAAGCATATAGCTATCCTCCTGGTTATGGGAAATAGACAAGATTGCCGGGCAAAAATTTGGGATCTTGGGGGTGTGGTGGGAGGGGGGGGAAAGGGGAGAAGGGAGAGAAATGTGAGAAGGGGAGGGTGGGGGGAACTTGGGGAAACGGGATGATTGGGATAAAGGAAGGTTGGTTAGGGGAGCAGAGAAGCACACATCTTAATTAAGGGAGCCATCTTAGGGTTGGCAAGAGACTTGGATCTAGAGGGGCTCCCAGGTGCCCAGGGCGATGTCCCCAGTTAGTTCCTGGGGCAGCTGTGGATAGGGAACCTGAAATGACTCTATCCTATAGCCATACTGATGAATATCTTGCATATCACCATAGAAACTTCATCTGGCGATGGATGGAGATAGAGACAGAGACCCACACTGGAGCACTGGACTGAGCTCCCAATGTCCCAATGAGGAGCAGAAGGAGGGAGAATATGAGCAAAGAAGTCAGGACCACAGGGGTTGCGCCCACCCGTGGAGACAGTGGGGCTGATTCTTTGGGAGCTCACCAAGGCCAGCTGGACTCTGACTGAAAAAGCATGGGATAAAACCGGACTCTCTGAATTTGGCGGACAATGAGGGCTGCTGAGAAGCCAAGGACCATGGCACCGGGTTTTGATCCTGCTTCATGTTCTGGCTTTGTGGGAGCCTACCCAGTTTGGATGTTCACCTTCCTAGACCAGGATTGAGGGGGGAGGACTTTGGACTTTCCACAGGGCAGGGAACCCTGACTGCTCTTCAGGCTGGAGAGGGAGGGGGAGGAGTGGGGGGAGGGGAGGAGGAGAGGGAGGAGTGGGAGGGAAATGGGAGGCGGGGAGGAGGCAGAAATTTCTTTTTTTTTTCCAATAAAAAAAAAAGAAGTAAAGCTAAGAATTATAAATATAAGATATTAATAAAGATGTGAAAATATATTTAAAAAAATAAATAAAATAAAGATTGTGGTGCTACGTGGATTTGATGGTGAGTATACAGAGAACCACAAAGCCCAATGTCACCATCCCCCAGCACCCTTTTTTTCTCAGTGAGGACATTGTCAGGGCATCTGACACTGTCTCCAAACACCAGGTTGGGACAAGAAATCTGCATGTGATTGACAGAAATCCAGGATGCTTAACCAGTGTTCTTAGTTTCAAGAATGCTTTCGTGGCTTTGACAATTCTTTTTTTTACATTACGGTGTCATTCAGACATTCAAATCTTGCCATTTCTTTCAGTTTCTGTAGATTATGGATATATACATATATATATCGGTTCCTGCAGCTGTTGTTTTCTACTTAAGATATCTTCTCTAATATACTTTCACCTAATAAAAATGGTATCTTCTACAATTTAAAAATATATGCATAAAGAATACGAAAATAAATTAACCTGCACATCTAAGTTTTAAAAAATACATACCTGTTATTGTTGTCTGGAAGTTATAATGGCTGCAATGGATTATTCTTACATTTGTGGTTTTGAGCCTAGGATTTAACAGCTGAATCATCACTAGCAAAGCTTTGCATTTCTCTATGAGTATATTAACAACTATGAGTATATTAAAACGCCTCCCTAATTTCTTTCAGTTGATTTCTTATCCAAAACCACCAAAACATCATTTTATGTTAAACATTTTAACTTAAATAAATCTAACTCTAAATACTTTAACATTTTTAGTATCTTTGTGACACCGTAATTTTAATAGTTCAAATGGGTTCCTCACTTCAAATATTCATTTGCAGTTAAGAATGGAACTAGTTGGATAAAGAGGGTTGGGTGCTCCCTACTCTGAATATGTCTCTGGGGAATGACTCCTCAGACTGTGAAGAAATCATGTGTACCCAGAATTGGCCTTATGTTGAGTGATGGGATCAGTTTCCAGCATCCGCATGGTAGCTTACAACCATCTGTAACTCCAATTTGAGAGAGAATCCCATGCCCTTTTCTGGTACTCGACAAGAGGCACAAATGTGGGGAACACATGATGACAAAATGCTCATATATATGAAATAAAAATAAAGACACTTCTAAAAAGATTAATCCTGGTCTAGACTTAGCAAACTTCTAAGGACAAGCAAAGCCCTGACCAAGGTCTGTAGATTTGGGGTAGAAAGAATTTCACCCACAACCCTGCCCACCAGGCTATCAGACACCCTTATGGTGAATGACCATAGGGTTGCAAAATTGTAGAAAGAGAAGAAGAACTGTTCATGTGCTGGGGAGACAGGCAGTTCTAAAGAATTGATGGCAGTGAGGAATGAACTGAGGAAGATGCTCTACAGCCACCCAGAGCCAGATGTCTGTGTTTGGGCTGTTTCCAAAAGCCATGACTTGGTCCATGATCCTCATGAAGATGTGGAGGTCTGTGTTGATGTCTGTGGCTCCCTTTACCACCAAGGATCCTGTGGATGCCCAGAGTTTGGGTCACTACCTTGTGACCAAATTGATGTCCAAGGGATGTGCTCTCACAGAGAACATGCCAATCCAGGAATCCCATGTCAAAACTCAGGACCACAATGACATTGGGCCAAGGCTGCTGTCAGGAAAAATGTTCATGCTGTGACTGGGCTCTTAGTTGATATCCAAGACTCCTGTTGCCACCAATAATCATGCAGAGATTTCAAGTCTGGGCCAACACCTAAGATCACGTTGCTCTTAGAAAGTCAAACTGTTGCAGAGGCCTTACAGACCTGGGTGGCTCATTCTAACAAAGGAGTCATGGAATCATCTAGTCTAGAACTGTGGAAGTAGGTCATGTCTGGGTCCTTGGCTCTATCACCAATAGCAATAACAATAGCAATACCAGTGGTTCCTGTTACCATCAAAGGCTGACCAGATATCCAGAAATCTGTTCTGCCAAATGGGTACATTTGGCATTTGGGGGACATGTTACCAATTGGGCAAAGTCCATCTGGACAATCAGCAATGACAACTAGGGCCACAATGACTTCAAGGCCTGGGTTGTTGCCAAGAGCAATCTCTGAATCCATGGTCCTATTGCAGCCTGAGTTTGTGCTGATGTCTGTGGCCTGTGTTGCCACCAAAGGCTACACTGATTCCCAGGATCTGAGCCTCCACTCATGTGTGACCTCCTTGAAGCCAAATTTCATGCTGTTTCTAATCTCATACAGACCTGAGTAACACTTGGTGCCACCCATGGCCAGGGCATTGTCCTGACTTGAACTTTATCTAGGATCATGTCTGGGTTTGTGGCTCTGCCAAAGACAGGACCTGCACTGATGTTCAAGGCTCCTGTCACCATTAGAGGCAGTACATATATCCTGGATCTGGGCCGAAATCTGGCTTTATGTGGGGATTCAAGAGCCAAGCTTCCACTGGGTACAAGCCATTCTAAGTGACCTGTTCTGCCACCTTGGGCCATTGTGTCATCTGGGCCCAGGCTGCTGCCAGAGGCTATGTCTGATTCCACGGCCTTACCTCAGATATGTTGATGTTGATGACCTTGACTCTTGTTACAAACAAAATCAGAGGATGGGGCTGTACACAGTTGACCCTGCCCAGCACCAGCTGTATCACTCTGGAGAGCGGGCCTCTATTCCTCCCCCAGTGCAGCACAGTAGGACTGTCCCTGCTGTCATGTGTGCAGGTGAGCACACATGCAAGTGTGAGAGACCTAGCCCCACGGTCTCTCATGCTGTGGCATGAGCAAAAGTGATACCATGTTTGCTTCTTGCCTCTCACCCCTTTCAACCTACTGCAGACCAGAAATTCTGGTCTCAGTATCACAAGGGTGGGATACCTGAACCTGTCCCTCACCAGTTCCAAATCTAAGGTCTAGTCCAGGCAACATAGTAGAGATGAACCCGATGTACTTGAGAGATTTGTCCCCACCCTTCATCTGCCATTGGTGGAGGGAGTAAGGGAGAGATGGCATTCCCCCTCCCTTGTCCTTTACTGCCTGTGACAGGAGGGAGAGCTGGCCCTGAGGTCACAAGAGTGGGAGAATTGGCCCTGCCCCTTATCAGCTACAGCACATAAGAGACTGGGCATGGCATCTTGCCTGTGTAGTGCACTAGAGCTAACCCTGTTGGTGTGTCTCAGGAAAGCCATGCCTGTCGGTGTGAGAGCAGGAGGGCTTCCACCACAACCTCCCAGGTGTGCCAAGGGATGGCAAGGGTAAAAGAAACATGCTTTCTTCTTGACACCTTACCACCAGTGACAGGCAGGAGAACCAACCTCAGGACATAAGAATGTTAGAATGAGTCCTAACCCTCCTGACCAAGGGCAGCAATCCGGAGAGCATGACAGGCACACGGAAAAACAGTAGAACTGGCCTTGGTAGTGTGGCTGTGGGTGAGCTGGACGCAAGGGTCTGAGAGCAGAAAAGTTGGCCTTGCCTCTTGTTGTCTGCACCTTTGGGTGAGCTAGCCAAAGCAGTGCTGGAGAGCTTGCCTGGGTGGTAATGATGAGAGAAACCTGGCAGGCTTACAAACCCAGTCTTCCACTACATTATGAAACATAAAGAAACACCCAGGAGATGTGGTCCACACTGCTACATTCTCTAAGGATTACTCAAGCACAGAGCTATAATAAACTGATGTGTTTTCTCTGTTAGATACTCAGGTTCTGGTATTCAGCTATAGCAATAAAAAAAAATAGACTAAAGGAGAGTAGATGAGACAGGTAAATGTCAAGAAGAAGAGAGACAAAAAAAAGAAGAAAAAGAAGAGAGACATGAGGACTCCCAGAGTATGTGTGAGATTGGCCAGTATTAAGCTCCATGTGGATTTTCTATACCCACACTTTGAAGAAAGAATCATCTGAAAGAGATGGTGCAAACATCCTCGAGGACCTTGGGAAAGATTCTGAGATGAAAGTGCAGCCTTAACCACACCTTGGCTAGAGACTATGAGAACCTGAGGAGAGAACCCAGACACAACCCCTGCTCATATCATAGGTGTTGTTATTGTCACTACATTTATATTAACTTATGGAGCTGTAGAAAATTAATATAAGACAGGTTCATTATCCTAAGATAGAACTATAAACTTAAAAAACTCAGAGGTATACATCTGAGAAAAGATTCTAAGACTTATTGTTCCGAGGTTTCGCCCTCCACATGGGAAGGATGGAGAAGCCCAAAGGAAGCTCATGTAGAAGTAGAGAGATTGTCTAGGAAGTAAACCTTACAAGATCATGGCTGTGTACCCTTGTGGCTCTAATAAGAAGAAAAATAACTTTAGGAAAAGGATTGATGCCCTTAAAGAAAAAATATAAATCTCCCTCAAAGAAACAGAGAAAAACACAAACAAGAAATTGGAAGAAATCAACAAATCTCTTAAAGAAAACCAAGAAAAAACAACTATACCGGTAAAAGAAATGATTTAAGACTTGAAAACTGAAATAGAAACAATAAAGACAACAGAAACTGAGGAAATTCTGAAAACAGAAAATATGGGTAAGCAATCAGGAACCACAAAGGCAAGAAAGCATAAACAACAGAAAACAAGAGATGGAAGATTGAATCTCAGGTATTGAAGATACGATAGAGGAAATAGATTTTCTGATCAAAGAAAATGTTAAATCCAACAAAAGCTTAACACAAAATATCCAAGAAATATGGGACACCATTAAGAGACCAAACCTAAGAATAATAGGGATAAAAGAAAGAGACAAAGTTCAACACAACAGAACAGAAAATATACTTAGCAAAATCATAGCAGAAAATGTTCCCAACCTAAAGAAGGAAAGGGATATGAAAATACAAGAAGCTTACAGAACTCCAAATAGACTGGACCACAAAAATAGTCCCCTCACCACATAATAACCTATTGGCAGAGGGTACTTGTCCATTTCCCAGCTGTCCACACTCCCGAAAAAAATCACACAGAAATCTGTATTAATTGTAATACTGTTTGGCCAATAGCTTCAGCATAATTTTAACTAACTCTTTTTTTTCATAAATTAACCCATTTCTATTAATCTGCATATCACCACATGGCTATGACTTATTGGTAAGGTTTCAGTGTGTCTGTCTCCTGTGGGCAGCTACATGGCTTCTTGCTCCCTCTGCTTACTCTCGCCTATATATGCTTGGAACTCACACTTTGCTCTATTCTGCTAAGCCACTAGCCAAAACAGCTTTATTCGTTAACCAATAAAAGGAAAGCATAGACAGAAGGACTTCCCACACCAATAATCAAGACACTAAACAAACAGAATAAAGAAAGAATATTAAGAGCTGCAAAGGAAAATGGCCAAGAAACACATAAAGGCCGACTGAATACAATTACACCTGACTTGTCCATGGAAACAATGAAAGTCAGAGGGTCCTGGTGAAGCATTATTCAGACATTAAGAGATCATGGATGCCAGCCCAGACTACTATACATAGCAAAATTTCAAACACCATAGATGGAGGAAACAAGATATTCATAAAAAGAGTTTGACAATATTCCTTCTGCTTTTATTATGTGGAACATTTTGAGGAAGTCGTATAGGTACTCAAACCATCTGAACCAGGGCTTTTTTGACTGGGAGGCTTTTGATGACTGCTTATATTTCCTTGCAGGTTATAAGTATATTTAAATTATTCACCTGGTCTAGATTTAATTTTGGTGTGTGGTACCTATCCAGAAATTGTCCATTTCTTTTACATTTTCCAATTTGGGGGAGTATAGGTTTTAGTAGTATGACATAACAATTTTCTGGATTTCCTTGGTGTCTATTGTTATAGCCCCTTTTCATTTCTGATTTTATGAATTGGATGTTCTCTCTCTGTCTTTTGATTGAATTGGATAACAGTTTGTCTATCTCGTTGATTTTCACAAAGAACTATATCTTCGTTTTGTGGAGTCTTTGTATTGTTTTCTTTGTTTCTTTTTTATTGATTTCAATCCTCAATTTGACTATTTCCTGTTATCTAGTCCTCCTGGGTGAGTCTGCTTCTTTTTATTATAGAGCGTCAGATGTGATGTTAAGTCACTAGTATGAGATCTCTACACTTCCTTTAGGTAGCCAAACTCTTTTTATGAGGCTACAGTTACCCTAATCCCAAAACCACACAAAGACTCAACCAAGAAAGAGAATTACAGACGAATCTCAATCACAAACATAGATGCAAAAAATGTTCAATCATATACTGGCAAATCGAATCCAAGAACACATCAAAAAAGTCATCCATGATGACCAAGTCGGCTTCATTCCAGAGATGCAGGGCTGGTTCAACATATGAAATCCATCAATGTAATCTACCATGTAAATGAACTGAAAGAAAAAAACCTTATGATCACCTCATTAGATGCTGAAAAAGCATTCGACAAAATCCAACAGCCCTTCATGATAAAGGTCTTGGAGAGATCAAAAATATAAGGAACATATCTAAATATAATAAAAGCAATATAGAGCAAGCCCACAGTCAACATCAAATTAAATGGAGAGTAACAAACTCAAAGCAATTCCACTAAAATTGGGAACAAGACAAGGCTGTCCACTGTTTCCATATCTCTTCAACATAGTTCCTGAAGTTTTAACAATAGCAATAAGACATCAAAAGGAGAACAAGGGGATTCAGATTGAAAAGAAAGTAGTAAAACTTTCTCTATTTGCAGATGATATGATAGTGTACAAAAGTTACCCCAAAAATTATACCAGAGAACTCCTACAGCTGATAAATGACTTCAAGAATGTGGCAGAATACAAGGCCAACTCAAAAAGTCAATAGATCTCCTAGATACAAATGGTAAAGAAGCTGAGAAAGAAATAGTAGAAACATCATCCATCACAATAGCCATGAAAATACAAAAAAAAAATATCTTGGAGGTAACACTAATCAAAGAAGTAACAGATTGTTTAAAAAAAATATTAAGTCTCCGAAGAAGGAAATTAAAGAAGATATCAGAAAATGGAAAGATCTCCCTTTCTCTTGGATAGGTCAGATCAATAAAATTAAAATGGCAATCCTACCAAAATCAGTCTATGGATTCAATACAATCCCCATCAAAATCCCAACTCAATTTTTCACAGACCTTGAAAGAAAGATAATCAATTTCACATGAAAAAACAAAAAAACCTGTGATACTCAAAACAATTCTGTACTACAAAAAAGGTCCAGAGATAACGCAATCCCCAACATCACACCTCAGAAAATTTAG
The DNA here is from genome assembly GCA_963919715.1 of Microtus obscurus. Lineage (NCBI taxonomy): Eukaryota > Metazoa > Chordata > Mammalia > Rodentia > Cricetidae > Microtus > Microtus obscurus. The sequence continues at coordinate 35,945,783 of CAWTZC010000501.1, read as the reverse complement.
AGGATAAAGATTCAATAGAATAGTCTTCAAGGCTCCTTTAAGACACACATGCCATGTTTTAGTAAATTTTCTGCTGACACCAACTCCCAGTGGGTGAAACAAGAGCAGGTGCCCCTTTGAGCACCAGCACACTCTTCTGAGCTGATTTACATATTGAGTCTTTATACAACAGCCCAAGCTCCTTTAAGGACAGCTGCCAGGAGCCTAAGAATCATTCTCTTTTCAAACATTCAGAGATGGAGTCAAAGGCACTCCTGCTATGGATGCTGCTGCTTAAGGTTCCAGGTAGGAGGGTGAATTGCAGTGTTGGGAGCTTCCTCTGTGGCCATTATGGTTTTCCATGCCTCTGGAATCTTGATCATTTTATTTAAGGCATTTGAAATTGGTTTTAAGTTCCCAATCACTTTGACGTTTTAGTTTCTCAAAGTGATGCCCACAAGTATTGTTAAAATTTCTAAATGAAAAATTTCTCTACTGGGAATATTTCTAAACATGTATAACCATGATTTGTGTGTTTATGATTCTAGGTTCCTCTGGGGACATTGTGCTGACCCAGTCTCCAGGTTTGCTCCCTGTGTCTCTGGGACAAAAGGTCACCATCTCTTGCAAGACCAGTGAGAGTGTCAATGCCTATGATGAAAATCTTCTGCATTGGTATCAACAGAAACCAGGACAGTCTCCCAAACTCCTCATCTATGTTGCATCCAACCTAGAATCTGGGGTCCCAGCCAGGTTCAGTGGCAGTGGGTCTGAGACAGACTTCACCCTCACCATCAATCCTGTGGAGGCTGATGATGCTGCAATCTATTTCTGTCAGCAGAGTAAGGAGAATCCTCCCACAGTGCTCCATGGTTGAACAAAAACCTCCTGGGGTTGCTGTTCACTGATGCTCAGTCTCTCAGCTGTCTCTTATTCTCTGACATCTCAATAAACAGCTCTAGACTGGTTTGGGGAAAGATCTTAAATAATAAAACTTTTATAAAAGGATTTGCTTGTCAAAGTGCCTTACTCTCTCTTAGGATTAGATAGGGGTGGGGTGGGAGGGTGTGTGGAGGGAATTGGAGGAGAGGAGGGAGTGGGAATGTGTATTGTTTTTTTACATCTAATAAATTAAAAAATAAATACTAGACAATAATAGAAAAGAGAAAAAATGATTTGCTTGTTTATCCCATCCACTATACCTTACAATTCAATGATTCCTCAACAAAATGTAGACCTTTATAATTGTTTCTTAATTAATAATTATTCATTAAATTTTTATTATCACATATTTGTCTTTGGATGATTTTCCCTTTTTCTTCCCTGTCACCCTGATAGCATATTTCTCTATTCCACCCCACCCTCAGTATTCCTTTTTAAACTTTCCTGTCACATAAGATTTACTGTTTTTTTTAAAATGTGTTTTTAAGGCCCCAATGAGGAGCAGAAGGAGGGAGAACATGAGCAAGGAAGTCAGGACCACGAGGGGTGCATCCACCCACTGAGACAGTGGGGCTGATCTATTGGGAGCTCACCAAGGGCCGGCTGGACTTTGACTGAAAAAACAAGGGATAAAACCGGACTCTGAACATAGTGAACAATGAGGGCTGATGAGAAGCCAAGGACAATGGCATGGGGTTTTGATCTTACTTCATGTTCTGGCTTTGTGGGAGCCTAGCCAGTTTGAATGTTCACCTTCCTAGACATGGACGGAGGGGGGAGGACCTTGGACTTTCCACAGGGCAGGGAACCCTGACTGCTCTTTGGACTGGAGAGGGAGGGGGAGAGGAGTGGGGGGAGGGGAGAAGGGTGGGAGGAGGGGGAGGAAATGGGAGGCTGGGAGGAGGCAGAAACTTTTTTTTTCTCTTTTTCTCAATAAAAATTTTAAAAAAAATTTAAAAATTGACCCAAAAATGTGTTTTTAAGAGATAATAATTACAAATTGTTTCAACTTGAAAAATGTTAACCAAAGTCATTTTGTGTGTGTGTGTGTGCCTGTGTATGTATGTCTGTATGTGTGTGTGTGTGTGTGTGTGTGTGTGAGAGAGAGAGAGAGAGAGAGAGAGAGAGAGAGAGAGAGAGAGAGAGAGAGAGGGAAGGGAAGGGAAGGGAAGATGGAGAGGGAGAGAGGGAGTAGGTCCGAAGATAATGTGCAGGAGTTAGTTCTTTGTTTCCACCATGTGGGATCTGGGAACCAAACACAGACTCATCTGTCTTTGTTGTAATCAACTGTGCTGTTACAAGTTCAGCAATCTTGCCAATATGACCGACTATTTATTGTTTTCAATAATTTATTTTGTTTAAATTTGGAGTGAGAGTGTAAGCGTGAGTGAGTGTCCATAGCAGTCAAATGATGGCATCATAATCCAGTGAGCTGGAGTTTCAGGAGGTTTTGTGCTAGTTGATGTGTGTGTGTTGGAAACCAAACTGAAAAAGAAGGAAGTTCTTTTAACTGCTAGTTTTCATCCATCTTTGCTCTACCATTTAATAAGGAACTTTTTTTAGAATTAGTAACTCTTGGAAATACAGCCTGCTCTACTGCTGAGGAGAACAAAGAGGTGAGTCAGCAGTACCAGAAGCACCACTCTGCCCCTAAGGCCACCCTTTTACCTACAAGGTCCTTGGAACTCCATTGCTGAGGGTACCAGAGAGCCCGCAGGGAGTGTTCTTGGGCTGTGCTTTCTTTTCCACAATGCACCCTGCCCCCAAGTTCACCCTTTGGCTTGTAAGGTCCTGGGAACCCTGAACACAGCCTGCTCAAGTGCTAAGGGAACCAGAGAGGAGTGTCAGTGGCGACAGAAGCACCACTCTGCCCCCAAGCATGGCCTTTTGCCTGCAGGTTCCTTGGAACCCTGCAACACAGCCTTCTCCAGTGCTGAGGGGACCAGCAAGATGAGTCGCTGGCGCCAGAAGTGCCACTCTCTGGGACCTTTCCAGTGAGACAGAATCCAGGGCCACCTCCCAAACTCCCTAAGCTTTTCTAGCCAGCCAGTGGAGAGTATTCCTGCTTCTGGGCTTTCTTTCCAACAACCCATCCTGCCCCCAAGCAGGATGACCTTTTCCCTTAGAGGTCCTTGGAACTCTGCAACACAGCATGCTCCAGTGCTTAAGGGACCAGAGAAAACCAGGCTCCAGAGCTTGCTCAAATACTTAGCCTACCTAAGAGAGGGCAGACTAAGAAAAACTCCCAAGTACTCAGACAGTCAGAGCAAAAGATTGGACCAAGACACCAAGACTCTGCTGGACTCATCTGAAGGAGGACATATATAGGCGCCAATGTAAGATATCCTCCAACATCCTGAAAAACAACATGGTAACACCAGAATCCAGCAAACACACAGAAGGAAGACTTTATCATCGTAAACCTGAAGAAGCAGAAGAAAACGACGTTAAACGTAATTTTATGAAAATGATGGAGACCTTAAAGAGGAAGTGAAAACTTCTTTAAAGAAATGGAATAGAAGACAAACAAAAAGTTAGAAGAAATTAATAAACAAAGATACCCCAAAAAGATACCCAAAAAAAAAGAAAAAGCAATCAAACAGGTGAAGGAAACAGTTCAAGAAGACTGAAATGGAGGTAATAAAGAAAACACAAAATGAGGGAAAGCTGAATATGGAAAATCTAGGTAAACAAAGAGGAACTACAGAGATAAGAATAACCAACAGAATACAAGAGATAGAAGAAAGAATCTCAGGTACAGAAGATACTATAGAGGAAATAGACACACTGGTCAAAGAAAATATTAAATCCAACGAATTCTTAACACAAAATATCCAGAAAATCGGGGATACTATAAAAAACCAAACCTAAGAATAATGGGGATATAAGAAGGAGAAGAATTCCAGCTCAAAGGCACAGAAATATGTTCAACAATATTATAGAAGAAAACTTTGCCAACATAAAAAAGAAAATCCAAATGAAGGTACAAGAAGCTTATAGAACACTAAATAGGGTGGATGAAAAAAGACATCCCTTTACCATATAATAATCAAAACACAAAACATACAGAATAAAGAAAGAATATTAAGAGCTGCAAAGCAAAAATGTCAAGAAACATATAAAGGTAAACCTATCAGAATTACACCTCATATCTCAATGGAAAACATGAAAGCCAGGTCTTGAATAGATGTGCTGCAGACACTAAGAGAAAATGGATGCAAACCCAGACTACTATACCTAGCAAAAATTTCTCTCACCATTGTTGTTCTTTCTGGAACTACAGTTCCCAGACTCCTCCTGGATTACGTACACCTGTGCGCACAGGTGTGTGCAGGTGTGAGGTCATTCTTCCCAAACACCCTTGCGGCCCCCGTTAAAAGACACGGCCACGAGGCCTGGCTTTCTCTTTCCCTTCCCTGTGTGTCTCGCACGCTTGTCCTTCCCTTCTGTGTTATCCTCCCCATTAAACGCACCCACGTGGGAGCTGCGTGTTTGTCTTGTCTCGCCGTGCGTGTTTGTTTGTCTCACGTTTGTCTACATACCCGCCGGCCCGAGAATACCAATTGGTGCCATTGAACTCGGGGACTTCAGTCCCAGGCACTCCATCTGAGGCCTGGCCTCTGGGCTTTTTGGTGCCTCCTGGAGTCTGGAGCCTCCTGCCCGGCACGAAGCCTGCGACCACCTCTGTGTCTCCTCACCGCGGCCACCTCAGATCGACCGATTCGTGAGTTCTGGGTTGGATCGCCCATACCTCCCCTTCCTCTCCCTGCTTCCATCCTTGGTTAACCGGACTTCCGCCCGCAACCGGGAATTTGGCATTCCCTCTCTCCGGGGTTTGGCGCCCCCGTTCCAGGGTTTGGTACCCCCGATTTTCTCTGCTTTCTTTTCCCTCCTTTCTCTCTCTCTATGTGCATGCCCGTCACGGGACGGGCACCTCTGTAGGCCGTACGGTAGGCCTAAAAAGGCTTAATCTTCTCCACCTAGCCGGGATTTTCCCGTCGGTAGCTAGGCCCGAGTCGATTTTTGCCTATAGCGCGGCATCTAGGGATCCAGGGACGCTCGCACCCTGAGACTGCTATGCTCGTGGCACCCCCTTGTGCCTCCTGCAGGCGGATTTACCGGTTGACCATGAAAACCAGAAGCTCTAAACCAATTTCCCCAAATTCTCCACTTGGTCAACTCTTGAAATCTCTAAAGCTGCATGCTACTGATCCATCTACGACTTCCCAATGCTCTCCTGCTCACATGTTCCTAGCAATGTCTTCCCCGCAGAATCCCTCTGCTCCAGTCATGGTAATCGACCCAGCGGACAAGCCTCCGCCCCTCCGGCCTCGATGAACCACCCCTTCCCACCTTGTTCCTCTTCCTTCCTCAGGTTCCGAACGCCCGAAGGAATCATTTAAATCTCTCCCCCGGGAAGCCTCTAACCGGTTCACTCTTAGATCCCTCTCTTGCTCCCCGCCGCGCAAACATTTCTCTAGATCCAGGCAGCAGCGTAAACAGCTAGCAGTTTCTTTTCAGCAGGGACAGCCAGAAGCATAGGATTCCTCTTTATCCCCTCCCTGCCCTACCCCGCCTCCTCGGTGTTCCAAAGCACCTTCAAGATCCACCCCTGTCCGCAGTAGTGCTCAAATCTTCACCCCGCCTCTCACAGCGGAAACTGCCGCTGGCCAAATTAAGCCAGCTACAGTTCTACCCCTGAAAGTTCATGTCTCATTCGCCCTATCAGAGCTGTCCCAAGTAACAAAGTCATATTTAACACAATCTTATAATTTAACATATGATATTCATATAGTTTCATTTAATAACCCACTTCCTGAGGAACGCAGACGAGCTGCCCTTAAACCAGTAAACTATTCTAAGCTCGCAGAGATTTTCCAGGATACTAAGGAGAATCCTTCTGCATTTCTCGATTGGTTGACAAGAGCTATGTTGCAGCTCACAAACATAGACCCAGAATCCACTGAGGGCAGGCACCTCCTGATGTCTCATTTCATTAACCAGTCCTACTCAGACATCAGGAGAGAGCTTAGACATTTGGAGAAGGGTCCTCTAACTCCACAGGCACAGCTCCTGGAGGTGGCTTTCAAGATTTACCATGCAAGAAATGACAAAGCCAAAAATCACTGCCACGTAATTACCGCGCCTGCCCAGCCAGCTGAGGCGAGAGACTCCACCGCCCGCCCTGTTCGTGCGGCTCCCCCGCACCCCGGGGCGCGTGAGCCACCCGGCCCATGCTTCAAATGCAGTAAGTCAGGTCACTGGGCAAAGGGGTGCCCCAATCCTCGTCGCAACCCACGGGGCCGCTGCCCTAGATGTCACAGGGAGGGCCACTGGTCCGTGGACTGCCCTCGTATGTTCGATGATGCGGGGGCAACGGGCCCAGAGGTTCCCCAGGCTGACTTATTGGGCCTAGCCCTGGAAGATTGACGGTCCCCGGGGCTCCATTGACCCGACCGCCACGCCCATCTGCAACCGGGAGCCACGGGTACTCCTTACTTTTTCGGGTCATCTCATTTCATTTCTCCTGGACACCGGAGCAACGTATTCAGTTCTAAGAGAATTCTGGGGGCCCACCTCTCCCTCTAACTCCCCTATCGTCGGAGTAGGAGGACAGCCTTATCTACCTCACCAGACTCCACCTCTCAATTGTGTATTTAGAGGTGTCTTTCTCACTCACTCATTCCTAGTTTTACCAACCTGCCTGGTCCCCGTCTTGGGAAGAGACCTTCTGATCAAGTTGGGAGCCTCCATTTCTTTTGCACCCTCCACTCGATTTGTTCCAGATTCACCAGTGATGCAGCTGCTTCTTCTCCTGGCCCCGCGATCCTCTGATATTAACATGTCTTTTCCTCTTCCAGCCTCCCAAGTGGACCCGCTCGTGTGGGACACCCAGAATCCCACCATCGCTAAACACCATTCACCTGTTGTTATCCAGTTAAAAAACCCCGTCAAGTACATCACCCAAGCTCAGTACCCCCTCCCTTCCAGAAGCCTCAGAGGGTTAAAATCTTTAATCTCTGACCTTCTGAGAAAGGGGTTGCTCCGTCCCACCTCTTCTCCCTTCAATACCCCAATATTAGCTGTCAAAAAATCTAACGGAACTTATCGTTTGGTTCAGGACCTCCAGCTCATCAACTCTGCTGTGGTGCCGTTGTATCCAGTCGTACCCAACCTTCTCACCCTTCTCTCTAACATTCCTCCAGGAACCTCCCACTTCTCAGTTTTGGACTTAAAAGATGCCTTTTTCTCTATCCCCCTCAGCCCTCAATCTCAAAACATCTTTGCTTTCACCTGGACAGACCCTGATACTAATTTCTCTACACAGCTAACCTGGACCATCCTCCCTCAGGGATTCCGGGACAGTCCACACCTTTTTGGCCAGGCTCTGGCCTCTGATCTGCTCTCACTGCCTCTCCTTAAATCAAAGCTGATACTCTATGTAGATGACATCCCACTGTGTAGCCCATCTTTGGAGACCAGCCGGACTGACACTGCTGCCTTATTAAATTTTCTATCCAAAAAGGGCTACAGAGTCTCACCTTCCAAGGCTCAATTGTCCACCACTCAGCATCTTAATGATGACCCAACCACTCAGGAAAGCCAGACAGATGTGATTCCTTCAATCAACCACCTCAAAATGCCAGCGAAACCAACGGGACACAGTCAAGATCACCAGACAGGACATCGGACAATCAACCATCTCAGAACGCCAGCGGGCCAACAGGACATCGCCAAGAGGACCAACAGGACAACCACCTCAAAACGCCAGCGAAACCAACGGAACACCGTCAAGATCACCAGACACTCCCTGAACCCCTCAACACCCAAAGCCAGCAGGAAGCAGTTATGAGAGACCGGGCTACGCCCCTATTCCCTACCCTTTGAGAGACCCCCCCCCAATTTTTTTTTATAAAATCAAAAATTCTGGAATGTTGTTCTTTCTGGAACTACAGTTCCCAGACTCCTCCTGGATTACGTACACCTGTGCGCACAGGTGTGCGCAGGTATGAGGTCATTCTTCCCAAACACCCTTGTGGCCCCCGTTAAAAGACACGGCCATGAGGCCTGGCTTTCTCTTTCCCTTCCCTGTGTGTCTCGCGCGCTTGTCCTTCCCTTCTGTGTTATCCTCCCCATTAAATGCACCCATGTGGGAGTTGCGTGTTTGTCTTTGTCTCGCTGTGCGTGTTTGTTTGTCTCACGTTTGTCTACACACCCACCGGCCCGAGAATAACAACCATCGATAGAAAAAACAAGATATTCGATGACAAAACAGATTTAAACAATACATATCCACACACCCAACCTTACTGAAAATACTAGAAGAAAAACCTCAACCCAAGGAAGCTAACTATACCAACAATAACACAGACATCTACCACTAAATCAATCCAAAGAAGGGAAACACACAAACACTACCACCAAAAAAGTAAATAAATAAATAAAATAACCAGAGTTAACAACCAGTGGTTATAAATATGGCTTAATATCAATAAACTTTATTCACCGATAAAAAGACACAGGTTAAGGGAATAGATATAAAAACAGGATCCAGCCTTCTTCTGTTTGCAAGAAGCACACCTCAACCTCAAAGATAGATACTACCTCAGAGTAAAGGGCTGGGAAAAAGATTTTCCAATCAATGGAGCTAAGAAACAAGCAAGTGTGGCTATCCTAATATCTAAAAAAAAAATTAACTAAAATCAATCAGAAGAGATGGAGGACACTTTATACTCATAACAGGAACAATTCATCAAGATGAAGTCTCAATCCTGAATAACTTTGCTCCTAATATAAGAATACCCACATATGTTAAGGAAACATTACTAAAACTTAAATCACACATTAAAGCTTACACATTAATAGTAGGAGACTTCAGCATTCCTCTCTAACCAATAGACAGATCAACCAGACAGAAACTTAACAGAGATATAAGAGAATTAACAGATGTAATTAATCAACTGGTCTTAACAGACATCTGTATAACATTCCACCCAAACAGGAGAATATACCTTCTTCTCAGCACCTCATGGAACCTTCTATAAAATTGATCACATACTCAGTAACAAAGCAAACCACAAATACATAAAAAAATGGAATAACCACCTGTGTCTTATCAGATCAACATGGATTAAGGTTAGAATTTAACAAAAATACTACCCTCAGAAAGCCCACAAATTCATAGAATCTGAACAGTTAACTACTGAACCACCCCTACGTCAAGGAAGAAATAGAAAGAAGTCTAAGTCTTCTGTGAATTCAATGAAAATGAAGGCAGAACATATTCAAACCTATGGGACAGTATGATGCAGTGCTAAGAGGAAACATTATAGCAATAAGTGCTCACATAAAGAAAATGGAGAAAGCTCACATTAGAGACTTAACAGCATATGAGAAAGCTCTAGAAAAAAAGGAAGCAAACTCACTCAGGAGAAGTAGAAGACTAAAAATAATCAAATTGAGGGCTGAAATCAACAAAATAGAAACAAAGAAAACAATACAAAAAATCATTGAAACAAAATGCTGGTTCTTTGAGAAAATCAACAAGATTGTCAAACCCTTATCAAAACTAATGAAAAGACAGGGAGAGAATATCCAAATTAACAAGATCAGAAGTGACAAGGGGAACATGACAACAGATACTGAGGAAATTCAGAGAATCAATATATCTTACTACAAAAGCCTGTACCCCACAAAATTGGAAAATGTAAAATAAACAGACAATTTTTTAGACTGATGCCATATACCAAAATTAAATTAATACCAGGTGAACAATTTAAATAGACCGACAAGGTGCAAAGAAATAGAAGCTGTCATCAAAAAACTCCAAACCAAAAAAGACCAGGGCTGTATGCTTTTACTGGAGAATATTATCAGAACTTCCAAGAAGAGCTAACATATATACTCCTCAATGTGTTCCACATAATAGAAACATAAGGGTCATTGCCAAACTCTTTTAATGAGGCTACAGTTAGCCTGATGCCAAAACTGCACAAAGCCTCAATCAAGAAAGAGAATTGCAGACCATTCTCACTCATGAACATTGTTGCAAAGAATTCTCAGTAAAATACTGGCAAATCAAATCCAAGATCATATCAAAAAATTATCCATTATGATCAAGTTGGCTTCATCCCAGAGATGCAGGGCTGGTTCAACATATGAAAATCAATCAATGTAATCCATCATATAAATAAACTGAAAGAAATAAATCATATGATCATTTCATTAGATGTTGAAAATCATTTGACAAAATTCAAAACCCCTTTATCATAATGGTATTGGAGAGATTAGGGATACATGGATCATATCTAAATAATAAAAGTAATATCAGCAAGCCAACAGCTAAAATCAAATTAAATGGAGAGAAACTCAAAACAATTCCACTAAAATCGGGAACAGGACAAGGCTGTCCACTCTCTCCCTATCTCTTCAAAATAGTGGTTGAAATTCTAGCAATAGCAATAAGACAACATAAGGAGTCAATGGGTTTAAATTGGAAAGTAGGGAGTCAAACTTTCATTATTTGCAGATGATATGATAGAGTACAAAACCTCTACCAGAGAACAACTACAGCTGATAAATACCTTCAGTGATATGGCAGGATACAATATCAGCTCAAAAAAAATCAGTAGCCCTTCTATACATAAAGGCTAAAGAAGATGAGAGGGAAATCAGAGAAACATCACCTTTCACAATAGCCACAAATAGCATAAAGTGTCTTGTAATAACACTAATCAATGAAGTGGAAGACCTATTTGACAAGAACTTGAGTCTTTGAAGAACGAAATTGAAGAAGTTACCTGAAAATGGAAATATCTCCCATGCTCTTAGATAGGAAGCATAGACATAGTAAAAATGGCAATCCTAGAAAAAGGAATCTATAGATTCAATGCAATTCCCATCAGAATCCAAACGCAATTCTTCATAGAGGTTGAAAGAATAATAATCAACTTCATATGGAAAAACGAAAAACACAGGATAGCCAAAGCAATCATGTACAGTAAAGGAATTTCCAGAGGCATTACCATCTCTGACATCAAGTTCTATTACAGAGCTACAATAATGAAAACTACTTGGTTATTGGCATAAAAACAAATATGTTGACAAATGGAATTAAATTTTAGATCCGGATATGAATCCACACACCTATGAACACCTGATTTTTGACAAAGAAGCTAAAATTATACAATGGAAGAAAGAAAGCATCTTCAACAAATGGTGCAGGCATAACTGAATATCTATCTGTACAAGAATGAAAATAGACGCATATCCTGCTCATATCATGTATAGATAAAATCACATGGGAATCAGCATGATCTCAGAGGTTACCCCACCCACCTGTTTTCCTTCTTCATCTCCCTTTGTCCTTAACAGGGATCTAGAGAATAACAGACCCAAGGTATTATGAGAGAACCATTCTCATTTTGGAAAGTATAACTGGTATAACTGATGAGTCCTGAACAGAAGAGGTGAAATTAGATCTGCATTTTTATCTGATGTCCTTCAAAAGGTGCAAGAGTGACATGACTGCTATTGGAGAAGTCAACCATTTTCTGTGTGGAGTTTAAACTTGTTCCACAGGGGGGAGGTCATTGCTTGTACTGAAAACCTGGCTAGAAACCCATGGGTTCTGAAGTCATAGACCATAGTGAAAAACTTACTTTAGATATTTTACTAAATGTTCACAATGTCAAACTGTCTTTAAATATCTATATTTACAGCTCACAATCTGTGCTACTCTTAACCTTAGTCAGAGAAACTTTTTTTTTGCAGTGAAAAGTAGGCCCTCATCAAATCTGCAAGCAACAGTAAGGTTCAGGTCTATTTGGACTGTCCTAAGTTCTCACCTGTCCCATACAGATCACCTTGTCCAGACTCCCTCCCATTATTACTGAGCATTAAAGCATGACTAATAAAAACTCAGAGACAGAAATTGGGGATTAACTTGAAAGTCAGAAAATTAAAACGACCAGCGACTGGCTCATACCTCTACCTCTGCTCAAACTGTCAATCCTGCCTCCAGGAATCTCATGACTGAGACTTGTGTCCTCTTGTCTTATAATCCTCTTTAGTTTTGGGATAAAATATGTGTACTACTACCGCCTGGATTCTATAGCAAGCTAGTGAGGCTATTGAGAATAAGGATTTTGTCATGATTGCCTGGTCTTTAAGGCTAGCCAGTGTGGCTGTTTTATGAACCTCAGGCAATTTTGTTTATTAAAATATAAATGAAATGTCACTACAGAGCATAGCTCTTAATACAGAAGTGACAGGTCACTACTTTATTCAAATATAATCTGTTTCTATTTGCAATTCTGGAAAAGAGTTTTCAAGCTTGATTCTGTGGATATGGAAACATTTAGGCAAATCACTATAGTTAAAAAAATTGGTAGAGCTTCAACACATTATCTCTCATGCCATGGGTGTCAGCAGCATCTCAGGCCATAGGCTCAGTGGGTAGATTACCTTGGTGCAGCTTTCTAAATCTCCAAAGAGCATGTGGTGCATCAAATTCCATATGAGTTTTCTTTTTTTCATTTATTTTTTTATTGAAAAAATTTCTGCCTCCTCCCCACCTCCCATTTCCCTCCCCTTCCTATTTCCCTCACCTTCCCCCAACTCCTCTCCCCCTCCCCTCATTCCTTTCCCCCTCCCCCGACTCCATTTCCCCTCCCTCTCCAGTCTGAAGAGCACTCCTGATTTCCTGCCCTGTGGGAAGTCCAAGGTCCTCCCCCCTCCATCCAGGTCCAGGAATGTGAGCATCCAAACAGGCTAGGCTCCCACAAAGCCAGTTCATGCAGTAGGATCAAAACCCAGTGCCATTGTCCTTGGCTTCTCATCAGCCCTCATTGTCTGCCATGTTCAGAGAGTCAGGTTTTATCCCATGCTTATTCAGTCCCAGTCCAGCTGGCCTTGGTGAGCTCCCAATAGATCAGCCCCACTGTCACAGTGGGTGGGTGCACCCCTCGCGGTCCTGAGTTCCTTGCTGATGTTTTCCCTCCTTCTGCTCCTCATTTGGACCTTGGGAGCTCAGTCCGGTGCTCCAATGTGGGTCTCTGTCTCTATCTCCATCCATCGCCAGATGAAGGTTCATATCCAGGCAGATGACTATATGTTTTTCTTTGGGTTCACCTTCTTATTTAGCTTCTCTAGGATCACAAATTATAGGCTCAATGACCTTTATTTATGGCTAGAAACCAATTATGACAGATCCATATGAGTTTTCTATTGCTACATGATAAATCACCTTAAATTGAGTAGCTCATTCATCTTCAAGCCTGTGTGAAGAAGGGTGCTTTAAAGAAATGCTATACTAGTTCAGAATTGAGAAATAGATGGTCTTTTATTTTAGGGTAGACTCACAAATAAGAATACTCTGCTTGAATGGTGATCAGAAACTTAATTTTGCAGCCAGAACAGAGGGGCCAGAAAAGAGAGCAGACACATGCTCTACATTGGCTTATATAGTATAAGAGGCCACACCCCAATGTGTTGAAATTGGGGCATCAGGGTTGCGTCCCCAACACCCCGGCTGCCTGGCTAGCTTATGCCCGAAATAACAACACAAACAGTATTCATTTAAACACTGCTTGGCCCATTATTTCTAGCATCTTCTCGGCTAACTCTCGCACCTGGACTAGCCCATTTCTTATATTCTGTGTTGTACCCCAAGGTGCGCTTACAGGGAAGATTCTAGCCTACGTCCATCTTGGGTCAGAGCTTCATCGCGAGCATGCCTCAGAGCACTGAGCTATCCCATCCGCCCACGAGAGAGGAGTCTGGCATCTCTGAGCAGAGCTGCATGATTTCTGAGCTCACTTCCTCTTCCTGTCAGCATTTTGTTCTGTTTACTCCACCCACCTATGTTCTAACCTATCAGGACCAGCCAAGCAGTTTCTTTATTTTAACCAATGAAATTAACAGATTAATATATGACACTCCCACATCACCAATGGGCTGGTAACCATTGGCTGTAAGACTTCCTACAGCTCCTGTGCCCCTGGAGACTAGGAATGACATGGCTGACTTCTCTAATCAGACACATTTAAGGTCTAAATTGAGAAGAAATTGGAAATTTTCCTTTTAAATCTGGTCCCTTTGTTTCCAAAGTTGGCATCAAAAATGTTGCCTCACATCAAGTCGTGTTCATGTCTTGAGTCTTTCTGACTTCCCTTTCTGAGTTTAGACTTTATGTTCTCCTATGAGTAGACTAGGTCCATTTAGGTAGTTGCTCTGCTATCTAAAATTTTAAATTTGAATGTACTTTATCACATAGTCTTTCCCTTCCCCCAAGTCCTTCCAGATCTCCTTTCCCAACTCAACCGACTTTAGGTTCCTTCTCAAAATTCAAAAGCTATAACACAAAAACATATACACACAAATAAACAAAAGTCACACCCAAAACAAATGTGGAATTCATTATATGTTGGTCAAATATTCCTAATTCTCATGCAATGTTTCATATATCCAGTGTCACTCTATTAGAGAAAACTGATTTTTCCTCTCCTAGAGAGTATAAGTGACAGTTCAGTTGCTAAGATTTACCCTACAGTCTAGGTTTAAATTCATTTATTTATTTAACTATGACAAAATAAGATATAATAATATAAAACAAAAAGTATCGCATCTAAGTTTGACAAAAGCAAACAACAGAAGGAAAAGAGCACAAGAGAAAGCACAAGAATCAGAAATGTACTCATTCACACACTCCCGAATCCCATATAAACAATACATTGGAAGCCATAATACATAGGGAGAGGACCTAGTGCAGACCTGTGCAGACCTTGTGCATGCTACTGTAGTCACTGTGAGTTCATATGAGTTATTCTCATGTGGATTTAAAACTTATTGTTTCTTGGTATCCACCATCACCTCTGACTCTTACATTCTTTCAGCCTCCTCTTCTTCAGGGTTCTCTGAGGGGACATATTTGATAGCTAAGATCAACAAAACAACTAACAGCTCATGCTTGCAAGGATGTGGAGTAAAAGGATCTCTCATACATTCTTTGTTGGAGTGCAAACTCATTCAGTCAATATAGAAAATAGTTTGATTGTTCCTCAGAAAAGACAAAAATCTATCTACCTCAAGGTCCAGTTATACCACTCTTGTTCATATATCCAAAGGATACTTTATCCTACCACAGAGACACTTGCTCAACAATGTTTATTGCTACTCCATTTATAATACTAATAAATTGGAAACAAACTATATATCCCTGAGCAGAAGAATGAATAAAAAATTTGGCACATTATACATTGTAGTAATACTCAGCCATTTCTTTAAAGAAAATAACACCATGAAATATGAAGGCAAATGGATAGAACTAGAAAAAAATCATCTTAAGTAAGGAATGCCATACTCAGAGAGGAATATGGAATATATTCACTTATATATGTGAAGTCAATTATAACCAAGCTACAATCCATAGAACCAGAGATGGTAGGTATAGAGTAGGGTGGGGAGACAGATAAATCTCTGTCTTTAAGTCACCCTCTGTCATTATAGCTGCCAAATAAGAGGAACTGAACTACTGTCTTTTCAAACCAGGAGAAAGGTGTGCTAGAGCCTGGGTCAGCAATTATTGGGTAAGGAAACAAAGTATTAAGTCTATGTAATAGGATTACTGTAGAGGAATATTAGTTTACACTGTATGAACATGTATCAGTGTGATTAGTTTAATAAAGAGCTGAATGGCTAACAGCTAAGCAGAAGAGAATAGGCAGGATTTCCAGGCAGAGAGAGGAACACGGGATGAATCGAGGCATGCAGGGGACACCAGTGAGACACTAAAGAATTCAGACTTCTGGTATAGAGGAGCAGTAACTGAGCCACTTGGCAGAATGTAGATTAACAAAAACAAGTTAATTTAGGTATAAGAGTTAGTTGGGGAAAGCCTAAACAAAGGACACACTTTCCTAATTAATTATAAACCTGTGTCATTATTTGTAAGCTGGCAGCGCAAAGGAGAGTCTGAGTACAGATTGCATAGACTTCTAATTTACTAAATGCTCAATCTCAATCTGGAGCATGTAGAGCTGGGTATTGTTCAGAAGCTACAATTCTTTTTTTGAATAATTTTCATTGATTCTTTTGGAATTTCACATCATGTACCACAAGCCCTCTCATTTCTCAGTTCCTCCATATCTGCTCTTCATGCTTGTAGCATCAACCCCGAAGGAAAGCTTAAAGAGAAATAATAAAAAATTAAAAAATACATATAAGAATATTATTTTTTAAAAAGCCAACAAAAAGATCCTCTAACTTTCCCACCACTTCATTGCCTTTTCATTGGTCTTAGTGACAATTGGATCTGCTGTGTATCATGCAGGATAGAGGGTACAATATGTAATATCATTTTGTTAGTTTAGGAAATGACACTATGAAAGACCTAAAAGTTCAGCTACGACAGAAATGATGAGTAGCCTCCACACAATTTTCTTCCTTGTGTGTCAAACATGGCATTTACTAAATCGTATTTACAGGAACTATTTGTGAACATTGCCTCATGAGCTGTCTTTGCACTAAACATAAACCTTATCCTTCTTGGCCAAATTTCAGCATGTTAGCATCAGACAAAAAAGTGATTTGCTTTCACGTGTTCCTTTGTCTCCCTTCATAAAGCTCAATCCATCCTTTCCCCACACCCAGTGCATTCAGGCCTCTGTGCATTTTCAAGAGCTCATCTCTGGGGTGTTTATGACCAAATCTCTTGTCTCAGGGCAGGATAAAGTACCTACTTTGTAATGATCATCCCTGTTTGCATACCTGTGCTCCATTTCACACAGGAACAATCCCTGTCTCTTACATCTTCTGTTCTATCACCTTGAGCTCTTTCTGTCAAAGGATACTGAGTGTCCTTTCCTGATGAGAGGGGAGTTATGCAGCACTGAACAAAAAAAATGTAAAGAAATAGAAATTTAAGTTATAAGTCAATAAAAACAAGAATAAAGTCAGTATAAAGAGAAATAAATATTAACAGAATTATATGTAAAAATAGATGATGTGGGGCATGAGGTGGGGCAGAAGATTTGGTCATAACTAATGCTGGCTACGTATCCTTAGAAGCCTGCAAACTCATGATCATCTTGCCTCAGCTTTCTTCCAGTTTGAATTGCTGGACTACATGATCATGCCTGGCAGAAATGCAGTTCTTCATGTTATAATATGAGGTAAGTCAAGAGCACCAAGGGCAGTGGGAGAATCTCATGGAAGCTGTAGAAGAATGATATTAGAAATATTTATTATTGTCTTCTACACCCCACTAAACCATCCTTAGAATGAGCACTATGTGACTGGGCCATTGCTTAAAAATATATGGCCCTTTTCTTGGATATTATGCACTGTGTAATACATGAATGCTTTTATGATAAGCATAAATGAGAAAGATTACCTTACTTTCGACATTATAAGAGGTTAACACTAGTTTTCAATATAAAAATCAACTATAAATGAGCACACCTCAAAAACACAGACAAAATGTTAAGAATAACTTGTTAAATTCATAAGACATATAATTGTTTTACCATGTTTCTCTCATCTTTGAACTGTGGTTGGCTCACACTGAGCAATATTACATTGAATGTGCAAATAAAACAAAAGGCGCCATCCCTGTAGGGCATAGACCTGGACAAAACTGTGAGTGTGAGCTGAGTAGGGAGGTGTCCATCCTTCCTTTTCTCTCTTTCCTCACTCTTTCTTTTCTTTCTTTGTCTTTATTTCTTCTCTCCTCATCCTCCCTCCCTTGGTCCCTCACTCTTTTCCTCATTCTTCCCTTCCTTTCTCCCTCCTCTCCTTCCTGCCTCTCCCCCTTATTCTCTCCTTGTTATCCCTTCCAATCACTCCTCCCCCTCAGTTCCTCAATCACTCACTCCCACAATCAATCTTCCTCCTTTCCTCCTTTCCTCCCCCTCATTCTCTCCCCACTGACTTTCTCCCTCCTCATTCCCTTCCCCTTAATCTTTTCTTCTCACTTCCTCCCAATCTACCCTCCTCACTCCTTCTCCCTCCATCCCCCTTACTCCTCCCCCTCATGCCCAATCAGTCTTCCCTCACTCCTCCCCCTATTCCCTTTCCCCTCACTCCACCACCCACTTCCCCTCACTTCCTCTCCTTTCTTTTTTCCTACCCTCCTTATCCAAATGCTTATTGTTTTTTTCTTTATCCTTATCATTAACTAAAGGTTTTTCATTTCCTTTGTTAATTAAAATATGACATTCCACCCCCCTTAAATCTTGCTAAGAAATCCATCCTTCTGTCTAGTTAAACAAGAAAAGGAAACAGGGGTCTGAGAAAGTGAAGAAATACTCACTTCTATATCTATCAAACTGTTTGTCCCTCTGTCTGTCTATCATATAATTTTTCTGAGAAAGAATTCACGTTTCTGATAATTATTTTATATCACAATGATAATGTGTAAGATACCTCTCTTTAATAATCTTGGATGTACAAAGGAATCTTTTACATGTATCTGAGATCGTTTACATAGATCTTTTCTTTACTTACAAAGTTCTATATTTCCTAAAGCATAATTTATGTTCAGCCTAAAGAATTTCCTTTCAGTCTTTCTATTTTAATTAATGGATTTACATGCTTACCACATAAATGTGAGGACCTGATTCACATCCCAAAAATGCACATAAAGTCAGATGCAGCTGCACCAGATGACTGCACTCAGAGTGATGCTGTAGCATGATGAGAGATGGAGACTGGAGAATATCCAGAGGAGCCTAGACCAGGTGCTTTCTGGAGTGAACAAGAGACCCTGTCTCCAATAAGACAGAAGGCAACAGCAATATGCAAGGTTGGTCTCTTATCTTCACCCATATGCCAAAGCAAGGAGGTTGTCCTCAAAGAAGAGCAGACAACAATACACCTACCACCTAAGGCATCACACAAACTGAAACATAGATTTTTAAAAATTAAGAAAATAAGTCAAGAATTAACTATGTTACTTTTCTTTGAGTTTTTATTCTCTATTCCCTCTTAGATAATATTTTCATTGACTGTGTACAATTTTGAATGATCAAGTTGTTCCTGAAATGACATACATTCTTTACATAGCACATCCGTAATGCACTTTCCTGCATCATACTTCAGAAAGATTAAAGATTCAATGGAATAGCATGCAAGGCTCCTTTAAGACACACTTGCCATGCTCTAGTAAATTTTGTGCTAACATCAACTACCAGTGGGCGAAACAGGAGCAGGTGTCACTTTGAGCTGATTTACATATTGAGTCATTAGACAGCAGCCCAGGCTCCTTTAAGAGCAGCTGCCAGGAGCCTAAGAAGCATTCTCTTTTCAAACACTCAGAGATGGAGTCAAAGGCACTCCTCCTATGGATGTTTCTGTTCCTGGTACAAGGTGAGAAGGTGCAGAGCAGCATTGGGTGCACCCACTGTATCTATCATGGTTTTCCATGCCTCTAGTATCTTGATTGTTAGATTAAAGGCATTTATAATTTGTTTTAAGTTCCCCCATTTCTTTTTACTTTCTGGTTTCTCAAAGTGATGCCCACAAATATTCTTAAAATTTTTAATGAAAAATTCCCTTGCTGGGAACGTTTCTAAACATGTATAACCATGGTCTGTGTGTTTATGATTCCAGGTTCCACCGGGGACATTGTGCTGACCCAGTCTCCAGGTTTGCTGCCTGTGTCTCTGGGACAAAAGGCCACCATCTCTTGCAAGTCCAGTGAGAGTGTATCTATAGGCAGTAGTTATCATTTTATGCACTGGTATCAACAGAAACCAGGACAGCCCCCAAAACTCCTTATCTATGGTGCATCAAACCTAGCATCTGGGGTCCCTGCCAGGTTCAGTGGCAGTGGGTCTGGGACAGATTTCACCCTCACCATCAATCCTGTGGAAGCTGATGATGCTGCAACCTATTACTGTCAGCAGGGTAGTAAGCTTCCTCCCACAGTGCTGCAGGGCTGAACAAAAACCTTCTGGGGTTGAAGTTCACTGATGCTCAGTCTCTCAGCTGTCTCTTACTCTCTGACACCTCAATACACAGCTCTAAACTTGTTTGAAAAAAAGATCTTAAACAATGAAATAAACTTTTATGAACTGATTTACATGTTTGTCCCATCCTATATACTTCATAATTTAATGATTTCCCAACAAAATATAGACCTCTATGGTTGTTTCTTAATTAATAATTATTCACTTAAAATTTTGTTAACACATATTTGCTTTTGAATGATTTTTCCTCTTTTTCCCCTATCTCCTATACCACATCTCTGCCTACTCCATCCCACCCTCAGTATTCCTTTACAGACTTTCCTATCACTTAAGATATACTGTTTCTTTTTTATGTGTTTGTAAAGATAATAAATACAAATTACATGAACTGGAAACAAAGTTAACCAAAGTCATTTAGTGTGTGTGTGTGTGTGTGTGTGTGTGAGTCTATGTGTGTGTGAGAGAGGGGGGGCAAGGGGGAGAGAGAGAGAGAGAGAGAGGCAGAGAGAGAGAGTGAGAGGGAGGGAGGGAGAGAGAGAGAGAGAGAGAGAGAGAGAGACAGAGACAGAGACAGAGACAGAGAGAGAGAGACCAGAGAATAATGTGCAAAAGTTGCTTCTGGGACTCAAACTCAGGTTCATCAGTCCCTGCTGCAATCACCTTTCCTGTTACCAGCTGAACAATCCCGCCAATTTGATCTACTATTAATTTCTTTAATGATTTATTTGAAATTGGGGAGGAGTTTAAGCATGAATAAGTTTCCATAGCAGTCAGAAGAGAACATCAGATCCCAGGGATCTAGAGTTTCAGGAGGTTATGAGTTAGTTGATGTGGGTGCTGGAAACCAAACTGCATGATCAAAAAGTGCTTTTAACTGCTAAGCCATTTATTAACCTCTGATCTACCAATTTTTAGGTATTGATTTTTATAATTATTAAATCCTTTGCCCTAGGACAATGATAAAAATAATGGAAGCTTTGTGGCCAATCGTTTAAGCCAGAAACAGCTTTGAGTCGTTAATATTTCCAGCAAATCTTTCAGATGCAGTCTCACATTCTCACCCAGTGTTATTGTTCTCCTATTGCTTCTGTTTGCACTCGCAAGCAGCCTGCTACAGTTACTTAGAAACATAAGGCTGTGCTACAGTTATTTTTCTACTTCAGTTCCATTGTTTCTGTATCTGTGTCCAACCCCAAAATTAAGGCTTTAGTATAAGATATATTGATTGAACTTTAATATTCATCATTTTAACAACTTCTATACTTGTGGTCAAAGTCTTCCGGCCCTTTTTTTTTTTCCTTCTTCCTTTCTTCATCCTTTGTGTGTGATGTATAAAATATGTTAGTGGTAAGCATATGACACAAAGTCCACATAGAAAACAAAGGACATCAGGTGACGGTCCCCAAATCCCACCTTTTTTCAGGCAGGGTGTCATCATGGACTTTCAAGACATGAGCTTGGGGGAAGAAGAAGACTTAATTGATACCTTCTTCTCTTTTAAGATGGGCAATGAGCTCTCACTAGCTTGGACTCTCTAGAACACTGAGACACTAGAACTCTTAGAGTCCTCAATTACTAAGACAGAAGAGCTTAGTATTATTTTATCCTGTGATTTGCTGTGATATAAACTGGAAAAAAAAAAGAGAAAAACCCTCCTAATAAAAATACTAACTCTAATACTAAAATCCAAATAGACATATCCAGTCATGAGGCTGGAAAATACCCGACTCTTTACCTCCCCCTGAAAGTAAATGTCAGAATCATTTCTGCCCTCCAGAACACAAATCCACTTTTCCTGCAAAACATAAATCATATTAAATATGACTTTATGAGATTTTTTTCAGTTGACCCTGGCAATATACTGAAACTTTCCAAAATCTCATTCTGCTAGCAGATATGACCTAGGAAAAGATAGTGTTTGTTTTAGGTCAGACAACTGTTAAGTATAGGAAAACAAGTTGTTCCATGCTGCTGAGTATTATACCGATGATCATCCTGCAACCTATGGTCCATCTCAGCAGTTCTATTGTCAAGGGGAAGCAAACCCAAAAGACAAGGAGGCCTTTTACCAAGAAAACCATTGATACACCTTTCATGGAACAATTTAAAAAACAAACATTTTCAAACTTTATCATATATCATTAATATATGATGTTTGCTCTTTTGATAAACAAAATATTCATCATTTTGTTTATCAAAAGAGCAAACATCATATATTAATCTACCCCAAATTGCCTATGACAGGTCAAGACCTTGGGGGAAAGCCCTCTGATGTCCTTGAAAAGCACAGAGATAAGGAAAGATGCCCTCTTATCTTTGGCCCTGCAATGTGAGGTGGGTAAAGGAGGTGACCCTAATCTTTCCAAGCTGGAACACTCAGGAGACTGGCACCTATACCTTGCCTAAACAAGATAGTAGACCAGACCCTGAAGGTTTAAGTATGTGAGAGCTGACCCTAAGGGTATGAAAGCCAGAAAAGTAGTCCAGCCACTTACTCATCACTATAAGGGGTGAATTAATTAGAACAATGCTGGACAATTTGTCCTGATAGAGAAAACAGGGAAGAGCCAGCAGATTGACCAACCATACAACTAACCAGGTCCAGAATCTGGGTTATGTGTTGGCCCAAGACAACATTCTGGATGGTCATGGTGTTTGAGATTTGAGAGCTGAAAACGACAGCCTAAGAACCTAATGTTCCCATTGGGCCACTTGTGAGGAGGGGTCTAGAAACAGAGAATTCCTTCTAAAAAAATAGTCTAGCATCCAATGTTCTCCCTTTCAAATCAATTGGAAAATGGTAGCTTCCTTTTCTTACAATGGTAGTCTTTCTACCAATTTCCAATGCCTCCATTATCATCCAATTCCAAATTCATTTCAAGAAGCCCATTTCTTTTTCTCATCAAAGAAGACAATATCCTCTAAAATTGTAGTCTTAGAAGCAATTAGAAATCATAATAGTTTACTTAAAGTCACGGTGTCTCAAAATCAAGCAATACTCCTTGTAATACCCCAATATTGGGTGTTCAAAAGACTCATGAATAATAGAGGTTACTAAAGGGTCTCCTCTTTAATAACTATGCCATAGTCCATACCTACCTGTGAGCTCCCAACCTCTATTCTTTGTTAACACAGATCTGTGAGAGGACCAAATGGTTCACAGTCTTAGGTTTAAGCAATGTAGTTTTCTGTTTACATTTACACCCTGAATATCAATATCTTTTTGCCTTTGAGTATCTGTCAAATCAAACCACCCAACTCTCTTGAAATATATTTCCAACAGCTCCAAGATAATTCTCAACTATCTGGACAGATACTGACATGGGACATAGAAAATTTTTTTACTTACAAGTTAATGTCTCCCAACATGCACATAGCATCTTCCTTTGTGCCCCCAGTGATGACATTTATTAGGAAGGAACCACATAAGCAATTGGAGAATGCACAAAATACTCTTTAATTACCACTTGATTTATTGAAGAAATCAGTGAGAGAACAATTGCTAGAATCAAATTAAAATAACAACACAGCTTCCTAGCATTTTGAGATGCAACTACGTGATGACAAGGAAAGTTTATGACTATAAATGCTTACTTAAAAATACAGAAAGACCTCAAATAATGACCATATTCAAAGAGATATCATGTAAGTACTTAATGAGGAGCCTCAAGGCCTAAGGAAAAGTCCAGCAAAACACAATGGCAAGAGGTATTAAATATCAGACTAGAAATTAATGAGATTAATATTAAAATAACAATAAATAACATTACTCAAAACTTTGTCCTTCAATTAAACACATGATCAACACCAAGCCAAACAAACCTATATTAATAAAATAGAGATAGGAGAGAGGGACTTATAACACATTCAAATAAAATCCAGATAATCATTCGGTAGTACTTTAAAAATCTTAAGTTGGCCCAAACTGGAAAACCTTGGAGTAACGGATATATGTCTAGATACATAACACAAAACCACACTAAATTGCGATGATATCAACAATTTCAACAGAACCATAGCAAGAAACTCTATTAAAGTGGTAATAATAAGTTGTACTTCAAGAGAGAAGCACAGCTGGAGGATTCCTATGCCAAATTATGCCAGACCTTTAATGAAGGACTGATACTAATGACCCTGGAACTGTTCCATACCATAAAAAGGAAGAAACACCATTAGAAAAGGAAGAAACACCACCATCATGAATCTAGCATTACCTAGATGACCACAAAAAGACATAATGGAAAAATGACAGAGACCAATTTTTCTGATTAACATAACCCCTCTAAAAGCCTGTGAGTCAAATCTAGTATCACATTAAGAGGTACACTATTATCAAGCTGGTTTCTATCCAGGGATGAAAGATTGGTTCTAAAACATACAAGAGCAAGGCAGTGTGGAATATGGCTTTAATCTCAGCACTTAGGCAGGCAGAAGCATAGGAATCTCAGTGACTTTGAGGCCGGCCTCATTTGTAGAGTGAATTCCAGGACAGCCAGGTCAACACAGACAAACTCTGTGTTGAAAAAAGAAACAATAACTTCAACTAAACACAAACTGCTTCAGAACAGAAATCTCATGATCGTTTCAGTTGGTGCAGAAAAGTCACCTAGAGTTCTGATAAAATTTCTGAAGGAAACACAAACAGAAGGGTCATTCCTGAAAACAGGAAAGAAGACAAATGACAAAGTGCAACCATAGCTACGGTAAGTTGAGGAAACGGAGTATTATTTCACAAACCTGGAGTGAGAAAAGGTTATGAACTTACACTCTCACTCTTACTCAATGTAATGCTCAAAGTCTCAGTCAGAGTAAAAAGAAATGGGAAAGAAATGAAAGAGACATCAACGGTAAATAGAGTCAAATTACAAACATTTATAGGTAATAATTTTTTTCATAAGAAGAAAATAATTTATTTCTTTAAAGTCAATCACTATCACCACCAGCACTGGATTTGAGTATGGGCAATAATAACCCAGCACATATGAATGACACTTGTATAATGCTCCATTTCCTGCATGTACCTAATCTGAAGAAAAGCAATTTATATACATAGTTTTCTTAATACTTATTGCATATATCCCACATAAAATACTGAAAAGTAGCACAGAAAAACATATTATAGAATTAATGTTTCTGTGTTAAGGACTAAGACATAGTCTCAAATGGAGAATACAATGAGAGAACATGCCATTAGTTAAAAGAGAGAATGGATGTTCTTAGCAATTGCAGCCCCACTATAATTTCTATCACTTCAAATATAAAGGGTGCTTAATGCTAATAAAATAAAGTTATCAGGAGATGATGTACTTCTAACATTAAAAGATACTTTCATAATACACAATTTTCTGAAGCTTAAATCAATTTTAATAGTTTCAATGTTTTTCATGACATGTGGAAGTCTTGCTTATCTGACGAAATGTGAATTTATTCCTTCTCCTATTTGTGATCTTGAACAAGGCATAATACACAGAAGGGGGAAACATCCTTCTTACCTGCCATGTGCTGCTGTTTTAAGAATAGAGAAAAAATTATGAGATATGATTTAATCTCATTTGTGAGGAAGATTTCTTTGAGAATTAAGATACCAATAGAATGAAAGTAGTTTTTAATCATTCATGAAAGTGATACAGTACTTTTATAGCTTCAAAGAACATGAAAATTAATAGATATTCCAAATGAGTATAAATATTTAATGAAATGTACTGTAATAAAATTTATGGCACCTCATTTAATAAAATTTGCCTTTCTAGATCTAAAAGTAAATATCCCTTTTTTTACTATGCATTGTAAATCAATACAAGTGTCTCTGCATTTTAAAAATTTATTAGATTTTAAGAAAAATACCAATCTAAGTTCCCACAACCTCTCCTCCTCCAATTTTTTCCACATACTCACCCACTCCAACCCCATCTAATCCTCAGAGAGGGTAAGGCACGTTGCTTTTTGGAAGTTCCAAGGCCCTCCCTACAATATCTATGTTGAGCAAGGTATACATCCAAACAAAATAGGATCCCCAAAAGCCGGTATATGAAATAGGGATAAATTCCGGTGCCACTGTCAGTGGACCCTCAGTCTGCCCCAGATATGTAACTGTCAACCACATTCAGAGGATTCAGTTTGGTCATATACTTGTTCCTTCCCAGTCCAACTAGGGCTGCTGAGACGCTATTAGCTCAGGTAAATTGTTTACTGGGTGAACCCATAATGGTCTTGACATCTTGTTTCATATTCTCATACCTTCTACTCTTCAACTGTACTTGGGAGCTCAGTTCAGTGCTCTGACGTGGATTGCATCCTGTGTTTCCACAAGTTGCTTGGATGAAGGTTTTGTGGTGATATTTAAGAAAATCATCAGTCTGACTACAGGGCAAGTCAAGATTGGGACACCTCTCCTTTATTGCTTAAGGTTCTAGGCAGGGTCATCCTCAAGGTTTCCTAGGAATTTCTCTAGAGCCAGGTTTCTGCTAACCTGATAATGGTTCCCACAATCAAGATATCTCTTTCCTTGCTTTCATCTCTGTCTTTCCTCCATCTCGACTACCCCTTTCCCTCAAGTTCTCCTTAAGCCTTCTTTTTCCCTCCTCTTCTCCTTATACCCTCCCTTCTTCCCCCATCCCCAAGCTTTGATATTTTAGGTAATCTTGTCTGTTTCCAATTTCCAGGTGAGTCTATATATGTTTTTCTTTGGATTCACCATTTTACTTAGCTTCTCTAGGATCATGACCTATAATCACAATGACCTTGGTTTATATACCATATTCATCTATTTGGATCTGGGTTGCCTCACTCAGGATAGTGGTTTTTGGGGGGGGGGGGTTAGTTTTGGTTTTTCAAGATAGGGTTTCTCTGTAGCTTTGGTGCCCATCCCGGAACTAGCTCCTGTAGACCAGACTGGCCTCGAACTCCCAGAGATCCTCCTGCCTCTGCCTCCCGAGTGCTGGTATTAAAGGCGTGAGCTACCACCGCTGTTTTCTAATTCCATCTATTTGCATGCAACATTCAAGCTGTTCTTGAGTAGTACTCTAATATGTAAATGTGCCACATTTTTTTTTATTCATTCTTCAGTCAAGGGGCATCTAGGTTTTGTCCTGGTTCTGGCTACTACAAATAATGCTGCTATGAACATAGCTGTATGTAAACAAGCCCTGCATCTCTGGAATGAAGTCGACTTGATCATGGATGATTTTTCAGATGTGTTCTTGGATTTGGTTTACCAGTATTGAGTAATTTTTGCATTCATGTTAATGAGTGAGATTGGTCTGCAATTCTCTTTATTGTTCAGGACTTTGTGTGGTTTTGGTATCAGGGTAACTATAGTCTCATAAAAAGAATTTGGCGATGTCCCTTCTGTTTCTATTATGTGGAACACTTTGAGGAGTATAGTTATTAGCTCTTCTGGGATGATCTGACTGAATTTTGCACTAAAACCATAAGGTCCCGAGCTTTTTTTGATAGGGAGGTTTTTGATGACAGCTTCTATTTCCCTGTATTTATGTTGATCTATTTAACTCGCTCACATGGTCCTGATTTTTGGTATATGGTATCTATCTAAGAAATTTTCCACTTCATTTACATTTTGCGACTTTGTGGAGTACAGGTTTTTGTAGTATGGCGTAATGATTCTCCTAATTTTCATAGTGTCTCTTTTTATGTTCGTTTTTTCATTTCTGCTTTTGTTAATTTGGATGTTCTCTCTTTGCCTTTTGCTTAGTTTGAATAAGGGTTTGTCAATCTTGTTGATTTTCTGAAAGAAACAGCTTTTTGTTTCAATGATTCTTTGTGTTGTTTTCTTTGTTTCTATTTTGTTGATTTCAATCCTCAACTTTTACTTCTCCTAGGTGGGTCTGCTTCTTTTTGTTCTAGAGCTTTCAGGTGCACTGTTAAGTCACTAATGTGAGCTTTCTCCATTTTCTTTATTTGGGCCCTTAGTGCTATGAACTTTCCTCTTAGTACTACCTTCATATGGCCCCATAGGTTTCGATATGTTGTACCTACATTTTCAATGAATTCAAGGAAGTCCTTAATATCTTTCTTTGTTTCTCCTTGACACAGTGGTAGTTCAGTAGTTGAATGTTCAATTTCCATGACTTTGTAGGCTTTCTGAGAGTAGTATTGTTGCTAAATTCCAACTTTAATCCATGGTGATCTGATAAGGCACAGGGGGGTTACGCCAATTTTTTTTGTATCTGTGGAGATTTGCTTTGTTGCCAAGTGTGTGCTCAAATTTAGAGTAGGTTCCATGAGTTACTGAGAAATATGTATACTCTTTTGTGTTTGGGTGGAATGTTCTACAGAGTCTGTAAAGTCCTTTGATTTATTATATATCCTAGTTCTCTTATTTCTATTAAGTTTCTGTCTAGTTGACTTGTCTATTGGAGAGAGTGGAGTGTTGAAGTCTCCTACTATTAGTTGTGTGACTTGATGTGTGATTTAAGTTTTAGTAATGTTTCTTTTACGTATATGGGTGCTCTTGTATTAGGTGCATAGGTGTTCGGGATTGTGACTGTATCTTGATGAATTGTTCCTGTTATGAGTATAAAGTGTCTTCCATATCTTGTGATTGATTTTAGTTTGAAATCAGTTTTAGTAGATATTCAGATAGCTACACCCACTTGTTTCTTTGGTCGATTTGATTTGAAAACATTTTTTCCAATCCTTTACTCTGTGATAGTGTCTGTCATTGAGGTTGAGGTTTTTTTGTGTGTGTGTACAGCAGAAAGCTGGATCCTGTTTTGATATTCATCCTCTTATCCTGTGTCTTTTTATATGTGAATTGAATCCATTGATATTAAGTGATATTAATGACCAGTGGTTATTTATTAATTCCAGTTATTATTTGGTAGTAGTGTTTGTATGTTTCCTTTCTTGGGTTATGCTGTTGGGTGGTTATCAGATGATCATGTTTTTGAGGGTGCAGTTAGATTCTTTTCATTGGAGTTTTCCTTTGAGTCCTTTCTGTAAGGCTGGGTTTGTGAATATGTATTGTTTACATCTGTTTTTGTCATAGACTATATTGTTTTCTTCATTGATGGTGAATGAAGGCTTTGCTGGGTATTGTAGTCTGGGCTTACATCTATGATCTCTTAGTGTCTTCAGCACATCTATCCAGGACCTCCAAGCTTTCATGGTTTCCATTGAAAACTTGGGTGTAATTCTGATAAGTTTACCCTTATATGTTACTTGACATTTTTCCTTTCAACTCTTAATATTCTTTATTTTGTATGTTTTGTTTTTTTTATTATATGGCAAGAGGATTTTTTATCCTGTCTATTTGGTGTTCTATTAAGTTTCATGTACCTTCATAGGAATAGCCTTATTTGATTGGGGAAGTTTTCTTCGATGATTTTGTTGAATATATTTTCTGTTCCATTGAGCTGTAGTTCTTCTCCCTCTTCTAACCCTAATATTTTTAGATTTTGTCTTTTTATATTGTCCTAGATTTCCTGGATGTTTTAAGAATTTGTTAGACTTAATGTTCTCTTTGACTAATGAGTCTATTTCCTCGATAGTATCTTCAGCGCCTGAGATTCTTCTATCTCTTGTATTCTGTTGGTTATACTTGTCTCTGTAGTTCCTGTTTGTTTACCCAGATTTTCCCTATCCAGAATTCCCTCAGTTTGTGTTTTCCTTATTATCTCTATTTCAGTCTTCCAGTTTTTAACAGTTTCCTTCGCCTGTTTGTACGGTTTTTCTTGTTTTTCTTGGGTGTCTTTGAGGGATTTATTAATTTCTTCCAATTTTTTGTTCGTCTTCTCATCCATTTCTTTTAAGGATTTTTTTATTTACTCTTTAAAAGTCTCCGTTATTTTCATAAAGTTACATTTAAAGTAATTTTCATCTACATACTTCAGGTTAGGATGATTAAGTCTTCCCTGTTGTCTTACAACTAGATTCCGGTGTTACCATGATGTTTTTTACATTGTTGGAGGAATTCTTGCATTGGTACCTACCCATCTCTTCCTTCAAATGAGATCAGCAATGTCTTTGCATCTTGGTCCAATCCTTGCTGTGGCTGTCTGAGTGTTTAGGAGTTTTTCTTGATCTGCTCTGTACTGTCAGTGTCTGTCTCAGAAAGCTTCTACTCTCTTGGTCTTGGTCTCTCTTGGTCTTCTCCCCTGGTTTGCTCTCTTGGTGTTCTCTCTTAATCCCCTCAGTGTTGAAGCAAGCTCTCCATCCCCTCAGTATTATAGCAAGCTCTCAGCTCTTTGGTGGGGTGTGATTAGTAGCTCGGGGGGTCCAGTGGATGGGTTTGGATCTTGGGGGAGCCTAGCCACAGGAAACTTTCAGCTGGCTGGCTAGAAAAGCCAAGGGAGTTAGGGTTGGGGCCTGACATTTTGTCCCACTAGGGTGGTCCTAGAAAGTGGGGTGACCTACCATGTGACTAATCACTCACCTCCACAGTCCCCTCCCTCAGTATTGGAGCAAGCTGTGTTTCAGAGTTCCACCCAGTTTTAAGGAAGATAGGCCAGGTTGGGTGCAGAGTGTGGCTAGTAGTTTGGATGGCTGCTGGATGGATTTGGGTTTGGAGGGAAGCCTGGCTGCAGGAAATTCCATGGTGGTTGACTAGACAAGCCAAGGGAGTTGTGGGACCCATTGGGGAGGTCCTAGAGGGTGAGGCTGTCCTACAGTGTGGCTATTCATTCACCCCTTCAGTCCTCTCACTAGGTAATATGTTCTTAAACTTCAAAGACTCTCAAAACTTGACCAGAAAAATCTTAAACCTGATAATAATTTCTACAAAGAGAAAGATGTAAAGTAAACATACAACAGTCTTTGTATAGCCTTTCTGTGTAATAGTAACAAAAGTACTAAGAAAGAACTGGGTAAATTGGATTACTATGTCAAAATAAATAAAATACCTAGGAATCAGAGTAAGTGAGGAGATTAAAGACCCTTACAATGAAATCAATGGGGCATTGAAAACTGAAGATAATAGATAATGAAATTGACAGGAAGCTGCTATGGTACCAATGTGGTAGAAAAACACAATCGATATCAACATCCCGTTGACACATCATACAGAACTAGAAAAGCAATGCTAAAATTCATTATCTCTCTAACACCAAATGAAACTGTGCTTTTCAGTATTCAGTCATGCAGTCACTTCAGTGTCTATAGACCTGAATTGAATTGAAAAGATGGAGCCTTGTGTGCATACCACTTTTTCCATTAGGGAAAAAAAAAAGAACATAATGATCTTAACATTGGCTCAGTTTGGGATCTTCCGCTCCATGAGAGGAAGGACCTGTGTGAGTCTGTGGTGAGATAGCACATCAGGACTAGAGTGTGGGGAACAAAGCTAAGAATCCTGTGGACAGGAAAGAGGAGGAGAGCACAGGCACACAGTTCTCCCATTGAGCACAATGTTAGTGACATCAAAACTTCCAATGTTTTTCACACATGTTTTACCACCAAAATAACAGCCTGCAGACCAAGCTTTTCCCACAATAGCCTCTGGACACAATCAAGCTGCAATGTACTGCTGTTCTGGAGAGGGAAACCCTGAGATTCACTCAGTCTTAAGTTGTAATAATAACTGGATATCAGGATCTGAGAACTTTTTATGCATCAAACCCCTGGAAACAAAGATTTACGACTTTTCTTCACACAGAATAAACTTTCATCTAAAAGAGCCCTTGTCAGTGCTTCCAATGCAGGTGCTATGGAGAAGGGAAATGCTTGTCACAAAAGAAGCTCATGACCCCACTAACCTAGAGTTTGTAGTAAAAATTTTGATGCTGTGTAGACTTGATGGTGAGTATACAGAGAACCACAAAGCCCAGTGTCATCAGTCCCCAGAACCCTGTGTTTCACAGTGAAGACATTGACAAGACATCTAACACTCTCTCCAGAATACCAGGCTGGAATGGGAAATCTGCCTGTGATTGAGAGGAATCCAGGATGATGACCCAGAGCTGTTAGTTCCTGGTATGCATTCATGCCTTTGGCGATTCTCTTTTTATTTTATGATGGCATTCAGAAATTCATCCCTTGCCATTTCTTTCAGTTTCTGTGGAAAATGGATTCATATATATAACAATCTGTTCCTGTAGCTGTTTTTTTCGCTTAAGATATCTTCTCAAATATATTTTCACTTAATAAATGGTATCTTGTAGAATTTAAAAATATATGAATAAAAATATGAAAATAAATTTACCTCCACATCGAACTAAAAATATGTACCTGTTATCGTTGTCTAGTGCATTTTTCACTAAAGTTATAGTGGCTGCAACGCATTTTTCTTACATTTGTTGTTGTGAGCCTAGGCTTTAACAGCTGAGTTATCTCTTTAGCCAAGCTATGCATTTCTCTATGAGTACATTAAGTAACATGTCTTCCCAGTTTTTTTCAGTTGATTCATTATCCAAACTCACGTAGACATGATTTTACATTAAATGTTTAACTTAAATGAATCTAACATTAAATACATAAACACTCTTTTTATCTTTGGGACACCATGATTTTAATAGTTCAGGTGGGTTCCTAACTTCAAATATTCATTTGCAGTAAGAATGGAACTAGTAAAATATAGAGGGCTGGGTGCTCCCTACTCTAAATATGTCTCAGAGAACTGACTCCTCAGACTGGAAGAAATCTAATCATGTGTACCCAGAATTGACCTTAGGTTGAATGATAGAAAGACATGCATTATCCATGGTGATGCCCATTTATCTACAAGTTGAGGATTGCAGAGTCCACCTGTATGTTGTTCTTACTGCTGACTGCTTTTCTTACCCCTAATGGTGCTTGGAATCAATGCCAGCTAATGATCCATCATCCCTTTCTAATATGAACCATAGCACAATCTCTTTCTCTATCTTGAAAAACCTGAATACTTTTTCTTGTTGAGAAGAATCAAAATGTGAATTGCATTGTTGTTGTTAGTTATAGAAAATAACCTGAAGAGATGATGATTCTGTGGTAAAGAGCCCATCCTGCTCTTTCAGAAGACATGTTCAGTTTCTAACATTCACATGGCAGCTTACAACCATCTGTAACTCTAGTTTGAGAGGGAATCCCATGCCCTTTTCTGGTATTCAAAAACAAGAGGCACAAATATGTTGTGCACACAAACTGACACAATGCTCATATACATTAAATAAAAATAAAGACATTTTTAAATAGTTTAATCATGGTCTAGGCTTGGCAAACTTTGAAGAACAAGCACATTTCTAGCCAAGGCCCGTAGACTTGGGTTAGGAAGAATTTCACCCACAAACCAGCCCCGCAGGCTGTCAGAAACCTTTATGGTGAATGAGTATAGGGTGAAAAAATTGGAGAAAGAGAAGCAGAACTGTTCATGTGTTAGGGAGAGAGGCAGATCTGAAGAGGTGGGAGCAGTGAGCAAAGAACTGAGTTAAATGCTCTACAGCCACCCAGGGCCAGATGTCTAGATCTGGGCTGCTTCCAATAGCCATGATATGGTCCATGATCCTGACGCAACTGTGGAGGTCTGTGTTGATGTCTGTCGCTCCCTTTACCACCAAGGGTCCTGAGACTGGCCAGAGTTTGGGTCATTACCTTGTGACAAAGTTTATGTCCAAAGGATGTGCTCCCACAGAGGCTATGCCAATCTATGATAGTTGTGCCAAAACTCGGGACCATGGTGATATTGGGCCAAGACTGCTGTCAGGAAACATGTCCATGCTGTGACTGGACTCTGAGTTGATATCCATGACTCCCATTGCCACCAATGACCATGTAGAGATTTCAAGTCTGGGCCAACACCTGAGACCATGTTGCTCTTAGAGAGTCAAACCATCACAAGAGCCATATACACCTGGGTAGCCCATTCTAGTACCAGGAGTCATGGATTCATCTAGCCCAGAACTGTGGATGTAGGCATTATCTGGGTCCTTGACCCTATCACCAATATCAATAACAATATCAATATCAGCGGATCATTTTACTGTCAAAGCCTGACCAGATATCCAGAAATCTGAGCTATCACTTGGGTACATTTTGGCATTTTGGGGACATGTTACCACTTGGACCGTACCCATATCGGGGCAATGTGCAATGCCAAGTACGATGACATCCAGGCCTGGGTTGTTGCCAAGGACCATGTCTGGATCCATGGTCCTATTGCAGCCTGAGTTTGTGCTGATGCCTATGTTTTGTGTTGCCAACAAAGGCTACATTGATTCCCAGAATCTGAGCCTCCACCAATATGTGACCTTCTTGATGTCAATGTCTGTGCTGCTCCTGAGCTCATACAGAACTGAATAACACTTGATGTCACCCAGGGCCAGTGCATTTTACTGGCCTGAAATGTATCCACGGCTATGTCTGGGTTTGTGGCTCTGCCAAAGACAGGACGTGCACTGAAGTTCAAGGCTCCCATCACCATTAAAGGCAGTACATATATCCTGATTCTGGGCCCAAACCTAGAGCCATGTGGGGATTCAAGGGCCAAGCTTAAATTTGGTACAAGCCATTCTAAGTGACCTGTGCTGCCACCTGGGGTCATGAGGTCAACTGGACCTGGAATGCTGCCAGGGGTCATGTCTGGGTCCATGGCCCTACCTCAGATATGGTGGTGTTGATGTCCTTGGCTTTTGTTGCAACAAAAAGTAGTAAAAATGTGACTGCACACAATTGGCAACTGCCATGTACCAACTGCACCACTCTGGAGAGTAGGCCCTGTTCCTCCCCCAGTGCAGAACAGGAGAGCTTTCCTTGTTGTCATATGTGCGTGTGATCAGACCCTGAATATGCAAGTGTGGGAGTGAAAGAGATACAATATTTATTTCTTGCCCCTCACTCCTTACAACCTACTGCAGACCAGAAAATCTTGTCAAAGTATCACAAGGGTGGGAAACCTGAACCTGCCCCTCACCAGTTCCAAATATAAGGATTGGGCCCTGCATCTAGTCCAAGCAGCGTAGTAGAGATGAACCCGATGTACTTGAGAGATTTGGCCCCACCCTTCATCTGTCATTGGTGGAGGGAGGAAGGGAGAGATGGCATTCCCCCCCCCCCCCCCCGCCCCTGTCCCTTACTGCCTGTGACAGGAGGGAGAGCTGGCTCTGATGTCATGAGGGTGGGAGAATTGGCATTGTCTCCCACCAGCTGCAACAGTAGAGAGAGCAGCCCTCCCTTCCCTCATGTCTTCCCACCTGCTGAAGGTGAGAGAGCTGGCCTCAGAGTCACAAGAGTAGGAGAATTGGCCCTGCCCCTTATCAACTGAAGCACTTAAAAGAGTGGGCATGGCATCTTGCCTGTGCAGTGCACTAGAGCTAATCCTGTTGGTGGGTCTCAGGAAAGCCATGACTGAAGATGAGAGAACAGAAGAGCTGGCCCCCACCACCTCCCAGGTGTGGCAAAGAAAAGCAAGTGTAAAGGAAACATGCTTTCTCCTCAACACCTTGCCACCGAGTCAGGTAGGAAAATCAACCTCAGGGCAAGAGAATGTTAGAACTAGTACTAACCCTCCTCACCAAGTGCAGCAATTGGGAAAGCATAACAGACACCCCACCTGGGAAAAACAGTAGGACTGGCCCTGGTAGAGTGGCTGTGGGTGAGCTGCACACAAGGGTCTGAGAGCAAGAGAACTGATCCTGCTCCTTGTTGTCTGCAACTTTGGGTGAGCTAGCCAGGGCAGTGCTGGAGAGTTTGCCTGAGTGGTGATGATGAGAGAAAGCTGGCAGGCTGATAAATCCAGTCTTCTACTACATTATGAAACACAAAGAAACACCCAGGAGATGTGATCCAAACAGCAGCATTCTCTAAGAATTACTCAAGCACAGAGCTATAATAAATTGATGTGTTTTCTGTGTTAGATACCCAGGTTCTGGTATTCAGCTATAGGAATAAAAATAGACTAAAGGAGAGTAGATGAGACAGGTAAATGTCAAGGAGAAGAGAGACATGAGGACTGCCAGAGTATGTGTGAGACTGGCCAGTATTAAGCTCCATATGGATTTTCTATACCCAAACTTTTCAGAAAGAAACATACACAAAAGATGGTAAACATCCTCATGGGCCTTGGGAAAAAGTCTCTGAGTACCCAGATGAGAGTGCAGCCTTAACCACACCTTGGCTATAGACTATGAGAAACTGAGGAGAAGACCCAGACACAACCCCTACTCATATCATAGGTGTTGTGATTGTCACTACATTTATATTAACTTATGGAGCTGTAGAAAATTAATGTAATATAGGCTCACTATCCTAAGAGAGTACAATAAACTTAAGAAAACTCAAAGAAGTACATCTGAGAAAAGATTCTAAGACTTATTGTTCTGAGGTTTCCCACTCCACATGGGAAGGATGAAGAAGCCCAAAGAAGGCTCATGTAGAAGGGGAGAGAGTGCCAAGGTAGTAAACCTTCCCTGAAAGTGGCTGTGTACCTTGGGCCTCTAATAAGAACAAAACAACCTTAATAATAACTTTAGGAAAAGGATTGAGGCCCTTAAAGAGTAAATAAAAATCTCCCTCAAAGAAATAGAGAAAAAGACAAACAAGAAACTGGATGAAATTAACAAATCTCTTAAAGAAAGCCAAGCAAAAGCAATTAAACAGGTTAAAGAAATGTATTGAGATCTGGTGCCCTCTTCTGGTCTGCAGGCAGAGCACTGAGAATACTGTATACATAATAAATAAATTTATATAAAAAAAGAATTGATTCAAGAGTTGAAAACTAAAATAGAGACAAACTGGGGAAATTCTGTAAATAGAAAATATGGGTAAGCAATTAGGAACCACAAAGGCAAGCAAGCATAAACAACAGAAAACAAGACTGAAGATTGAATCTCAGGTGTTGAAGATACGATAGAGGAAATGAATTTACTGATCAAATAAAATGTTAAGTCTAACAAAAGCTTAACACAAAATATTCAAGAAATATGGGACACCATGGAGAGACCAAACCTAAGAATAATAGGGATAAAAGAAAGAGACACAGCTTCTTCCTCCCTTCCGTGGACAAGATCGGCCAGCTCAGCCTGTTTGGGCACTGGGACAGGGTGCTGAGGCAACAGGGCAGGTGGGAGTTCCTTTGCTTCAATAGCCTGCCTGCAGCAAGATAGGCCTTTTGTCAGCGAGGTTCCTGGCCAACAAGGGAACCTGATCCTGTTCCATGAGATCCATCGAATAGCAATGGATGAGAAGTATAACAAAAAGTTTGAAGAAATGAATAAATACATACATGATACCCTGGGAAACCAAGAAAAAACAATCAAACAGGTAATGGAAACAGTTCAAGACTTGAAAACTGAAATGGAAGCAAGGAAGAAAACACAAACTGAAAGCCGGCTAGATATGGAAAATCTAGGTCAACAAACAGAGACTACAGAAACAAGCATAACAAATAGAATACAAGAGATAGAAGAAAGAATCTCAGACTTTGGATAGAGAAAATAATAGAGAAATAAATGCACTGATCAAAGAAAACAGCAAATCCAACAAATTCTCATCACAAAACATTCAGGAAATATGGGACACAATAAAAAGACCAAACCTAAGATTAATAGGGGTAGAAGAAAAAGAAGAATTACAGCTCAAAGGCCCAGAAAATATATTTAACAAAAGTATGGAAGAAAACTTTCCCAAAATAAAGAAAGATAGTCCTATGAATATTCAAGAAGCATACAGAACTAAATACTTCAAGAATATACAAGAAGAATAGACTGGATCAAAAAAAAATCCCCTCGCCACATAATAATCAAAACACAAAACATACAGATTAAAGAAAGAATATTAAGAGCTGCAAAGGAAAAGGTCAAGTAACTTATAAAGGTAAACCTATCAGACTTACACCTGACTTCTCTATGGAATCCATGAAAGCCAGAAGGTCCTGGATAGAGGTACTGTAGAAACTAAGAGACCATGGATGCAAGCCCAAACTACTATACCCAGCCAAACTATTGTTCACTATCAATGGAGAAAACAAAATATTCCAGGATAAAAACAAATTTAAACAATATGTAGCCACAAATCCAGCCTTATAGAAAGTAATAGAAGGAAAATCACAACCCAAGGAATTCAACATTGCCAACACTGCCTATAATCACTCAGACATCTAGTGACCCTTCACCAGCACAACTCAAGGAAGGGAAACACACAAACTCTACTACAAAAAAAAAAAAAAACAATGACCAGAGTCAACAACCACTGGTCATTAATATCACTTAATATCAATGAACTCAATTCACCTATAAAAAGGCACAGGCTAAGAGATTGGATATGAAAACAGGATCCAACATTCTGCTGTTTACAAGAAACACACCTCAACCACAAAGACAGACATCTACTCAGAGTAAAGGGTTGGGAAAAGGTTTATCTATCACCATGCACAAAACTCAAGTCCAAATGGATCAAAGACCTCAATATCAATCTGAACACACTGAACCTGATAGAAGAGAAAGTGGGAAGTACCCTACAACAGATGGGCACAGGCGATCGCTTCCTAGGTATAACCCCAGCAGCACAGTCATTAAGGGCAACATTGAATAAATGGGACCTACTGAAACTGAGAAGCTTCTGTAAGGCAAAAGACACTGTCACTAAGACAAAAAGGCAACCCACTGACTGGGAGAAGATCTTCACCAACCCCACAACAGACAAAGGTCTGATCTCCAAAATATATAAAGAACTCAAGAAACTAGAGTTTAAAATGCTAATTAACCCAATTAAAAAATGGGGCACTGATCTGAAGAGAGAATTCTCACCAGAAGAAGTTCAAATGGCCAAAAGGCACTTAAGGTCATGCTCAGCCTCCTTAGCGATCAGGGAAATGCAAATCAAAACAACATTGAGATATCATCTTACACCTGTCAGAATGGCTAAAATCAAAAACACCAATGATAGCCTTTGCTGGAGAGGCTGTGGAGAGAGGGGTACCCTCATCCATTGCTGGTGGGAAGGTTTATCAATCAAATGGACCTAAGAAACAAGCAGGTGTGGTCATATTAATTTCTAACTAAATTGTCTTCAAACTAAAATCTCTCAGAAGAGATGGTGAGGGACATTGGAAAGAAGTTAAACTTTCGTTATTTGCAGATGATATGATAGTATACATAAGCAACCCTAAAAACTCTACCAAAGAACTCCTACAGCTGATAAACACCTTTAGTAATGTGTCAGGATACAAGATCAACTCCAAAAAAATCAGTTGCCCTCCTATACACTAAGGATAAGGATGCAGAGAGGGAAATCAGAGAAGCATCGCCTTTCATGATAGCCACAAATAGCAAAAAATATCTTGGGGTAACTCTGACCAAAGAAGTGAAAGTTCTATTTGACAAGAACTTTAAGTCTTTGAAGAAAGAATTGAAGAGGATACCAGAAAATGGAAGGCTATCCTATGCTCTTGGATTGGGAGGATCAACATAGTAAAAATGGCAGTTCTCCCAAAAGCAATCTATAGATTCAATACAATCCCCATCAAAATCCCATCAAAATTTTTCACAGACCTGGAGAAGACAATAATCAACTTTATATGGAAAAACAAAAAACCCAGGATTATACAATAAAGGAACGTCTGGAGGCATTAACCATCCCTGACTTCAAACTCTATTACAGCAGTACAGTATTGAAAACAGCTTGGTATTAGCATAAAAACAGAGAAGTCAACCAATGGAATCGAATAGAAGACCCAGATATTAATCCACAAACCTATGAACACCTGATTTTCGACAAATGAACTAAAATTATACAATGGAGGAAAGAAAGCATCTTTAACAAATGGTGCTGGCATAACTGGATGTCAACCTGTCAAAGAATGAAAATAAATCCCTTTCAATCACCATATACAAAACTCAAGTCCAAATGGATTAAAGACCTCAATATTAATCTGACCACACTGAATCTGATAGAAGAAAAAGTGGGAAATAGTCTACAACACATGGGCACAGTAGACCACTTCCTACGTAGAACCCCAGTAGCAAAGACAATAAAAGAAACATTGAATAAATGGGACCTCCTGAAACTGAGAAGCTTCTGTAAAGCAAAGGACACTGTCATTAAGACAAAAGGCAGCC
The DNA here is from genome assembly GCA_963919715.1 of Microtus obscurus. NCBI lineage: Eukaryota > Metazoa > Chordata > Mammalia > Rodentia > Cricetidae > Microtus > Microtus obscurus. Next base: position 35,905,912 of record CAWTZC010000501.1, on the reverse strand, counting down.
CACTCTCTGGGAGAAGATCTTAACCAACCCAGCATCAGACAAAGGTCTGATCTCCAAAATATATATATAAAAAAAAAAACTCAGGAAGGTTGGTTAGGGGAGCAGGGAAGTACATATCTTAATTAAGGGAGCCATCTTAGGGTTGGCAAGAGACTTGGACCTAGAGGGGCTCCCAGGTGCCCAAGGCGATGTCCCCAGTTAGTTCCTGGGGCAGCTGAGGATAGGGAACCTGAAATGACCCTATCCTATAGCCATACTGATGAATATCTTGCATATCACCATAGAACCTTCATCTGGCGATGGATGGAGATAGAGACAGAGACCCACAATGGAGCACCGGACTGAGCTCCCAATGTCCCAATGAGGAGCAGAAGGAGGGAGAATATGAGCAGAGAAGTCAGGACCACAAAGGGTGCACCCACCCACGGAGACAGTGGGGCTGATCCATTGGGAGCTCACCAAGGCCGGCTCGACTGTGACTGAAAAAGCATGGGATAAAACCGGACTCTTTGAATTTGGCGGACAATGAGGGCTGCTGAGAAGCCAAGGACAATGGCACTGGGTTTTGATCCTACTTCATGTTCTGGCTTTGTGGGAGCCTAGCCAGTTTGGATGTTCACCTGCCTAGACCAGGATTGAGGGTGGAGGACTTTGGACTTTCCACAGGGCAGGGAACCCTGACTGCTCTTTGGACTGGAGAGGGAGTGGGAGGAGTGGGGGGGAGAGGAGGAAGAGGGGGAGGACGGGGAGGGAAATGGGAGGCGGGGAGGAGGCAGAAATTTCTTTTTTTCAATAAAAAAAAACTCAAGAAACTAGACATTAAAACTCTAATAACCCAATTAAAAAATAGGGTACTGAACTGAACAGAGAATTCTCATACAGAAGAAGTTCAAATGGCCAAAAGACACTTAAGGTCATGCTCAACCTCCTTAGTGATCAGGGAAATGCAAATCAAAACAACTTTGAGATACCATCTTACACCTGTCAGAATGGCTAAAATCAAAAACACCAATGATAGCTTATGTTGGAGCGGATGTGGAGTAAGGGGAACACTCAGCCATTGTTGGTGGGAATACAAACTTGTGCAACCACTTTGGAAATCCATGTGGCAACTCTCAGGAAACTGGGAGTCAACCTACCTTAGGACCCAGCAATTCCACTCTTCGGAATATACCCAAGAGATGCCAAATCATACTACAAAAGCATTTGTTCAACTATGTTCATAGCAGCACTATTTGTAATAGTCAGAACCTGGAAACAACCTAGGTGCCCCTCAATAGAATAATGGATAAAGAAAGTGTGGAATATGTATGCATTAGAGTACTATTCAGTGGTTAAAAAAAATGACATCTTGAATTTTGCATGCAAATGGATGGAAATAGAAAACACTATCCTGAGTGAGGTAACCCAGATCCAAAAAGAGGAATATGGTGAGTACTCACTCATAAGTGGATTCTAGCCATAAATAAAGGACATTGAGCCTATAATTCGTGATCCTAGAAAAGCTAAATAAGAAAGTGAACCCTAAGAAAAACATATAGTTATCCTCCTGGATATTGGAAGTGGACAAGATTGCCGGGCAGGGGTTGGGAGCACAGGGGTGGGTGGGTGGGGATAAGGGGCAAAGGGGAGAGAGAAGGGAGAAGGAGGGATGGGGATAGTTTGAGGGATTGGAATGGTTGGGATGGAGGAGGTTTGGATATGGGAGTAGGGTAGTAGATATCCTAATTAAGGGAGCCATTTTAGGGTTAACATGAAACTTGACTCTAGAGCGGTTCCCAGGTATCCCAGGAGATGTCCCCAGATTGTTCCTTGGGCAGCAGAGGAGAGGGTGCCTTAACTGGTCCTGTCCTATAGCCACACTGATGAATATCTTGCATATTATCATAGAACCTTCATCTGGCGATGGATGGAGATAGAGACAGAGATCCCCATTGGAGCACTGACTGAGCTTTCACAGTCCAAATGAGGAGCAGAAGGAGGGAGAACATGAGCAAAGAAGTCAGGACCATGAGGGGTGTGTCCACCCATGGAGACGGTGAGATTGATCTAATGGAAGAACACCAAGGCCAGTTGGAATGGGACTGATGGAGCATATGATCAAACCAGACTCTCTGAATGTGGCTGATGATGGAGGCTTACTGAGAAGCCAAGGACAATGGCACTAGGTTTTGATTCTAATGCATGGACAGGTTTAGTGGGAGCCTTGTCTGTTTGGATGCTCACCTTCCTAAACCTGTTGTGAGCAGGGAGGATCTTGGACTTCCCATAGGGTAGGGAACCCTGACTGCTCTTTGGCCTGAGGTGGGAGGGGGGAGAAGGAGGGGAGGGGATAGAAGTGGGAGGAGGGGAGGAGGTGGAAATTTTAATTATATATATGATATCATGGATGCCAGCCCAGACTACTATACATAGTGAAAATTTCAATCACCATAGACAGAGAAAAAAAGATACTCATAAATACAGTTTGACAATATTCCTTCTCTTTCTATTCTATGAAACACTTTGAGGAAGAAGTATAGGTATTAGCTCTTCTTTGAAGTTCTGAAACCATCTGGACCTGGTCTTTTTTTGACTGGAAAGCTTTTGATGACTGCTTCTATTTCCTCGCAGGTTATAAGAATATTTCAATTATTCACATGGTCTTGATTTAATTTTGGTGTGTGGTATCTATCCAGAATATTGTCCATTTCTTTTACATTTTCCAGTTTTGATGAGAACAGGTTTTAGTAGTATGACATAACAATTCTCTGGATTTGCTTGGTGTCTATTTTTATAGCCCCTTTTCATTTCTGATTTTATGAATTGGATGTTCTTTCTCTGTCTTTTGATTGAATTATATAACAGTTTGTCTATCTTGTTGATTTTCACAAAGAACTAGCCCTTTGTTTCATGGATTCTTTCTATTGTTTTCTTTGTTTCTTTTTTATTGATTTCAGTCCCCAGTTTGACTATTTCCTGTTATCTAGTCCTCCTAGGTAAGTCTACTTCTTTTTGTTCTAGAGCTTTCAGGTGTGATGTGAAGTCACTAGTATGATATCTCTTCACTTCCTTTATGTACCCAAACTCTTTTTATGAGGCTACAGTCACCTTGATACTGAAACCACGCAAAGACTCAACCAAGAAAGATAATTACAGATGAATCTCACTCTTGAACATATATGCAAAAATATTCAATAGAATACTTGCAAAAAATCCAAGAACACATCAAAAACAGTCATCTATGATGACCAAGTCAGCTTCATTCCAGAGATTCAGGGCTGGATCAACATATGAAAATCTATCAATGTAATCCACCATGTAAATGAATTAAAAGAAAAAAAACCTTATGATCATCTAATTAGATGGTGAAATTGCATTAGACAAAATCCAACAGCCCTTGGAGAGATCAGGTATACAATAAAAATATCTAAATATAATAAAAAGCCATATAGAGCAAGCCCACAGACAACATCAAATTAAATGGAGAAAAAGAAACTCAAAACAATTCCACCAAAATCAGGAGCGAGACAAGGTTTTCCACTGTCTCCATATCTCTTCAACATATTTATTGATGTTTTAACAATAGCAATAAGACACCAAAAGGAGAACAAGTGGATTAAAATTGGAAAGAAGTAAAACTTTCTCCATTTGCAGATGATATGGAAGTATACATCAATTATCTCAAAAACTCTACCAGAGAACTCCTACAGCTGACAAATGCCTTCAAGAATGTGGCAGAATATAAAATCAACTCAAAAAAAATCAGTAGATTTCCTATATATAAATGCTAAAGAAGTTGAGAAAGAAATCATAGAAATGTCATCTATCACAATAGCCACAGAAATACAAAAAAAATATTTTGGAGAAACACTAATCAAAGAAGTGACAGAACTGTTTATAAAAAATATTAAGTCTTTAAAGAAAGAAATAGAAGAATATTAGAAAATGGAAAGATCTCCCATTCTCTTGAATAGGTCAAATCAATAAAATTAAAATTCCAATCCTACAAAAAGCAGTATATAGATTCAATGCAATCTCAATAAAAATCCCAACTCAATTTTTCATAGACATTGAAAGAATGATAATCAACTTCACATAGAAAAACAAAAAACCCGGGATACTCAAAACAATCCTACAACAAAGAATGTTCCAGAGGTAACACAATCCCCAATATCACACCTCAAAAAGTTTAGAAAATAAAGATTCAAGAGAATAGGCTGCAAGTCACCTCTAAGACACACTTGCCATGTTCTAGTGAATTTTCTGCTGACACCAACTCCCAGTGGGTAAAACAGGAGCAGGTGTCCCTTCGAGCACCAGCACATACTTCTGGGCTGATTTACATATTGAGTCATTAGACAACAGCCTAGGTTCCTTTAAGGACAGCTGCCAGGAGCCTAAGAATCATTCTCTTTTCAAACAATCAGAGATGGAGTCAAAGGCATTTCTGCTATGGCTGCTGCTGCTGGAGGTTCCAGGTGAGAGGGTGAACTGCAGTGTTGGGAGCATCCTGTGTGGCCATTATGGTTTTCCATGCCTCTGGAATCTTGATCATTAGATTTAAAACATTTGTAATTGGTTTTAAGTTCCCCCGTCCCTTTTGACTTTCTAGTTTCTCAAAGTGATACCCACAAGTATTGTTAAATTTTTTAATGAAAAATTCCTCTACTGGGAAGATTTTTGAACATGTATAACCATGATTTGTGTGTTTATGATTCTAGGTTCCTCTGGGGAGATTGTGCTGACCCAGTCTCCATCTTTGCTGCCTGTATCTCTGGGACAAAAGACAACTATCTCTTGCAAGTCCAGTGAGAGTGTCAATACCTATGGAGTAAATCTTCTGCACTGGTATCAACAGAAACCAGGACAGCCTCCCAAACTCCTCATCTATGCAGCATCCAACCTAGAATCTGGGGTCCCAGCCAGGTTCAGTGGCAGTGGGTCTGAGAAAGACTTCACCCTCACCATCAATCCTGTGGAGGCTGATGATGCTGCAATCTATTTCTGTCAGCAGAGTAAGGAGAATCCTCCCACAGTGCTCCAGGGCTGAACAAAAACCTCCTGGGGTTGCTGCTCACTGAGCCTCAGTCTCTCAGCTGTCTCTTGCTCTCTGTCATCTCAATGCACAGCTCTAAACTTGTTTGGGGAAGATCTTAAATAACAAAACAAACTTTTTATAAAAGGAGTTCCTTGTCAAAGTGCCTTACCCTGTTTTAGGATTAGATGGGGTGGGGTGGGAGGGTGAGTGGAGGGAATGGGAAGAGGGGAGGGAATGGGAATTTGTATTTTTTAATCAAATAAATTAACAAATAAATACTAGACAACAAAAGAAAAAATGCTTTGTTTGTTTATCCCATCCTATATACCTTACAATTCAATGATTCCTCAACGAAATATAGACCTTTATAATTGTTTCTTAATTAATAATTATTGACTTAAATTTTTATTATCACATATTTGTCTTTGCATGATTTTCCCCTTTTCTCCCCTATCTCCTTGATAGCATATTTCTCTATTCCATCCCACCCTCAGTATTCCTTTTTAGACTTTCCTATCACTTAAGATTTACTGTTTTCTTTTTTAAAATGTGTTTTTAAGAGACAATAAATACAAATTATTTCAACATGAAAAAATGTTAACCAAAGTCATTTGGGGTGTGTGTGTGTATGTGTGTGTGTATTAGAGAGAAAGAGAGAGGAGGGGCAGATGGAGAAAGAGAGAGAGGGGGTCAGAAAATAACATGCAGGAGTTAGTTCTTTGTTTCCATCATGTGAGATCTGGGAAACAAACACAGACTCATCTGTCTTTTTGTTGTTGTTGTTTTTTGTTTTTGGATTTTCGAAACATGTTTTCTCCGTAGCTTTTGGTTCACGTCCTGGAACTAGCTCTTCTAGACCAGGCTGGCCTCGAACTCACAGAGATCCTCCTGTCTCTGCCTCCCGAGTGCTGGGATTAAAGGCGTGCGCCACCACCGCCTGGCGCAGACTCATCTGTTTTTGCTATAATCAACTTTGCTGTTACCAGTTTAGCAATCTTGCCAGTATGACCTACTATTTATTTTAATAACTTATTTTATTTTAATTTGGGGTGGGAGTATAAGCATGAGTGGGTGTCTATAGCAGTCAAATGAGGGCATCATAATCCAGTGAGCTGTATTTCCAGGATTTTTTGTGCTAGTTGATGTGTGTTGGAAATCAAACTGCAAAAAAAAGGAAGTGTTTTTAACTGCTAGTCATTTATCCACCTTTGCTCTACCATTTAATAAGGAACTTTTTTAGAATTAGTAACTCTTGTCAACATAGCCCACTCTCATGCTGAGAGGACCAGAGAGGTGAGTCAGCAGGAAGTCCCACTCTGACACCAAACCTGCCCTTTCACCTGTGAGGTCCTAGGAACCCTGCAACACAGCCTGCTCCAGTGCTGAGAGGACCAGAGAAAACCCCGCAAGAGTGCTTGCTCCAATACTGAGGCAAACTAGAAGAGGGCCGACCAAGAAAAGCTCCCAAGTACTCAGACAACCACAGCAAAAGATCAGACCAAGATGCCAAGACTCTACTGGCCTCATTTGTAGGAAGATATGGGTTGCTGCCAATGCAATTCCTCCAACATCCTAAAAAGCAACATGGTAACACCAAAATCGAGCAGATGCACAACAGGAAGACTTGATCATCCTAACACAGAAGAAGTAGAAAAAAAAAAGACTGTAAAGGTAATTTTATGAAAATGATGGAGACCTTAACAGAGGAAGTGAAAAACTCCCTTAAAGAAATGGAAAAGAAGAAAAACAAAAAGTTAGAAGAAATTAATAAATCCCTAAAAGATACCCCCCAAAAAAGCAATCAAACAGGTGAAGAAAACAGTTCAAGACTCGAAAACCAAAATGGAGATAATAAAGAAAACACAAACTGAGGGACAACTGGTTATGGAAAATCTGGGTAAATGAACAGGAACTACAGAGACAAGTATAACCAATAGAATACAACAGATAGAAAAAAGAGACAGAGACCCACATTGGAGCACTGAACTGAGCTCCCAAGGCCCAGATGAAGAGCAGAAGGAGGGAGAACATGAGGAAGGAAAGTCAGGACCGCGAGGGGTGCATCCATTCACTGAGACGGTGGGAATGATCTAATGGGAGGTCACCAAGGCTAACTAGACTGGGATTGAACGAGCATGTGATCAAACCAGACTCTCTGAATGTGGCTGACAATGAGGGTGGACTGAGAAGCCAATGATAATGACACCGGATTTTGATTCTACTGCATGTACTGGCTTTCTGGGAGCCTAGCCTGTTTGGATGCACATATTCTAGACCTGGAGGGAGGGAGGAGGACCTCAGATTTCCCAAAGGGCAGGGCACCCTGACTTCTCTTAGGACTGGAGAGCGAGGGGGAAGAGGAGTGAGGGGAGTGGGAGGGAATTGGTATAATGGGAGGAGGAGGAAATTTTTAATAAATAAATAAATATTATGGAAAAAAAGAATCTCAGGCATTGAAGATACTTTAGAGGAAATAGACTCACTGGTCAAATGAAACATTAAATCCAACAAATTCTTTTTTTCTTTCATCCTCCTTTATTCAATAGTGACATATTTTTAAAAATAAAAAAAATAAAATATAATGCTGACATTAGCACAGTCCCCAGAGGTCACCCAACTACACTTGAATTCCTGTATGTGTGTGGATGAAACTTCACATATGTCTTGTGAAGTTTAGTCACACATAGAGCTACATGTAACTACTATCATAACCTGACTCGAAAACTATTCCATACTCATGAGATCTACCTTACCACTTGTATATACCATATGTGCTCACTTCCTAAATACCTACACCTCACTTGGCTTTTCATTTCTTTAGTGTCATTTTTTAAATGTAATAAAATGAAATTTACAGGATTAGCTTTTTTCCTATCAGATGATTCTGTTTAAGTCCAAACTATAGACATGCAACTGGGTTGTTCAAATCCAGTGGAGGTGCTGGAGAAGTGGCTCAGTCACTAAAAGTGCATATTGTTCCTGCAGGAGACCTGAGGTTGATTCTCAGATCCCATTTAAGACAGTTCACAACCTCTTACAACTCCAGCTCTAGAGAATCCAATCCCCTACTGGAGATTCCAAAAGCAACCTCCCACATGGAATAAATTTAGCAGACATATGCTTGCATATGCAAATCAAAATAAAAGTCAAATGAATTCATCTGGAACCACCGTCCTTCAGGTATACCATGTGTCAGTGAAGCCATGTAAGCAAGCTTTTGTCCCCATTTGGAAGAAATCATGATTCACTTTTAGGTGAGACAACTACTTCAGGAGGACATGGTACTGTTGCTGCCTTGAGAAATACTGCTCCTTTAGACAAATAATTAAGGTCAGAGAGTCTGAATAGCTAAAAACTGATCTCATGCTCCCACCAGATTAGTTAGATCATTACAGCCTTTTTATCATTAAGAAAATCTATACTCCATGAAGATAATATGGATTACCTTATAAATATTTCATCCCCAGCTAATACCATGATGATGGTTAGCCATGTCTGTAGCAAAGCACACCTCTGTGAATATCTTTTTTTTTATTTAGTTAAAAATTTCTACCCCCTCCCCTCCTCCCATTTCCCTCCCCCTCCCCATCCCCCTTCCCTTTTCTCTCCAAAAGAGCAGTCAGGGTTTCCTGCCCTGTGGGAAGTCCAATGTCCTCCCCCCTCCATCCAGGTCTAGGAAGGTGAGCATCCAAACAGACAAGGCTCCCACAAAGCCAGTACATGCAGTAGGATCAAAACCCAGTGCCATTGTCCTTGGCTTCTCAGTCAGCCCTCCTTGTCAACCACGTTCAGAGAGTCCAGATTGATCACATGCTCCATCAGTCCCAATCCAGCTGGCCTTGGTGAGCTCCCATTAGATCAGCCCCAACTTATTAGTGGGTGGCTGTACCCCTTGCGATCCTGACTTCCTTGTTCATGTTCTCCCTCCTTCTGCTCCTCATTTAGAACTTAGGAGCTCAGTCCAGTGCTACGATGTGGGTCTCTGTCTCTAGTTTCATTCATCACCAAATGAATGTTCTATGGTGATATGCAAAATATTCATCAGTATGTCTATAGGATAGGGCCATTTCAGGCTCCCTCTCCTCAGCTGCCCAAGCAACTAGCTGGGGACATCTCCATGAACACCTGGGAACACCTCTAGAGTCAAGTCTCTCACAACCCTAAAATGGCTCCTTTTTTTTCTTTATTTTCTTTTTTTTATTGGAAAAAAAAAGAAATTTCTGCCTCCTCCCCGCCTCCCATTTCCCTCCCCCTCCCCCCTCCGCCCCCCTACCCCCACTCCTCCCCCTTCCTCTCCAGCATGAAGAGCAGGCAGGGTTCCCTGCCCTGTGGAAAGTCCAAAGTCCTCCACCCTCAATCCTGGTCTAGGAAGGTGAACATCCAAACTGGGTAGGCTCCCACAAAGCCAGTACATAAGTAGGATCAAAACCTGGTGCCATTGTCCTTGGCTTCTCAGCAGCCCTCATTGTCTGCCAAATTCAGAGTCCGGTTTTATCCCATGCTTTTTCAGTCACAGTCCAGCTGGCCGTGGTGAGCTCCCAATGGATCAGCCCTACTGTCTCCGTGGGTGGGTGGACCCCTTGTGGTCCTGGCATCCTTGCTCATATTCTCCCTCCTTCTGCTCCTCATTGGGACCTTGGGAGCTCAGTCCAGTGCTCCAGTGTGGGTCTCTGTCTCTATCTCCATCCATCGCCAGATGAAGGTTCTATGGTGATATGCAAGATATTCATCAGTATGGCTATAGGATAGGGTCATTTCAGGTTCCCTATCCTCAGCTGCCGCAGGAACTAACTGGGGACATCGCCTTGGGCACCTGGGAGCCCCTCTAGGTCCAAGTCTCTTGCCAACCCTAAGATGGCTCCCTTAATTAAGATGTGTGCTTCCCTGCTCGCCTAACCAACCTTCCTTTATCCCAATCATCCCGTTTCCCCAAGTTCCCCCCAACCTCCCCTTCTCACATTTCTCTCCCCTTCTACCCTTACCCTCCTCCCACCACACGCCCAAGATCCCAATTGTTTGCCCAGCAATCTTGTCTACTTCCCATAACCAGGAGGATAGCTATATGTTTTTCATTTGGTTCACCTTCTTATTTAGTTTCTTTAAGATATCAAATTATAGACTCACTGACCTTTATTTATCTCTAGAAACCAATTATGAGTGAGTACATCCCATGTTCATCTTTTTGGGTCTGGGTTACCTCACTCAAAATAGTGTTTTCTATTTCCATCCATTTGCATGCAAAATTCGCGAAGTCATTGTTTTTACCGCTGAGTAGTATTCTAATGTGTATATATTCCACACTTTCTTCATCCATTCTTCCATTGAAGGGCATCTAGGTTGTTTCCAGGTTCTGGCTATTACAAATAATGCTGCTGTGAACATAGTTGAACAAATATCCTTGTCATATGATCAGAAAACTCTTGGGTATATTCCCAAGAATGGGATTGCTGGGTCCATGGGTAGGTTGATCCCGAATTTCCTGAGAAACCGCCACACTGCTTTCCAAAGTGGTTGCACAAGTTTGCATTCCCACCAGCAATGGATGAGGGTACCCCTTTCTCCACAGCCTCTCCAGCAAAGGCTATCAATGGTGTTTTTGATTTTAGCCATTCTGACAGGTGTAAGATGATATCTCAATGTTGTTTTGATTTGCATTTCCCTGATCGCTAAGGAGGCTGAGCATGACCTTAAGTGTCTTTTGGCCATTTGAACTTCTTCTTTTGAGAATTCTCTCTTCAGATCAGTGCCCCATTTTTTAATTGGGTTAATTAGCATTTTAAAGTCTAGTTTCCTGAGTTCTTTATATATTTTGGAGATCAGACCTTTGTCTGTTGCGGGGTTGGTGAAGATCTTCTCCCAGTCAGTGGGTTGCCGTTTTGTCTTAGTGACAGTGTCTTTTGCTTTACAGAAGCTTCTCAGTTTCAGTAGGTCCCATTTATTCAATGTTGCCCTTAATGACTGTGCTGCTGGGGTTATACCTAGGAAGCGATCGCCTGTGCCCATCTGTTGTAGGGTACTTCCCACTTTCTCTTCTATCAGGTTCAGTGTGTTCAGATTGATATTGAGGTCTTTGATCCATTTGGACTTGAGTTTTGTGCAAGGTGATAGATATGGGTCTATTTTCATTCTTCTACAGGTTGACATCCAGTTGTGCCAGCACCATTTGTTGAAGATGCTTTCTTTCTTCCATTGTATACTTTTAGCACCTTTATCGAAAATGAGGTGTTCATAGGTTTGTGGATTAAAATCCGGGTCTTCTATTCGATTCCATTGGTCAACTTCTCTATTTTTATGCCAATACCATGCTGTTTTCATTACTGTAGCTCTGTAATAGAGTTTGAAGTCAGGGATGGTAATGCCTCCTGACGATCCTTTATTGTATAAGATTGTTTTGGCTATCCTGGGTTTTTTGTTTTTCCACATAAAGTTGATTATTGTCCTCTCAAGATCAGTGAAGAATTTTGATGGGATCTTGATGGGGATTGCATTGAATCTATAAATTACCTTTGGTAGGATTGCCATTTTTACTATGTTGATTGCGGCGGATTAGATTAATGAAGACAAATGGTACTTAATAATCGTACCACTTTAATGTAAAGATCAAACTCACGGACACAAAGGTTCCCGCGGAGCAAAGAAGACAGGAAGCAGGGAAGGGAAGCTCAGCATCTGTGTGCCCCCTTTATCAGTAAAACATTCGCCTGAGGCGGGCCAGCCCCCAAAGTGGGCGAACTTGCCTCTACATCTCCCCCTTTTGTCTAAATAAGACAGAACTAAACCAACTACAACTATAAACAATAATAACAAATAATAAATATAACAAACAATATTGAGAACAAAAGTTTTACCAGACATTCTATCTCAAAGAGTCTAAATAATGTAGAGAGTAAATACAGTTATATAATCTTCAACTCCGTCAAAGATCTGAGAAGGGAATAAATATTACTTAACAAATGAGAGATATCCAAAATGTACCAAAAATGACAGAGACAACTGACTACCTGGGCAATCACCCAAATTCTCGTTCGCAATGTTGGGTCAACCAACTTTGGCTAAGGCCTAATATAACTGACATACCATTATCAAATGCAAGGGACTTTCTTAGAATTATCCTACCCTGTCTTGGCAAGATAAGACAATCCTGTTTCATATCTTTGTCAGTAGTTGAGGTATGGGCTTTTCTTAACCCAAAGGCCAGTTCTGCCAAGAAGACAAGCTCCCAGTGGAGTGTCTTTGGTGCTCAACGTTCTCTCGGGAGTAGAGTGGCGATGCCAGGAGTAAACGTTTCTCATTGGCACAGAATTCTAGGTTAGATTAAAGGCCATTTTCTACAGCTCTTCAAAGAAGCTGAAGATTATACTATCTATACTAAATATAATCTCTATATAACTAGAAGACCTGATTAACCTAAAAATAAAGATGACATATAATTTTCAATACCTATCTAACTTGAAGACTAAGAGAATAAACAACTGTGCAATATATGAAGACAATGATCTTCATCTGTAAACAATGTCATTACATATCAAATGTAAACAATGATATTACATAAATAGTATCAGAGGTAGAAATGTACATTGTAATATGGTAGATGTATCAATACAATATAAGCATACTCTTATACAAAAATAGAGGTAGAAACACTCACATTCAATATTCAATATATCAATATACAGGAAACAGTACCAATACAATTTTCTAAAATCAGTAACTCACAAATACCAATCATCCCATCAAACCAGTTAATCCCCCTCTTTTTTTTGAACATACCCCTTATTTCATTAAACATCCCCCCATCCCCTCAACCCCAAACTAACCACTAAAAGGTGTCCCTAACCCTGAGGGCAAACTCTGTTGGGAGAGGGGACGTTGTCCTCTAAGATTGCTTCAAGCTGACGTGGGGGCAACATTCTTCTTAGGGGCTCCTGTGAAAGCAAATGATGATAAAATTCCCAAATTAACCTTTGACCTAAGAAAATTATAACTAGTCTCTGTGCGTTTTGAGAAGGTCTGGCCAGGGTGTTGTCAAAAATGTGCACCATTCAAAATTGTCTCGTGCAGTTGGTACCAAAACAAATCTAATATTAGCGCTTAAAAAGAAAAAAAAATATATAATCATGACATCATAAAAACCAGATTGAGTTGATGTTGTGGGGCCCCATCTTCATCCTGAAAACTTCAAAGATTACTGTAGGAAAATTTGTTGCTTATTATAGGAAATTTAAACATTAACAACAAGGATACATACTGACATATAAAGAAAGACACAGATATGAAGAAAAGCAAAGAAAGTTTATCAAGTATACAATTATTCTTATTCTGTCCCATTTCATGGCTCCTGATCTGAGACAGAAACTCTGAGATATCTCTTATCAACAGGCTTGGAATTGAAGAGGGACTGAGCCATAGTCCAACTCCAAAACCAGCTCTACATATTTATAAAGAAGTGTTCAATAAAACATATAGATATGTATATATATATAAAATCAATACTTACTGATCCTTAGTGGGTTGAAACAATTTTCCATCCATCAATGATTAAATATTCAGGGTCCCTTAAATTCTTTGAAGATCAGTATTTACCTGTGGAGATAAGAAAAGAACCCTGCCCCCAACCTATTTATATTCCTTACCATCAGTATGCTTGCCATCCTTGTGAACGAATTGTTATTTATCTTTTCCAAATGGCTTTTTTTCTTCATACCAAACCTTTATTAATTTTGACGGTATCCACAATTTTTCCTCACCTGTGGAGATAAGAGCAAAACCCCTTCCCCAACGCAGCACATCTCCTGGCTTCCATTGTGAGGTCAGCACATCCTTGAAATAAACTGGTTGATTTAGTTCAGTAGACTTTTCCATTATCCAATGTCTTTCTGCAGCCGTTGTACCCTTCTCATTAGCATTAAGAAAATTCAAGGTTAACAAAGCATTATGTAACCTATTTCTGGAGGTGTTTTCCACCCCTGTCTGTTTGTTCAACATATCCTTTATAGTTCTATTTGATCTTTCTATGACTGCTTGACCTGTAAGATTGTATGGTATACCTGTAACATGCTTGATATTGTTATAGTCAAAAAAACGTTTCATTTTCCTAGAGGCATAAGCAGGACCATTATCTGTCTTTATCTGTGTGGGTATACCCATGATAGCCATGACTTCCAATAAATGAGTGATTACTGAATCAGCTTTTTCTGAAATTAAAGCAGTTGCCCACTGAAAGCCTGAATAAGTGTCAATGATGTGATGAACATACTTCAATTTGCCAAACTCTGCAAAGTGGAACACATCCATCTGCCAGATTTCATTCCTATGGGTGCCCTTTGGATTAGCCCCTGCTGGCAGTGGCGTTTGGTTATAGAAAGAGCAAGTTGGGCATTTCTTTACAATCTCCTTAGCTTGTTGGCATGTAATAGAAAATTTTTTCTTCAAACCTTTGCTATTAACATGAAGTTTTTATGAAATTCAGAGGCTTATAGCACACTACCAATCAATAATTGATCAATATCTGCATAACCTTGTGCTAGAGGACCTGGCAGACCCGTATGGGATCGGATGTGTGTTATGTACATAAGGCAAATCCTGTTCCTGATCAAATCTTGAACCTAGATAAACAATGAGGTTAGTTCCGTATCATCAGGTATAAATTCAGCAGTTTCAATATGTAAAATAACTCTTTCTGCATATTGTGAATCAGTAACTATATTAATAGGTTCTTTAAAATCCCTTAACACCATAAGAATGGCATATAATTCTGCCTTCTGGACAGAATCATAAGGACTTTGTTCCACCTTACCCAAGTTTTCTGATTTGTAACCTGCCTTCCCTGTTTTATTGGCATCAGTATAGAATGTACAGGCTCCAGTTATTGGAGCATCACTGATGATTTGAGGAAGGATCCAAGAAGTTCTCTTTATGAAGTTAAGCCTCTTGCTTTTTGGATAGTTGTTATTAATGTCTCCCAAAAAATTAGCATAAGCTCTTTGCCATGGTTCATTATCTTCCCATAATTTCTTTAGTTCATCATCAGTGAAAGGCACTATAATTTCTGCTGGGTCTATGCCTGCTAGTTGACGAAGTCTCAGCTTGCCTTTTATAATTAACTCAGAGACTTTTTCTACATAAGTTTTTAGTTTCTTACTTGGTTTATGTGGTAAAAAGATCCATTCCAAGATAATATCATCTCTCTGCATTAAAATTCATGTAGGAGAAATTTTTGATGGTAATATGACAAGAATACAATCGAGATCTGGATTCACCCTGTCCACATGTGCCTGTTGTAATTTTTCCTCAATCATTGTCAGTTCCTTTTCTGCTTCAGCTGTTAATTCTCTGGGACTGTTTAAATCTTTATCACCTTCCAAGGTTTTGTTCAAATGAATTATTAGATCAGGCGTTATCCCAATAGCTGGTCGTAGACTGGAAATGGCTCCTAACAGTCTTTGAAAGTCATTAAGAGTCCGTAGGCGACCTCTCCTAATTTGTGCCTTTTGTGTCTTAATTTTTTGCAAACCTATTTTATAACCTAAATAATTAACGGAATCTCCCTTCTGTATTTTTTCAGGAGCAATTTGCAATCCCCATTTAGGTAAAAGTATCTTTATTTCTTCAAACAGTCTGTTCAAGGTATCCATGTTTGGATCGGATAACAATATGTCGTCCATGTAGTGATATATTACAGATTTAGGAAATTTCTTGCATATTATTTGCAATGGCTGGTTCACAAAATATTGGTACAAGGAGGGGTTATTTAGCATACCCTGGGGGAGGACTGCCCAGTAGTACCTCTTGGAAGGTTGAGAATTGTTTTAAGTAGGCACTGTAAAGGCAAATTTTTCTCTATCTTCTTTTTGTAAAGGTATTGTGAAAAACAATCCTTTAAATCAATAACTATAAGAGGCCATCCTTTTGGTAATAAAGAGGGCAAAGGGATTCCAGATTGCAGAGGGCCAATAGGTTGAATAATCTTGTTGATAGCTCTGAAATCTGTCACCATTCTCCATTTACCTGATTTTTTTCTTAACCACAAATACAGGAGAATTCCAAGGGCTGGTAGATTCTTCTATATGTCCAGTATCTAATTGCTCTTGTGCCAGCTGTTCTAAAGCCTGTAACTTTTCCCCAGCTAGAGGCCATTGCTTTGTTCATATTGGTTTCTCAGTCAACCATTTTAGGGGCAAGGCTGTTGATATCTCTGAAGGGACTTCAGTTGCTTGTTCTTGTACAGCCCGAATGGCTGGTTTTCTCTGTTTGTAATATCTTTTAATATTATTTTCAGAAATATAAGCTCTAGAAGTAGCAGGAATGTTGATTTGGGTATTCCATTGTTGTAATAGGTCACGACCCCATAAATTCATTGCAATATTGGCTACATATGGCCTTAATTTTCCTATTTGTCCCTCAGACCCTATACATTCAACCAATCTCGTGCTCTGTCTTACTCAAGATAGGGTTCCAATTCCCAGGATCTGAACATTTACATTCTGAAGAGGCCAATATGGATGCCAAGATTCTGGGGTAATGATACTTACATCAGCACCTGTGTTCAGCAAGCCAGTAATAAAAATGCCATTTACACATACTCTCAGCTTAGGTCTTTGATCATTTATAGAAGTTTGCCAAAACACACGTAACTCATCTTTCTAATCATTATTGTTTGTAACAGTAGGCATGGGGTTACCTAATTGTCCTGACGAGGCACATTCTCCGCTGAAACTGGAAATGACTGAACCATGTGAGCCATGGGGGCCGGTGAGCCCCCCCCTCATGTTTCCCGTCTGTATGAGGTTGCCTTGTCTATCCCTTGTAGATCTGCATTCATTCATCCAGTGTCTGCCCTTTCCACATCTTCTGCATAAACCTGAAGGCTGAGGGTTTTTTTGGTGGGGAGGTTTTTGATAACAGCTTCTAATTCTTCGTGACTGACAGGTCTATTTAGATTGTTCACCTGGTCCTGATTTAACTTTGGTATATGGTATTTATCTAAAAAAGTGTCCATTTCTTTTACATTTTCCAGTTTTGTGGCATACAGGCTTTTGTAGTAAGATCTAATGATTCTCTGAATTTCCTCTATGTCTGTGGTTATGTCCCCCTTTTCATTTCTGATCTTATTAATTTGCATATTCTCTCTCTGCCATTTGATTAGTTTGGATAGGGGTTTATCAATTTTGTTGATTTTCTCCAGGAACCAGCTTTTTGTTTCATTGATTCTTTGGGTTGTTTTCTGTGTTTCTATTTTGTTGATTTAAACCCTCAGTTTGATTATTTCCAATCTTCTATTCCTCCTGGGTGAGTCTGCTTCTTTTTTTTTTCTAGAACATTCAGCTCTGCTGTTAAGTCTCCAATGTGAGCTTTCTCCATTTTTTAATTTGGGCACTTAGAGCTATGAACTTTCCTCTTAGCACTGCTTTCATAGTATTCCATAGGTTTGGGTATGTTGTGTCTTTATTTTCATTGAATTCACGGAAGACTTTAATTTCTTTCTTTATTTCTTCCCTGACCCAGGGATGGTTCAGTAGTTGACAGATCAGCTTCCAAGAGTTTGTAGGCTTTCTGAGGTTAGAATTATTGTTAAATTCTAACTTTATTCCATGGTGATCTGATAAGACACAGGTGGTTACTAAATTTTTTTTTGTATCTGTTGAAGTTTGCTTTATTACCAAGTATGTGGTCAATTTTCGAGAAGGTTCCATGAGCTGCAGAGAAGAAGGTATATTCTTTCCTATTTGGGTGGAATGTTCTATAGATGTTTGTTAAGTCCATTTGATTCATTACCTCCATTAATTCTCTTATTTCCCTGTTTGGTTTCTGTCTGATTGACCTGTCCATTGGTGAGAGAGGAGTGTTGAAGTCTCCTAATATTAGTGTGTGTGGTTTGATGACTGCCTTGAGTTCTAGTAATATTTCTTTTACATAAGTGGGTGCTTTTATATTAGGGGCATAGATATTCAGGATTGAGACTTCATCCTGATGAATTGTTTCTGTTATGAGTATAAAATGTCCCTCTCCATCACTTCTGAGTGATTTTTAGTTTGAAGACAATTTTGTTAGAAATTAGTATGGCCACACCTGCTTTTTTCTTAGGTCCATTTGCTTGATAAACCTTTTCCCAACCCTTAACTCTGAGTAGTCTTTGTGGTTAAGATGTGTTTCTTATAAACAGCGGAATGTTGGATCCTGTTTTCATATCCAATATCTTAGCATGTTCCTTTTTTTAATTTATTTAAGATTTCTGTCTTTTCCCCACCGCAGCCTCCCATTTCCCTCCCCCTCCCCCAGTCAAGTCCCCCTCCCTCTTCAGCCCAAAGAGCTATCAGGGTTCCCTGCCCTGTGGGAAGTCCATGGACCACCCACCTCCATCCAGGTCTATTAAGGTGAGCATCCAAACTGCCTAGGCTCCCACAAAGCCAATACATGCAGTAGGATCAAAAACTCATTGCCATTGTTCTAGAGATCTCAGTAGTCCTCATTGTCTCTATGTTTTTTTCCCAAGACGGTTTTAACCCAGGCTAATTCAGACCCAGGCCACCTGGCCTTGGTGAGTTCCCGACAGAACATCCCCACTGTCTCAGTGTGTGGGTGCACACCTCGCGGTCCTGAGCTCCCTGCTCATGCTCTCTCTCCTTCCGCTCCTGACTTGGACCTTGAGATTTCAGTCTGGTGCTCCAATGTGGGTCTCTGTCTCTGTCTCCTTTCATCGCCTGATGAAGGTTAATATTCAGGAGGATGCCTATATGTTTTTCTTTGGGTTCTCCTTCTTATTTAGCTTCTCTAAGATCACGTATTAGAGGCTCAATGCCCTTTGTTTATGTCTAGAAACCAAATATGAGTGAGTACATCCCATGTTCCTCTTTTTGGGTCTGGCTTACCTCACTCAGGATAGTGTTCTCTATTTCCATCCATTTGCCTGCAAACTTCAAGAAGTCCTTGTTTTTTATTGCTGAGTAGTACTCTAATATGTATATATTCCATATTTTCTTCATCCATTCTTCAATTGAAGGGCATCTAGGTTGTTTCCATGTTCTGGCTATTACAAACAGTGCTGCTATGAACATAGTAGAGCATATACTTTTGTTGTATGATAAGGCCTCTCTTGGGTATATTCCCAAGAGTGGTATTGCTGGATCCAGGGGTAGGTTGATCCCGAATTTTCTGAGAAACCTCCACACTGCTTTCCAAAGTGGTTGCACAAGTTTGCATTCCCACCAGCAATGGATGAGGGTGCCCCTTTCTCCACACCCTCTCCAGCAAAGGCTATCATTGGTGTTTTTTATTTTCACCATTCTGACAGGTGTAAGATGGTATCTTAAAGTTGTCTTGATTTGCATTTCCCTGATCGCTAAGGAAGTTGAGCATGACCTTAGGTGTCTTTTGGCCATTTGAACTTCTTCTGTTGAGAGATCTCTGTTCAGCTCAGTGCCCCATTTTATAAATGGGTTGATTAGCCTTTTACGGTCTAGTTTCTTGAGTTCTTTATATATTTTGGAGATCAGACCTTTGTCAGTTGCGGGGTTGGTGAAGATCTTCTCCCAGTCAGTGGGTTGCCTTTCTGTCTTAGCAACAGTGTCCTTTGCTTTACAGAAGCTTCTCAGTCTCAGTAGGTCCCATTTATTCAATGAGGCCCTTACTATCTGTGCTGCTGGGGTTATACGTAGGAAGTGGTCTCCTGTGCCCACTTGTTGTAGAGTACTTCCAACTTTCTCCTCTATCAGGTTCAGCGTGTTCGGACTGATATTGAGGTCGTTAATCCACTTGGACTTGAGTTTTGTGCATGGTGATAGATATGGATCTATTTTCATTCTTCTACAGATTGACATCCAGTTTTGCCAGCACAATTTGTTGAAGATGCTCTCTTTTTTCCATTGTATACTTTTAGCTCCTTTATCAAAAATCAGGTGTTCATAGGTTTGTGGGTTAAAGTCAGGGTCTTCTATTCGATTCCATTGGTCAACTTCTCTGTTTTTATGCCAATACCAAGCTGTTTTCAATACTGTAGCTCTGTAGTAGAGTTTGAAGTCAGGGGTGGTAATGCCTCCAGACGTTCCTTTATTGCATAAGATTGTTTTGGCTATCCTGGGTTTTTTGTTTTTCCATATAAAGTTGATTATTGTCTTCTCCAGATCTGTGAAGAATTTTGATGGTATTTTGATTGGGATTGCATTGAATCTATAAATTGCTTTTGGTAGAATTGCCATTTTTACTATGTTGATCCTCCCAATCCAAGAGCAAGGGAGATCCTTCCATTTTCTGGTGTCATCTTCAATTTCTTTCTTCAAAGACTTAAAGTTCTTGTCAAATAGATCTTTCACTTCCTTGGTTAGAGTTACCCCTAGATATTTTATGCTATTTGTGGCTATCGTGAAAGGTGATGCTTCTCTGATTTCCCTCTCTGCTTCCTTATCCTTAGTGTATAGGAAGGCCACTGACTTTTTTTTTTTTTGCGGGGTCTCGGTCTTTAATCTCAGCAGGTCCTCACACACATGAACCACACACTCTCCAATTTTCAGATCTTGTTGAAAGCTGCGATGTCGACACTCTGCACATGCTCCTCAAACTTGGTGATCTCCTCTTCTAGCAAGTCGGTGCCCACTTTGTCATCTTCCACCACACACTGGATCTGCAACTTCCGGATTCCATAGCCAACAGGCACGAGCTTGGAGCCCCCCCAGACCAACCCGTCCAACTGGATGGAACGCACACAAGCCTCCAGATGGGCCGTGTCTGTCTCATCATCCCAAGGTTTGACATCCAAGAGGATGGAGGATTTGGCCACCAGTGAGGGCTTCTTGGCTTTCTTCTCTGCGTACTGCCGAAGCCTCTCCTCCCGCAGTCGGGCCGCCTCCTTGTCTTCTTCCTCCTCATCACTGCTGAACAGGTCAATGTCATTGTCCTCATCGTCCTCTGCTGGTGTGGCGGCCTTCTTGGTTGGGGGCTCCACTTGATGCATAGGAGACACATGCTGGGTCTGGGGGGCTGTGGCTCGGTGAGTAGGTGAACTCTTCTCCAGAATGCTCAGCCGGGCCTCCAACTTGGAAACGGCCTGCTGCAGATCTTGCACGACGCCTCGAAGGTTCTGGTTCTCCACTTCCAGACTGGCAATCCGTACAATGAGCTCACTATGATCTCCAGCAGGTCCACTGGAGGCCCCAGGGCCCGAGCTTCCGGCCAGGGATTTCTGGATGTTCTCTCTGGCTCTCGCAATGTCACGGAGGATCACGCTGGCACCATTCTCCTGGCGGGAGCCAGCAGCCACAGGCCCATTCATCTGCTCATAGAATTTCCTCTCCGCATCATCATATTTAAACTTGTCAAACCAGATCTTCTCGTGCACTAGAAAGTTTGTAGCCATTTTTCTGACGCCAGCCAGGGACGCAGCAACCAAAACCTGGGGCCACTGACTTTGTGGAGTTGATCTTGTATCCTGCCACATTACTAAAGGCGTTTATCAGCTGTAGGAGTTCTTTGGTAGAGTTTTTGGGGTCGTTTATGTATACTATCATATCATCTGCAAATAACGAAAGCTTAACTTCTTCCTTTCCAATACGAATCCCCTTATCCTCTTATGTTGTCTAATTGCTATTGCTAGAACTTCAAGCACTATATTAAAGAGGTATGGAGAGAGTGGACATCCTTGTCTTGTTCCTGATTTTAGTGGGATGGCTTTGAGTTTTTCTCCGTTCAATTTAATGTTAGCTGTCGGCTTGCTGTAAATAGCTTTTATTATATTTAGGTATGACCCTTGTATCCCTAATCTCTCCAAGACCTTTATCATAAAGGGGTGTTGAATTTTGTCGAATGCTTTTTCAGCATCTAATGAAATGATCATATGGTTTTTTCTTTCAGTTTATTTATATGGTGGATTACATTGATAGATTTGAGTATGTTGAACCAGCCCTGCATCTCTGGGATGAAGCCTACTTGATCATAATGGATAATTTTTCTAATGTGTTCTTGGATTTGGTTTGCCAGTATTTTATTGAGAATTTTTGCGTCGATATTCATGAGTGAAATAGGCCTATAATTCTCTTTCTTGGTTGGGTCTTTGTGTGTTTTTGGTATCAGGGTAACTGTGGCTTCATAAAAGGAATTTGGCAATGACTCTTCTGTTTCTATATTGTGAACTACATTAAGGAGTATAGGTATTAGGTCTTCTTGGAAGTTCTGGTAGAATTCTGCATTGAAACCATCTGGTCCTGGGCTTTTTTTGGTAGGGAGATTTTTGATAACAGTTTCTAGTTCTTCGCGACTAACGGGTCTATTTAGATCGTTCACCTGGTCTTGGTTTAGCTTTGGTATGTGGTACTTATCTAAAAAACTGTCCATTTCTTTTGCATTTTCCAGTTTTGTGGCATATAGGCTTTTGTAGTAAGATCTAATGATTCTCTGAATTTCCTCTGTGTCTGTGGTTATGTCCCCCTTTTCATTGCTGATCTTATTTATTTGCGTGTTCTCTCTCTGTTGTTTAATTAGTCTGGATAGGGGTTTGTCGATCTTGTTGATTTTCTCAAAGAACCAACTTTTTGTTTCATTGATTCTTTGGACTTTTTTCTGTGTTTCTATTTTGTTGATTTCTGCCCTCAGTTTGATTATTTCCAGTCTTCTACTCCTCCTGGACGCATCTGCTTCTTTTTTTTCTAAGGCTTTCAGGTGTGCTGTTAAGTCCTCAATGTATGCTTTCTCTGTTTTCTTTAAGTGGGCACTTAGTGCTATGAACTTTCCTCTTAGCACTGCTTTCAATGTGTCCCATAGGTTTGAGTATGTTGTCTCTTTATTTTCATTAAATTCAAGGAAGACTTTAATTTCTTTCTTAATTTCTTCCTTGACCCATGTGTGGTTCAGTAGTTGACTGTTCAGTTTCCATGAGTTGGTCGGCTTTCTGGGGATAGCATTGTTATTGCCTTCTAGCTTTAGTCCGTGGTGATCGGATAAGACACAGGTGGACACTGATTTTTTTTGTATCTGTGGAGGTTTCCTTTGTTTCCAAGTATGTGGTCAATTTTTGAGAAGGTTCCATGAGCTGCAGAGAAGAATGTATATTCTTTCCTTTTTGGGTGGAATGTTCTATAGATGTCTGTTAAGTCCATTTGCTTCATTACCTCCAATAATTCTCTTAATTCTCTATTAGGTTTCTGTCTGATTGACCTGTCCATTGGAGAAAGAGGTGTATTGAAGTCTCCTATTACTAGTGTGTGTGGTTTGATGTCTGCCTTGAGTTCTAGTAATATATCTTTTACATAGGTGGGTGCTTTTATGTTAGGGGCGTAGATATTCGGGATTGAGACTTCATCCTGATGAATTGTTCCTGTTATGAGTATAAAGTGTCCATCTCGGTCTCTTCTGATTGACTTTAGTTTGAAGTTAATTTTGTTAGAAATTAGTATGGCCACACCTGCTTTTTTCTTAGGACCATTTGCTTGAAACACCTTTTCCCAACCCTTTACTCTGAGTAGATGCCTGTCTTTGTGGTTGAGGTGTGTTTCTTGCAAACAGCAGAATGTTGGGTCCTGTTTTCGTATCCAATCCCTTAGCCTGTGCCTTTTTATGGGTGAATTGAGGCCATTAATATTAAGTGATAGTAATAACCAGTGGTTGTTTACTCCGGTTATTATTATTGGTTTTGGTAGTAGCGTTTGTGTGTCTCCCTTCTTTGAGGTGTGCAGGTGAAGGTTCGCTAGACGCCTGACTTATTGTAGGCAGTGTTGGCAATGCTGGATTCCTTAGGTTGTGATTTTCCTTCTATTATTTTCTGTAGGGCTGGGTTTGTGGCTACATATTGTTTAAATTTGTTCTTATCTTGGAAAGTCTTGTTTTCTCCATTGATAGAGAACAATAGCTTGGCTGGGTATAGTAGTTTGGGTTTGCATCCATGATCCCTTAGTTTTTGCAGAACCTCTATCCAGGACCTTCTGGCTTTCATAGTTTCCATAGAGAAGTCAGGTGTAAGTCTGATTGGTTTACCTTTATAAGTTACTTGCCCCTTTTCCTTTGCAGCTCTTAATATTCTTTCTTTAACCTGTATATTTTGTGTTTTGATTATTATAAGGCGAGGGATGTTTTTCTTTGATCCAGTCTGTTTGGTGTTCTGTATGCTTCTTGAATATTCAAAGGAATATCTTTCTTTATGTTGGGAAAGTTTTCTTCCATAATTTTGTTAAAAATAATTTCTGGGCCTTTGAGCTGTGACTCTTCTCCTTCTTCTATCCCTATTATTCTTATGTTTGGTCTTTTTATTGTGTCCCATATTTCCTGAGTGTTTTGTGATGAGTATTTGTTGGCTTTGCTGATTTCTTTGATCAGTGCATTTATTTTCTCTATGGTGTCCTCAGAATCTGAGATTCTTTCTTCTATCTCTTGTATTCTATTGATTATGCTTGTTTCTGTAGACTCTGCTCGTTGACTTAGATTTTCCATATCCAGCTGGTCCTCAGTCTGTGTTTTCTTCCTTGCTTCCATTTCAGTTTTCAATTCTTGAACTGTTTCCCCCAGGGTCTCATGTACGTATTTACTCATTTCTTCAAACTTTTTACTCATTTCTTCAAACTTTTTGTCGTATTTCTCCTCTATTTCTATAAAGGTGTTTTTTACATGTTGTTTAAGGGACTCTATTGCTTTCATAAAGTCATTTTTTTCCACTTCTTCTGTGTTAGGGTGTTCAAGTCCTTCTGTTGTGAGATCATTGGGTTCTGGTGTTTTCATGTTGCTTTTCAGATTGTTGGGTGAATTCTTGCCTTGGCGCCTGCCCATCTCGTCCTATCGATGCTGTCTAATGTGTCTTTTAATGCAGGAACGGGTTTTCCTGCTGGCCAGGGGCCCTGCTTACAAAATGCCTCCTCCCCGTTTCTTGAGTCCCGCCACTGGCCAAGATCTCTTTCACTGCTCTGAAGGGTCTTCAGGACCAGGACCAGGCTCCTGGTTTGCCAGGGACCTCGCCAAGAAAAGGCCTACCCCTCTGCAGGCCAGCCACCAAAACAGAGGAACTCGTGGTGCCCTCTGCTCTGAGCTCCCTATCCAGTGCCCAAACAGGTTAAATTTGGTGGTCCCGTGCCCAGCGGAAGGGGGGGGAGCGAAGGAGGACCCTGGGTGCAATCTGGGATATGCCAGGGAGAGAGAGGTCTCAGCGAGGAGGAGCAGCCCCAGCAGAGGGTAGAAGCCCTCGCAGGCTAACCGGGGGGTCAAGGTGATCGGGGAGTGCCCCCGCTCCGTTTCCTGTGTACAGCCCCGGGGCAAGAACACTCTCCCTATACAAGGTGGTCTTCAGGGATACGACTAGGCTCACCATTCGCCGCCCCGTGATCCTCCTATGCTCGCTGGTATCTGCAGGTCTCCGCACTGGGGGTGGGCTCCGCCGTGTCTGGGAGCATGTGCCTTTTTATAGGTGAATTGAGTCCATTGATATTAAGTGATATTAATGACCAGTGGATGTTAAATCAGTTGTTTTTGGTTTGTTTTGTTTTTGGTAGTAGAGTTTGTGTGTTTCCCTCTTTGAGTTGTTTTGGTGAAGGATCGCTAGACGTCTGAGTTATTGTGGGTATTGCTGGATTCCTTTGTGATTTTCCTTCTATTACTTTCTGTAAGGCTGGATTTGTGGCTATGTATTGTTTAAATTGTTTTTATCCTGAAATATTTTGCTTTCTCCATTGATAGTGAATGAAAGGTTGGCTGGGTATAGTAGTATGGACTTGCATCCATGGTCTCTTAGATTCCACAGGACCTCTGGCTTTCATGGTTTCGATAGAGAAGTCAGTTGTAAGTCTGATAGGTTTACCTTTATAAGTTACTTGACCTTTATTCTTTGCAGCTCTTAATATTCTTTCTTTATTCTGTATGTTTTGTGTTTTGATTATTATATGGCAAGGGGATTTTTTTTAATCCAGTCTATTCAGTGTTCTATATGCTTCTTGAACCTTCATAGGAATATCTTTCTTAAGATTGGGAAAGTTTTCTACTATAATTT
Organism: Microtus obscurus; assembly: GCA_963919715.1. Lineage (NCBI taxonomy): Eukaryota > Metazoa > Chordata > Mammalia > Rodentia > Cricetidae > Microtus > Microtus obscurus. The sequence continues at coordinate 35,879,939 of CAWTZC010000501.1, read as the reverse complement.
TGTCTAATATATTTTCTGGGTCTTTGATCTGTAATTCTTCTCTTTCTTCTACCCCTATTATTCTTAGGTTTGGTCTTTTTATTGTGTCCCATATTTCCTGAATGTTTTGTGATGATAATTTTTTGGATTTGCTGTTTCTATGATCAGTGCATTTATTTCTCTATTATTTTCTCTATCCAGAGTCTGAGATTCTTTCTTCTATCTCTTGTATTCTATTGGTTATGCTTGTTTCTATAGTCTCTATTTGTTTACCTAGATTTTCTTTATCATCTTCTATTGGAAAGGTTAGCAGTCATTTTTCTGTGGGTCCTCATGTTCAGTTCATACAGCATGCCATCAATCAGTCCAGGGAAGAGCAATTTCTTGCCCCAATGGCTAACAAACTCCACAAGGATCCTTTCAATGCCCATCATCTTCTTGAAGTAGATTGGTGCTACCAAGAGCAGATGTGTCTCATTGTCATGAAAAGTTCTAAGTTTTTAAAACATTTTAAATGTCATATTTGGTCAGTCTCTGAAAGGTTTGAAGAATATATATTCATCTGATGTATATTTATGTACATCTAGAAAACCTAACTAAAATGATTACAAGCTCGACTATTGGTTGATGACTATATATTAACATGTATTTTTAAGTTATACATTCCATGTTTTTGTTTTTTTCTCTATGGCTTTGTAGCCTGTCCTGGAACTAGCTCTTGTAGACAAGGTTGGCCTTGAACTCATAGAGATCTGACTGCCTCTGCCTCCCAAATGCTGGGCTTAAAGGCATGTGCCACCTCACCCAACTCAAATATTACATTTTTAAATGAGCTGCACAAACACAAGCAATTAATCTAGAGCATTAATATACATAAAACAAAATTGACCTTAAGTTTGTATCAATAAACCAAGATCCATACCAATGCAAAGTATTCATCATTATATCATATCCCTCATTAAATTAAAGCATTTATAAACAGTATTTGGAAATTTGGGAGTAGTTCTCTCCAACTGCTTTTTGCTGTCTATTGGGCAAAGTATTTTTTAGGGGTTCATGAAGATTTTTCAGGGTGTCTTGGTCCATCAAACCACATTAGCCTAAAAGGAATCCAAAAGTTCTCATCCTCTGTGGAAACAAAAGGAGGAGTCTGTCTCCTTTGGCAGCTACATGGTATCTCTCTGACTCTGCCTACTTTCTCTCAATATCTGTTTGGATTTCCCTCCTAGTTTTGCTCTACTTAGCTGTTGGCTGAAACAGCTTTTTTTATAGCCAATGGTATAAAAATATTCACAGCATACAAAGGGGAATTTCACAGCACCTCTGTATACCAAGTTGACATCAATCTTACAGAGATTCATCTGCATTTGCCTCCTGAGTGCTGGGATTAAAGATGTGTACCATTACCCCTTGGTTTGTTTGTTTGTTTCTTTGTTTGAAATAATTGTTTATTTTCTATTTTATATGTATGGATGGGTTTGCCTGTACTCGTTCCTGTGTGTGCACCACATATGTGCACTGTGTGCAGAGGTCAAAAGACCCAGATCCCCTGGAACTGGAGTTATAGATGGCTGTTAGCTTCTAGGTGAGTGCTGGGATTTAAACCAGGGTCTTCTGGGAGAGCAGTCAGTGCTCTTAACTTCTGAGCTATCTCTCTAGCTTCATGGAAAAATCTATGGAATACTATTTGCCTTTAGCCTGAAGATGTATACTCCAATGGTAAGAAAACTGTCTAGGTAGTAAGATGTCTCTGTCACTTCTAAAGTTTTGGAGGTTACTTACAATGCACTTCCTGTTTACTTAGGTAATACTATATCCTTCTAGAGTGTTTGATGGAGTTGAAGTTATATAGTTATAAAATAGTTTTCCTTAGTTACAATAAAAGATAAAGTAGATATATTGTAACTGTAATTCTTGCTTGATATCTGTTTTGTTATATGTAATTTTACTATGTTAAAATTAAAACCTTCCAGTAACTGAACAGTCATGTTGCAGGACACCACACTCTCTAGGACCTCCATAGTATGACAAAACCCCGGGCCCCTTCCCCAACTCCCATGGCTTTTCTAACCAGCCAGTAGGGAGTTTCCTGTGTAAAGGGTTATCAAAACCCAAACCCATCCAGTGGCCACTACAAAATATTACCCCATCTGTAGGCCCATATTTCATACAAGATATTTATAGCCAAGTTCTATGGCCATGTTTAGTTTCCAGGGCAGCTGCTCTCCTGCCAGACCACCTGTGGCTACCTAACCTTCTCTTTGTTATTAGGTAGATCACCTGGGAAGAGGTGTGGATTACAAGCTGGTGACTGAGTTGCAGGTATGATGCTACTCCTGCATCCTAGAAAGAGAATATTAATGAGTTTCCACCTTGGTTTTCCTGGAGGAATAAAATGTGTTTGAATAATAAACGCAGGTGATCTTCAGGAATGAATGAAGCCTAAAACTCTCTTCTGATATTACTGTGTGAACTGTGTCTCATCATTTCCCGTGCCTCCATATCGGTCCAGTTAGGGAAAAAGAGTTTTTATGTTGGGGCATCTTACCCTGACACCAATTACATCTCCAAATCTGTCTATCCTCCTGCAAGCTTGATGGAACTCTGAAACACAGCTTGTTCCAATATTGAGGGAACATAAGAGGTAATTGAATAGACACTTATTGGGACACCCCACTCCCTAGGTCCTCCACAGTGGAACAAAACCCTGGCCCCTCCACCAATTCCCCTGGCTTTTCTAGCCAACCAGCAAAGAGTTTCCTATGGGTAGGCTCCCCAAAAATTCAACCCCATCCAGCAGCCCTTCCAAACAACTACACCCACCCCATCCCAAACAGGCCTATCCTCCTGCAACCTCGGTGGAACTCTGAAACACAACCTGATCCAATACTGAGGGAACTTAAGAACTACTAGCCATACTCTGCATAAAATATGAGAACTTGATACAATACTGAGGGGACCGAGGGCTTGCTATAACACTGAGGAAACCAAAAGAGAGCACCAAAAGAGCTACCAAGGAGAGAAGGCCAAGAGTGTAGGCTTATAGAGACCTCAGAGGCTTCCTGATACAGACATTAAAAGTATAGAGCAGACAAAGAAAAACTCCCAAATAATCAGATATCCACAGCAAGGATTGAATCAAGATGCAAAGATACTGTTGGCCTCATTTGAAGGAAAAGATGGGTAGGCACCAATGCAAAAATTCCTAAAACAACCTAAAAAGCAACATGGTAACCAGAACCCAGTAGTCACACAACAGGAAGACTTGATCATTCTAACCCAGAAAAAGCGGAGGCAAACAACTTCAAATGTAACTTTGTGAAAGCAATGGAGATCTTTAAGGAGAAAATAAAAAAACTCTCTTTAAATAATGGAGTGAAAAAATGGAGAAAATTAATAAATACCTCAAAGAAACCCAAGAAAACCAAGAAAAAAATAAACAGGTGAAGCAAACAGTTCAAGAATTGAAGACTGAAATAGAAGTAATAAACAAAACACAAACAAAAGGAATTCTGGATAGGAAAAATCTGGGTAAATGAACAGGAATTACAGAGACAAGTATAACCAACAGAATGCAAGAGATAGAAGAAAGAATCTCAGGTGCTAAGGATACAATTGAGGAAATAGGCTCATTTGTCAAAGAAAACAGCACATCCAACAAATTCTTAACAAAAAACATTCAGGAAATCTGGGACACCATGAAAAGACCAAAGCTAAGAATAATAGGGGTAGAACAGGGAGAAGAACTCCAGCTCCAAGGCCCAGAAAATATATTCAACAAAATCCTAGAAGAAAACTTTCCCAACCTAAAGAAGGATATCCCTATGAAGGTATAAAAATCTTACAGAACACCAAATATATAGGATCAAAAAAAGTCCCCTCATCATACAATAATCAAAACACAAAACATATAGAATAAAAAAAGAATATTAAGAGTTGCAAAGGAAAAAGGTCAAAGTAAATGGTGTTGGGTATCCATCTGTCTATGTGTTGCTTTTATTGGTTAATGAATAAAGAAACTGTCTTGGTCAGTTGATAGATCAGAACATAGGTAGGTGGGGAAAACTAGACTGAATTCTGGGAGAAGGAAGGCAAAAAGGGAGACACCATGCATCTGGCCTGGGAGATAGACATGCTGAAACTTTGTTTGTCTAAGCTAGCCATGTGGCCAACATGAACAAATAGGCCCTCCTTCTACATATTGGTGCTGTGCTGCCAGTGTGACCCCTGGCTCTTTTGGGAGATGGAGCATTTAGATGGGGTTTGTGAGCAGACTGCTACAGCTTGCTTCATGGAAACTTGCACTGGCTGTGTGCCTAGAAGTGGGGCTGTGTGCTTAGCTCAGAGGCTCAAGCAGCTACACCATGCTGAACTGTGCTGAAAAAGCAGGTAGTATCATATATATGCTACTAATGGTTCATCTTAAGTTATTAAGAAGCACTTAAGCATTTTAAGAAGTGTTCCTGAACAATAAAGAATTACAGATTCACAATAGGACATATTCAGACATAAAAGACCTCTAAATTTGGCACAGTATTGGATAAATACATATAAGCTTGAGAGAGAAAAGAAAAAGAGGATAGAGAATTGGAAAAGAAGTAAATCATTGGCAGAGCGGTTTGGTCGTTCGTTGGAGGTAGATCTGCTCCAGTCGAATCATGGCTCCCATTTGCATGCTCACAGAGGTGTGGCAGTTCCAGCACGGGCCTCAGACTCCGGCTTTAGGTGAAAGAAAATGGCCCAAACCAAGAGACCACTACGAAGTCGATGGGGGGGAGTGCCCCCGCAAGCAGCTTGCAACCAAGGCGGCCCAGAAAAGCACGCCCTCTACTGGCAGGGTGAAGAAGCCGCACCACTACAGGCCTGGGACCGTGGCTCTGAGAGAGATCCATCGCTACCAGAAGTCGACTGAGCTGCTCATCCAGAAGCTGCCTTTCCAGAGGTTGATGAGGGAGACCACCCAGGACTTCAAGACCGACCTGAGGCTTCAGAGTGCAGTCATCGGTGCCCTTCAGGAGGCCAGTGAAGCATACCTGGTGGGTTTGTTTGAAGATACCAATCTGTGTGCCATCGCAGAAGATTTGGTCATCTCTATAACACAGGCTATGCATCCTGAGCAGCAGGCAAACTCATGATCCTCTTTCTCAGATTTCTTCCTGTTTGAATTGCTGGACCATATGACCATGCCTGTCAGAAGTGCAGTACTTCATGTTATAATATGAGGTAAGTCAAGAGCACCAAGGGCAGTGGGATAATCTCATGGAAGCAGTAAAAGAATGACATCAGAAATATTCATTATTGCCTCCCACCACCAGCAAACCATCCTTAGAATGAGCACTATGTGACTGGGCCATTGCTTGAAAATATATGGCCCTTTTCTTGGATATTATACATTGTGTAATACATGAATGCTTTTATGATGAGCATAAATGAGAAAGATTACCTAACTTTCCATATTAGAATAGATCAACACTCTAGTTTTCAATACAAAAGTCAACTATAAATGAGCACACCTCAAAAATACAGATAAAATATTAAGAATAGCTTGTTAATTTCTTGAGATGTATAATTGTTTTACCAGGTTTCTCTCATCTTTGAACTGTAGTTGGCTCAAGCTGAGCAACATTACATTGAATGTGCAAATAAAACAAAAGTAGCCATCCCTGTAGGGCAGAGACCTGGACAACACTGTGAGTGTGAACTCAGTTGGAGTTGTCCATCCTTCCTTTTCTCTCTTTCCTCACTCTTTCCTTTCTTTTGTCTCTATTTTTTCTCTCCTCATCCTCCATCCCTTGGTCCCTCTCTCTTTTCCTCATTCTTCCCTTCTTTTTTCCCTCTCCTCCTTTCTGCCTAACCCCCTTCCTACCTCCCTTTTATTTCTCCCCCTTACTACTTCCCTCAGTCTCTTTCCCCTAATTCCCTTTCCTTCACTCACTCCTGCCTCACTCCCACTAATTTCTCCCTCCCCCTATTCTCTCCCCACTGACTTTCTCCTTCTGCATTCCCTTCCCCTTCTCCCTCCATCCCTGTTACTCCCTCCCTCTCATGCCCAATCAGTCTGCCCTCACTCCTCCTCCTATTCCCTCTCCCATCACTCCACCGCCCACTCCCCCTCACTTCCTCTTCATTATTTTTCCTACCATCTTTATCCCAATGCTTATTCTTTTTTTCTTTTTCCTTCTCACTAGCTTGTAGATGGAGCGGGGGGCTGCGTCCCAACACCTGACTAGCTTTACCTAAAACAATTACACGGAAACTGTATTCATTTAAACACTGCTTGGCGCATTAGTTTCAGCCTCTTATTGGCTAATTCTCACATCTTGCTTTAACCCATATAGTTACCGGGGAAAGATCGTAACCTGCGTCCATCTTGGAGAGGAGAGTTATGGCATCTGCCTCACTTCCCTTCTTCCCAGTATTCTGTTCTGTCTACTCCGCCTACCTAATTTCCTGTACTATCAAAGGGCCAAGACAGTTTCTTTATTAACCAATGAAAGTAACACATAGACAGATTACCCTCCTCCATCACTAACTAAAGACATTTTCATTTTTTTATTTAATTAAAATATATTATGTCATTCCATTCCCCCTTAAACCTTGCTAGAAAATCCATCCTTCTGTCTAGTTAAACAAGAGAAAGTAGCAGCGGTCTGAGAAAGTGAAAAAATACTCCCTTCTATATCTATCAAACTGTTTATCCCTCTGTCTGTCTATCAAACTATTTTTCTGAGGAAGAATCCATGGTTCTGATAAATAGATTTTTATCAAATGACAAAATGAAGATACCTCTCTTTTAATAATCTTGGATGTGTTAAAGAACTGTACAAAAGAATCTTTTACATGTATCTGAGATCCTTACAGAGATCTTTTATTCATTTATAAAGTCCTACATTTCCTAAAGTATTATTTATGTTCACCCTAAAAATTTTCCTTTCAGTGTTTTTATTTTAATTAATGGTATGGGGTGGCTGTGGCTGACATGCTTACCACATAAATGTGAAGATCTGGTTCACATCCCAGGAACCCACATAAAGCCAGATTCAGATGCACCACATGACTGCACTCAGAGTGATGCTGTGGCAAGATGAGAGATAGAGACTGGAGAATATCCAGAGGAGCCTGGGACAGGTGCTTTATGGAGCACTTGTGAACAAGAAACCCTGTCTCAAGACAAAAGGCAACAGCAATATGCAAGATTGGTCTCTTATCTTCACCCATATGCCAAGGCAAGGTAGGTTGTCCTACCACCTATTGCATCACACAAACTGAAACATAGATTTAAAAAAGTTAAGAAAGTAAGTCAAGAATTAATTATATTATTTTTCTTTGAGTCTTTATTTTCCATTCCCTCTTAGATAATATTTTCATTGGCTGTATACAATTTTGAATGATCAAGTTGTTCCTGAAATAACATACATTCTTTACATAGCACATCCCTAATGCACTCCTCTGCATCACACTTCAGAAAGATTAGAGGGTAAGGACTCAATGGAATAGCATGCAAGGCTCCTCTAAGACACACTTGCCATGCTCTAGTAAACTTCCTAATGACATCAACTCCCAGTGGGTGAAAAAGGAGCAGGTGTCCCTTTGAGCACCAACACACTTCTGAGCTGATTTACATATTGAGTCATTAGACAACAGCCCAGGCTCCTTTAAGATCAGCTGCCACGAGCCTAAGAAGCATTCTCTTTTCAAACACTCAGAGATGGAGGCAAGGGCACTCAACCTATGGATGCTGCTGTTCCTGGTACAAGGTGAGAGGGTGCAGAGTAGTGTTGGGTGCACCCACTGTAGTCATCATGGTTTTCCATGCCTCTAGAATCATGATTGTTAGATTAAAAGCATTTGTAATTGGTTTTAAGATCCCCCATTCCTTTTAACTATTGTTTTCTCAAAGCGATGCCCACAAGTATTCTTAAAATTTCTTAATGAAAAATTCCCTTGCTGGGAATGTTTCCAAACCTGTATAACCATGGTCTGTATGTTTGTGATTCCAGGTTCCACTGGAGACATTGTGCTGACCCAGTCTCCAGGTTTACTGCCTGTGTCTCTGGGACAAAAGGCCACCATCTCTTGCAAGTCCAGTGAGAGTGTCAGTGACATTTTCACAAATTATATGCACTGGTATCAACAGAAACCAGGACAGCCCCCAAAACTCCTTATCTATCGTGCATCCAACCTAGCATCTGGGGTCCCTGCCAGGTTCAGTGGCAGTGGGTCTAAGACAGACTTCACCCTCACCATCAATCCTGTGGAGGCTGATGATGCTGCAACCTATTACTGTCAGCAGGGTAGTAAGCTTCCTCCCACAGTGCTGCAGGGCTGAACAAAAACCTCGTGGGATTGCTACTCAATGAGGTTCAGTCTCTCAACTATCTCTTACTCTCTGACATCTCAATATACAGCTTTAGACTTGTTTGGGGAATGATCTTATTCAATAAAACAAACTTCTATAAACTGATTTAATTGTTTATCCCATTCTATATACTTTATAATTTAATAATTTGTCGACAAAATACATACCTTCATGGTTGTTTCTTAATTAATAATATTAACAATTATTCATTTAAATTTTTGTTAACACATATTTGTCTTTGAATGATTTTCCCTTTTTCTCCCCTATCTCTTATACCACATCTCTGCCTACTCCACCCCACCCTCAGTATTCCTTTATAGACTTTCCTATAGTTTAAGATTTACTGTTTCTTTTTTTGTGTTCCTAAAAGATAATAAATGCAAATTAATTAAACTGGAAAATAATAAACCAATGTCATTTAGTGTGTGTGTGTGTGTGTGTGTGTGTGTGTGAGAGAGAGAGAGAGAGAGAGAGAGAGAGAGAGAGAGAGAGAGAGAGAGAGATCAGAGAATAATGTGCAAAATTTGCTTCTGGGAATCAAACTCAGGCTGATTAGTCTCGGCTGCAAACACCTTTCCTGATACCAGCTGAGCAATCTCGCCAGTTTGATCTACTATAATTTCTTTAATGATTTATTTTATTTGAAATTGGGGAGGAGTTTAAGCATGAATGACTTTCCATAGCAGTCAGAAGAGGGCATCAGATCCCAAGGAGCTAGAGTTTCAGTGATGTGGGAGTGATTTCTTATCAATAAAGAAACTGCCTAGGCCCATTGATAGGCCAACCCTTAGGTGGGTGGAGTAAACAGAACAGAATGCTGGGAGAAAGAAGCTGAGTCAGAGAGTCACCATGATTCTCCCACTCCAGGCAGACGCAGGTTAAGATCATTCCTGGTAAGCCAACTAGTGGGCTACACAGATCATTAGAAATGGGTTAGGTCAATATGTAAGAGCTAGCCAATAAGAAACTAAAACTAATGGGCCAGGCGGTGTTTAAAAGAATACAAATTCCGTGTAATTATTTCGGGGCATAAGCTAGCCATGTGGGGGGGATGCAGCCCCGCCACTCCTATTACAACATTTCAGGAGGGTATGAGTTAGTTGATGTGGGTGTTGGAAAACAAACTGCATGATCAAAAAGTGCTTTTAATAGCTAAGCCATTTATTAACTTCAGATCTACCAATTATTTAGGTATTTTTTAAGAATTATTAACTCTTTTGCCCTAGGAAAATGGGAAAGATAATGGAAGCTTTGTGGTCCATCATTTAAGCTGAAAATAGCTTTGAGTAGTTAATATTTTCAGGAAATCTGTCAGATGCAGGCTCACAGTCTCACCCAGTGTTATTGTTCTCCTATTGCTTCTGCTTCTTGGCACTCACAAGCAGCCTGCTACAGTTACTTAGAAACATCAGGCTGTGCTACAGTTATTTTTCTAGTTTGGTTCTATGGTTTCTATACCTGTGTCCAACCCCTAATTAGGGCTTTAGTATAAGATATATTGATTGAACATTAATATTTATCATTTTAACAACTTCTATACTTGTGGTCAAAATCTTCCTGCCCTTTCCTTTTCCTTTGTAATTTCTTTGTTTTTTCATCCTTTGTGTGTGGTGTATAAAACATGTGAGTGGTGTGCATGTAACACAAAGTAAACATGGAGGACACAAGACATCAGGTATTGGTCTTCTAATTCCACCTTGTTTCAGGCATGATGTCATCATGAAACTTTTAAGACATGAGATTGGGGGAAGAAGAAAACTTGTTGGATACTTTCTTCTCTTTTCAGGTGAGCAATGAGCCTTCACCAGCTTGGACTTGTCTGGAGTGCTCATGTACTATAGCTCTTACTTTCCTCAATCACTAAGAGAAAAGTGCTTAGTATTTTCTTATTCTGTGGTTTGCTGTGGCTATAAACTGGGAAAGGAGAAAATACCCTCCTAATAAAAGTACTAACTATAATACCAATATCAAACTAGACCTATCCAGTCATGAGTTTGGAAAATACCTGACTCTTTACTTCCTCCTTAAAGTAAATATCAAAATAATTTCTGTCCTCCAGAACACAAATCCCCTTTCCCTGCAAAACATAAATCAGATTAAATATGAAATTTTTTGTTGTTGTTTTGTTTTGTTTTTTATTTTTAAAAATTTCTGCCTCCTCCCCGCCTCCCATTTACTTCCCCCCTCCCCCCTGCTCTCCTCCTCCTTCTCCAATCCTAAGAGCAGTCAGGGTTCCCTGCCCTGTGGGCAGTCCAAGGTCCTCCCCCCTCCATCCAGGTCTAGGAAGGTGAGCATCCAAACAGGCTAGACTCCCACAAAGCCAGTACATGCAGTAGGGTCAAAACTCAGTGCCATTGTCCTTGGCTTCTCAGCAGCCCTCATTGTCCGCCATGTTCAGAGAGTCCGGTTTTATCCCATACTTCTTCAGTCCTAGTCCAGCTGGCCTTGGTGAGCTCCCAATAGATCAGCCCCACAGTCTCAGTGGGTGGGTGCACCCCTCGCGGTCCTGACTTCCTTGTTCATGTTCTCCCTCCTTCTGTTCCTCATTTGCACCTTGGGAGCTCAGTCTCCACTGTGTGTCTCTGTCTCAATCTCCATCCATCGCCAGATGAAGGTTCTATGGTGATATGCAAGATATTCATCAGTGTGGCTATAGCATAGGGCCATTTCAGACTCTGTCTACTCAGCTGCCCAAGGAACTAGCTGGGGACATCTCCCTGGACACCTGGGAACCCCTCTAGAGTCAAGTCTCTTGCCAACCCTAAAATGGCTCCCTTAATTAAGATATATACTTCCCTGCTCCCATATATACCCTTCCTTTATCCCAACCATCCCATTCCCCCAAGCTCTCCCATCCTACCCTTCTCACTTTTCTCTCCCCATTTCCCCTTTCCCCCATCCAACCCCACCCCCAAGATCCCAATTTTTGCCTGGCAATCTTGTCTACGTCCAATATCCAGGAGGATAACAATATGTTTTCTTTGGGTTCACCTTCTTATTTAGCTTCTCTGGGATCCCGAATTATAGGCTCAATGTCCTTTATTTATGGCTAGAAACCAAAATCAGTGAGTACATCCCATGTTCATCTTTTTGGGTCTGGGTTAACTCACTCAGGATCGTGTTTTCTATTTCCATCCATTTGCATGTAAAATTTGAGAAGTCACTGTTTTTTACCACTGTGTAGTACTCTAATATGTATATATTCCACATTTTCTTCATCCATTCTTCCATTGAAGGGCATCTAGGTTGTTTCCAGGTTCTGGCTATTACAAATAATACTGCTATGAACATAATTGAACAAATGCTTTTGTCATATGATAGGGCATCTCTTGGGTATATTCCCAAGAGTGGTATTACTGGGTCCAGGGGTAGGTTGATACCGAATTTCCTAAGAAACCACCACACTGATTTCCAAATTGGTTGCACAAGTTTGCATTCCCACCAGCAATGGATGAGTGTGCCCCTTACTCCACATCCTCCCCAGCAAAGGCTATCATTGGTGTTTTTGATTTTAGCCATTATGACAGGTGTACCTCAGAGTTGTTTTGATTTGCATTTCCCTGAACGCTAAGGAGGTTGAGTATGACCTTAAGTGTATTTTGGCCATTTGAACTTCTTCTGTTGAGAATTCTCTGTTCAGTTTTTAATTGGGTCAATTAGCATTGTAAAGTCTAGTTTCTTGAGTTCTCTATATATTTTGGAGATCAGACCTTTGTCTGTTGCAGGGTTGGTGAAGGTCTCCCAGTCAGTAGGATGCCTTTTTGACTTAGTGACAATGTCCTTTGCTTTACAGAAGCTTCTCAGTTTCAAGAAGTCCCATTTATTCAATGTTGCCCTTAATGTCTGTGCTGCTGAGGTTATACATAGGAAGTGATCTCCTGTGCCCATCTGTTGTAGGGTACTTCCCACTTTCTCTTCTTTTTTTTCCTTTTTTTTTCATTTTTTTATTGGAAAAAAAAAGAAATTTCAGCCTCCTCCCCGCCTCCCATTTCCCTACCACTCCTCCCTCTCCTCCTCCCCTCCCCCCACTCCTCCCCCTCCCTCTCCAGCCTGAAGAGCAGTCAGGGTTCCCTGCCCTGTGGAAAGTCCAAAGTCCTCCCCGCTCAATCCTGGTCTAGGAAGGTGAACATCCAAACTGGGTAGGCTCCCACAAAGCCAGAACATGAAGCAGGATTAAAAACCCGGTGCCATGGTCCTTGGCTTCTCAGCAGCCCTCATTGTCCGCCAAATTTAGAGAGTCCGGTTTTATCCCATGCTTTTTCAGTCACAGTCCAGCTGGCCTTGGTGAGCTCCCAAAGAATCAGCCCCACTGTCTCCACGGGTGGGCGCACCCCTTGTGGTCCTGACTTCTTTGCTCATATTCTCTCTCCTTCTGCTCCTCATTGGGACATTGGGAGCCCAGTCCGGTGCTCCAGTGTGGGTCTCTGTCTCTATCTCCATGCATAGCCAGATGAAGTTTCTATGGTGATATGCAAGATATTCATCAGTATGGCTATAGGATAGGGTCATTTCAGGTTCCCTAACCTCAGCTGCCCCAGGAACTAACTGGGGAAATCGCCCTAGGCACCTGGTAGCCCCTCTAGATCCAAGTCTCTTGCCAACCCTAAGATGGCTCCCTTAATTAAGATGTGTACTTCTCTGCTCCCCTAACCAACCTTCCTTTATCCCAATCATCCCGTTTCCCCAAGTTCCCCCCACCCTCCCCTTCTCACATTTCTCTCCCCTTCTCCCCTTACCCCCCCTCCCATCACACCCCCAAGATCCCAGTTTTTTGCTAGGCAATCTAGTCTACTTCCCATAACCAGAAGGATAGCTATATGCTTTTCTTTGGGTTCACCTTCCTATTTAGTTTCTTTAGGATATCAAATTATAGACTCACTGACCTTTAGGACAGCTTTCAAAGTGTCCCATAAGTTTGAGTATGTTGTTTCTTTATTTTCATTGAATTCAAGGAAGACTTTAATTTCTTTCTTTATTTCTTCTTTGATCCAGGTGTGGGTCAATAGTTGACTATTCAGTTTCCATGAGTTTGTAGGCTTTCTGGGGGTAGCATTGTTGTTGAATTCTAACTTCAGTCCGTGGTGATCTGATAAGACACAGGTGGTTATGGATATTTTCTTGTAACTGTGGAAGTTTGCTTTGTTACCGAGGATGTGGTCAATTTTCGAGAAGGTTCCATGAGCTGCAGAGAAGAAGGTATATTCTTTCCTATTTGGGTGGAATGTTCTATAGATGTCTGTTAAATCCATTTGATTCATTACCTCCATTAATTCTCTTATTTCTCTGTTAGGTTTCTATCTGATTGACCTGTCCATTGGTGAAAGAGGAGTGTTGAGATCTCCTACTATTATTGTGTGCGGTTTGATGGCAGCCTTGAGTTTTAGTAGTGTTTCTTTTACATATGTGGGTGCTTTTATATTAGGGGCATAGATATTCAGGATTGAGACCTCATCCTGATCAATTGTTCCTGTTATGAGTATAAAATATCCCTCTCCATCTCTTCTGATTGATTTAAGTTTGAAGTCAACTTTGTTAGAAATTAGTATGGCCACACCTGCTTGTTTCTTAGGTCCATTTGCTTGATAAACCTTTTCCCATCCCTTTACTCTAAGTAGGTGCCTGTCTTTGTGGTTGAGGTGTGTTTCTTGTAAACAGCAGAATGTTGGATCCTGTTTGCATATCCAATCTCTTAGCCTGTGCCTTTTTATAGGTGAGTTGAGTCCATTGACATTAAGGGATATTAATGACCAGTGGTTGCTAACTCCGGTCACTTTTTTAGTCATAGAGTTTGTGTGTTTGCCTTCTTTTATTTGTGCTGGTGAAGGGTGTCTAGATGTTTGAGTTATTGTGGTCATTGTTGGTCTCCTTGGTTTGTGATTTTCCTTCTATTACTTTCTGTAAGGCTGGATTTGTGGCTACGTATTGTTTAAATTTGTTTTTATCCTGGAAAATTTTGTTTTCTCCATTTATAGTGAATGAAAGCTTGGCTGGGTATAGTAGTCTGGGCTTGCAACCATGTTCTCTTAGCTTCTGCAGTATATCTATCCAGGACCTTCTGGCTTTCATGGTTTCCATAGAGTAGTCAGGTGTAAGTCTGATAGGTTTACCTTTATAAGTAACTTGACCTTTTTCCTTTGCAGCTCTTAATATTCTTTCTTTATTCTGTATGTTTTGTGTTCTGATTATTATATGGCGAGGAGATTTTTTTTTTGGTCCAGTCTATTCTGTGTTCTGTATGCTTCTTGAACCTTCAAAGGAATATCTTTCTTTAGGCTAGGAAAGTTTTCTTTTATAATTTTATTAAATATATTTTCTGAACCATTGAGCTGTACTTCTTCTCCTTCTTCTATCCCAATTATTCTTAGGTTTGGTCTTTTTATTGTGTCCCATATTTCCTGAATGTTTTATGATGAGAATTTGTTGGTTTTGCTGTTTTCTTTGATCAGTGTGTTAATTTTCTCTATGGTATCTTCAGTGTCTGACATTCTTTCTTCTAACTCTTGTAATCTGTTGGTAGTACTTGTCTCTGTAGTTCCTGTTCGTTTACCCAGATTTTCCATCTCCAACCTTCCCTCAGTTTGTGTTTTCTTCATTACTTCCATTTGATTCTTCAGGTCTTGAACCATTTCCCTTACCTGTTTGATTGCATTTTCTTGTTTCTCTTGGTTTTCTTGGGTATCTTTGAGCGATTTATTCATTTCCTCTACCTTTTTGTTTGTAATCTCTAATTGTTTATGGCAGTTTTTCACCTCCTGTTTAAAGTCTTCTATTATTTTCAAATAATTCACTTTTGAGTCGATTTCTTCTACTTCTTCTGGAGTAGGGTGTACAATTCTTCTTATTTCGGGATCCCTGGGTTCTGGTGATGTCATGTTGCCTTTCAGGTTGTTGGAGGAATTCTTGCATTGGCGCCTTCCCATCTCCTCTTTCAAATGAAGCCAAGAGAGGCCTGGTGTCTTGGTCCTGTCTTTGCTGTGCCTGAGTCTCTGGGTGTATCTCTTCAGTGTAGAAGCAGGGCCCATCCCCAGCGATGTCCCTCCTGGCACCCGGATCCGATCTCCCCGCTGCCTGGGCGTCCCGCGAACAAAGGGCCGACTCCGCTTGGTGCGGGCAGGCCACCTAGACAAAGGAGCCACCACCCTCCCGAATGCCCTCCCAATTCGGACCTTGTCCCAGCGCCCAAACAGGCTGAGCTGGGAGCTGTTGTGTGGTTCAAAGAGGGGAGGGGGGTCAAAGGTAGTGGAGGAGGGCCTTGGATGCAAGCAGGGTGGGACAGGAATGGAGAGGAGGTATCAAGCAGTCCCCACTTTCTCTTCTATCAGGTTCAGTGTGTTCAGATTGATATTGAGGTCTTTGATCCATTTGGACTTGAGTTTTGTGCATGGTGAAAAAATGGATCTATTTTCATTCTTCCACAGGTTGACAACCAGTTCGGTCAGCAACATTTGTTGAAGATGCTTTCTTTCTTCCATTGTACACTTTTAGCTCCTTTATCGAAAATCAGGGGTTCATTGGTTTTTGGGTTAAAATCCAGGTCTTCTATTTGATTCCATTGGTTGACTTCCCTGTTTTTATGCCAATACCAAGTTGTTTTCAATACCTTAGCTCTGTAATAGAGTTTGAAGTGAGGGATGGTAATGCCTCCAACATTCCTTTATTGTATAAGATTGTTTTGGCTATCCTGAGTATTTTGTTTTTCCATATAAAGTTCATTATTGCCTTCTCAAGGTCTGTGAAAAATTTTGATGGGATTTTGATGGGGATTGCATTGAATCTATAGATTGCTTTTGGTAGAATTGCCATTTTTACTATGTTGATCCTCCCAATCCAAGAGCAAGGGAGATCCTTCCATTTTCTGGTATCCTCTTCAATTTCTTTCTTCAAAGACTTAAAGTTCTTGTCAAATAGATCTTTCACTTCCTTGGTTAGAGTAACCCCAAGATATTTTATGCTATTTGTGGCTATCATGAAAGGTGAAGCTTCTCTGATTTCCCACTCTGCTTCTTTATCCTTTGTGTATAGGATTGTTACTGATTTTTTGGAGTTGATCTTGTATCCTGCCACATTACTAAAGTTGTTTATCAGCTGTGGGTGTTTTGGTGGAGTTTTTATGGTTGCTTGTGTACACTATCATATCATCTGCAAATAATGAAAGTTTGACTTCTTCCTTTCCAATTCGAATTCCCTTGATCCCCTTGTGTTGTTTTATTGCTGTTGCTAGAACTTCAAGCACTATATTGAAGAGGTATGGAAAGAGTGGACAACCTTGTCATGTTCCTGATTTTAGTGGGATGGCTTTGAGTTTCTCTCCGTTTAATTTGATGTTAGCTGCCGGCTTGCTGTAAATAGCTTTTGTTATACTTAAGTATGACCCTTGTATTCCTAATCTAAATATGAGATTTTTTTATGAAATTTTTTTTCAGTTGACCCTGCCCAATATACTGAAACTTTCCTAACCTTCACTATGCTAGCAGATATAACATAAGAAATGATAGTGTTAGTCCTAAGTCCGACAATTGTTAAGTATAGGAAATTAAGTTGTTCCAGGCTGATGATTATTATATTTATGACCTTCTTACATCCTATAGTCCATCTCAGCACTTCTATTATCAAGGGGAAACAGACCTAACAGACAAGGAAGCCTTTTACCAAGAAAACCATTGATAGTACTATGATACACCTTTCATGGAGCAATTAAAGAAAAACATTTTCAAACTTTATCAAGGGATTTAGAAGGGTAAACATCATATATTAATCTACCCCAAATTGCCTATGACAGGTCAAGAACTTGTGGGAAAGCCCTGTGATGTCCTTGAAAAGCACAGAGCAAAGGAAAGATGTCCTCCCATCCTTGGCTCTGTAATGTGAGGTGGGCAAAAGAGCTGAACCTTACCAGCTGAAACACTCAGGAGACTGGCACCTACACCTTGCCTGAACAAGATAGTAGAGCTGGCCTGAAGGTGTAAGTATGTGAGAGCTGACCCTGAGGGTATGAAAGCAGAAGAACTAGACTAGCCACTTACTCATTACTATAAGGGGTGAACTAATTGAAACAATGCTGGACAATGCACCCTGATGGTGAAAATAGGGGAGGGCTAGCAGATTGCAACTACCCAGGCCCAGAAACAGAGTTATGTGTTGGCCCAACCCAACATCCGGGATGGTCATGGTGTTTGAGCATTGAGAGCTTATGACAGCCTAAGAATGTAATGGTCCTATTGGAACACTTGTGGGGAGGGATCTAGATACCTATAATTCTTTCTCAAAATATGGTTTAGCCTCCAATGTTCCACTTTTCAAATTGGATGTGGAAAGGACAGATTCCTTTGTTTACAAGGGTAGTCTTTTTCAAGTTTCCAATGCCTCCACTGTCATCCCAGTCCACATTCTTCCCAAGAACCCTATTTCTTTTTCTTGTCAAAGACAATATCCTCTAAATTTGTCATCTTAGAAGGTATTAGAAATTATAATAGATTACTTAATGGAATACCACAATGTTGGGTGTTCAGAAGACTCATAAGTAATTGAGGTTAGTAAAGGGTCTTCTCTTCACTAATCAGGCCATAGTTCATGCCAAGCTAAGAGCTCTCAACCTCTAATCTTTGTTAACACAAATTCCTGAGAGGACCAAAAGTTTAAGCAATGTATTTTTCTGTTTACATGTATACCCTGATTACAAGTATCTTTTGCTTTCTGGGATTTTTCTAAACAAACCACCCAAGTCTCTTGAAATATATTGGCCCGACAGTTCCAAGATAGTCCTCAACTATCTGGAGAGACACTGTCATGAGACATATCTAAATTTTCTTACTTGCAAGTTAATGTCCCTCAACATGTGGATAACATCTTCCTTTGTACCTCCATTGATGACATCTCTTAGGAAGGTACCACATAAGTAATTGGGGAATGAACAATATATTCTTGAATTACCACTTGACTTATTGAAGAAATCAGTGAGAAAACAATTTCTAGAATCAAATGAAAATAATAGCACAACTTCCCAATATTTTGGGATACAACCACATGATGACAAGGAAAGTTTATGACTGGAAATACCTACTAAAAAAAAAAGAAAAAGAAAGACCTCAAATAATGACTAAATTCAGAGAGATCTCAAGTAGTACTTAATAAGGAGCATCAAGGCCTAAGGAAAAGTTCAGACTAAACCCAATGTCAATCAATGGAAAGAGGTATTAAATATCAGAGTAGAAATTAATGAGATGAATATTAAAATAACTATAAATAACATTACTCAAAAGCTTTGTCCTTCAAATAAACACATAGTCAACACTGAGCCAAACAGACCTATATTAATACAATAGAGATAAAAGAGAAGGACCTGCATCATATTCAAGTGAAATTCAGATAAACATTGTATAGTACTTTAAATCTTATATTCCTCCAAACTGGAAAATCTTGGAGAAATGGATATATGTCTAGACACATATGACAAAGCCACACTAAATCATAGTGATATCAATAATTTCAACAAAACCTTAGCAAGCAACTCTACTGAAGTGGTAATAAAATGACTCTCAGGAGAGAAGTACAACTGGAGGGATCCTCTGCCAATTTATGCCAGACCTTTAATGAAGAGCTGATACTAATAGCCCTGGAACTGTTCCATACCATAAAAAAAAGGAAGAAAAAACACTAGAAAAGAAGAAACACCACTACCATGAATCCAAGATTACCTAGATGACTACACAAAGACATAAGGGAAAAATGACAAGAAGACAAATTTACTTGATTAACATAACCCCCACTCCAAAAGCCTGTAAGTCAAATCTAAGAACACATTAAGAGGTACACTATCATCAAACCAGTTTCAATCAAGGGATGAAAGGTTGGCTCTAAAAAAGAAAACAGCAGGGCTGTCTGGAATAAGGCTTTAATCCCAGCACTAAGGTAGGCAGAAGCCGAGGAATCTCAATGACTTTGAGGCCAGCCTAGTCTATAGAGTGAATTCCAGGAAAGCCAGTTCTATTCAGACAAACTCTGTATTCAAAAAAGAAACAATAACTTCAAGTAAACACAAACTGATTCAGAAAAGATACAGTCGCTGTTTGGGCGCTGGGACAGGGTCCGAATTGGGAGGGCAGCCAGGAGGGTAGTAGCTCCTTTGTCTAGGTGGCCTGCCTGCCCTGCGGCAGCGTGGTCGGCCCTTTGTTCGCGAGACACCCAAGCAGCACGGAGACCAGATCCCGGTACCAAAAGAGACATCACCAGGGTGGGTGAGTTTCTGACTGCGGCAGCAGCCCGGGACAGGGAACTCAGACGTTCCTCAATCCTCCTGCACTCCTTGGTCAGCCTGCAGGGGCTATACTGCCCGATACTTCCTCTCTATTCATATCCCACCCAGCTTGCATCCACGACCCTCCCCCACCTCCTCTGACCCCCCGCCCCGCCTTGAACCACACAACAGCTCCCAGCTCAGCCTGTTTGGGCGCTGGGACAGGGTCCAAATTGGGAGGGCAGCCAGGAGGGTAGTAGCTCCTTTGTCTAGGTGGCCTGCCTGCCCTGCGGCAGCAAGGTCGGCCCTTTGCTCGCGAGACACCCAAGCAGCAGGGAGCTCAGATCCGGGTGCCAGGAGAGACATCACTGGGCAGATCAAGCTCAGCAGGACGGACCTTGCTTCCACACTGAAGAGATACACCCAGAGGCTCAGTCACAGCAAAAACTGGACCAAGACACCAGGCCTCTCTTGGCTTCATTTGAAAGAGGAGATGGGAAGGCGCCAATGCAAGAATTCCTCCAACAACCTGAAAGGCAACATGACATCACCAGAACCCAGGGATCCCGAAATAAGAAGAATTGTACACCCTACTCCAGAAGAAGTAGAAGAAATCGACCCAAAAGTGAATTTTTTGAAAATAATAGAAGACCTTAAACAGGAGGTGAAAAACTGCCATAAACAATTAGAGATTACAAACAAAAAGGTAGAGGAAATGAATAAATCGCTCAAAGATACCCAAGAAAACCAAGAGAAACAAGAAAATGCAATCAAACAGGTAAGGGAAATGGTTCAAGACCTGAAGAACGAAATGGAAGTAATGAAGAAAACACAAACCGAGGGGAAGGTTGGAGATGGAAAATCTGGGTAAACGAACAGGAACTACAGAGACAAGTACTACCAACAGATTACAAGAGTTAGAAGAAAGAATGTCAGACACTGAAGATACCATAGAGAAAATTAACACACTGATCAAAGAAAACAGCAAAACCAACAAATTCTCATCACAAAACATTCAGGAAATATGGGACACAATAAAAAGACCAAACCTAAGAATAATTGGGATACAAGAAGGAGAAGAAGTACAGCTCAATGGTTCAGAAAATATATTTAATAAAATTATAGAAGAAAACTTTCCCAGCCTAAAGAAAGATATTCCTTTGAAGGTTCAAGAAGCATACAGAACACCGAATAGACTGGACCAGAAAAAAACATCTCCTCGCCACATAATAATCAGAACACAAAACATCCAGAATAAAGAAAGAATATTAAGAGCTGCAAAGGAAAAAGGTCAAGTTACTTATAAAGGTAAACCTATCAGACTTACTCCTGACTACTCTATGGAAACCATGAAAGCCAGAAGGTCCTGGATAGATGTACTGCAGAAGCTAAGAGAACATGGATGCAAGCCCAGACTACTATACCCAGCCAAGCTTTCGTTCACTATAAATGGAGAAAACAAAATTTTCCAGGATAAAAACAAATTTAAACAATACGTAGCCACAAATCCAGCCTTACAGAAAGTAATAGAAGGAAAATCACAAACCAAGGAGACCAACAATGACCACAATAACTCAAACTTCTAGACACCCTTTACCAGCGCAACTAAAAGAAAGCAAACACACAAACCCTATGACTAAAAAAGTGACCAGAGTTAGCAACCACTGGTCATTAATATCCCTTAATGTCAATGGACTCAACTCACCTATAAAAAGACACAGGCTAAGAGATTGGATACGCAAACAGGATCCAACATTCTGCTTTTACAAGAAACACACCTCAACCACAAAGATAGGCACCTACTTAGAGTAAAGGGATGGGAAAAGGTTTATCAAGCAAATGGACCTAAGAAACAAGCAGGTGTGGCCATACTAATTTCTAACAAAGTTGACTTCAAACTTAAATCAACCAGAAGAGATGGAGAGGGACATTTTATACTCATAACAGGAACAATTGATCAGAATGAGGTCTCAATCCTGAATATCTATGCCCCTAATATAAAAGCACCCACATATGTAAAAGAAACATTACTAAAACTCAAAGACACCATCAAACCGCACACACTAATAGTGGGAGATCTCAACACGCCTCTTTCACCAATGGACAGGTCAATCAGACAGAAACCTAACAGAGAAATAAGAGAATTAATGGAGGTATTGAACCAAATGGACTTAACAGACATCTATAGAACATTCCACCCAAATAGGAAAGAATATACCTTCTTCTCTGCAGCTCATGGAACCTTCTCGAAAATTGACCACATCCTCGGTAACAAAGCAAACTTCCATAGTTACAAAAAAATATCCATAACCACCTGTGTCCTATCAGATCACCACGGACTAAAGTTAGAATTCAACAACAATGCTACCCCCAGAAAGCCTGCAAACTCATGGAAACTGAATAGTCAACTATTGACCCACACCTGGATTAAAGAAGAAATAAAGAAAGAAATTAAAGTCTTCCTTGAATTCAATGAAAATAAAGAATCAACATACTCAAACTTATGGGACACTTTGAAAGCAGTCCTAAGGGGAAAGTTCATAGCCCTTAGTGCCCACTTAAAGAAAACAGAGAAAGCATACATTGGAGACTTAACAGCCCACCTGAAAGCTCTAGAAAAAAAAGAAGCAGACTCACCTAGGAGGAGTAGAAGACTGGAAATAGTCAAACTGAGGGCTGAAATCAACAAAATAGAAACACAGAAAACAATCCAAAGAATCAATGAAACAAAAAGCTGGTTTCTGGAGAAAATCAACAAAATTGATAAACCCCTATCCAAACTAATCAAACGGCAGAGAGAGAATCTGCAAATTAATAAGATCAGAAATGAAAAGGGGGACATAACCACAGACATAGAGGAAATTCAGAGAATCATTAGATCTTACTACAAAAGCCTGTATGCCACAAAACTGGAAAATGTAAAAGAAATGGACACTTTTTTAGATAAATACCATATACCAAAATTAAATCAGGACCAGGTGAGCAATCTAAATAGACCTGTCAGTCGCGAAGAATTAGAAGCTGTTATCAAAAACCTCCCCACCAAAAAAAGCCCAGGACCAGACGGTTTCAATGCGGAATTCTACCAGAATTTCCAAGAAGACCTAATACCTATACTCCTTAAGGTATTTCACAATATAGAAACAGAAGAGTCATTGCCAAATTCCTTTTATGAAGCTACCATCACTCTGATACCAAAACCACACAAAGACTCAACCAAGAAAGAGAATTACAGGCCAATCTCACTCATGAACATCGACGCAAAAATCCTCAACAAAATACTGGCGAACCGTATCCAAGAATACATTAGAAACATTATCCATTATGATCAAGTAGGCTTCATACCAGAGATGCAAGGCTGGTTCAACATACGAAAATCTATCAATGTAATCCATCATATAAATAAACTGAAAGAAAAAAACCATATGATCATTTCATTAGATGCTGAAAAAGCTTTTGACAAAATTCAACATCCCTTTATGATAAAAGTCTTGGAGAGATTAGGGATACAAGGGTCATACTTAAATATAATAAAAGCTATTTACAGCAAACCGACAGCTAACATCAAATTAAACGGAGAGAAACTCAAAGCCATCCCACTTAAATCAGGAACACGACAAGGCTGTCCACTCTCTCCATACCTCTTCAATATAGTGCTTGAAGTTTTAGCAATAGCAATAAGACAACATAAGGGGATCAAGGGGATTCGAATTGGAAAGGAAGAAGTTAAACTTTCGTTATTTGCAGATGATATGATAGTCTACATAAGCGACCCCAAAAACTCCACCAAAGAACTCCTACAGCTGATAAACACCTTTAGTAATGTGGCCGGATACAAGATCAACTCCAAAAAATCAGTCGCCCTCCTATACACAAAGGATATGGAAGCAGAGAGGGAAATCAGAGAAGCATCACCTTTCACGATAGCCACAAATAGCATAAAATATCTCGGGGTAACTCTAACCAAAGAAGTGAAGGATCTATTTGACAAGAACTTTAAGGCATTGAAGAAAGAAATTGAAGAGGATACCAGAAAATGGAAGGATCTCCCTTGCTCTTGGATTGGGAGGATCAACATAGTAAAAATGGCAATCCTACCAAAGGCAATTTATAGATTCAATGCAATCCCCATCAAGATCCCATTAAAATTCTTCACTGATCTTGAAAGGACAATAATCAACTTTATATGGAATAACAAAAAAACCCAGGATAGCCAAAACAATCTTGTACAATAAAGGTACTTCTGGAGGCATTACCATCCCTGACTTTCAACTCTACTATAGAGCTACAGTAATGAAAACAGTGTGGTATTGGCATAAAAATAGAGAAGTCAACCAATGGAATCGTGTAGAAGACCTGGATCTTAACCCACAAACCTATGAACACCTCATTTTCGATAAAGGTGCTAAAAGTATACAATGGAAGAAAGAAAGCATCTTCAACAAATGGTGCTGGCACAACTGGATGTCAACCTGTAGAAGAAAGAAAATTGACCCATATCTATCACCATGCACAAAACTCAAGTCCAAATGGATCAAAGACCTCAATATCAATCTGAACACACTGAACCTGATAGAAGAGAAAGTGGGAAGTACCCTACAACAGATGGGCACAGGCGATCGCTTCCTAGGTATAACCCCAGCAGCACAGTCATTAAGGGCAACATTGAATAAATGGGACCTACTGAAACTGAGAAGCTTCTGTAAAGCAAAAGACACTGTCACTAAGACAAAAAGGGAACCCACTGACTGGGAGAAGATCTTCACCAACCCCGCAACAGACAAAGGTCTGATCTCCAAAATATATAAAGAACTCAAGAAACTAGACTTTAAAATGCTAATTAACCCAATTAAAAAATGGGGCACTGATCTGAAAAGAGAATTCTCAACAGAAGAAGTTCAAATGGCCAAAAGGCACTTAAGGTCATGCTCAGCCTCCTTAGCGATCAGGGAAATGCAAATCAAAACAACATTGAGATATCACCTTACACCTGTCAGAATGGCTAAAATCAAAAACACTAATGATAGCCTTTGCTGGAGAGGCTGTGGAGAAAGGGGTACCCTCATCCATTGCTGGTGGGAATGCAAACTTGTGCAACCACTTTGGAAAGCAGTGTGGCGGTTTCTCAGGAAATTTGGGATCAACCTACCCATGGACCCAGCAATGCCACTCTTGGGAATATACCCACGAGATGCCCGATCATATGACAAGGACATTTGTTCAACTATGTTCATAGCAGCATTATTTGTAATAGCCGGAACCTGGAAACAACCTAGATGCCCTTCAATGGAAGAATGGATGAAGAAAGTATGGAATATATATACATTAGAATACTACTCAGCTGTAAAAAACAATGACTTCGCGAATTTTGCATGCAAATGGATGGAAATAGAAAACACTATCCTGAGTGAGGTAACCCAGACCCAAAAGGATGAACATGGGATGTACTCACTCATAATTGGTTTCTAGAGATAAATAAAGGTCAGTGAGTCTATAATTTGATATCCTAAAGAAACTAAATAAGAAGGTGAACCGAAAGAAAAACATATAGCTATCCTCCTGGTTATGGGAAGTAGACCAGATTGCCGGGCAAAAATTTGGGATCTTGGGGGTGTGGTGGGAGGGGGTGAGGGGAGAAGGGGGGAGAAATGTGAGAAGGGGAGGATGGGGGGAACCTGGGGAAACGGGATGTTTGGGATAAAGGAAGGTTGGTTAGGGGAGCAGAGAAGCACACATCTTAATTAAGGGAGCCATCTTAGAATAGAAAATAAAATAAAATAAAAAAAAAACAGTTTCCAATAGAGAGAGCTTAAAGCTGCCTAACAGGTACTCAAACAGGTAAAATATAAATCAACAGGTAAAGTATACAATAATCAACAAACACAGTATATTAATTATAATGCAGCTATGGCAAGTGTGCATATTAAATATAAAACTTATTCTACAACATTTTTATAAAAAATGCTGTTTATGGCAAAATCTTCTCAAGTTTTGCCAATTAAGATATTAAACTCTTAATTTAAACCAGTAGCCTGTCTGGTACAAAAGGGCAGGATAAAAGCTAAAAAATGGCTTGATCCCCAGATGATTATTGCTACAATTCACACAACTGTATTTTGCTAATGTTATAGCAAAAAAAATCCCTTAAAGGATTTTATGTTAAATTTTACAAATGGCTCTTCCAATGGAGGAACTGCATATATGGCTAATAATAATAAAAAAAATATTATGGAGCATAATAAGGCTCCTTGTAAGCAGCTTATGAAACTTGCAAGTAGATCCAGATGCAAACGGATCTGACATGATAACACCAAGCTGACCTTTGCTAGGGCAAGGTGGAAAAGCCCTTGCAATGCATTATGAAAAAACCCGACCTATATATATTTGGGGTCGAGGATATGTTTATGCTTTTTTCACAGAAAGAAAATAAAAGCTGGGCCTGATGTCGAGGCTGCGCTGCGGACACAGAGGAGTTCCTGAGGCGATTGCAGAGAGGTCCTTAGTCTGGCTTTTCCTGCCCCCAAGGAGAGGAGTCCCTGATAACAGAACCTGCTGCTCCACTCTACAGGGTGTCAATTCTGCCTCCTGAGTCCAGGGAGACCCGGCTGAGATAATGCCAGGATGTGCTTCAGATAGCTGAATCCAGCTCACCTCACCCAGGAATCCCACCGGCCCTGAAGCACAAGTGCTAAACTGCTTCTGCAGCTTGAACTCTGGTCTGCTTTGGAGCTGAGATGCAGACTGGACATCAGACTGTTTTAATCTCTGGGACACAGAACTCATTTTAATTAAAATACTAACCTCTTCACTTAAGAAGGGGAAAGATTGGGGTTCCTGTGACTGTTGCTCAGAGTCTGGAAATGGTGGTATTTGACAACAATGTATGTCATTGTACTCTTACTGAAATTGATCTAATGATATTTGTAACTGCTTATAGATGTTGGGAAAGGATTGACACATGCTGTAAAGTGTTTGGGTTTAATGCATATGTTAAGAATTTCAGATTTTGATCCCTTTTTCACCTCCCTAATTGATGGCAGGCAAGCACACGTAACTTTTTGTGGAGTAGGCATTTAGGAAGGAGGACATACCATGGGCCAGACTAAAAGGTGAATACTGGGTTTGGAAGGTGCCCCTTTCTTCTTGTCTGGAGATGGAGTTATTGGTGCCAAAATTATATCATATCTTTTGTTTAAGGAGCACCTCACAGATTTTTCATTAATGATAGATACAGGGGCCCAATGACGGGAGTTAGTGTGGATCCTCACCTAAATTTCAAACCATACAGAGGCCGTACAGGCCGGCTCAACATGGCATGGTTTTTAGGTACGAGGGCGCTCTCCACATAGCCTAAGACAGGGTGCCCTGTGATCTGCTTACTTTAATCCTACTAGATACCTTTTATTTGAGAAGCTCCAAGAAACTAATGCTACTCATAAGGCACCCCTCTGTTCC
The DNA here is from genome assembly GCA_963919715.1 of Microtus obscurus. NCBI lineage: Eukaryota > Metazoa > Chordata > Mammalia > Rodentia > Cricetidae > Microtus > Microtus obscurus. The sequence continues at coordinate 35,852,913 of CAWTZC010000501.1, read as the reverse complement.
CAGGAGAGGTAAATTGCTTCACCAGTCGAGAGGAGGGTCTCTCCTTGTCCCAGTCCCTTCTCCTTTAGATCTGACACCATGGTTGACTCTGTCTTGGTGCCCTCCACCTATAACTACTTGCCTTTATATAAGAAAGGAGGAATATGTTGGGAGCCGTTTCCCCCCCTAAAGATTGTTACAGAAACCATCACCTTGGGGAGCCTGCAGGGAACCCCAAACCCAAAATTATGTTAAGAATAGTCCTATTGGCAAAACCTGCCCCACACCCAATTAGCTATTCGCTAATTGCTAACGAACCTAATCTGATAGCGGAACTGCCTTAAATTCCAGCTATCCAGGGAACTAGGTGTGGCAACTCCTGACTTCTTGGCCTACCTGACCGGATGTAGGTTACGTGACTGGGACCACGCGGCCAGATTCCATGCTCCTGTGCCCTGCTCCCCAAGCCCTCATTCAGGGGGTATATAAGTTGTTACCCTGTCCCTAATAAACGGAGGCTTTGACAAAAAAAAAAAAAGAAAGAAACCAATGGAAACATATAAAGCTAAATGTACTCTTTTCTAAGTATATTTCAACAACAGTGCAGTTTTCTTTCTCATTTTCTGTTCATTTGTTCATCATTAAATAAAAGTATATTATTTTGAAAAAAAAATAAAAAAAATAAAAAAACAAAAAAAAAAGAAAAAAGAAAAGATACAGTCATCTCATTCAGTACAGAAAAGTCATCTACAGTTGTGATAAAATCTCTGAAGGGACCACAAACAGAAGGATCAGTCCTGAAAACAGAAAAAAAAAGACAAATGACAAACTACTAACATAACTATGCTAAACGGAGGAAACAGAGTATTATTTTTCAAACCTGGAGTGAGAAAAGGTTATGAACTCACACTCTCACTCTTACTCCATGTAATGCTCAAAGTCTCAATCAGAGTAAAAAGGAATGAGAAAGATATGAAAGGGATATCAATAGGAAATAAAGCAGTCAAATTACAAACATTTAGAGGTAGTATTTTTTTAACAAGAAAAAAATAATTTATTTCTTTAAAATCAATCACTATCACCATGAGCACTGGAATTTAGTGGGGGCAATAATAATCTAGCACACATGAAAGACATTCATTTCCTGCTTGTACCTCATCTGGAGAAATTTATACACATAGTTTTCTTAATACATATCGCATATATCCCACATAAAATACTAAAAAGCAGCACAGAAAAATATATTATAGAATTATAATGATATAATTATATCTCTGTGATAAGGACTAAGACATAGTCTAAATTGGAGAATACAATGAGATCACAAGCCATCAGTTAAAAGATAGGATGGATGTTCTTAACAATTGCAGTCCCACTACAATTTCTATCACATCACATGTGAAGGGTGCTTAGTGCTAATAAAATAAAGTTAACAGGATATGAGGTACTTATAAAATTAGAAGATACTTTCATAATACACAACTTTCTGAAGCTTAAATGAATTTTAATAGGTTCAATGTTTTTCATGAAATTTGGAAGGATTTTGTTTTTTATTGAGCTCTACATTTTTCTCTGCTCCCTTCCCTGCCTATCCCCTCTCCCCTTCAACCCTTCCCCAAGGTCCCCATGCTCCCAATTTACTCAGGAGATCTTGTATTTTTCTACTCTCAATGTAGATTAGTTCTATATAAGTTTCTTTTTAGTGTCCTCATTGTTGTTTAAATTTTCTGGGATTGTGATTTGTAGGCTGGTTTTCTTTTATTTATATTTAAAAATTACTTATGAGTGAGTATATGTGATTATTGTCTTTCTTTGTCTGGGTTACATCACACAAAATAATGTTTTCTAGCTCCATCCATTTTCCTGCAAAATTCAAAATGTCATTATATTTTTCTGCTGTGTAGTACCCAATTATGTAAATGTACCATATTTTCCTTATCCATTCTTTAGTTGAGGGGCATATAGGTTGTTTCTAAGTGCTGGCTATGACAAACAATGCTGTTATGAACATAGTTGAGCACATGTCCTTGCAGCATGATTGAGCATCCTTTGGCTATATACCCAAAAGTAGTGTTACTGGGTCTTGAGGAAGGTTGTTTCCTAATTTTCTGAGAAATTGCCACACTGACATCCAAAGTGGTGTACCAGCTTGCATTCCCACCAGCAATGCAGAAATGTTCCCTTTACACCACAACCTCTCCAGTATAAGTTGTCATCAGTGTTTTTTATCTTGGCCATACTTACAGGTGTAATATGGAAACCCAGAGTGGTTTTGATTTGTATTTCTGTGATGACTAGGAATGTTGAACACTTCCTTAAATGTTTTTCATCCATTTTAGATTCCTCTGTTGAGAGTTCTCTGTTTAGGTCTGTACTCCATTTTTTATTGGATATTCATTTTTTTCAATAACCAATTTCTTGAGTTCTTTGTATATTTTGGAAATCAAACCTCTGTCTGATGTGGGGTTTCTGAAGATATTTTCTTATTGTGTAGGCTGTTGTTTTGTCTTGTTGACCTTGTCCTTTGCTTTACAGAAGCTTTTCAGTTTCGGGAGGTCCCATTTATTAATTGTTTCTCTCAGTGTCTGTGCTGCTTTTGGTGATATTCATGAAGTGGTCTCCTGTGCCAATGTGTTCAAGTGTACTTCCCACTTTCTCTTCTAGAAAGTTCAGTGTGACTGGCTTTATATTGAGGTCTTTGATCCATTTGGACTTGATTTTTGTGCATGGTAATAGTTATGGATCTATTTTCATTCTTCTACATGTTGATATCCATTTATGCCAGCACCATTTGTTAAATATGCTTTCTTTATTCCATGTGATATTTTTTGATTCTTTGTCAATAATCAGGTGTTCAAAAGTGTGTGGATTAATATCCAGGTCTTTTGTCAGTTCTATTCATCCTTGTGTCTGTCATTACACCAATACCAGACTGTATTCAGTACTGTAGCTCTATAGTAGAGCTTGATGTCAGGGGTGGTGATGTCTCTGGAAGTTCCTTTATTGCACAGGATTGTTTTAGCTATCCAGGGTTTTTTTGTTTTTTCATATGAAGTTGATTATTGATCTTTCAAAATCAGTGAAGAATTGTGTTGGGATTTAATGAGGATTGCATTGAATCTATAGGTTGCTTTTGATAGGATTGCCATTTTTACTATGTTGATCCTGCCTTTGCAGGAGCATAGGATATCTTTCCATTTTCTGGCATCTTCTTCAATTTCTTTCTTCAAAGACTCAAAGATCTTGTCAAATAGGTCTTTCACTTCTTTGGTTAGCACTACTCAAAAATATTTTATGTTATTTGTGACTATTGTGAAAGGTGATGTTTCTCCGATTTCCCTCTCATTGTCTTTATCCTTTGTGTATAGGATTGTTATTGATTTTTTTGAGTTGATCTTGTATCCTGCCACTTCACTGAAGGTATTATCAGCTGTAGGAGTTCTCTGGTAGAGTTTTTGGGGTCACTTATGTACACTATCTTATCATTTGCAAATAATGAAAGTTTGACTTCTTCCTTTCCAAATTGAATCCCCTTGATCTGCTTTGGTTGTCTTATAGCTATTGCTAAAACTTCAAGAACTATGCTAAAGAGATAGGAAGAGAGTGAACAGCACTGTCATGTTCCTCATTTTAGTGGAATCACATTGAGTTTCTCTCCATTTAATTTTATGTTGGCCGTCAGCTTGCTATATATCACTTTTCTTATATTTAGATATGTTACTGTATCCCTGATCTCTCCAAGACCTTTACCAGAAGGGGTGTTGGATCTTATCAAATGCTTTTCTAGCATCTAATGAAATGATCATATGGTTTTTTTTCTTTCAGTTTATTTATATAATGGAATACATTGATAGATTTTCATATGTTGGACCAGTCGTGCATCTCTGGAATGAAGTCAACTTGATCATAATGGATGATTTTTTGAATGTCTTCTTGGATTTGGTTTGCCAGTATATGATTATTTTTGCATCCATGTTCATGAGTGATATTGGTCTGTAATTCACTTTTTTGGTTGGATCTTTGATGGTTTTGGTATCAGGGTAACTGTAGCCTCATAAAAAGAGTTTGGCAATGTCCATTTTCTTTCTATTATGTGGAACCCTTTGAGGAGTATATGTATTAATTCTTCTTGCAAGTTCAAGTAGAATTCTACAGAAAAACCTTCAGGTCCTGGCCTTTTTTTGGTTGGGAGGTTTTTGATGACAGCTTCTATTTCCTTTAATTTAATTCCTACTTAATTAAATAGGTCTATTTAACTTGATCACCAAGTCTTGATTTAATTTTGGTATATGGTACTAACCTAAGAACCTGGCCATTTCTTTTATATTTTCTAGTTTTGTGGATTATAGCTTTTTGTAGTATGACTTAATGATTTTATGAATTTCCTCAGTGTCTGTTATGTCCTTTTTTTTTTCATTTCTGAATTTGTTAATTTGAATGTTCTCTCTCTGCCTTGTGATTAGTTTGGATAAGGGTTTGTCTATCTTGTTGATTTATTCAAGAAACCAGCTCTTTGTTTCATTGATTCTTTGTATTGTTTCCTTTGTTTTTTATTTTGTTTATATTAACCCTCAACTTGATTATTTCCTGTCTTCTGCTTTGCCTGGGTGAGTCTGCCTCTTTTTTTCTAGAGCTTTCAGGTGTGCTGTTAAGTCACTAGTGTGAGCTTTCTCCGTTTTCTTTATGTTGGCCTTTAGTGCTATGAAATTTCCTCTTAGTACTGCTTTCATAGTGTTCCATAGGTTTGGATTTGTTGTACCTTAATTTTCATAGAATTCAAGGAAGTCTGTAATTTCTTTCTCTATTTCTTCTTTGAGCCAGGGGTGGTTCAATAGTTCACTATTCAATTTCCATGAATTTGTAAGCTTTCTGAGAGAAGTATTGTTGTTAAATTCTAACATTAATCTATGGTGATCCAATAAGGCACAGGGGGTTACTCCAATTTTTTTGTATCTGTGGAGTTTTGCTTTGTTACCGAGTATGTGGTCAATTTTAAAGAAGGTTCCATGAGGTGCTAAGAAAAAGATACATTCTTTTGTGTTTCGGTGAAATGTTCATAGTTGTCTGTTAATTCCATTTAATTCATTATATCTGTTAGTTCTATTATTTTTCTGTTCCATTCCTGTTCCATTGCTTTGTCCATTGACAAGAGAGGAGTGTTGAAGTCCCCTACTATTAATGTGTTGGATTTGATGTGCAATTTAAGTTTCAGTAAAGTTTCTATTACACAGAAGTGCTCTTGTATTAGGGGCATAGATATTCAGGATTGAGGCTGCATCTTGATGAACTGTTCCTGTTAGGAGTATAAAGTGTCCTTCTTTATCTCTTTGGACTGATTTTAGTTTGAAATCAATTTTGGTAGATATTAGGATAGCTATAGTTTCTTGTTTCTTAGTCCATTTGATTAGAAAACTTTTTACCAATTTTTTACTCTGAGGTAGTGTCTGTCTTTGAATTTGAGGTGTGTTTCCTGCATACAGCAGAAGGCCAGATCCTGTATTCATATCTGTTTTTTTAACCTGTGTCTTTTTATATGTGAATTGAGTCCATTGATATTGAGTGATATTAATGACCAGTGGTTGTTATTTCTGGTTAATTTTCCATAGTAGTGTTTCTGTGTTTCCTTTCTTTAGGTTATGTTGGTGGGTGGGTATCAGATGCCTGGGTTTTTATGGGTGTAGTTACCTTCTTTGTTTTGGAGTTTTTCTTTTGGTGCTTTTTGTAAGGCTGGGTTTGTGGATATGTATTGTTTAAATTTTTTTTTGGCCTGGACTATCTTGTTTTCTCCATTGATGGTAAATGCAAACTTTGTTGGGTATAGTAGTCTTATCTTGCATCCATGGTCTCTTAGTGTGTGCAGCATATCTATCCAAGACCTCCTGGCTTTCATGGTATCCATTGAGAAGTTGGGTGTAATTGTGATAGGTTTGCCTTTATGTTACTTGATCTTTTTCCTTTGCAGCTCTTAATATTCTTTCTTTATTCTGTATGTTTCGTGTTTTGATTATTATATGGTGAGAGGATTTTTTTTATTCAATCTATTGGGTGTTCTGTAAGCTTCTTGTACCTTCATAGAAATATCCTTCTTTAGGTTGGGAAAGTTTTCTTCTATGATTTTGTTGAATATATTTTCTTTGTCTTTGAGTTGGAGTTCTTCTCCCTCTTCTATCCCTAATATACTTATGTTTGGTCTTTTCATGGTGTACCAGTTTTCAGGATGTTTTGTGTTAAGAATTTGTTAAATTTAATGTTTTCATTGACTAATGAGTCTATTTCCTCAATAGTATCTTCAGAGCCTGAGATTTTTTTTCTTCTATCTCTTGTATTAGGTTGGTTATACTTGTCTCTGTAGTTCCTGTTTGTTTACACAGATTTTCCATATGCAGAATTCCCTTGGTTTGTGTTTTCCTTATTACCTCTATTTCAGTCTTCCAGTTTTTGACTGTTTCCTTCACCTGTTTGTATGTGTTTTTCTTGGTTTTTTTTTGTTTTTTTTTTCTTTGAGGGATTTATTAAATTCTTCCAATTTTTGTTTTTCTTCTGCTCCATTCCTTTAAAGGAGTTTTTTATTTCCTCTTTAAGGTTCTTCATCATTTTCATGAAGTTACATTTAAAGTCATTTTCTTCTGCATCTTCTGGGTTAGGATGATTAAGTATTCCTATTATGTGACCACTGGGTTCTGTTGTTACCATTTTGGTTTTAGGTTGTTAGAGGAATTCTTGCATTGGTGCTTACCTATCTCTTCCTTCAAATGAGCCAGTAATACCTTTGTGTCTTGTTCCAATCCCTGTTGTGGCTGTCTGAGTATTTAGAAGTTTTTCTTGATCTGCTCAATACTGTCAATGTCTATCTCAGAAAGCCTCTGAGGTCTCTATATACCTGCTCCCTTGGTCTTCTATCATGGTTTGCTCTCTTGGTACACTCTCTTAATCTCTCATGTCGTAGCAAGCTCTTGACCCCCTCAGAATTATAGCAACCTTTCAACTCTTAGGTGGGGTATGGCTAGTAGCTTGGGGAGTCTGGTGAATTGGGGAGCCTAGCTACAAAAAACTCCCTGCTTGTTGGCTACAACTAGTAGAATATAAAGAGCTGGGTGCTCCCTACTCTGAATATATCTCAGAGAAGTGACTATTCACTGTGAAAGAATCATGTGTACCCAGAATTGACCTTAGATTGAGTGATGGAAAGGCATGCATTATCTACCGTACTATCCATTCATCTACAAGGTTAGGATTTCAGAGTCCATCTGCATGTTGTTCTTACTGATCACTGCCTTTCCTGCTTTTAATGAATCAAGGCTACCTAATGACCCATCATCCTCTTCTAATATGAACCATGGCACAACCTCTTGTTCTATCTTAAAAAATCTGAATGCTTTCTCTTGTTGAGAAGAATCGAAATGTGAAATACATTGTTGTTGTTAGTTACAGAAAATAACCTGAAGAGACGGCCCTGTGTTTAAGAGCCCACCCTGCTCTTTCAGAAGACATGGGTTCAATTCCAGTATCCACATGGCAGCTTACATCCATCTGTAAGTCCAGTTTGAAAGAGAATCCCATGCTCTTTTCTGGTATTCAACAACAAGATGCACAAATGTGGTGCACACACAGACTAACAAAATGTTCGTATACATGAAATAAAAATAAAGACATTTCTAAAAGGTTTAATCCTGGTCTAGACTTGGCAAACATAGAAAGACAAGCAAAGCCCTTACCAAGGTCTATAGACTTGGGGTAGGAAGAATTTCACCCATAAACCTGCCCACCAGGCTATTAGACACCCTTAATGTGAATGAGTATAGGATAGCAAAATTGTAGAAAGAGAAGCAGAACTGTTCATGTGCTGGGGAGACAAGCAGTTCTGAAGAGTTGATGGCAGTGAGGAATGAACTGAGGTAGATGCTCGACAGCCACCCAGGGCCAGATGTCTGGGTCTGGACTTCTTCCAAAAGCTATGGCTTGGCCCATGATCCTGATGCAGCTGTGGAGGTCTGTGTTGATGTCTGTGGCTCTCTTTACCATCAAGGGTACTGTGGATGCCCAGAGTTTGAGTCATTACCTTGCAACCAGTTTGATGTATAAGGGATGTGAGCCAACAGAGGACATGCCAACCCAAGAATCCTGTGTCAAAACTCAGGACCATGGTGATAGTGGCCAAGACTGCTGTCAGGAAACATGCCCATGCTGTCACTGGGCTCTGAGTTGATATCCAAGACTCCTCTTGCCACCAATGGCCATACAGAGATTTCAAGTCTAGGCCAAAACCTGAAAACATATTGTTCTTAGAGAGTCAAGCAGTTGCAGGGGCCTTACAGACCACAGTGGCCCATAATAGCACAAGGAGCCGTGGAATCATCTAGTCCACAACTGTGGAAGTAGGCCATGTCTGGGTCCTTGGCCTTATCACCAATAGCGATAGCAATATCAGTGGATCCAGTTACCATCAAAGGCTGACCAGATATCTAGAAATCTGTACTGTTACTTGGGCATATTTTGGCATTTGGGAGACATGTCACTACTTGGGCCATGTACATGTGGACAATCTACAATGACAACTAGGGCCAGAAAACATCCAGGCCTGGGTTGTTTGATGTGGGAGTGTCATATCAATCTGTTGATTTCATTGGTTAAAATAAAGAAACTGCTTGGCTGGTTCTGATAGGTTAAAACATAGGTGGGAGGAGTAAACAGAGTAGTATGCTGACAGGAAGAGGAAGTAAGGTCAGAAATCATGCAGCTCCGCTCAAAGATGCCAGGCTCCTCTCTAGCGGACGGACCGGATAGCTCTGCGCTCTGAGACACGCTCCCGATGAAGCTCCAACCCAAGATGGATGTAGGCTAGAATCTCCCCAGTAAGCGCACCTTGGGGTGCTTACTCACATTATTAGAAATGGGTCCAGGTGCGAGAGTTAGCCGAGAGGAAGCTAGATATAATGGGCCAAGCAGTGATTAAATGAATACAGTTTGTGTGTTGTTATTTTGTGCATAAGCTAGCCAGGCAGCTGGGGTGTTGGGGACGCAACCCCGGTGCCCCAGTTTCAACAGATGGCGCCCAGACGTGTGGACAACTGAATCCACTGAAAGCTCAAGAAAGCTTGGGAAAGAGTAAAGCATGTTTGTTTTCTTGGTAGCAGCAGTTTCTCAGGGCTGCTCTGCTTGCTAGAGGCAAGCAGCGATCTCAGCTAAGAGAGGCTTCCTGACTCAGCTTTAGCTGCAAAGCCTTGCAGCTCTTTTAAGAGGTCCTGCCATGAAACACTTAAACGTTGTTGACGAAAAGCTGAACGCATGGTTTTCGGTTTTCAGCCATAGCAGGAAAAATGCTGCGCTGTTTAAAAATGCCGGCTTTCTGGGCTGTCCTGCCAGGGAAAACTCTGACTCTTTTACGCAGGCGGTTTGTGCAGTTTACAAGCACAGGCTGCTGAAGCTCAATTGCTGGCAAGGACCTTGAAACACTGTAGACTTATGGCACTGAATGCGGCCCTGGCCGGTACCTCAGCCAAAAGGTTGGAACGCCTTTAGTCCTACTGAGATTGCTTGGTAAATTAAAGACCTATGTGGTCAGAAAAACAGAGAGAGATACAGTAAAGAGAGATTCAAAGATAAAGAAAATTTTTAAATGATTTACAGTGTTAAAAATATATGCAGACTAAAAGTTAAATTTTTTAAAGTAAAAAACAAAAATAAGGAAAAAAGAGAGTAGTTTGGTTTGGTAGGACACACCTTTAATCCCAACACTTGGGAAGCAGAGGGAAATTGACCTCTGTGACTTCAAGGTATGATAGCACACGCCTTTAATCCCAGTGCCTAGAAGGCAGAGACAAACAGATCTCTGTGAGTTCAAGGTGTAGTAGCAAACACCTTTAATCCCAATGCCTGGGAGGCAGAGACAGGCGGATCTCTGAGAGTTCAAGAACAGCCTGGTCTACATGTCAAAGATATACGCTCAAAAAGCAAAAAGTTAAAAGCAAAAATAAACAAAATAGAGGTTAAAATAAAGCACACAAAGATGGAAAATACACAGAATTTTGATACTGTATGCTATTATGCTCTGTTTGAATCATTTGAATGCTGAGGAAGGAGCAACAGCTGCTAAAAGATACTTGTTTATAAATGCTGCTGAACTAACCAAACATAGATATTGTGAAAATGCCTTGACTTTGAAATTTGGATCTAAGGACATGATACTTTGTAAAGGAGTTTCTTTTTTTGTTTTCACAGAGGATGAGACCCTGTTCGTTTCTTCTATTCCAATGGTATGATGGACCACGTCCTCCTGAAGGGTTGTTGTGAACAACCTTCAGAAAATTGCTTCGCTCAACTGCCAACTGAGAGGAAACTAGCACACAGGTTATACCATGAAAGACCTAATTAATGATGGCCCCATTCAGCAGGAAACAGTTTGGAGAGAAAACTGCGCCCATGTTCCCAAATATGGTTTATAAACGTTCTTTTACATTTAAAGGGGGATATGATATAGGTATTAATAATTTACATTGATATGGATTTTGCTTTAGTGATTTAAATTTAAGGTCAATTTTGTTATATGTATCTGTATCTCTGATCTTGATTAAGGTATTGTGATTGTGTAGTTCACTTAAAAATGTAATGTATATGCATGTGCGTGCATGTGTGTGTGTGCGTGCATATGTTCTGAGGCCAGAGGCACCAGATCCCTTTGGAGCTGTGGGCAGTGGTGAGTCCCTTAATATGGGTACTGGGATTCAAACCCAGGTTCCCTGCAAGATCTCTAAGCACTTCTCGTTACTGAGCTATTCTCCAGCTCCTAAAACTTTTTTATCCTCTCTCTCTTTCCCCCCCTCTCCCTCTGTGTGTGTGTGATATGGATTTTGCACATAGTTGGAAATTAGATCCTGTCACACTGCTTCTTGACGACTTCAAGATTTCCTGTCATTAGCAGCTATGAAGGTGAGCAGAGTCTGTCAGGCCCTGTCAACCCGATGAATTTTAACATACCTACAGCCAGTTCAGTCTTGAGTGTTAGATGTCACTGAAGCAAGAGGCAGAGTCCAACAAGGATACTGTTATATAAAGAAGGAGCCTTCTGCAGATTGAGGATAGAATAAAGGAGGAACACGTTCAGCAATTCACAAAAAAAAATGTAAAGTATATAGGTTGTTAATAGATAATCATCTATAATAGTCAAGTTTGTAGTCATGTTAGATTTTCTAGATGTGCATGGATATATTTCAGATAGGCATTCTTCATATCTTTCAAAGGCTAGAGAATATGGCATTTTAAAATATTTTAATAACTTAGGGTTTTTCATGACAATGAGACACTCTGCTCCTGGCAGCACCAATCTACTTCAGGAAGAAGATCGGCATCGAAGAGGATCCTTATGGAGTTTAATAGCCATTTGGGCAAGAAACTGTTCTTGCTTGGACTATTGCATAAACTGGACACAGAGAACCTGCAGAGAGAGGACTACTGAACTTGCCTAAAGGTGAGATGATCTTTCGGGGTTCCTGACTTATGAAAGAGTCTGCGAGACATTCTTCAGGACAAGCAGATATTGACTGCCTTTGAAATTTCCTGCTTTGTGGAATGTCTGCTGAAAACTATGGGCCTGTAGGCCGAAGATTGATGCCCCAACAGTACAGAGGAACTTTGGGTGACTGTACAGGCAGCGAGATGTCTCTGTCATTTCTAGAGTTTGAACGTTGCTTATTTCTTGTTTGCTTAGGTAATATTGTATCTTTCTGGGGTCTTTGATGGAGTTAAGAATAGTTAGTTATAGTTATACTTTTCCTTGGTTATGAAAAGATTATTGTAATTTTTACTTGATAACTGTTTTATGTAATTTTGGTATGTTAAAGTTAAGGCCTTTCCTTTTTGTTTAAACAGAAAAAGGGGAAGTGATGTGGGAGTGTCATATCAATCTGTTGATTTCATTGGTTAAAATAAAGAAACTGCTTGGCTGGTTCTGATAGGTTAAAACATAGGTGGGAGGAGTAAACAGAGTAGTATGCTGACAGGAAGAGGAAGTAAGGTCAGAAATCATGCAGCTCTGCTCAGAGATGCCAGGCTCCTCTCTAGCGGACAGACCGGATAGCTCTGCGCTCTGAGACACGCTCCCGATGAAGCTCCAACCCAAGATGGATGTAGGCTAGAATCTCCCCGGTAAGCGCACCTTGGGGTGCTTACTCACATTATTAGAAATGGGTTAGTCCAGGTGCGAGAGTTAGCTGAGAGGAAGCTAGATATAATGGGCCAAGCAGTGATTAAATGAATACAGTTTGTGTGTTGTTATTTCGTGCATAAGCTAGCCAGGCAGCTGGGGTGTTGGGGACGCAACCCCGGTGCCCCAATTTCAACAGTTGTTGACAAGAATGTCAGACAATGAAGATACCTTAGAGAAAATAAACACACTGATCAAAGAAAACAGCAAAACCAACAAATTCTTATCACAAAACATTCAGGAAATCTGGGACACAATAAAAAGACCAAACCTAAGAATAATAGGGATAGAAGAAAGAGAAGAATTAGAGCTCAAATGCCCAGAAAATATATTTAACAACATTATGGAAGAAAACTTTCCCAACATAAAGAAAGATATTCCTATGAATATTCAAGAAGCATACAGAACACCAAATAGACTGGATAAAAAAAAAATAACATCCCCTGGCCATATAATAATCAAAACACAAAACATACAGATTAAAGAAAGAATATTAAGAGCTGCAAAGGCAAAAGGTCAAGTAACTTATAAAGGTAAACCTATCAGACTTACTCCTGACTACTCTATGGAAACCATGAAAGCCAGAAGGTCCTGGATAGAGGTACTGCAGAAACTAAGAGACCATGGATACAAGCCCAGACTACTATACCCAGCCAAGCTATCCTTCACTATCAATGGAGAAAACAAAATATTCCAGGTTAAGAACAAATTTAAACAATACATAGCCACAAATCCAGCCTTACAAAAAGTAATAGAAGGAAAATCACAACCCAAGGAATCCAATATTGCCAACACTGCCTATAATAACTCAGACATCTAGCAACCCTTCACCAGCACAACTCAAAGAAGGGAAACACACAAACTCTACTACCAAAAAAATAATAAAAACCGGAGTCAACAACCACTGGTCATTAATATCACTTAATATCAATAGACTCAATTCACCTATAAAAAGGCACAGGCTAAGAGATTGGATATGAAAACAGGATCCAACATTCTGCTGTTTACAAGAAACCCACCTGAACCACAAAAACAGATATCTACTCAAAGTAAAGGGTTGGGAAATGGTTTATCAAGCAAATGGACCAAAGAAACAAGCAGGTATGGCCATACTAATTTCTAATAAATCTGACTTCAAACTAAAATCAATCAGAAAAGATAGACATGGTCATTTTATACTCATAACAGGAACAATTCATCAGTATGAAGTCCCAATCCTGAATATCTATGCCCCTAATATAAACGCACCTACTTATGTAAAAGAAACATTACTAGAACTCAAGGCAGACATCAAACCTCACACACTAATAGTGGGAGACTTCAACACACCTCTCTCACCAATGGACAGGTCAATCAGACAGAAATCTAAGAGAGAAATAAGAGAATTAATGGAGGTAATGAAGCAAATGGACTTAACAGACATCTACAGAATATTCCACCCAAATAGGAAAGAATATACCTTCTTCTCTGCAGCTCATGGAACATTCTCAAAAATTGACCACATACTCGGTAACATAGCAAACCTCCACGGATAAAAAAAAATTTTAGTGACCACCTGTGTCTTATTGGATCACCACTGATTAAAGTTAGAATTCAACAACAAGGGTACCCCCAGAAAGCAGACAAACTCATGGAAACTGAACAGTCAACTACTGAACCATACCTGGGTCAAGGAGGAAATAAAGAAAGAAATTAAAGTCTTCCTTGAATTTAATGAAAATAAAGAAACAATATACTCAAACCTATGGGACAAGATGAAAGCAGTACTAAGAGGAAAGTTAATAGCACTAAGTGACCACATAAAGAAAACGGAGAAAGCACACATTGGAGACTGAACAGCACACCTGAAAGCTCAAAAAAAAAGAAGCAGACTCACCCAGAAGGAGTAGAAGACTGGAAATAATCAAACTGAGGGCTAAAATCAACAAAATAGAAACACAGACAACAATGCAAAGAATCAATGAAACAAAAAGTTGGTTCTTGGAGAAAATCAACAAGATCGACAAACCCCTATCCGACTAATCAAATGACAGAGAGAGAACACGCAAATTAGTAAGATCAGAAATAAAAAGGGGGATATAACCACAGACACAGAGGAAATTCAGAGAATGATTAGACCTTACTACAAAAGCCTGTATGCCAAAAAACTGAAAAATGTAGAAGAAATGGACATTTTTTATTTAAGTACCATATACCAAAGTTAAACCAAGACCAGGTGAACAATCTAAATAGACCTGTTAGTCAGGAAGAATTAGAAACTGTTATCAAAAACCTCCCTTCCAAAAAAAGCCCATGACCAGATACTTTCAATGCAGAATTCTACCAGAACTTCCAAGAAGAGCTAATACCTATACTCCTTAATGTATTTCACAATATAGAAACAGAATAATCATTGCCAAATTCATTTTATGAAGCTACAGTTACTCTGATACCAAAACCACACAAAGACTCAACCAAGAAAGAGAATTACAGGCCTATCACACTCATGAACATCAAGGCAAAAATTCTCAATAAAACACTGGCAAACCGAATCCAAGAACACATTAGAAAAATTATCCATTATGTTCAAGTAGACTTCATCTCAGAGATGCAGGGCTGGTTCAACATAAGAAAATCTATCAATGTAATTCATCATAAAAATAAATTGAAAGAAAAAAACCATATGATCATATCATTTGATGCTGAAAATGCATTTGACAAAATTCAACATCCCATTATGATAAAGGTCTTGGAGAGATTAGGGATACAAGGGTCATACCTAACTATTATAAAAGCTATTTACAGCAAGCTGACAGCTAACATCAAATTAAACGGAGAGAAACTCAAAGCCATCCCACTAAACTCAGGAACAAGACAAGGCTGTCCACTCTCTCCGTACCTCTCCAATATAGTTCTTGAAGTTCTAGCAATAGCAATAAGACAACATAAGGAGATCAAGGGGATTCAAATTGGAAAAGAAGAGGTTAAACTTTCGTTATTTGCAGATGATATGATAGTATATATAAGCAACCCCAAAAACCTCCTACAGCTGATAAACACCTTTAGTAATGTGGCAGGATACAAGATCAATTGGAAAAAAAATCAGTTTCCCTCCTATACACTAAGGATAAGGATGCAGAGAGGGAAATCAGAGAAGCATCACCTTTCACGATAGCCACAAATAGCATAAAATATCTTGGCATAACTCTAACCAAGGAAGTGGAAGGTCTATTTGACAAGAACTTTAAGTCTTTGAAGAAAGAAATTGAAGAGAATACCAGAAAATGGAAGGATCTCCCTAGCTCTTGGATTGGGGTGATCAACATAGTAAAAATGGCAATTCTACCAAAAGCAATCTATAGATTCAATGCAATCCCCATCAAAATCCCATCAAAATTCTTAACAGACCTTGAGAAGACAATAATCAACTTTATATGGAAAAACAAAAAACCCAGGATAGCCAAAACAATCTTATACAATAAAGGAACTTCTGGACGCATTACCATCCCTGACTTCAAACTCTATTACAGAGCTACAGTATTGAAAACAGCTTGGTATTGGCATAAAAACAGGGAAGTCAACCAATGGAATCAAAAAGAACACCCGGATTTTAACCCACAAACCTATGAACACCTGATTTTTGATAAAGGAGGTAAAAGTATACAATGGAAAAA
Organism: Microtus obscurus; assembly: GCA_963919715.1. NCBI lineage: Eukaryota > Metazoa > Chordata > Mammalia > Rodentia > Cricetidae > Microtus > Microtus obscurus. The sequence continues at coordinate 35,837,082 of CAWTZC010000501.1, read as the reverse complement.
AGAGAGCATCTTCAACAAATGTTGCTGGCAGAACTAGTTGTCAACCTGTGGGAGAATGAAAATAGATCCATATCTATCACCATTCACAAAACTCAAGTCCAAATAGATTAAAGACCTCAATATCAGTCCGAACACACTGAACCTGATAGAAGAGAAAGTGGGAAGTACTCTACAACATATGGGCACAGGAGACTACTTTCTACATATAAACCCCAGCAGCACAGACATTAAGGCAACATTGAATAAATGAGACCTCCTGAAACTGAGAAGCTTCTGTAAAGAAAAGAACATTGTCACTTAGACAAAAAGGCAACCTAACGTCTGGGAGAAAATCTTCACCAACCCCGCAACAAACAAAGGTCTGATCTCCAAAATATATAAAGAACTCAAGAAACTAAACTTTAAAATGCTATTTAACCCAATTAAAAAAAATGGGGCACTGAACTGAACAGAGAATTCTCAACAGATGAAGTTCAAATGGCCAAAAGACACTTAAGGTCATGCTCAACCTCCTTAGTGATCAGGGAAATGCAAATCAAAACAACTTTGAGATACCATATTACACCTGTCAGAATGGCTAAAGTCAAGAACACCAATGATAGCCTTTGCTGGAGACTATGTGGAGTAAGGGGTACACTCAACCATTACTGGTGGGAATTCAAACTTTGCACCCACTTTGGAAATGAGTGTGGCAGTTTCTCAGGAAATTTGGGGTCAACCTACCTCAGGACCCAGCAATACCACTCTTGGGAATATACCCAATAGATACCCTATCATACTACAAAAGTATTTGTTCAACTATGTTCATAGCAGCATTATTTGTAATAGCCAGAATCTGGAAACAACCTAGATGCACTTCAATGGAAGAATGGATGAAGAAAGTGTGGAATATATACATATTAGTGTACTACTCAGCGCTTAAATCAAAGACTTCTTGAATTTTGCATGCAAATGGATGGAAATAGAAAACACTATCCTGAGTGAGGTAAGCCAGACCCAGAAAGATGAACATGGGATGTACTCACTCATTATTGGTTTCTAGCCATAAATGAAAGACATTGAGCCTATAATTCGGGATCCTAGAGAAGCTAAATAAGAAGGTGAACCCAAAGAAAAGCATATAGTTATCCTCCTGGATATTTGAAATAGACAAAATTGTTGGGCAAAAATTGGGAACTGGGGAGTGGGATGGGATGGGGGAAAGTGAAGATGAGGAGAGAAAAGTGAGAAGGGGAGGATGGGAGGAGTTTGGGGGAATGGGATGGTTGGGATAAAGGAAGGGTGGATATGGGAGCAGGGAAGTATATATCTTATTTAAGGAAGCCATTTTAGGGTTGGCAAGAGTCTTGACTTTAGAGGGGTTCCCAGGAATCCAGAGAGATGTCCCCAGCTAGGTCCTTGGGCAGCTGAGGAGAGAGAGCCTGATATGGTCCTATGCTATAGCCACACTGATGAATATCTCACATATCACCATAAAATCTTCACCTGGCGATGGATAGAGATAGAGACAGAGACCCACATTGGAGCACTGGACTGAGCTCCCAAGGACCAAATTGGAGCAGAATAAGGGAGACCATGAGCAAGGAAGTCAGGACCACAAGCGGAGACTGTGGGGCTGATCTATTGGGAGCTCTCCAAGGCCAGCTGGACTGGGACTGAAAAAGCATGGGATAAAACTGGACTCTCTGAACATGGTGGACAATGAGGGCTGCTGAGAAGCCAAGGACAGTGGCACTGGGTTTTGATCCTACTGTATGTACTGGCTTTGTGGGAGCCTAGCCTGTTTGGATGCTCACCTTCCTAGACCTGGATGTAGGGGGAGGACCTTGGTCTGCCCACAGAGCAGGGAACCCTGACTGCTCTTCGGACTGGAGAGAAAGGGGAGTGGGGCGTGGGAAGTGGGGGGAGGGGTAGGAAAAAGGGAGGCGGGGAGGAGACGGAAATTTTTAATAAATAAATAAAAGAAATCAAAAAAACAGAATATAAACTATGTGACTAGGGGGCTATTTAAATATATATGGTCCTTCATGGATATTATACACTGTATAATATAAGAATGTTTATGAACATAAATGAGAAATATGTAGTGGAAAAATAGTTAAAAATGTGTACATTTGTTTATGCTGTGAAGCATTTGTTTAATGATGCAAAGACGTATTATATCATTTTTATGTTGCATTTGTATTATTGTGTGAAACTGTGTTACTGTGCCTGTGTAAAATGTCTGATTGGTCTAATAAAGATCAGAACACTCAATAGTAGGTAGGAGACAGATAGGCAGGGTTGCCAGCGAGAGAATAATCAGAGAGAAAGAGAAGAGAGAGGAAAGAGAAAAGAAGGAGGGAAGAAACCAGTGGTCAGCCAACCAGATACACAGCAAACCACAGAGTAGGAAGTAAAGAAGATTAGATAGATAGATAGATAGATAGATAGATAGATAGATAGATAGATAGATAGATAGATAGATGATGGATAATAGATGGGTAGATATGATAGATAGATGATAGATAGATAGATAGATAGATAGATAGATAGATAGATAGATAGATAATAGAGAAAGATAAATACCTGGAGGCAAAAGGTAGATGGGATAATTTAAACGAAGAAAACCTGGCTAAGGACAGAATCCACCACAGCCTGAAAGCATATGAAGGAAATTTACCCAGACTAAAAAGAAACTTCTGTTCCAAGTGACCTGTCACCAGACAAACCAGGGAAAGGGCTTCAAGCTTCAAAGTCAAAGGCATGGTCACCAAGTGCCACACTTGGCACACTTGTGTTTCTTAAAGCAAATAAATAGCAGGTCATTCTGTTTTGCATAGCAATGCTTGTGAAATTGGTGATTGTTAATTCCTTGTTCCTGATTTCAAGTTTGAGAGAAATAGCAAAGCTGAGGAACAATAATATAATCAAATGATAACTACCAGATACAAAATCTTCCAGAACTGCCCAGACAGTTTTGTCTTTACATTACATATAGTTTGCCTATAGAAGTAAATCAAATAAACATGAGAATCCTTCATATCAGATCAATCTTGCCTCAGTAAAGCAGCAACCCTAACTACAAAACAACTGCCAAAACAACCTGCTCATGTGTCACCTGATATAATCAAATATGGACCTTTAGGTTTAGCTGAATAGACTGTTCAAGAGGTTCCACAATAGATAAGCCACAGGAAGTGAAGTCTCTTCCAACTTTCAAGACATGTAGCACTAATGTGACAACTTGGAAAAATTAAAAATACTGCTGCAATCAAAAAAAATGGAAAAGGAAAAGCTGCCTAGAAACAAACCATGCTAAGGCCAAGTACTTATAAGTAAGAATAAGTCCCCATGTATGTATTTGGGAGCCGGGTGTTGGACCTTCAAAGAGCAAAGAGTAAAGAGAAAAAAGTAACCAAAAATATCACTTAACTTTCATATTATCATTCCTGCATTTCCTGAATTTTTATTTACATTCAGTATGAAGAATTTCTTTTCAGTGCTTTTATTTTAATGAACGGACTAGAGTGGCTCTATGGATAACATGCTTGCCACATACATGTGAAAACCTGGTTCACATCCCAGTGACCCACATAAAGTCAAATGCAGATGCACCACATGAGTGCACTCAGAGTGATGCTGTGGCAAGATGAGAGATGGAGACTGCAGAGTATCCAGATGGTCCAGGGCCAGGCTCTTTATGGAGCAGTGGTGAACAAGAGACTCTATCTATCTCAGATAAGACAGAAGGCAACAGCCATACCCAAGGGTTGCCTCTTATCTTCATCCATATGCCAAGGCAAGGAGGTTGTCCTCAAACAAGAGAAGGCAAAAACATACATAGACAGCATCACACACACTGAAACACAGATTTAAAAAAAAAATAAGAAATATGTCAAGGATTAATTATGTTACTTTTCTTTGAGTCTTTATTCTCCATTCCCTCTTAGATAATATTTTCATTGGCTGTATACAATTTTGAAAGATTAAGTTGTTCCTGAAATAACATATATTATTTACATAGCACATCCATAGTGCACTAACCTGCATCACACTTCAGAAAGATTAGAGGGTAAAGATTCAAGACAATAGATTGCAAGGCTCCTTTAAGACACACTTGCCATGCTCTAGTGAATTTTCACCAACTCCCAGTGGGTGAAACAGGAGCAGGTGTCCCTTTGAGCACCAGCACACACTTTTCTGGGCTGATTTACATATTGAGTCATTATACAACAGCCCAGGCTCCTTTAAGGGCAGCTGCAGGAGCCTAAGAAGTATTCTCTTTTCAAGCACTCAGAGATGGAGTCAAAGGCACTCCTCCTATGGATGCTGCTGCTCACAGTTCAAGGTGAGAGGGTGCAGACCAGTGTTGGGGGGCATCCCCTGGGGCCATCCTGGTTTTCCATGCCTCTGCTATCTTTATCATTAGATTTAAGGCATTTGTAATTGGGTTTATGTTCCCCGTTCTTTTTGACTTTCTGGTTTCTCAAAGTGATGTTATCAAGTATTCTTGAAAATTTTTAATGAAAATTCCTCTGCTGGGAAAGTTTCTAAACGTGTATAACCATGGTCTGTGTGTTTGTGATTCCAGGTTCCACTGGGGACATTGTGCTGACCCAGTCTCCAGGTTTGCTCCCTGTGTCTCTGGGACAAAAGGTCTCCATCTCCTGCAAGTCTAGTGAGAGTGTCGATTACTATAGAACAAATCTTATGCACTGGTATCAACAGAAACCAGGACAGCCTCCCAAACTCCTCATCTATGCAGCATCCAACCTAGAATCTGGGGTCCCTGCCAGGTTCAGTGGCAGTAGGTCTGGGACAGATTTCACCCTCACCATCAATCCTGTGGAAGCTGATGATGCTGCAACCTATTACTGTCAGCAGAGTAAGGATCTTCCTCTCACAGTGCTCCAGGGCTAAACAAAAACCTCCTGGGGTTGCTGCTCACTGAGGCTCAGTCTCTCAGCTGTCTTACTCTCTAACACCTCAATACACAGCTCTAAACTTGTTTGAGAAAAGATCTTAAACAATGAAATAAACTTTTGTGAACTGATTTACATGTTTGTCCCACCCTATATACTTTATAATTTAATGATTTCCCAACAAAATATAGACCTTTATGGTTGTTTCTCAATTAATAATTATTCACTTAAAATTTTGTTAACACGTATTTAATTTTCTCTTTTTCTGCCCTATCTTCCTGACCACATCTCTGCCTAATCCATCCTACTATCAGTAAAACCTTTTAGAATTTCCTATCACTTAAGATTTACTGTTTCTTTTTCTATGTGTTTCTAAATATAATGAATACAAATTATTTCAACAGGAAAAAAGTTAACCAAAGTCATTTAGAGTGTGTGTGTGTGTGTGTGTGTGTGTATGAGAGAGAGAGAGAGAGAGAGAGAGAGAGAGAGAGAGAGAGAGAGAGAGAAAGTCAGAGGATAATGTTAGTTCTCTCCACCATGTGGGGCCTGAGAATCAAAATCATCTTTCATATGGAGGCTGACATTCTCACCCCAGGGGTTTTATTCTCCAATTGCTTTTATTTGGTTGCACTCACAAGCAGCCTGCTGCAGTTACTTAGAAACACAAGGCTAAGCCGGGCGGTGGTGGCTCACGCCTTTAATCCCAGCACTCGGGAGGCAGAGGCAGGCGGATCTTTGTGAGTTCGAGACCAGCCTGGTCTACAAGAGCTAGTGCCAGGACAGGCTCCAAAACCACAGAGAAACCCTGTCTCGAAAAACCAAAAAAATAAAATAAAAAAAAAAAGAAACACAAGGCTATGTTATACCTAATTTTCTGCTTTGGTTCCAAAGTTTCTATCTTGTGTCCATCCCCAAATTAAGGCTTTAGTATCAGATTATCTGATTGAATTTTGTCCTTGTACAATACTGATCATTTGAAAGATTTCTGTAGTTGTGTTCAAAGTCTTACTACCATTTCCTTCTCTTTCCTCCTTTCTTCCTTTCTTCATCCTTTGCATGTGGTGTATAAAATATGAAAGTGGTGAGCATGTGACACAAATTACACATGGAGGACACAGGACATCAGGTGTTAGTCCCCAAATTCCACATTGTTTCAGGCAGGGTATCATCAGAGAAATTTCAAGACATAGGCTTGGGAAAGGAGAAGATTTGATGGAAGCCTTCTTCTCTTTTCAGGTAGGCAATGAGTCCTTATCAGTTTCAACTTCTCTAGAGTGCTGAGACCCTAGAAATCCTTGGATCCTCAATTCCTATATGAGAAGCACTTAGCAATTTCCTGTTCTGTGACTTGCTGTGTCAATAAGCTGGAAAAGAGAGAAAATGCCTTCCTCAGAAAAGTACTAACTGTAGTACTACCATCCAAATAGACATACCCAGTTGTTTTCAAGTTGTTTTTCGAATTCACCAGACCAATTACCTAAAAGATATCTAGACAATTCTTTAAATTTTTCATATCACACACAGCCCCAGATACTTCCGTTCACAGCCAAGCTGAGCCAATTGCCAGAGGACATCTATCTGAGTCATGGCCACAGCCGCGGCTGTGCTTGCAGCAGCAGCAAGGGCAGTCAGAACTGGTAGCAGAGGGGCCAGCACAGAGGAGAGGAAGGGGAGGCAATCAGGTGATGTTCATTTCTTAACTCTGCATTTGTCTTGCTTTCCCCTCCCTGGCTTTCCTCTGCCTGCTCCTGTCATTAGGAGTGGCTTTGCCATGACCCCAGGAGCAGTCAGAAACCACTGCTCCTTCATCAGTCCCCTAACATACCTCAGCTGCCATACCCCCGTGGCACATTCATTCTTGTCAGCTGAGTGCATGGAAGACACCTTCTCCCTCATGCACCTCTTTGGCTTCCCTAGCAGCCCAGCTGATCCTGCTTCTGCTAAGTGACCATATGCTGCATTCTCATGGGTTGTCTGATCTTACACAAGATTTAAAGACAAATGCCCATGACAACAGGCATTAAGATTGCCAGCAATAGGGTCCCCAATCACCACTGGACCCAACCTCCCATTTGGGCTATGGTATTCTACCAACCATTTGGCTAAAACAGATCACACAGGTACCTGCTCCTATACTAGGGCACTCTCTTGATTTAAATTCGGTCTGCCACAGACTCTTCAGCGGCATGCAGAGCGTGGAACCTCCATTGCCTTTTCCTTGCCCCACGGCTGCACTGCGTTCTCGGGCAGCCCTGTGGGGTCTGTGCTCCAGCTTGTCTCAGCTCCAGCACTTGTTGTTGCGTTTGCTGATAACTCTTGGCACTGCTGTGGCATCTGCCAGGCTAGGCACCGACTGGGCTGAGGCAATGTGCCTTCCACCACAGCCACCTAGCAAAGTTCTGCTCCAGCTGCCCTCCAGCCCCACTGCACCCGCTCTGGGTCCAGACTGGTGCATGGAGTGGAGCGGAACTCAGGAAAGCAGGCTTGCTGCTCTGAAAGGGCCCCACTTAAATTATCTTATAGGGAATTTGGGCATTGTCAATCCGTCTGGCTAGCTTTACAGCTCCTCAGCGCTTGCTGCCTGGAGCTCCTTGGAGCTCCTTGGCCTTGGAGCCGCAGCTGCTCACACTCCACTGCAAACTCAGGAGGTCTCAGTAATTCAAACCACATGAATATAACTCCCTTCCTTAGCGTACCTTGTTCAGCAGCAAAATCCAGATCTCTACCAACCTTGTCCCAGGATGACACATTAAGATTGCCAGAGACAGCAAACCAAGGAGGAATTGTGTCACATTTAGCCAAAAACCTCTCCAATGTGCTCCTTAACAGCTCGTTAAGAGCCAGAAAAATCAGGTGTGATGTTGAAGTGCCCATTCTAAAATCCCATTCTTTTAGTTTCACTTTGAACTGTCCACTTTGGTTGTGGCTCTCACTTTGATGGGTCCACTTTAGTCATGGCCCTATTACCCTGCTCTCCCTTCTTCTACCGGTGAGAGTGGAAAACCCGCTTTTTTCGCGGATCCCCAATCTTTGCCTTGAGGATTTACTGGTGCACCCCCTGACTGCAGCAAGTTCTGGGCTCCACGGAGAGAGGTTTGGAGGTTCCCCGTACGACTTGTCCCCGTACGAGGCCACCACTGTTGTGTTTCTACCTCGACCTGCAAGGATGATGTGACACACCGGAGCTCTTCCTGCTGCAGGTTTATTCAGGACCTTTTTACAATTATCTCTCTCTCCCTCTTCTCTCTCTCTCTCTCTCTCTCTCTCTCTCTTACTCTCTCACTCTCTCACTCTCTCTCTCTGTCTCTGTCTCCTCTAGGGCAAACCTCTCCCAGCCCTTAAAAAGGCACGGGCTGCCAACCCTAGATTGCCAGGTGGGCACTGCCCATAGGTCCACGCATATGCAAGCAGCTGACAATCATTGCGTGATCACAGCATAAGTCAGGTCTTAGCCATAATTAGGAGCTGATTATCAGATGTGGCTTCACGCAGCTCGCTACAATAAACACTTTCAGAAAAGTAACTGGATACAAATTTAACTCAAAAAATAAGTAGAGCTGACAAATGGACTGAAAAAGAAATCAGGGAAATAACAATAGTCACAAACAATATAAAACGCCTTGAAGTAACTCTTAACAAGCAAGTGAAAAACTTGCTTGACAAAAAATTCAAATCTTTCAAGAAAGAAACTGAAGAAGATACCAGAAGATATTGAGGATAGGTAGGATTAAATAGTAAAAATGGCCATCCTATTAAAAGCAATCTACAGATTTGAAACAATACTCATCAAAATTATAACACAATATTTTTAGAGACATTAGGAAACAATACTCAGTCACATATATATGCATATCAGAATAAGCAATATAATCCCAAACAATAAAATAACTGTTCATGTTCCAGCTTTTCAAATTACAAGTTGTATGACAGAGCCATAACGATAAAAGTAACATGATATTGGCATAAAATAGATAGGTGGTTCAAAGGACTCTAAGACCAGACATAAATCCCCACACCTAAGGAGCTCTGAGTTTTGTAAAGAAGCCAGCAATACACACTAGAAAGCAGACAATATCTTCAACAAATGCTGCTGGTCAAACTGGATATCTGCATGTAGAAGAATACAAATCTCTCCATATTTATTACCATCAAAGAACTCTAGGACAATCTACTATAATTAGACTGGTAACTAGTTTAATTGTCATCAGAGAGCCTTAATTCATTACCTGATGGAAGCAGATGCAAAGATCCACGGCCAAGCACTGCGCTGAGCTCTGGGTGTTCTCCTGAAGAAAGGGAGAAGTAATTGGATAGGCCAGAGTGGTCAAGGTCATAATGGAAAAGCCCACTGAAATAACTGACCTGAGCTCATTGTAGCTCATAAACTTAGGACCAACAATTAGGAAACATGCGTGGGAACAACCTAAGCCCTCTGCATGTATATGACAGTTGTGTAACTTGGTCTATTTGTAAGCTTCTTAGCAGTGCTATTCGGACCTGTCCCTGACAATTAGCTGGCTTTTTTTAACTTGTTCTCCATGCTGGATTACCTGACCCAGTCTTGATGCAAAGAGAGCATCTCAGTCTTACCATCTTACCTTAATATGATGTACCCTGCTTTGTTCAAGCCCATGGGAAGCCTTCCCTTTTCTGAATGAAGATGAAAGAGAAATGGAAGGGGAGAGGTGATGTGGAATTCCCGTCTGTATGCTGGGAATAGCATTGGTTAATAAAGAAACTGTCTTGACCTGATAGGGTAGACCAGAGCTAGGTGGGGAAAACTAAAATGAATGCTGGTGAAAAAGGAAGGAGTTAGGGAGAAGTCATGGAGCTGGCACAGGAGACAGATGCACTGAAACTTTGCTTGTAGGCTACAACTTCGTGGTGAAGCAAAGATTAATGGACATGGGTTAAATTAAGTTGTAAGAGTTATCAAATAAGAAGCTAAAGCAAATGGGCCTAGCATTGATTTAAATAATATAGTTTCTGTATGATTATTTCAGGACTGTGAAGCTGGGAACCAATGAGCAGCCTTCCTACTACTACAACTGGTATACCAATGTGGCCAACTAAATCCTCTAAATACCTGAGACAGCTTGAAAAGGAATTCTAGACACAAAAATACAGAGTTTTACACAGCTTCTTGCCGTTTGCTGATGGCATGTCACAGCTCCTTTAAGAGAGGTTTTCCTGACTCAGTGATAGCAGAAAAAAAGCCATGCACATCCTCCTGAATATTAACCTTCATCAGGCGATGAATGGAGACAGAAACAGAGACACACATTGGAGCACCGGACTGAAATCTCAAGGTCCGAATCAGGACCAGAAGGAGAGAGAACACGAGCAAGGAACTCAGGACCGCGAGGGGGTGCACCCACACACTGAGACAAAGGGGATGGTCTATCGGGGAATTCACCAAGGCCAGCTGGCCTGGGTCTGAAAAAGACTGGGTTAAAACCGGTCTCGCTGAACATAGCGGACAATGAGGACTACTGAGACCTCAAGAACAATGGCAATGGGGTTTTGATCCTACTGCACCTATTAGCTTTGTGGGAGCCTAGGCAGTTTGGATGCTCACCTTACTAGACCTGGATAGAGGTGGGTGGTCCTTGGACTTCCCACAGGGCAGGGAACCCTGATTGCTCTTTGGGCTGTTGAGGGAGGGGGATTTGATCGGGGGGGAGGGGGAGGGAAGGGGAGGTGACGGTGGGGAGGAGACAGAAATCTTTAATAAATAAATAAATAAATAAATAAATAAAAATAAATAAATAAAAAAATAAATAAATAAAAAAAAAAGAAAAAAAGCCATGCAGTTTTGAAATGCCAGCTTTCCTGGCCATGCTATCAGTGCAACCTCTGACTCTTTTAGGAGGCCAAGCATTTAAATAGGGTTTGTAAGCAACATGTTACTGATTAATGACTAGACTTAGACCCGCTGCATATTTAGAACTGGGTGGTGTGTGCACTCAAAGGCTGTGAATGGAAGTCCTCTTCCATGCTGGACTGGACAGGGCGAGCACGCAGTCCTAGATTTCCCCTAGCAATGGCACCACTTAAGTTCCAAAAAGTGTTTAGGATTTTAAAAAAATAAACTCTTCTGGTCAGAAAATAATTACAGATATACAATGAAAACAGATTCAGAACTCCTACAGCTGATAGACACCTTTAGTAATGTGGCAGGATACAAGATCAACTCCAAAAAATTAGTCGCCCTCCTATACACAAAGGATATGGAAGCAGAGAGGGAAATCAGAGAAGCATCACCTTTCACGATAGCCACAAACAGCATAAAATATCTTGGGGTAACTCTAACCAAGGAAGTGGAAGATCTATTTGACAAGAACTTTAAGTCTTTGAAGAAAGAAATTGAAGAGGATACCAGAAAATGAAAGGATCTCCCTTGCTCTTGGATTGGAAGGATCAACATAGTAAAAATGGCAATCCTACCAAAGGCAATTTATAGATTCAATGCAATCCCCATCAAGGTCCCATCAAAATTCTTCACAGATCTTGAGAGGACAATAATCAACTTTATATGGAAAAAAAACCCAGGATAGCCAAAACAATCTTATACAATAAAGGAACTTCTGGAGGCATTACCATCCCTGACTTCAAACTCTATTACAGAGCTACAGTAATGAAAACAGCATGGTATTGGCATAAAAACAGAGAAGTCGACCAATGGAATCGTATAGAAGACGCGGATTTTAACCCACAAACCTATGAACACCTCATTTTCGATAAAGGAGCTAAAAGTATACAATGGAAGAAAGAAAGCATCTTCAACAAATGGTGCTGGCACAACTGGATGTCAACCTGTAGAAGAATGAAAATAGACCCATATCTATCACCATGCACAAAACTCAAGTCCAAATGGATCAAAGACCTCAACATCAACCTGAACACACTGAACCTGATAGAAGAGAAAGTGGGAAGTACCCTACAACAGATGGGCACAGGCAATCGCTTCCTAGGTATAACCCCAGCAGCACAGTCATTAAGGGCAACATTGAATAAATGGGACCTACTGAAACTGAGAAGCTTCTGTAAAGCAAAAGACACTGTCACTAAGACAAAAAGGCAACCCACTGACTGGGAGAAGATCTTCACCAACCCCGCAACAGACAAAGGTCTGATCTCCAAAATATATAAAGAACTCAAGAAACTAGACTTTAAAATGCTAATTAACCCAATTAAAAAATGGGGCGCTGATCTGAAGAGAGAATTCTCAACAGAAGAAGTTCAAATGGCCAAAAGACACTTAAGGTCATGCTCAACCTCCTTAGCGATCAGGGAAATGCAAATCAAAACAACATTGAGATATCATCTTACACCTGTCAGAATGGCTAAAATCAAAAACACCAATGATAGCCTTTGCTGGAGAGGCTGTGGAGAAAGGGGTACCCTCATCCATTGCTGGTGGAAATGCAAACTTGTGCAACCACTTTGGAAAGCAGTGTGGCGGTTTCTCAGGAAATTCGGGATCAACCTACCCATGGACCCAGCAATCCCACTCTTGGGAATATACCCACGAGATGCCCGATCATATGACAAGGACATTTGTTCAACTATGTTCATAGCAGCATTATGTGTAATAGCCAGAACCTGGAAACAACCTAGATGCCCTGCAATGGAAGAATGGATGAAGAAAATGTGGAATATATACACATTAGAATACTACTCAGCGGTAAAAAACAATGACTTCGCGAATTTTGCATGCAAATGGATGGAAATAGAAAACACTATCCTGAGTGAGGTAACCCAGACCCAAAAAGATGAACATGGGATAAACTCACTCATAATTGGTTTCTAGAGATAAATAAAGGTCAGTGAGTCTATAATTTTATATCCTAAAGAAACTAAATAAGAAGGTGAACCCAAAGAAAAACATATAGCTATCCTCCTGGTTATGGGAAGTAGACAAGATTGCCGGGAAAAAAATTGGGATCTTGGGGGTGTGGTGGGAGGGGGGTAAGGGGAGATGGGGAGAGAAATGTGAGAAGGGGAGGTTGGGGGGAACTTGGGGAAACGGGATGATTGGGATAAAGGAAGGTTGGTTAGGGGAGCAGGGAAGCACATATCTTAATTAAGGGAGCCATCTTAGAGTTGGCAAGAGACTTGGACCTAGAGGGGCTCCCAGGAGCCCAGGGCGATGTCCGCAGTTAGTTCCTGGGGCAGCTGATGATAGGGAACCTGAAATGACCCTACCCTATAGCCATACTGATGAATATCTTGCATATCACCATAGAACCTTCATCTGGCAATGGATGGAGATAGAGACAGAGACCCACACTGGAGCACTGGACTGAGGTCCCCTGACATCTTTACTTTCCCCTTAAAGGAAACATCAAGATAATTTCTGGCCTCTAGAATACAAATCCCCTTTCCTTGCAAAACTTGAATCAAATTAAATAAGACTTTTGAGATTTTTTTCAATTGACCCTGACCAATATATTGAAACTTTCCAAACTCTCACCCTGTTAGTCGATATAACCAAGGAAAAGATAGTGTTAGTCCTAGGTCAGACAAATGTAAGTACAGGAAATCAGGTTGTTTCCAGGCTGCTGAGTCTTACACTGATGACCTTCTTGTATCCTGTGATCCATCTCACCAGTTCCTTTGTGAAGGGGAAACAGACCTTGAAGTGAAGGAGGTCTTTTCCCAAGGACTATTAATGGGACCATGATAGATGCTTCATGGAACAGCAAAATAAACATTTTCAAATTGTATCATGGAGAAATTAAAAAGAGCAAGGATCAAATCTTAATCTACCTGAAGTTGCCAAGGACAGGTCAAGAATATGTGGGAAAGCCCTGTATCTTTCTTGAAAAGAACATGGCAATGGAAAGATGAAATCCCCCCTACTTGACCCTGCCACCTGAGGTGGACAAGAGAGCTGAGCCTCCCTTAAAAGCTGCAGCACTCAGGAGTGTGGCCCCAACACCTTGCCTGGACAAGTATAGCTGACCCTGAAGGTTAGGTGTAGGACAGATGACCCTGAGGGTTTGAAAGCAGAAGAACTATCCTATCCCCTTACTCATCACCATAATGGGTGAACAAGCTGAGCAATGTTGAAGACCTCACCCTGGTGGTGAAGACAGGGGAGAGCTGGCAGATTAACCAACCCTGCAACAAACCAGGCCCAGAACCAGTGTTAAGTTAGCCCAACTCAGCATACTGGATGGTCATGGTGTCTCGTCATTGAGAGCTGAAGATGGCAGCCGAAGAACTTAACAGTCCTATTGGACGCCCTGTGGGAAGGAGTGTGGATGCAGAGAATTCTGTTTCCAAAGATAGTCTAGTCTCCTATGTTCCCCTTTTCAAATTACATGGGAAAATGGTAGCTTCCTTTCCTTACAAGGGTAGTCTCTCTTCCAATTCCCAATGCCTAGTTTATCATCCGAGTTAAAATTCATCTCAAGAACCCAATTTCTTTCCCTCATCAAATATAATATCCTCTAATATTGTAATTATAGAAGGGATTATAAATCATAACAGATTATTTAAAGTCACAGGATCTCAAAATCAAGCAACAGTCCCTGTAATACCCCAACATTGAGTGCTCCAAAGATTATTTAGTAATGGAATTCAGTAAACGGTCTTCTCTTCATAACCAGGCTGTATGTAGTCTATACCCACCTTGGGGCCCACATCCGCTATTCTTTGTTAACACAAATTCCTGAGAGGGCCAAATGGTTCACAGACTTAGGTTTAAGCAATGTATTTTTCTGCTTACATTTACACCCTGATTATCAATATCTTTTTGCATTGGGTATCCTTCAAACCAAACACACAACTCTCTTTTACTATATTGTAAAATATAGCAGGATATAAAGTCAACATATGACAGTCAATAGCATTTCTGTGTAATAACAAAGCTATTAAAAAAGAAATGAGGGAAATTCCATGCACAACTTCAAAATAAATAAATTACCTAGGAACCAGTTTGATCAAGGAGGTTAAAGACCCTTACAATGAAATAATTGGGGCGTTGAAAACTGAAAATAATAGAGAGTGAAAGTGATGAAGGCTGTGGTGCCAACGTGATAAAAAAAAAAAAACCACAATCCATATCAACATCCCACTGACACTCCCTATGGAACTAGAAAAGCAATGCTGAAATTCATTATCTCTCTAACACCAACTGAGAGTGTGCTTTTCAGTACTCAGGCATGCAATCACTTCAGCATCTCTTGCCCTGAATTGCATTGAAAGGGTGAAGTCCTGTGTGCACATCACTTTTTCCATCAGTGCAATAAAAGGACTTAATGAGCTTAACATTCGCTCAGTTTAGGATCTTCTGCTTCATGAGAGGAAAGTCCTGTGTGAGTCTGTGGTGGGGCAGCACATCAGGACAGGAGTGTGGGGAGCAAAGCTGAGGATTTTGTGGACAGGAAAGAGGAGATCACAGGCACACAGTTGTCCCCATGAGCACAAAGTTAGTGACCTCAAACTTTCCCACTGGCCCTGTATTCATGCGTGTTCCACCACCAAAATAACAACCTGGAGAACAAAGCTTTACCACATGGGCCTTCTGGACACAGTCAAGCTGAGTATAGTGAAGTCCTAGAGAGAGAGAAGCCCTGAGCTTCACTCAGCCCCTTGAGTTGTAATAATACTGGATATAAGGGTCTGAAAACGTTTTCTGCATCAAACCCCTAAAAGCTGAGACTTAAAACTTTCTCTCACAATGAATACAACTTTCATCTAAAAGAGCCTTTGTCAGTGCCTCTAGTGAAGGTGCTATGGAAAAGGGAAATGCTTGTTACAAAAGAAGCTCATGACACCACTAATCTAGAGTTTGTGTTAAGGATTGTGATACTGCGTGGACCTGATGGTGAGTATCCAGAGAGCCACAAAACCCAGCATCACCAGGCCCTTGTGTTTCACAGTGAGAACATTGTCAAGACAACTGACACACTCTCAACACACCAGCTGAGACAGGAAATCTGGGTGTGATTGACAGGAAGCCAGGATTCTGATACAGTGTTGTTCCAGGTAAGCATTCTTGCCTTTGGCGACTGTCTTTATACCTGATGAGGACTTTCAGACATTTAGTCCTTACCAATTCTTTTAGTTTCTGTGCAATATGGACTCAGACGTAGAAAAACCTATTCCTGTGGCTGCTTTTGTCACTTAATACATCTTCTCAAATATATTTTTACTTAATAAAATGTTATCTTGTAGAATTTAAAAATATATGAGTAAAGATATGAAAATAAACTAAACCTCATGCCCAACATTAAAAAAATGTTATCATTGACTAGTGCATTTTTCACTAATGTTATAGTGGCTACTGCACATTTCTCCTACACTGTTGGTTGTGAGCCTAGGCTTTAACAGCTGAGCCATCTCTCCAGACCAGCTGTGCATTTCTCTATGAGTATACTAAGTAAAATGCCTCCCTGGTTTCCTTCAATTGACTGCTCATCCAAAATCACCAAGTCATAATTTTAAGTTAAAACTTTTAATGTAAATGAATCTAATATTAACTATGTAACCATTCTTATTATCTTTGGGACACCATGATTTTAAGAGTTCAAGCTGGGTTCCTCACTTCAAATACCGATTTTCAATAAAGATGAAACTAGTGAAATGGAGAGGGCTTGCTGCTCCCCGCTCTGAATATGCCACCGGGAAGTGACATGTGACTGTGAAGCAGTCATATGGATCCAGAATTGACCTTAGGTTGAGTGACAAAGGGACATGCGGTGATACCCATTCATCTACAAGGTTAGGTTTTCAGAGCCCATCTGCATGGTGTTCTCACTGCTCTCTGCCATTCTGACTCCTAATGATGTTTGGAATCAAGGCCGCCTAATGACCTAACATTCCCTTCTAATCTGAACCACAACACAATTTTTTTTTCTATCTTGTAAAACCTGATTGCTTTCTCCTGTTGAGAAGAATCAAAATGTGAAATACATTGTTGTTGTAAATTACAAAAAAATAACCTGGAGAGATGGCCCTGTGATTAAGAGCCCATTCTGCTCTTTCAAAAGACATGAGTTCAGTTTCCTGCATCCACATGGCAGCTCACAACCATCTCTAATTCTATTTTGAGAGAGAATCCCATGCCCTATCCAAGGACAACAGACACAAATATGGTGCAAAGACAGACAGACAGAATACTCATGTACATAAAATAAAAATAAAGATGTATTTTAAAAAGTTTAATTCTAGTCTAGGTTTGGTAGACACCAGAGGACAAGCACTGCTCCACCCAAGGTCTCTAGACTTGGGACAGGGAGCTTTTCACCCACAAACCCTCCCACCAGGCAGTTGGGCACCCTTAATGGTAAATGAATATAGGGTGGAAAAACAGGAGAGAGTGAAGCAGAACTATTCATGTGCTGGGGAGAAAGGCCAATCTGAAGAGGTGGGGGCAGTGAGGAATGAACTGAGGTAGATGCCCTTCAGCCACTCAGAGCCTGATGTCTGTGTCTGGAATGCTTCCAAAAGCCATGACTTGGTCTGTGATCCTGATGCAGCTGTGAAGGTCTGTGTTGATGTCTGTGGCTCCCTTTACCAACAAGGGCCCTGATGTGGGAGTGTCATATATCAATCTGTTGATTTCATTGGTTAAAATAAAGAAACTGCTTGGCTGGTTCTGATAGGTTAGAACATAGGTGGGTGGAGTAAACAGAACAAAATGCTGGCAGGAAGAGGAAGTGAGGTCAGAAAGCTTGCAGCTCTGCTCAGAGCCAGACGCTTCAGACAGAGACGCCATGCTCCTGTCTAGCGGGCAGACGGGATGGCTCTGCTCTCTGAGGCACTCTCGATGAAGCTCCAACCCAGGATGGACGTAGGCTAGAATCTTCCTGGTAAGCGCACATTGGGGTGCTTACTCACATTATCAGAAATGGGTTAAGAGGTTGAAGCTAATGGGCCAAGCAGTGTTTAAATGAATACAGTTTGTGTGTTGTTATTTCGGGCATAAGCTAGCCAGGCAGCCCGGGGTGTTGGGAACGTAACCCCGGCGCCCCCAATTTCAACAGGGCCCTGTGGATGCCCAGACCAAGCTGATGTCTAAGTGATGTGCTCCCACAGAGCACATGCCAATCCAGGATTCCTAAAACCTAGGACCATGGTGATGTTGGGCCAAGACTGCTGTCAGGGGCCACGTGTGACTAGGCTCTGAGATGATATCCATGGCTCCTGTTGCCACCAAGGACCGTTCAGAGAGTTGAAGTTTGGGCCAACACCTGAGACCATGTTGGTCTTAGAGGGTCAAGCTGTTGCAGGGGCCATACAGACCTGGATGGCCCATACTGCCACCAGAAGCTATGGAATCATCTCATTCTGAACCATGAAAGTAGGCCATGTCTGGATCCTTGGCCCTGGCCCAGCCAGGGACTGTGTCAATGTCAGTGGTTCCTGTTACAGTCAAAGGCTAGGTAGATATCCAGAAGTCTGGGCTGACACCTGGTGACATGTTAGCATTTTGGGGACACACTATCACTTGGGCCATGCCCATCTAGGCAATCTGCAATGCCAACTAGGGCCACAATGGCATCCAGGCCTGGGCAATTGCCAAGGAGCATGTCTTAGTCCATGGTCCTACTGAAGCCTTAGTTTGTGCTGATGTCAGTGCCCTGTGTTGCCACTAAAGGCTACACTGATTCCCAGGATCTGAGCCTCCACCTGTGTGTGGCCTTCTTTGTGCCAAAGGTTGTGCTACTGCTGAGCCCATACAGACAGGAATAACACATGCTGCCACCCAGGACCAGGGCAATTGTATGGGCCTGAGGTGTAGCCAGGGTCATACCTGGGTTAGTGGCTCTGCCAAAGACAGGACTTGCACTGATGTTCAAGACTCCTGTCACCATCGAAGGCAATGCGGATGTTCCAGCTCTGGGACCACACCTGGTGCCATGTAGAGATTCAAGGGCCAAGCTGTCATTGGGTCCACTCTAATCTAAGTGACTTGTGCTGCCACTGGGGCCATGGTATGTCCAAGCCTGGATGGCTGCGAGGGACCATGTCTGGGTCCATGGCCTTACCTCAGCAGAGGTCATTATTGATGCCCTTGGCTCTTGTTACAACCAAAAGCAATGAGGATAGGGATACACACAGTTGGCCATGCTCTGCACCAACTGTACCACTCTGGAGAGCAGGTCCTCCCCAAGGCAACACAGTAGAGCTGTCCATGCTGTCGGGTATGGGTGAGCTGACCCTGAGTATGCAAGTGTGGGAGAGCTAGTCTGTCATGCAGTGGCAGAGGGGAGAGAGAGAGAGAGAGAGAGAGAGAGAGAGAGAGAGAGAGATACCCTCTTTGCTCCTAGCCCTTTGCCCCTTGCAGGCCAGAAAACCTGGTCCCAGGGTCACAAGAGTCGGAGACCTGATCCTGCCTGCCCCTTACCAGTTCCGGCACTTAGGAGAGTGGGCCCTGCACTAGGCTGGGCAGTATAGAGTAGAGCTGACCCCAATGCTCGTGAGAGATCTGGCCCCACCCTTCATCTGCCTTATGGTAGAGAGGGTGAGAGAAAGATAATCCTGCCCTTGACTGCCTACAGCAGGTGGGAGAGCTGGCCCTGAGGTCATGACAGTGGGGAAATTGGCACTGTCTCCCAGAAGCAGCAGCAGCACTAGAGAGAGCAGGCCCTGTATCTCACCTGGGCAGCACAGTAAAGCTGACCCTCTTGTGAAGGGGGGCGGGGCAGGTGAGCAGGATGGGAGGCATGAGAGCAGAATCCCAGCGCCCTCATCTGCCATGTGTTGGCAAGGGTGATGCCCTCTCTTCCCTCACACCTTGCCAGCTGAGGCAGGCTAGAGAGCTGGCCTCAGGGCCACAAAAATGGGAAAACTGGCCCTGCTCCTCATCAGCTGCAGCACATGGGAGAGTGGGCATGGCCTCTCACCAGGGTAACACACTAGAGCTGACCCTGTTGGCGGGGCTCAGGTGAGCCAGGAAGAAGAGCTGCCCCCACCCCTCCCAGGTATGCCATAGGATGGGAAGTGTAAGGGGAAATGCCTTTCCCCCCCAACCCCTTGCCACCTCTGATAGGCAGGAGAGCCATCCTCAGGGGTATGAGAATGGAAGAGCTGGTCCTGCCTCTGCTCACCAAGTACAGCAATACAGAGAGCATGACCTGCATCTCTCCTGGGCAAAACAGTAGGGCTGGCCCTGGTAGTGTGTCTGTGGGTGAGCGGGATCTAGGATGTGAGAGCAGGAGAACTGGCCCTGCTCCTTACTATCTGCTACATTGGGTGAGCTAGCCAGGACAGTGCTGGAGAGCTTGCCTGTGTGGTAAAGATGAGAGAAAACTGGCAGGCTGATGAATCCCCACAGTTATCACACAGGCTCAGAACCAGGACTATGAGGTAGCCCACCCCAACATCCACCTCATCTATGAACTGCTGGAGCATGCAAAGGGGCCAGATCTGCAGAACCAATGCTGTAGGGTCTCCATGACACAAGGCAACAACAGAATATCCAAGAGGATACCAGTGTGGCCCAGTATTGAGGGTATAGCAGAAGCCAGAGGCCTCAAGCCAGACCAATGACTCATTGCCATGAACACTTACAAGTAAAGATATATAGACTAAAGGGTATACTGTGTGACTCACTGGGCCACATACAGCTTCCCTACCGAGGTCTGGTTTATTTTTTGTTTGGTTGGCTGGCTGGCTGGTTGGTTGGTTTGGTTTGGAGGGGTTTTGGTTTTGGTTTTGGTTCTTTTTGTTTGTTTGTTTTTACTTTTAAACTTTGTTTTGAGGGGGAGATTGTAAGGGCAGAGGGAGGAGGAAATGGAATGGGGACAGGAGTAGGATTGGGATGCATGATGTGAAATCCACAAAGAATCAACAAAAGGGTTTTTTTGTTTTGTTTTGTTTTGTTTTTTTTTTTTTAGTTTAATTCTGAGGGATAAAATTGCTCCTGCAACTCACATCCTTAAAAGCAGAGCAGTGACAGCGCACTCCCTACAAGGAAGCTCAAAATAACAGAACATGATGATTCTCCAGGGCCAGCCGCTCAATCACCTGGGATACATTAAAATACTCTCGGGAATTCTTTGCTAATGCTAACTGCCATAGGGTGACACAAGAGCAGGTGTCCTTTGAGCACCAACTCAAGCCTTTATGAGCTGATTTGCATATTGAGACATTAGCCACAGTGTAGATTACTCAGAGCACTTTTATAGGCAGCTTGTCAGTCCCCAAGAAGCAACCTCTTGTCCAGCTCTCAGAGATGGGGTCAGCTACTCTCCTGCTGTGCACACTGCTGCTCTGGGTTCCAGGTGAGAGGAGTGTTAGGAGCAACCACTGTGGCCATTCTTGGTTTTTACGCATTGATGTCCTGATCACTGAAATTTTGAGATTTCATTGGTTTTAAGTTTCCCTTTTATTTTATGACTTCTCAGACTGTACCTTATGACTGCTGTTTCAGATTCCACAACATGATGGTTTTATATTGTGGTGCTTTTGATAGATCCATGAAAGCGATGTGTATTTATCATTTCAGGCTCTGCTGAGGACATTGTGCTTACCCAGTCTCCAGCTTCTTTGACACTTTCTCTAGGGCAAAAGGCCACCATCTCCTGCAAGGCCAGCCAGAGTGTCTCTATAGGTAGTGTTATTCATCATATGTACTGGTATCAACAGAAACCAGGCCAGCCTCCCAAACTCCTCATCTCCATTGCATCCAACCTCGAACCTGGGGTTCCTGCCAGGTTCAGCGGCAGTGGGTCTGGGACAGACTTCACCCTCTCCATTAATCCTGTGGAGGCTGATGATGCTGCAACCTATTACTGTCTGCAAAATTATGACCTTCCTCCCACAGTGCTTCAGGGCTGAACAAAAACCTGCTGGGGCTGCTGCTCACTGAAGCTCAGTCTCTGAGCTGTGTGAGCTGTGTAAGCTGTCTCTCAGTCATAGAACTCTAAAAGCTTTGCTTCCAAAAGGGGGGAAGCTGTGAAACAGAAGTCTTTTTTAAACTGTTATGTGTGTTTGTTCCGCTCTATGTTTTATAATTTAACAACCTATTTGCTAAATAAAGACCTCTCTGGTACTATTTCCAAAGCATTTCTATAGTCAATATATTGACTAGACAGCAATTTTAAACTTAAAAAAAAAACCTTTTTCAGGATCATTTAAAATAATAAGAGCTTTGAACATTAAAAGTTGTCAACTATCTGGCAGACACAAGCTGACATTCTCATCCTAATGTGTTTTCACGTCTATGTGTTTGGGATTACAAAAACAAAAAACAAAAATAAAACTTTCAGTAGATCACAAATGTGAGGTTTCTGCTGTTGCTTTTACTGCCTTGATTATGATCTGCATCTCTGTGTCCATCACAAACATGTATTCACAGTCATGGATTTATCAGTCATTCTTTTCTCCATGTCCATTAGCCATGTCTTTTTCTATAACATCTTCCACCTGTGTGGACACACTCTCTTTTTGCTTTCTTTCATTTATAATCCCATTTTCACTATCCTTTAGTAAGTGGAGGATAGTTAGGATCTCACCATATATCCTGCGCTCAACTGGAAATCACTATCTAGTGCCCACTGACCCTAAACTTGCAATCTGCCTGTTGCTTCTCCCTGACTGCTGGATCATGACACCATGCCAAGTTCCATTTCATTTTCTTGTTCTGCCATTGAAGGTGCATGAAATATAGAAGATCAAGTGTGCACAGCCATGATCATGGAAGGTTTACTTCCCAGGTACCTTATAATTCTACGTGAGCCTTCTTTGTGCTTCTACATCCTCCACATGTGAACCAAGAAAGCTCAACAGAATGATCTTTAACAACTTTTCTCAGATGCACATCTCCTGAGTTTTTCAAGTTCTAGAACATAATAGTGAAACTGTATCGCATTAGTTTCCTACTGCTGTACAACAGCTAGCGCAAATTCAGTGGCCTTATGAGCTCAACAACTGTAATCTGAGCACAGTTAATCTGCGTTGTCTCCTCAGGGCTGCATAGGCTACAGTCAAGGTGTTGTTAGGGCTACATTGTCATCTGGGTACTCAGAGAATCTCCTTCCCAAATCAGTCAGCATGTTTACTCATGAACTGTGTGGTTGAGTATGCTACAGCCTTATTAACTGTGGGCTAGAGGCTTCCCTAAGGTCCTACATTGAAAGCCCACTGACATGTGGAATCTCAGTTATCACACCAGCAAGGGAATGCACAGCAGAGCATAAACAGCTTCTCTTTGATGGCTTTGACCTGATTACGTTGGGCACCCAGGTCAATCTCCTTTTAAATGAACTCTGAATATTTGGAATTTGTATGTTTATTACATCTACAAAATTTCACTTCCTCTCTGTGTTTAAGGGAGCAGAAGATAGTCACAAGTCTTCTCACAGGCCAGATGCAGCTGTTACAAAGGCAGCATTATGACCTCTGGGTCTTAGAAGTCACTTGGAGCAGAGAAAAATGAGCTGATCTGGGCTCTTCTTGAACCTCCTGAAATTAAAGTCACTTGTGGGTAACATTCTGGGATCTTGTGGTTCCTCTGCTCAAACCCCTGTATGTCACTACAGAAAAACAGTCAATTTTTTGTGTCTTTGGCAATGAGGAAGGCCAGGAAGTGCACTGGGAGCTGAGTGGTGGTACTCAGCCTTCTACATCTGCTCTATGAGTCCTCACATCTCTCTTCTCATTGCTCTGTACCTATGCCTATGGCTATGTCAGAGGAGCAGCAGGTGGCAATCGAGCTTCAAGAGACTGCCCAGCAGAAAGCAAAGCACTGATGAATGAATCTCGGATAGGCAAGCCTCATCCACCTTCCCAGAGCCTCGGCTCCAGAATGTCTCTTGCTACTGCTGTGCCTTTATACGCTTGCTGCTGCCATTTTTCTGTGGTATCTGGCATGGTGTGATTATGGAGGGATCCACACTGCTTTTAATGTAGTGTGATTATATCATAGACATATCTCATTCTACTGGGCATATTTACCTGTAGATTATTATGAAGATGATTTCCTCTTAAGCTGTACTGTTTAGCTGAAGTAATGCCAGTGTTATCTTAAGTAGAATTTTGATGATTAGGGGTTTTAAAACTACAGTAATAGATTATGATAAGAGGTTAATATAGTGGGAAATTAATATAGGTAAGGGTAGAATATAGTGTTGATTCTGCCTCTCATAAAGCAAGGTCTGCAAAAGGTAGAAAATAGGAACAAGGAAGTGTCACGCAGCTGGGATTTATGACTTTCTCTTGAGAAGTCATACAGACTTGGGTTAATGATTAAGGAAAACAGCTGAGTCCCAGAAGCTAGGCTATCTCAAGTTCTTTTTATCCTAATGTTGGGAGAAGTGTTCACAGATTTCCATGTCCATCACAGCTGAAACAAAGCTATATTTTTTTAATTACAACACTGTTCGGCCAAAAGCTTAGGCGTCTTTTTTAATTTTTTTATCATTTTAAAAATAATACCAATCAAAATCCCCACTTCCTCCCCACCTCCCACTTACTTCCCGCTCCCCCCACAAAAACTCCCCCCCACACCCCTTCAGTCCTAAGAGAGAGCAAGGCACCCTGCCCTGTGCGACGTCCAAGGCCCTCGCCAATACATCCAGGCTGAGCAAGGTACGCATCCAAAGAGAATAGGATCCCAAAAAGCCAGTACATGCAGTAGAGACAAATCCCAGTGCCATTGTCATTGGCCCCTTCATCTGCCCCAACTGTCAACCACATTCAGAAGGATCAGTTTGATCCCATGCTCATTCATTCCTATTACAGCTGGAGTTACTGAGCTCCCATTAGCTCAGGCAAATAGTCTCAGTGGATGAACCCCTCGTGGTCCTGATTTCCTTGCTCATATTCTCTTCCTTCCACTCTTCAACTGGACCTTGGGAGCTCAGTCCAGTGCTCCGATGTGGGTTTCTGTCTCTGTCTCCATCCATTGCTGGACCAAGGTTCAATAGTGATAATCAAGATAGTCATCAGTGTGACTACGGGACAAGGCCAGTTCAGGCACCCTCTCCTACACTGCCCAGGGTCCTAGCTGGGGTCATTCATGTGGACTCCTGGGAACCTTTCTAGAGCCAAGCCTCTCGCCAAACCCAAAGTGGCTTCCTCAATTAAGATAATTCCTTCCCTGCTCACATATCCATTCTTCCTCCATCTCAACCATCCTACTCCCCCAAGCTCTCCACAACTCTTCCCTTCTCCCCTCTTCCCTTCCCTCTATCCCCCACCCCCATGCTCCCAACTTTTACCAGTCAATCTTGTCTGCTTCCAATTTCCAGGTGAGTCTATATATGCTTTTCTGTGGGTTCACCTTATTACTTAGCTTCTCTAGGATCATGAACTATAGGCCCAATGTCCTTTGTTTATGGCTAGAATCCACTAACAAGTAAATACATACCATATTCATATTTTTGGGTCTGGGTTATCTCACTCAGGATAGTGTTTTCTACTTCCATCCATGTGCATGCAAAATTCAAGATGTCATTGTTTTTTACCACTGAGTAGTAATCTAATGTGTTAGTGTTTCACACTTTCTTTATCCATTCTTCCATTGAGGGGCATCTAGGTTGTTTCCAGGTTCTGGCTATTACAAATAATGCTGCTTTGAACATAGTTGAAAAGGGCTTTTGTAGTATGATTAAGCATCTTTTGAGTATATTCTTAAGAGTGGTATTGCTGGATCCTGAGGTAGGTTGACTCCCAATTTTCTAAGAAACCACCACACTGATTTCCAAAGTAGTTGCACAAAATTGCATTCCCACCAGCAATAGATGAGTGTTCCCCTTATGCCATATCCTCTCCAACATAAGCTATCATTGCTGTTTTTTATCTTAGCCATTCTGACAGGTGTAAAGTGGTTTACCTTTATATATTACTTGACCTTTTTCCTTTGCAGCTCTTAATATTCTTTCTTTCTTTCAAATACGTTTTGTATTTTGATTATTATATCACAAGGGGATGTTTTTTATCCAGTCATTTGGTGTTCTGTAAGCTTCTTATATGTTCATAGGGATACCCTTCTTTAGATTGGGAAAGTTTTATTCTATAATTTTGTTGAATATATCTTCTGGGCCTTTGAGCTGGATTTCTTTTCCTTCTTCTACCCCTATTATTCTTAGGTTTTGGTCTTTTCATAGTGTCCCAGATTTCCTGGATGTTTTGTGTTAAGAATTTGTTGGAGTCGCCATGATGTTCCCACTCCAGAGAGACACAGGCTAGAATCTTCCCGGTAAGCACACCATGGGGTGCTACACAGATTATCAGAAATGGGCTAGTCCAGGTGAAAGAGCTAGCCAATAAGAGGCTGGAACTAATGGGCCAGGCAGTGATTAGATGAATGCAGTTTGTGTGTTGTTATTTCGGGGCTTAAGCTGAGCCATGCGGGCAGCCGGGTGCGGGGGAACACAGCCGGCCGCTCCTCATACTACAGACTGGCGCCCGGACGTGATGGGCTGAATCCACTTAAAAACCTGAGAGAGCTTAATTCTAAACAGAGAAAAAACAGAGTTTAACACAGAGTTTTGTTCTTTGTTGGTGGCATGCCGTAGAGAGATTTCCTGGTTCGGCAATAGCAGCAGAAAAAAAGCTGCGTCATTTTAAAGTGCGGCTTTCTGGGCTGTGCCGCCATTGCAATCTCTGTCTGGCTCCTGTGAGAGACAGAGCTTTTGTATGGAGCATTTGGAATAAACTGCTTTGGCTTGCTTGATGGCAATTTGGACTGCTGTGTGCCTGGAACTCTAAGCAGCTCAGGCTCACCAAATGGCTCTGGGCAGGAGCGGCTCAGCTCTGCCATACTGCAGTCTAAGGCAGGAACTACCGTAATTACCTTAATGACAGCGCACTTAAGGTTTCTACTGGGCAGAATGCAGGCAGTACTGTATTAACTGTACAAGAAGCAACTTAAGTTTTTAAGAAGTGCTTAACATTTTTAAAAAAATGCTCCTGGATAGTAAAAAAATTACAGATTCACAATAAAACAGATTCAGACAGACCACTAAATGAGTCACAATGTTGGATAAATGTACATGGGCTTGAGAGAGAAAAAAATATATATAGAGAGAGAATAAAGTTAATGCCTTTAAAATTAAAAAGGTAAAGTCTTTAAAGAGACAGAGTACAGATAGTTAAGAGAGTAAAAGAAATAAAGAAAAATAAGCCACGTAAAAATGGAAAATTCACAGAGAGTCTGGATTATGTACATTGTGTTTTCTTTAAAATTTTTGACTGTAAAGGAGCTAAATACAGAAAGACATTTCATTATATGGGCTGCCAAGTGGAACCAAAATGGATATCATGAGGGTATGACTTCAGAATTTGGGTCTAAGGATATGATGCTTCGAAAAGGGTCTTCTTTTGTTTTCACAGAGGATGAGACCCTGTGGATTTCTTCTATTCCAATTTGGTATGATAGAACACGCCCTCCTGAAAGGTTGCTGTGAACACCCTCAAAAAATTACTTCACTCAACTGCCAACTGAGATGACCCTGGCACACAGGTTATACCATGAAAAACCTAATTAACGACGCCCCCATTCAGCAGGAAGCAGTTTGGAGAGAAAAACTGCGCCCATGTTCCCAAATATTGATTATATATGTTCTTTTACATTTAAAGGGGGATATGATATAGATATAAATAATTTGCATTGGTGTGGATTTTAAGGTCAATTTTGTTATTTGTATATGTATTTCTGATCTTGATCAAGGTATTGTGATTGTGTAGTTCATTTTTAAAATGTAATGTATAATTAGGAAATATAGGTTGTTGTTAAGTAATCGTAAATAATAGTCAAGCTTGTAGTCATGTTAGATTTTCTAGATATATGGAGATATATTTCAATTAGATAGGCATTCTTCATATCTTTCAAGGACTGCAGAATATGGCATTTAATGTTTTAATAATTTAGGGCTTTTCATGACAATGAGACACGTCTGCTCCTGGCAGCACCAATCTACTTCGAGAGGAAGATGAGCATCGAAGAGGATCCTTATGGAGTTTGATAGCCAGCCATTGGGCAAGAGACTGCTCTTGCCTGGACTGATGCATAAACTGGACACAAGGAACCCGCAGAGAGAGGACTGCTGAACTTGCCTAAAGGTGAGATGGTCTTTCGGGGTTCTTGATTCATGAAAAGGTCTACAAGACATTCTGCAGGACACAGCAGATAGTGACTGAACTGTCTTTGGAATTTCCTGCTTCATAAAACTGTCTGCTGGATACTGTGGGCCTGAAGGCCGAAGATAGATGCCCCAACGGTACAGAGGAACTTTGGGTGACTGTCCAGGCAGCGAGATGTCTCTGTCATTTCTAGAGTTGGGATTTCTTGTTTGTTTAAATAATTTTATATCCTTCTGGAGTCTTTGATGGAGTTGAAGAATGGTTAGTTATAGTTATAGTTTTCCTTAGTTACGATAAAAGATAAAGTAGATATAATATTGTAACTGTAATTCTTACTTGATAACTGTTTTGCTATATGTAATTTTACTATGTTAAAATGAAAGCCTTCCTTTTTGTTTAAACAGAAAAAGGGGAAGTGATGTGGGAGTGTCATATATCAATCTGTTGATTTCATTGGTTAAAATAAAGAAACTGCCTGAGCTCATTGATAGGCCAACCCTTACGTGGGTGGAGTAAACAGAACAGGATTGTGGGAGAAGGAAGCTGAGGAAGGAGTCGCCATGATGTTCCCACTCCAGAGAGACGCAGGCTAGAATCTCCCCGGTAAGCACACCATGGGGTGCTACACAGATTATCAGAAATGGGCTAGTCCAGGTGA
Source organism: Microtus obscurus (assembly GCA_963919715.1). Lineage (NCBI taxonomy): Eukaryota > Metazoa > Chordata > Mammalia > Rodentia > Cricetidae > Microtus > Microtus obscurus. Next base: position 35,808,471 of record CAWTZC010000501.1, on the reverse strand, counting down.
AAGAGCTAGCCAATAAGAGGCTGGAACTAATGGGCCAGGCAGTGATTAGATGAAAAAAAAAGAATTTGTTGGATTTGATATTTTCTTTGATCAATGAGTTTATTTCCTCTATAGTATCTTCTGCACCTGAGTTTCTTTCTTCTTTCTCTTGTATTCTGTTGGTTATACTTGTCTCTGTAGTCATTGTTTGTTTGCTCAGATTTTCCATATCCAGCCTTTCCTCAGTTATGTTTTCTTTATTACCTCCCCTTCGGTCCTCAAGTCTTTAACTGTTTCCTTCTCCTGTTTGATTGATTTTTCTTGGTTTCCTTGGGTATCTTTGAGGGATTTATTAATTTCTTCTAACTTTTTGTTTGTCTTCTCTTCAATTTCTTTAAGGGAGTTTTTTTATTTCCTACTTAAAGGTCTCCATCATTTTCATAAGGTTATGTTTAAAGTAGATTTCTTCCACTTCTTGTGGGTTAGGATGTTCAAGTCTTCTTTTTGCATGTTTGCTGATGATTCTTGTGCTACCATGCTGCTTTTCAGGTTGTAACATGAAGGGGGACTGCTTGTTGGGGTTTTCTGTCCTGCCTGGTACCCCACAGCTGGCAAGCCCCAAAGAAAATCACACAGAGATCTCTATAAGTTATAAAGCTGATTGGCCCATTAGGTCAGGCTACTTATTAGCTTTTGTAGCTTATATTAACCCATTATTCTGATCAGTACTTTTTTCAGTGGGGCAGATCACATCCTGCTGCTTTGGTGGTCTGGGCGGGAGTGGGAGGAATCAACTTCCTCCTTCCGAGAACTCTCCTGTTCTCATTTCATCATTTCTACTTCCTGTCTGGTTTTCCCACCTATACTTCCTACCTGACCAATCAGTGTTTATTTAACACATGATTGACAGAATACAGACAATTCTCCTGTACCATACATTGTCATTAAGACAAAAAGTCAACCTACTAAATGGGAGAAGATCTTCACTAACCCCGCATCAGACAAAGGTCTGACCTCCAAAATATATAAAGAACTCAAGAAACTAGACATTAAATTCTAATTAACCCAATTACAAAATGGGGCACTGAATTCTCAACAGAAGTTCAAATGGCAAAAAGACACTTAAGGTCATGTTCAACTCCTTAACAATCAGGGAAATGCAAATCAAAACAACTTTGAGATACCATCTTAACACCTGTCAGAATGGCTAAAATCAAAAACACCAATGATAGCCGGGCGATGGTGGCGCACGCCTTTAATCCCAGCACTCGGGAGGCAGAGGCAGGCGGATCTCTGTGAGTTCAAGACCAGCCTGGTCTACAGAGCTACTTCCAGGACAGGCTCCAAAGCCACAGAGAAACCCTGTCTCGGAAAAAAAAAAAAAACACCAATGATAGCTTATGCTGGAGAGGATGTGGAGTAAGGGGAACACTCATTCATTGTTGGTGAGAATGCAAACTTGTGCAACCACTTTGGAAATCAGTGTGGTGGTTATAATAGCTAGATGCCCCTCAGTGGAAGAATGGATAAAAAAGTGTGGCACATCAACACATTAGTAAAACTCAGCAGTAAAAAACAATGACATCTTGAATTTAGCATGCAAATGGATAGAAATAGAAAACACTTTGCTGAGTGAGATAACCCACACTCAAAAAGAGGAATATGGGACGCGGGCGCCGGCAGAGCGGAGACGTGGGCGCCGGCAGAGCGGAGACGCGGGCGGGCGACGTAGGCCAGAAGCTGCAACCGGGACCGGCGGGGTCTGGCGCGGCAGCAGAGGACGCAGGCAGCGGGACCAGCGCGCAACACCGAGAGCAAATCGCCCCACCGCGATTGAATCAAGGAGGTAGGCCCTTGGTTGGCGAGGTCCCTGGCAGAGGAGGAGCCGGGTCCTGTCCCTGAAGACCCTATTGAGGGGTGACAGGGATCTTGGCCCCTGGCAGGAGCCAGGAAACAGAGCGAGGGCAATCTGTAAGAGGAGCCTCTGGCCAGCAGAGAAACCTCTTCCAATTTTAAAAGACCGTTTAGGTAGCATTGATAGGAGGACATGGGCAGGCGCCAAGGCAGAATTTCACCCAATAATCTGAAAAACAACATGAAAACACCAGAACCCAATGATCTTACAACAGAAGGTCTTGAACACCCTAACACAGAAGAAGTGGAAAAAATTAACTTTATGGAAGCAATAGAGTCCCTTAAACAACATGTAAAAAACACCCTTATAGAAATAGAGGAGAAGTACGACGAAAAGTTTGAAGAAATGAATAAATACGTACATGATACCCTGGAAAATCAAGAAAAAACGATCAAATAGATAATGGAAACAATTCAAGAATTGAAAACTGAAAGGGTAGCAAGGAAGAAAACGCAAGCTGAGCACCAGCTGGATATGGAAAACCCAGGTCAACGAGCGGATTCTACAGAAACAAGCATAATCAATAGAATACAAGAAATAGAAGAAAGAATCTCAGATTCTGAGGACACCATAGAGAAAATAAACACACTGATCAAAGAAAACAGCAAAGCCAACAAATGCTCATCACAAAACATGCAGGAAATATGGGACACAATAAAAAGACCAAACATAAGAATAATATGAATTGAAGAAGGAGAAGAGTCACAGCTCAAAGGCCCAGAAAATATTTTTAACAAAATTATGGAAGAAAACTTCCCCAACATAAAGAAAGATATTCCTTTGAATATTCAAGAAGCATACAGAACACCAAACAGATTGGATCAAAGAAAAACATCTCCTCGCCATATAATAATCAAAACACAGAATATACAGGTTAAAGAAAGAATATTAAGAGCTGCAAAGGAAAAAGGCCAAGTAACTTATAAAGGTAAACCGATCAGACTTACACCTGACCTCTCTATGGAAACCATGAAAGCCAGGGGGTCCTGGATAGAAGTACTGCAGAAGATAAGAGACCATGGATGCAAACCCAAACTACTATACCCAGCCAAGCTATCGTTTACTATCAATGGAGAAAACAAGACATTCCAGGATAAGAACAAATTTAAGCAATACATAGCCACAAATCCAGCCCTTCAGAAAATAATAGAAGGAAAATCACAACCCAAGGAATCCAACATGGTCAACACTGCCTACAAGGACTCAGGCATCTAGAGTCCCTTCACCAGCACAACTCAAAGAAGGGAGACACATAAACTCTACTACCAAAAACAATAAGAATAACTGGAGTAAACAACCACTGGTCATTAATATCACTTAATATAAATGGTCTCAATTCACCTATAAAAAGGCACAGGCTAAGAGATTGGATACGAAAACAGGATCCAACATTCTGCTGTTTGCAGGAAACACATCTCAACCACAAAGACAGGCATCTGCTCAGAGTCAAGGGTTGGGAAAAGGTCTTTCAAGCAAATGGTCCTAAGAAAAAAGCAGGTGTGGCCATATTACTCTCTAACAAAACTGACTTCAAACTAAAATCAATCAAAGGAGATCGAGATGGACACTTTATACTTGTAACAGGAACAAGTCATCAGGATGACGTATCAATCCTGAATATCTATGCCCCTAATACAAAAGCACCCACTTATCTAAAGAAATATTACTAGAACTGAAGGCAGACATTAAACCACACACACTAGTAGTAGGAGACTTCAATACACCTCTCTCTCCAATGGACAAGTCAATCAGACAGAAACCTAATAGAGAATTAAGAGAATTATTGGAGGTAATGAACCAATTGGACTTAACAGACATCTATAGATCACTCCACCCAAATAGGAAAGAATATACATTCTTCTATGCAGCTCATGGAACCTTCTCGAAAATTGACCACATACTCAGAAACAAAGGAAACCTCCACAGATACAAAAATATATCAGTGTCCACCTGTGTCTTATCAGATCACCACGGATTAAAGTTAGAAGGCAACAACAATGCTACCCCTAGAAAGCCGACAAACTCATGGAAACTGAACAGTCAACTACTGAACCACACCTGGGTCAAGGAAGAAATTAAGAAAGAAATTAAAGTCTTCCTTGAATTTAATGAAAATAAAGAGACAACATACTCAAACCTATGGGACACAATGAAAGCAGTGCTAAGGGGAAAGTTCATAGCACTAAATGCACACTTAAAGAAAACGGAGAAAGCATACATCGGGGACTTAACAGCACACCTGAAAGCTCTAGAAAAAAAGAAGCAGACATGCCCAGGAGGAGTAGAAGACTGGAAATAATCAAACTGAGGGCTGAAATCAACAAAATAGAAACACAGAAAACAGTCCAAAAAATCAATGAAACAAAAAGTTGGTTCTTGGAGAAAATCAACAAGATCGACAAACCCCTATCCAAACTAATTAAACAACAAAGAGAGAACACGCAAATAAATAAGATCAGAAATGAAAAGGGGGACATAACCACAGACACAGAGAAAATTCAAAGAATCATTAGATCTTACTACAAAAGCCTGTATGCCACAAAACTGGAAAATGCAAAAGAAATGGACATCTTTTTAGATAAGTACCATATACCAAAGCTAAATCAAGACCAGGTGAACGATCTAAATAGACCGGTTAGTCGTGAAGAACTAGAAGCTGTTATCAAAAATCTCCCCTCAAAAAAAGCGCAGGACCAGATGGTTTCAATGCAGAATTCTATCATAGCTTCCAAGGAGAGCTAATACCTATACTCCTTAACGTATTTCACAATATAGAAACAGAAAAGTCATTGCCAAATTCTTTTTATGAAGCTACAGTTACCCTGATACCAAAACCACACAAAGACCCAAACAAGAAAGAAAATTACAGGCCTATCTCACTCATGAATATTGATGCAAAAATTCTCAATAAAATACTGGCAAACCGAATTCAAGAACATATTAGAAAAATTATCCATTATGATCAAGTAGGCTTCATCCCAGAGATGCAGGGCTGGTTCAACATACGCAAATCTATCAATGTAATCCACCATATAAATAAACTGAAAGAAAAAAACCATATGATCATTTCATTAGATGCTGAAAAAGCATTCGACAAAATTCAACACCCCTTTATGATAAAGGTATTGGAGAGACTAGGGATACAAGGGTCATACCTAAATATAATAAAAGCTATTTACAGCAAGCCGACAGCTAACATTAAATTAAACGGAGAAAAACTCAAAGCCATCCCACTAAAATCAGGAACAAGACAAGGCTGTCCACTCTCTCCATACCTCTTCAATATAGTGCTTGAAATTCTAGCAATAGCAATAAGACAACATAAGGGGATCAAGGGGATTCATATTGGAAAGGAAGAAGTTAAGCTTTCATTATTTGCAGATGATATGATAGTATATATAAGCAACCCCAAAAACTCTACCAAAGAACTTCTACAGCTGATAAACACCTTTAGTAATGTGGCAGGATACAAGATCAACTCCAAAAAATCAGTTGCCTTCCTATACACTAAGGATAAGGAAGCAGAGAGGGAAATCAGAGAAGCATCACCTTTCACGATAGCCACAAAGAGCATAAAATATCTTGGGGTAACCCTGACCAAGGAAGTGAAAGATCTATTTGACAAGAACTTTAGGTCTTTGAAGAAAGAAATAGTAGAGGACACCAGAAAATGGAAGGATCTCCCTTGCTCTTGGATCTGGAGGATCAACATAGTAAAAATGGCAATTCTACCAAAAGCAATCTATAGATTCAATGCAATCCCCATCAAAATCTCATCAAAATTCTTCACAGAGCTGGAGAAGATAATAATCAACTTTATATGGAAAAACAAAAAACCCAGGATAGCCAAAACAATCTTATACAATAAAGGAACGTCTGGAGGCATTACCATCCCTGACTTCAAACTCTATTACAAAGCTACAGTATTGAAAACAGCTTGGTATTGGCATAAAAACAGAGAAGTTGACCAATGGAATCGAATAGAAGACCCTGACTTTAACCCACAAACCTATGAGCACCTGATTTTCGATAAAGGAGCTAAAAGTATACAATGGAAAAAAGAGAGCATCTTCAACAAATTGTGCTGGCAAAACTGGATGTCAATCTGTAGAAGAATGAAAATAGATCCATATCTATCACCATGCACAAAACTCAAGTGCAAGTGGATTAAAGACCTCAATATCAGTCCGAACACACTGAACCTGATAGAAGAGAAAGTGGGAAGTACTCTACAACACGTGGGCACAGGAGACTACTTCCTACGTAAAACCCCAGCAGCACAGACAGTAAGGGCCTCATTGAATAAATGGGACCTCCTGAGACTGAGAAGCTTCTGTAAAGCAAAGGACACTGTCGCCAAGACAGAAAGGCAACCCACTGACTGGGAGAAAATCTTCACCAACCCCGCAACTGACAAAGGTCTGATCTCCAAAATATATAAAGAACTCAAGAAACTAGACCATAAAAGGCTAATCAACCCAATTATAAAATGGGGCACTGATCTGAAGAGAGAATTCTCACCAGAAGAAGTTCAAATGGCCAAAAGACACCTAAAGTCATGCTCAACTTCCTTAGCGATCAGGGAGATGCAAATCAAGACAACTTTAAGATACCATCTTACACCTGTCAGAATGGCTAAAATCAAAAACACCAATGATAGCCTTTGCTGGAGAGGTTGTGGAGAAAGGGGTACACTCATCCATTGCTGGTGGGAATGCAAACTTGTGCAACCACTCTGGAAAGCAGTGTGGAGGTTTCTCAGGAAATTCGGGATCAACCTAACCATGGACCCAGCAATACCACTCTTGGGAATATACCCAAGAGAGGCCGTATCATACAACAGAAGTATATGCTCTACTATGTTCATAGCAGCATTGTTTGTAATAGCCAGAACCTGGAAACAACCTAGATGCCCTTCAATTGAAGAATGGATGAAGAAAGTATGGGATATATACATATTAGAGTACTACTCAGCAGTAAAAAACAAGGACTTCTTGAAGTTTGCAGGCAAATGGATGGAAATTGAAAATACTATCCTGAGTGAAGTAAGCCAGACCCAAAAAGAGGAACATGGGATGTACTCACTCATATTTGGTTTCTAGTCATAAATAGAGGACATTGAGCCTATAATTCGGGTTCTTAGAGAAGATAAATAAGAAGGAGAACCCAAAGAAAAACATATAGGCATCCTCCTGAATATTAACCTTCATCAGGCGATGAATGGAGACAGAAACAGAGACACACATTGGAGCACCGGACTGAAATCTCAAGGTCCGAATCAGGACCAGAAGGAGAGAGAACACGAGCAAGGAACTCAGGACCACGAGGGGTGCACCCACACACTGAAACAATGGGGATGTTCTATCGGGAACCCACCAAGGCCAGCTGGCCTGGGTCTGAAAAAGCCTGGGTTAAAACCAGTCTCGCTGAAAATAGCGGACAATGAGGACTACTAAGACCTCAAGAACAATGGCAATGGGTTTTTGATCCTACTGCACCTATTGGCTTTGTGGGAGCCTAGGCAGTTTGGATGCTCACCTTACTAGACCTGGATAGAGGTGGGTGGTCCTTGGACTTCCCACAGGGCAGGGAACCCTGATTGCTCTTTGGGCTGTTGAGGGAGGGGGATTTGATCGGGGGGGGGGGAGGGAAGGGGAGGTGGCAGTGGGGAGGAGACAGAAATCTTTAATAAATAAATAAAAAAGAAATAAAATGAAAAAAAATCTGAAAAAAAAGAGGAATATGACATTTACTCACTCATTAGTAGAGTCTAGCCATAAAGAAAGGACATTGAGCCTACAGTTTGTGATCCTAGAGAAGGTAAATAATAAGGTGAACCAAAGAAAAACATATATAGATCCTCCCAGAAATTGGAAGCAGACAAGATCACCAGGCAAAAGTTGGGAGCAAGGGGGTGGGTTTGGTTGGGTGAGAAAAGGGGAGAGGGGAAGAGAGAAGAGAAAAGGGGAGGATTGGGGAGAGCTTGGGGGAGTGGGATGGTTGAGATGGAGGAAGGGCAGATATGGGAGCAAAGAAGAAGATATCTTAATTAAGGGAGCCATTTTTCGGTTGGCAAGAGACTTGGGTTCCCAAGTGTCCATGGGGATGTCCCTAGCTAGGTCCTTGAACAGTAGAGGAGAAGGTGCCAGAACTGGCCTTGTCCCATAGCCACACTGATGAATATCTTAAATATCACCATAGATCCTTCATCTGGCGATGGATGGAGATAGAGACAGAGACCCACATCAGAGCACTGGACTGAGTCAAAGAGCAGAAGGAGGGAGAAGATGAGCAAGGAAGTCATGACCATGAGTGGTTGGTGAAGGAGGAGGGTCATCTGTCTATGTGTTACTCTCATTGGTTAATAAAGAAACTGCCTTGGCTTTTTGATAGGGCAGGATTTAGATCAGTGGAGTAGACAGAACAGAATGCTGGGAGAAAGAAAGCATAGTTTGTCAGATGCCATGGGGCCAGCTGCCAGGTCAGACATGCTGAATCTTTCCCAGTAAGCCACCACCTCATGGTGCTACACAGATTACTAGAAATGGGTTAATCAAGGTGTGAGAATTAGCTGATAAGAGAACAGAACTGACAGGCCAGGCAGTGTTTAAAAGAGTACAGTTTTTGTGTTATAATTTCTGGGGCTAAGCTAGTCATGTGGGAGCCAGGTGGGATGAAAAGCAGGCCTGTGTGCCTCATCACTCCAGGTTGGTCCTCCCACTGAGACAGGGTGACAGATCTAATGGGAACTCACCAAGGCCAGGTGGACTGGGACTGAATGAGCATGTGATCAAACTGGACTCTCTGAATGTGGCTGACAATGGGGTCTGACTGAGAAGCCAATGATAATGGCACTGAGATTTGATTCTACTGCATGTACTGGCTTTTTAGGATCCTAGTCTGTTTGGATGCATACCTTCCTAGGCCTGGATGTCCAAGGGGATGGCCTTGGACTTCCCAGATGGCAGGGAACCCTGCCCTCTCTAGGACTGGAGGTGGGGAGGGTGAGTGGGGGAGCAGGAGGGAAATGATAGGAGAGGAGGAGGTGGAAATTTTGAATGGTATTATTTATAAAGCAATAAAAATTAAAAATTAAAAAAAGAAATGGAAGAGAAGACAAACAAAAAGTTAGAAGAAATTAATAAATCCCTCAAAGATACCCATGAAACAAAGCTTTAAATAATGACTTAATGTTAGGTTAAGATGTTTTAGTTAATGGCATTGAGGTAGAAAATCTTGGAGAATAATTTAAAGTTTAGAAAGGGACACTTCAATAGCTGAGCGAGGGGCTCATTGAGGGTCAGGGAACAAAAACAATAGTAACCTGACTATTGCTGACTGGCACAGCTTCTATGCTAGGATGGGTTGGAGATCAAAGTGATAATTAATTCCTTGTACACATTTCTGTCCTCTGCTTCTTGATTAAAAAAAAAAAGCTCAAGGCTACTCCCAGTGATGGCCATACCTCCTCCAAGGTCATACCTCCTAACCCTTCCCAGAAATGTTCACTAACTGGGGACCAAGTACTCAAACATGTGAACTTGTTCTAGCCCATGAGCACATCTAGCATATTCATGGTCTAGTTCAATAGCATTACATAGGGAACACTTCTCTCCTGCACAACTCTGAGCCTTGTTTTCCAACCTCCTCAGTGAGCTTGTGACTGGTATAATTTGTGTTTAGAATGTTCCCCAAGTCTTCAAGTGTTCAAGGTTTGATTTCCATCATATGACACTACTGTGAAGGTGTAAATCACAAACAATCCCACACCAGTTTGGAATTGTGATTAATAGAATGGTTATTTATTTAAAAGGAAAAAACTTACAGATAATCGTTCCAGACAACAGCCCTCTGCACTATCAGGAAAGGAGTCTAGTAGCCGGAAGTAGTGCCCGAAACAAGAGAGCTAGCACACAGCTACAACTGCTTTTTAAAGCAAACAAGACTACACCCAAGTGGGCTCGTATCTTAAAGTCAAATGGCTGAAGGAGCAGAAGCAGCTCCCACAGAACCTCTTCCTTTTGTTTAAGTAAGAGAGTTCTAAACCTACTACAAAATTATATACAATAAGAACAAATATCCTATTCTAACTAGCTTAAGTCTTGTATAATAAATAACTTGGCCAAGTCATGAGAGGAAAGTAACTACATTTATCTAGTCTTCAACCCCATCAAAGATCTGAGAAGGGAAATAATGTTACCTGAGTAATTAGGAAGTGCAATCAAACAACTTCCAAAACATGCAACAAATCATAGAGACAACTGGCTACCTGGGCAATCACCCAAACTCATGTTTGCAGCATTGAAGCAACCAACTTTGGCTAAGGCCTAGAATAACTGGCAGATTATTTTTAACAGGCAAGAAATTTTTCAAAACCATCTTACCCTGTCTTGGCAAGATTTGACCGTGATGCTTATTCATTTACAGATACTATGTATTTTGTCAGTAGTTGAGGTATGGGCAGTTCCTTGCCCAGCGGCCAGTTTTGCCAAGAAGACAAGCTCCAAGTGGAGTGTCTTTGCTGCTCAACAATCTCTTGGGAATAGATCGGTGTTGCCAGGAGTGATTGTGTCTCACTACCACAGAACTCTAAGGTTAAATTAAATGCCATTTTCTACAGCTCTTTGAAAAGGTTGAAGATTATTTATACATAATGTAATCTCTATGTATCTAAAGAACCTGATAAGTATAAATATGACAAACATAAATGACTATTGATCTACAATTCTTAACATCTATCTAACTTAAAGACTAAAAAAATAAACAACTGTACAATAAATGAGGACAATAACCTCCAAATGTAAACAATGTACAAATATACATTGCAATATGGTAAATATGTATATATATATATCAATACATAAACAGTATATAAGTATCTTAATCAGAGGTAGAAATGTACACTGCAATATGGTAAATATATATATATATATCAATACATAAAAATGTTTTAAAGAGAGGTAGAAGCATACATGCAGACAATATTCAATATAATTTAATTTGGTATCCATATACAAAAATCTATGCCAATGGAATTATCTATAAACAACAACTCACAAATACTAATCTATTATCTCATCATCCAATTCCCCCCTTTTTTTCAAAAAGATCCCTGAGCTTATAAAATTCCTCCCCCAGCCCTCAATCGTATACCAATTATAATCAATGCCTAAGTGATGTCCCTAAACCCCGAGAACAAACTTTACTGGAAGAGGGAATTCATCCTCTAGAATTGCTTCCAGCTGTCATGGGGGCAATGTTCTTTCTGGGGATCCTGTGGAAGTAAAATGATGGTTAAATGTCAAGATTAATGTCTGGTAAGATTGCAAATAGCTCTGAGTATTTTGTAGAGGTCTGGCAAGAATGTTGTAAAAGATGTGCACCATTTCAGCTAACCAAGTTGGAACCCTCTTGTGCAGCAAGTACCCAAAACAGGTCTTGTAGTAGCGCTATCAGTATTATGACATCATATCAACCAGGTAGAGTTGTAGTTATGGGGCCCCATATTCTTCCTGAAAACTTCAAAAATTACTGCAGGAAAATTTATTGTTCATTGTGGAAAACTTAAACATTATTTATATAAACATATACAGGCATATATATATTCAATGAAAGGTGTGATAAATACAGAAATAGATATGAAGAAAAACAAAGATGTTTTCTAAATTCTTTTTTCTTTCTGTCCCACATGAAATGGCTCTTGACATAAGATAGAAACTCTGAGTTTTTTCTTTTAACAACATGCTTAGATTTAAAGAAGAACAGAGCCATTGTCCAACTCTAAAACCAGCTCTATATATTTATAAACATATACATACCTATACATATATAAATGTATACATTGTATCATTTGTACTTATGAACCATATTTGGTTTTCTTGATGATCCTTATTGGATAGTTATTTTTCTACCTGTCATCATTCAAACATCAGGGGTTTCTGAATTTTTGAAGATGAGTATTTTCCTGCAAAGACAAGAACAGGACCCTGCCTCCATCCTAAATGCTTTTCTTACCACCTGTATGGTTATCACCAGTGTGGATTAGCTGTCATTTCTCTGTTTCAATAGGTTTCTCCTTTTCAAAGCAAATCTTTATTAATTTTGATGGTATCCATATTTTTTTATCTCCTGTGGAAACAAGAGCAAAACCACTTCCCCAACATAGTACATCTCCTGGGTCCATTGTGAAGTCAACACATCCTTGAAATATACTAGTTGATTCAATTCAGAAGTTTTTTCCATTATCTAATGCTTCTCTGCTGCTGTTGTTCCTTTCTCATTAGCGTTAAGAAAATTCAAGGTTAATAAAGCATTATGCAATCTATCTCTGGGGGTATTTTTCATCCCTTTCTGTTTGTCAGCATATCCTTTATAGTACAATTTGATCTTTCTATAACTGCCTGACCTATAGGATTATTTGGTATACCTGTAATGTGCTTTATATTATAATAAGCAAAAAAGCACTTCATTTTCTTAGATACATATGCTGGACCATTGTCTGGCTTTATTTGTGCAGGCATACCCATGATGGCCCATAACTTCCAATAAATGTGTGATTGCCAAATCAGCCTTTTCTGAGCTCAGGGCAGTTGCCCATTGAAAACCTGAACATGTGTCTATGGTGTGGCATACATATTTTAATTTACCAAATTCCAAAAAGTGGAATCCTTTGCCAGATTTCATTCCTTTGAGTACCCTTTGGGTTAGTCCCTGCAGGCAACAGTGTTTGATTATAGAAAGAACAAGTAGAACGCCTCTTTATAATCCTCTTAGCTTGTTGCCATGTAATAGAAAATTCTTTATTTAAACATGATGTTGGCATGATGTTTTTTATAAAATTCTGAGGCCTGCAACACACTTCCAATCAATAATTGATCAATTTCAGCATTACTTTGTGCTAGAAGACCAGGCAGACACTTATGGGATCAGATGTGTGTTATATACATAAAACAAAGCCTGTTCCTGATTATGTCTTGGACCTGGATAAACAATGAAGTCAATTCTATATCATCTTGTATAAATTGAACAGTTTCAATAGGCAAGATAACTCTTTCTGCATATTGTGAATCCATAACTATATTAAGAGGTTCTTTAAAATCCCTTAGCACCATAAAAATGGCATATAATTCTGTCTTTTGGACAAAATTATAAGGGCTTTGTTCCACCTTACTCAATTTCTCTGATTTGTAACCTGCTTTCCCTGATTTATTTGCATCAGTATAAAATGTATGGGTTCCAGTTATTGTAGCATCACATTAAATTCAAGGAAGAATCCAAGAAGTTTTCTTTATGAGGTTAAGTCTATCACTTTTGGGATAGTTGCTATTAATTTCTCCAAAAAAAAATAGCACAAGCTCTTTGCCATGATTCATTGTCTTTCCATAACTTTTTTATTTCATCTGTAGTAAAAAGGCACTATAATTTCTGCTGGGTCTATACCTGCTAGTTGACGAAGTCTCAGTTTACCTTTTATAATTAATTCAGAGACTTTTTTACATAAGTTTTTAATTTTTTACTTGGTTTCTGTGGTATAAATATCCATCCTAAAATAATATCTTCCCTCTGCATTAAAATCCCTGTAGGAGAAATTCTGGAAGGCAATATGACTAAAATACAACTAAGATTTGGATTCTCCCTATCCACATGTGCCTCCTGTAATTTTTCCTCAACCATTGTCAGTTCCTTTTCTGCTTAAGCTGTTAATTCTCTGGGACTATTTCAAATCTTTATCACCATCCAAGGTTGTGTTTAAATGAACTATTAGATCAGGTGTTATCCCAACAGCTGGTCATAGCCTGGAAATGTCTCCTAACAATCTTTGAAAGTCATTAAAAGTCCGTAACCAGTCTCTCCTAATTTGTGCCTTTTGTGTTCTAATTTTCTGTAAACCTATTCTGTAACCTAAGTAATTAACAGAATCTCCTCTTTGAATCTTTTCAGGAGCAATCTGCAATCCCCATTTAGGCAAGACTTTTTTTACTTCTTCAAACATCCTTTCTAAAGTATCTTTATTTGAATCAGATAACAAAATGTCACTTATGTAATGGTAAATTATAGACTTAGAAAATTGTTTACGAATTATTTCTAATGGCTGACTTACAAAATATTGACACAGGGTGAGGCTATTGAGCATCCCCTGTGGGAGGATAGTCCATTAATATCTCCTAGTAGGCTGAGAATTGTTATAAGTAGGCACTGTGAAGGCAAATTTTTCTCTATCCTTTTCTTGTAAAGGTATAGTGAACAATCTTTCAAATCAATAACTGTAAGAGACCATCCTTTCAGTAATAGAGAAGGCAAAGGAATTCCAGTTTGTAGAGGACCCATAGGTTGAATTACCTTGTTGACAGCTCTTAGATCTCTCACCATTCTCCATTTACCAGATTTCTTTTTTTACAACAAACACAGGAGAATTCCAAGGGCTGGTTGATTCTTCAGTATGGTGAGCATCTAGTTGCTCTTGTACCAGCTGTTGCAATGCCTGTAATTTATCTTCAGCTAGAGGCCACTGCTTGATCCATATTGGCTTCTCAGTTAATCATTTTAAAGGTAGGGCTGTTGGTACCTCTAAAGGTTTGCTAGTTGCTGTATGTTCTTGTACAGCCTGAATGGCTGGTGACCTTTTTCCATAATACCTCATTATATCCTTCCCAGAATTATGAGTTCCTGGGACTATAGGAATGTTACTCTGGGTATTCCATTGCTGTAGCAGGTCACAGCCCCATATATTTATTGCAATATTGGCTATATATGGCTTTAGTCTTCCCATTTGCCCTTCAGGCCCTATGCATTCAACCCATCTTGTGCTTTGTTTTACAGGAGATAGGGTTACAATTCCCAGGAACTGAACATCTACCTCTTGAAGAGGCCAATTCAGATGCCAAGATACTGGAGTAATGATACTTGCATCCACACCTGTGTCTAATAAGCCTTCAATAAAAATTCCATTTATACAGACTCTTAGCTTTGGTCTTTGATTATTAATAGAAGTCTGCCAAAATATATGTTTACTCTGTCCTGCTGGATTTTTTTTGACTCATCCTCCACATTTCACCCATCATTTAGACCAGTATTGCTTTTTACAGCAGACATTGGAGTTTTTAATTTTCTTGGTGAGACATGTTCTCCACTGTAACTGGGAATAACTGGGCCATTTTTGATTGGGGGCCTGCGAGAGGCCCCTCAAGGGGTTTCCCGATGGTATTGGGTTGCCTTGTCTGTCTGTTGTTGACCTGAATTCGTTAGCCCAATGTCAGCCTTTACCACACCTTCTACATATACCTGAAGAATGAGGTCTCCTATTTTTGTCATTTCCAGAAAAGATATTATTCCTAGAAATTCTTGCTTGCAATCCCTCTTCAGATGTCCTAATTTACCACAATTAAAACACTTGGCAGTTTGATGTCTTTTCATAGCTTTGGAAATCGCTTCTCCTACCCAAGATCCATCATTATAGCCAAACGTCTCAACATTCATTGTATGCTGAATCCATTCATCCATAGGTGCTGATCTAGACCTTAAAGGCCCAATTATCTTTTTACATTCTATGTTTGCATTTTCAAAATCCAGAGATTCAAGAATTATTCGTCTAGTTTCTGGGTCTGTTACTCCTATTTGTACAGCCTTAATTAATCTCTGTAAAAAGTCAGTAAAGGGTTATCTCTGTCCTTGCCTAACCCTAGTTCCTGGATTATGTATCAAGCATTCAAGGCTGCTTTGTGGCATAGTGACAAGATTTCTTCATAGTAAAGAGCTTGGACCTGTGTGTCAGCATACAGGCCTTCACCAAGAAGTTGATCTTGGGAAACCTCAAGACCTTTAGCTTTTCCCTGTCATTCCATATTTTTGGATTCCTCTCTGAAATAAATTCCAAACATCAAAGAAGGTCCGTCACCCAGGACTGCTGACACTAACTGAGAAAAATTATGGTGGTAGCTCTGACATTAGAAGCCCAAGTTTTTATCATCTCCTTAACAAATGTGGAATGCAAGTCATAAGTAACAACAGCTTGCTTAATTTCTTTTAGATCATTCAGTCCTATTGGCATCCATTTACCTTCTTTGGCTCCTTTTGAGCCTTTAGAAGTTGATGCTTTGTCAGAGTAAATTACAGAGTAGGACACTAAAGCCCTGGGTGATCCAGTTCTGACAGCCAGTGGTGATGTTGTATCCTGTCCTTGTGCCTTCTTTTCGTGTTCACCAGCTCTAATAATTTCCTCTATCATTTCAAATCTTTTTATCATTGTCTTTTGTAAAGCCTGAATCTCTTGACCTGCATATGTTTCTAGTGATTTCACTAAGGTATCAATTTTCTGGTCCTCGTTCTGCACCTATGAGTCCAAGGTTTTAATGTTCCCCTTTAAAGATAACATCTCCTCCTTAAACTTTTCTTGGATATCATGTAGATTGCCATCCTGGAGGCACATTCTGTCTTTTAACTTATCAAATTTTGTGATAACTTCTGAACATCAAATTCAACAATATGAACCCTTTCAGGTAACTTCCTAGCACCCTTAGAGATGGAGTCAATTGCGCCTATCATAATATCTACTTATTCAGATAACCTCTGATGTTTTATTATATTAATCCTGTCAACTAGTGCCATATACTTCCTTAATGATAAAATATGGAGAAGAAAACTGAAACCTAGTAACCAGTAAATTGAGGTACCTCCATAATCATATAGGCCTCGTGTAATACCTTCCATTGTGGTAGCAAAGAAGGCAATAAAAGTTCCATTAGAAACAAAATCTGCCATATTACCTTTCACCCAGCAGATGGTGCTGTTTCCAAATCGCTACTAGAGCCAATGCAACGGTGGCATAGCAGGTCCTGTGCTAAAGTCCGCCTTGCTAAAAACTGGGGAAATATGAGTCGCTCAACAGAATTAAACCAATTCCATACACAGAGCAAGAAAACCCAGAGTCCAGGCCCAGAGAACAGAAACCCAGAAGCTACAGACTCCAGCACAAAGAACTCCCCAGGGGATAGGGTTTGCAGGAGCTGGTAAACAACACAGCTGTCTGTGATTTTTCGCCTCACTGCTTAAGCACTGCAAACTCTGTTGTGGCAGGGATTTTGACAGGGATTCTGGCCTGTGAAGCAGCTTGGCCATCTGCCCAGAGCCGTGGAGTTTAAATCCACATGGGTGCCAGTTGTACCTGGAGTTATGGTGGTCAGACGCTTAAAAGAAATCCCACACTAGCTCAGAAATAAGAAATAGATAGGCGTTTATTAAGGGATAAACTCACAAATCAGAATTCTCCATTTGACAGGCTGAATCACGCAACCCAAAGGAGCAGCCAACAGGGCAAGGAGCCAGGGGAATGAGAGAGAAGGGCCTGATGTGCTTCAGCATCCAGGTAAATAGTGTATTAGGCCACGCCCCAGTAGGTGGATAATTACTAGCTGTAAACCTTCCCACAGCAATTGGCCTGTGATAGGGCAGAGTAGAGATTGGCGGAAAAACTAAACTGAATGCTGGGAGAAAGAAGGCAGAGTCAACAAGAAGCCATGTAGAAGACACCTATAGAAGACAGATGCCACTGCTAGAGCCACCAGAATCTTGCCAGTAAGCCACAGCTACGTGGTGATACACAGATTAACAGAAATGGGTTAATTTAAGATATAAGAGTTAACCAGAAATATACTTAATCTATTGACCAAACAGTATTACAATTAACAGATTTCTGTGTGATTATTTCAGGAGTCAGGACAGTTGGGAAATTAACTATTGGCTTCTCTCAACACATGAGTTGGGTAAGACATGCCATAGCACATTGGGAGAGGTCAAAGAACAAGTTAAATGAGTTCTCTCCTTCCATTATGTGAATCTTGAAGATTGAACTCAGGTCATCAGGCTTAGTAGCAGGTGCCTTTATCAACTGAGCCACCTCGTTTTTGATATACACATTCAAACCAGGGACTCAGAAAGCATAAATAATTGATTTGCAACCACACAAAAGAAGACCCTGCCATACACTGGCCAGATAACAAGGTCTGTTCTCTGTATCATTTTTCGTGCATCTAATTCCACAGTTACTTAAACTCCACAGAGCTATTTCAAATAACATATGCTCAAAGCAGCAGTATAGTGAGACAATTTACCATCTATGAAACATTGCCTATTGTTGATTTGTTGAAGGAGGTTTGTTTATTTTCAAGTTTGATGCCATAATTAAAAGCCTGGTAGCTGGTCCTGTTGAGTGTGGTTTTTATCACTGTTTTCTGTGTCAAAACTGTCCATATATCTTAGAAATAAAGTCTGAAAATAAATAAATAAATAAAGTCTGAAAATAAATAAAATAAAAATTAAATAAATAAATGTTCTGCTACATAGGAAGCATGTACATGATATTCATTCATGTGTGTGTGAAAGAGTCACTGACACACAGAGGGAAGGGGAGAAAAGAGAGGAGAGGTTGATTTTCTAAAAACAGCAGTCTAGACCCGTTATGGGGGTGGGGACCTGAGCGGATTCAGATCACTGATTTTGTTAATAGTCCAGCTCAGTGAGCTGTGACTAGACCTCTGTGAGTTCATTGCTTATATAACACTGCCATCTGCTGACATGGCTTCTGCACCATGAATGTAGTAATGTAGTAGGTAATGAGAGTAGGACTGAGATAATTCTCATCACTGCTTCTCTGTGCTACCACTATTCATGCATACTAGAAACAGTCTGAAAAGCACCAAAACAAAGAGTTCAGATAGGTAGGAGGCATATACATGTACCTATATACCTACACAGGTACTCGTATCTGTGTGTGCGCTTATACATGTATGTATGTATATATGTATGTATATGTACCTATATACCTAGATACACGAGTCTGTGTGTGTGCTTATATATGTATATATGTGCATATATGTACCTATATACCTACATAGATACTAGTGTGTGTATATGTGTGTGCATTTAAACATATATGTACCTATATACCTACATAAATGCATCGAGTTGTGTGTGTGTGTAGGGAGTGGAGAAGGAAAGAGGAAGGAAAGGAGGAAGTGAAGGAGGGGGAGAGTGAGAGGATGTTTTCTAAAAACAGCAGAGTGCAAACCCACTATGGGTGTGGGGACCTAAGAAGATTCAGATCACTGCTCTCATTCATAGCTCAGTGAGCCATGACTGGGCCCCTGTAGGCTCATTTCTTATACAACACTGCCATCTGCTGACACAGCTTCTCCACTTTGACTTGAGCAAGGGATGAGTTATTTGGTAGCATGGTGAAGTTGTCACCTTTCATTTACTTTCATTTTTTTAATATCTAAACAACGTTAACACCATAGATTGACATAAACAAGTTTTATAATTAACCCCAACTTTACAAATTAACATTTCCCCTCCTTTTACTGTTATCAACTGGTTGATCGTGGTTCTTCTGTTCTACCCAGATAGGGCAGTAAAGCTCTCCCGGGACTCTCTTCCCAGGCGCTGGAGCTCCAGAAGCTTAGGTGCTGGGCTGAAGACTCAGAGGCTTACAACTCCAAGCCCCATGAGCTAGAGGTCAATGTTCCAGGATTTAAAACCCAGGAGCATGGGCCTGAAGAGATGGGTCAGTGGTTAAGAGCGTGTCCTGCTCTTGCAGAAGATGAGTTCAGTTCCTAGCATCCACATCCAACACATCCAACCACAGCCTGCGCCTTCACCTTCAAGGGATCTGAACCTCTCTTCTGGCCTCCTCGGGCACTGTGCTTACATGCATATACCCACACACAAACCCATACATCTACTCACAATTGAAATAAGTCCTTTCTAAGAAACTAAAGGCGTGGCTCAAAGTTCTCAGTTTGAAGGACTATTGCTCTAGGCTTTAAGCACCAGCAGTCCTAGCACTCTGCAGCTCTCTTAATATTCAGTAATGAATTTCCGCAGCCCACAGTCCCAAGCAGCAGTGTCAAACAGAAGGAGCCACTGGGATCTGAATTTCTGCAATGGCAAGTGTTGCAGCTCTTCATCCTGGAGTGCCCGAGACCCTTGGCTCTTCAGCAGTTTCCTGGAACTCTCCTAGTGACCAGGGACAGAAGTTTCTTGTCTTCCGCTCATCACAGCCCACATCGCCTCTATTGCATGATGCACTGTGTCACGTCGGCCCCAGCCACTCTCGGGAACTCTTTGCATGCCTTCTGGTGTTACTGCTGGTGTCACCAGTGACACTTCCTTCACCATCAGTGCTGCCTTCACTGCTTCTGTCTCCTTCCTATCTTCATGTTACCAGCTTAACTCACTCTACTAATGATAAAAAAAAAAAAAAAATAGGCAAGACCAGGCCTTTTATCAGACCTAATGCTTCAACATCAGAGGGCAACACAGGAATACATCTCCCAAGCAACTTGGAAACTGAGCCAAGTAACTGCTTATATAGCCAGAGCAGGGGGGGTAGCCAGGGTATCTGCACCATATATGCACTTCATGCCAATGAAGAACAGTATTTGCACCAAGCATGATACAAATGATCTTGCAAATGAATGGCTGCACCTGCACCAATCACATCAATCCCTCGGGCAAATGGAGTCACACACCTTCTGACTGCTTTTTGACTGATATTCCTTCACTCAAGACCATAGCTCCCTAGGATGAAGCAGTTGTTAATTTGTTATCCAAATCACCCAAGCCACTTAAATAGATGTTAAAGGTGGTGTTTGCAATAAAGATGCCATTCACAGGGATTTGACAATGCTGTAAAAATGAGCAACTCCTGCCTCAATGCTCCCATGAGTAATGGATCTCCCAATCTGTCTGTTTCACCTATCTCCGCCATCCAGCTGCCCCCTGAAACCCACACCTCTATTGACATGTGTGTATGGAATAAGCGGATATCCTGTGTTTTATTCATATTCAACACCCATAACCTTCCCTTGTCCCCCTCCCACTCCTGCTGACTGCACCACCCAATATTTTCATGCCTGTTATTAAGGTTTACTCTTATTTGTGTGTATGAGTATGTGCCTGTGTGTAAGCTAACAGATCCCCTGGATCTGGAGTTACAGACAGCTTTGGTTTGCCTGCTGTGGATGCTGGAAATCAAACACAGGTCCTCTGCAAGAGCAGCAAGTGCTTTGAACCACTAAGTCATCTTTCCACAAGCCACATACATGCTTTTTGTAACTCATCAAGTTTAGTTAAGGCAACTTACATAAACATGGATGAGGGGTTGTTTAACAGAGCATAGGCACCTTAGCAGAGGCTATATCTCTGAAGAAAATTCCATCCCCTTCCCCAGAAACAGCCAAAAAGCTCTTTAGGAAAGGGCAGGGGGCCTTATGAACCCAACCAAGCTAGCCAGAAATCTTTAATTGACTATATATCCTAGGAGAAGAGAATGGCCACATGAGCCCCTCCTCTGCCCATGTTGGAATATTGACAGGCCAGATTTTGTTCCAGGTTGGGGCATATAATCAGACTGTTCTGAGTTCATAAGTACAACAGTCATATCTGGTTCCCAAACATGGTGCACAAAGTCCCTTTCTTTCCTGCAGCTCTTGCATTCTTTCCAGCCCCTCTTCTGCAATGTTCCCTGAACCTTAGAAGGTAGTGATAAAGATGTCCCCTTCAGGGAGCACTCAGTTCAGCACTTTGACCAGTTATAAGTCTCTGTAGAAAAAAAAACGGTTCTGAGCGGCACTGATCTATAAGCTTGAACCTGATTATTATTTATGTAAGGCAATTCAATAGGCATATCATGTCTATTTAGGAAAAAAGAAGTAAGTTTCCCACCAGAACCTTTGACACCCCACGCACACCACCACCACCATAGGCCTTTAACCAGGATACAGTAGCAGGAGAGAATCCTATGGAGTAGGCCTCAAATCCAGTCCAAAGATGGTTGGTTACCCCCATAGTAGCTGTACCACTATTGCTCCAGTGAAATATCCTACCTGCAAAGGGGATAGGTGACACAGGGCACAGGGTCTACAGATGAATACAGCTGCTGATGAGTTCCCTCACCCGAAGCCTGCATAGCATATTCTGACACGATGTAACCTATGCAGCGGAAAGAAGCCTTCATCTCAGTTCTGGCTTGATTTCCCTATGTCCTATAACCAAAGTGTGTGGTGTATTCAGCAAGAGGGTCTTGCTGTCTAGTAATTAGCTATGATAATTGCCTATATTGTTTGGGAGATTTTAGGGACCTCAATAACCAAAAACATAAATAAAAAAATTTTTTTAGCTGGGTGGTGGTGGCACACGCCTTTAATCCCAGCACTCGGGAGGCAGAGGCAGGCGGATCTCTGGGAGTTAGAGGCCAGCCTGGTTTAGCTAGTTCCGGGATGGGGCACCAAAGCTACAGAGAAACCCTGTCTCGAAAAAACAAAACAAAAAAAAATTTAATAAACAGCTTTATCTGCCCAGGCACAGTACCTCACACCAACTTCTTTTTATTAATTGTATGTTAATTAGCTTATGAAGTAGTAGGCATCCTTATGGCTTTCATATAGTCTCAGTTTTGATTGGCCCTCTCCCCCATGTTCTCCTCTTTCCATATCTCTGTACTACTGTTCCACTTCCTATCAAATGTTCCTATTACCTCACTACCTAAGCATCCTTTTTCCTTTATACCTCCCATGACCCCTTTCCAGTTTCCTTGATTTTCATTACCCCAAATTCCAACAAGGTAAAATTTTCAGAGGTTTTATAGTAACAGAACAAAGGGGGCTGCAAGATACTTTTCGTGTATATATATATATTGATGAGCACAAGAGGGCAGGTTAGAGCAAAGTGGGGGAAACCTCTGCTCCAGGTCTCAGATGCTATCTAGTGACATTTTTACCTTTTGACTTGGTGGACACTGTTCATCCAACAACTCAAGCTGGAGGATGAGGTCAGGATCTGTTCATATATTCCAAAAGATTTACCTAATATTCACAAAGATGTCAGGTCACGCAGAGGGCAGTAAATGGCCTCAGGTGTCCGTAAATGGCCATAAGTGTCAGTAAATGGCCACTTGAGGAGGCTAAAGACAACCCCAGATAACTTGGCTCTGGGTCTGCATCATTTCCAGAGCTCCACAATCACTGAGGCTCTAGTCAGTGACTTGGCCTTTGTAGAATGTTCAATGTAAGGTGCAGGTTCTTCCCATGGGGCGCAGGGGGCGAAGGGGGGAACTTTAATTCACGTGAGTAAAGCAGAAGACTGCCTCTGTGTGATCTGAGCAAGGTGAGTCAGGAGACAAAAATGGACTTTTTCCCAAAGAGAGTAATAGAGGAAGACTTTCAGAAGTTCAGTAAGAAAGTGAAAGGGTACTTGAAAAGAAGAGCGGGTAAAGGTAAGTGTGGTAGGGAAAGCAGCTAAATACTGCTCCCGCTTACACTTCTCTAGAGGAGGAACGGAAGCAAAAGCTGCTTCTGAACGGAGAGCTAACCGCAGCAGAACAGTCCTACCCTAAGACACGCGTACAACTCTCACATTCTGAAGTTCAGGTGCAGGTTCTAGTGAGATTCCTCTGGCATCAGGATCAGTCAGGGATAGAAACCCCACGTAGGTCTCGGGAGGGCGAAATACAGACTGCAAGGCGCAGTGTAGCCAGCAGAGGCCACTAGTCAGCAACAAGGAAACCCCTCCGGTACCGATCAGACGCTTAAGCAATGCAGACTCAGCAAAAACTTAACCGGAAGATGGAGCCCACAACGTCTGACCTCCTCCACCCCTGAGTAAGCTTTTTAGAGGAAGCTGCTCCAACACATCCCCACTTTCTTCCTCCCTATTGTTTATTCCATGGGGTTCTTTTTCCCTGCTCCACTCACTTAACAGAATTTTTACTGTATTGTATTTGCTTTTATATTTTTGTTACTCCTCCTCATACAATCATCTAATTTTGTTCATGCATTTTTAAAGTTTAGTATAGTTATTTTCTCAGTTTCTTTTTCCTTCTCTCTTTCTTATTTACCCATGTTTTTACATATACACACACAAAAAAATTTCTTTTTTTTTTCTTCTAGTTTTTTGGTTTTAAACTTTTTCATTGTTGGCAAATCTTTTTTTTCTGTCTTTTCTTTTTCCCAAGTGTAGAAAAAGAAGCAGACATTGAAATGCAAACGAAATTCAGAACTAACTCTAAACAAACATCACAGAATGATGCTTCACAGCACATTATGATCAGGAAATCTAACTCCAGCACTTGGAAGGCAGAGGCAGA
The DNA here is from genome assembly GCA_963919715.1 of Microtus obscurus. Lineage (NCBI taxonomy): Eukaryota > Metazoa > Chordata > Mammalia > Rodentia > Cricetidae > Microtus > Microtus obscurus. Next base: position 35,784,439 of record CAWTZC010000501.1, on the reverse strand, counting down.
GGGATCTCTCTTAGTTTAAGGCCAGACTAGTCTACAAAGCAGGAGTTACAGGACTTCTGGGGCTATATAGAGAAACCCATTCTCAAAATAATAATAATAATGAAATAAAAATTCTAAGCAAAGAACAAACATTAGGAACTGTAGGGGAAAACACCAACTCATCCACATGACACAAATGCCAGAATCCGTCAAATCTCTCATCAGCAACTTTAAAAGCCAGGAAATCCTGAAATGATATTTTTCAAGCCCTGAATGCAAATAGCAGCCAACCAAGATTGATATATCTATGAATGCTACACTTTTAAAATTGATAACTAAATAAAGTATGAAACAAGCAAAATCTGAGTTCATTACCATTATGTTGACACTACAGAAGATAGCTTTAAAAGTACTGTACAAAGAAGGAAGAATGACACTCCACATCACAGAAGCACAGGCAAGGATAAATTTCACAAGAGGAACCTATGTTCCTGGACTGACAGAAATAACGTGGTGAAATGTTGTACCAACAAAAGCAATCTACAGCTTCAATGCTATCCTCATCAAAATTCCAATGACATTTTTTACAGAACTGGAAAAATACTAAACTTACATGGAAACACACAAGACCATGAGTAGACAGAGCAGTCCTAAGCAGGAAGAATCCTGCCAGAGCCATCACATCACCTGACCTCAGACTGCAACACAGAGCCATAGTGAGGAAGACAGCAGGTGCTTCCACAAAAGCAGACATGTAGAACAATGAGCTGTAACAGGGCCCAGAAACAAGCCTACACTTCTGTGGACATATCATTTTTTTGAGAGAGATGTAAAAACATAACCGTGCACAAGAGAAAATAGCTGCAAATTGGACAGCCACAAGAACTCCATTAGATCCATATCTGTCATCCTGCACAAAAATTAATTCAAAGTTGGATCAAAGACCTTGATTTAAAACCAGAAAACTGCAACTGCATAGGAAAAAAGTGTAAGTATAGGCATAGCTTTCCTAATAGAACCTCCTTGGCACAGGAAATATCCTCAAGAACTGAGAAGTGAGATTACATAAAACTAGAAGACTTCTGCCCAGGAACATAATGGCAGTCCTTCTACAGAATGAAGGAAAATCTTTGCCAATTATCCTTTAATAAGGGAATGACACCTAGAACATGTAAAGAATTGCAAAATATAGGCACCAAAAGTGTAAAACTGCCAGTCGATAAATGAAATATAAATATCCAAATAAAGAAATATAAATGGTCAAAATATTTTAATTTATCGTCAGGAAAATGCAAATCAAATCTAAAATTACAGTAAATCTCATTCTAGTCAATATGGCTATCATTAAGGAAGAAAACGATAACAAACACTGAAGAGAGGGTAGAGAAAGAGTCCTTATTCACTGCTGGTGGGAATGTAAGTTGGCATGGTCACCATAGAAATAAGTTTTCTAAAAAAGTTAAACCCTAGAACTACCATAAGACCTGTTTATATCACTCCTGAACATAGAACTAAAGGACTCTATATCCTACTAGAGGTTCTTATACATCATGTTTATTGAGTTCTATACACAAAATCTAAGAAATAATATCAACCTGATGTCCATCAACTGATGAATAAATAATAAAAATATTATATATAGACACAATGGATCCTTACTCATATAAATAATAAAATATGGAAACAAACAGAAGTGGGAAAACATTCTCCTTCATGTGCAGATCCTAGCTTCTAATGTGTGTGTGTGTGTGTGTGTGTGTGTGTGTGTGTGTGTGTGTGTGTGTGTGTGTTTATGTAGGAGTTTAGGTTGAGGTCAGAAAGAAACCTAGAGGTCACGACTCATAATAAATTTTAAAAAGTGCTGTAAAAGAAGATGTGAGGGGTAAGAACGGTGATGTGCAATATAAAAGTGGAAAGCAGAATACTGAAAATGAATGGGTACAAGCAGAGGCGGAGGGCAGGAGACCGAGAAAGAGAAGTAGGATGAAATTGGATATCCAAATATAAAATAATGAAGCTAGATCCTTTTGTACCTTGTACAAAAATATCTATTCAAAGTAAATCAAAAACCTCTATGTAATGCCTGAGAATCTGAAATTGCTTGGGAAAAATACTTCAAGATAGGCAAAGGCTTTCTGAAAAGGATTCAAATAGCTCAGGAAATGAAGCCAAGAATTTACAAATGAGATTGCTTGAAATTTAAAAAGCTTCTGCACATGAAAGGAACTGGGCTATACACACCCCTATCTCTGAACAATGGTATACATTTTCTCTACCTATCATCATATGCCCATGTATACCTGGACGTGTGCGTGACTAACATCAGATGTATTAGGGGGATATGTGCTGCAGAGAAATGCTTATATAACCCAATCTATTGATCAAAATAGAGAACCAATCCCACTGACTCAGTAACAAGGCCATAAAAAGAGTTCTGAGATTGCCAAGTGTGTTGTTTTGAGACAGGGCTGTGTGTATAGTACATGCAAGTGAAGGAACAGTGTTACAAGTGTATTACCGCAAGCAAGCAGTGAACATAACCCCAAAACAAACGGGAGTTTTAAAAGAACTCCCCTGTTTGCAGGCCTCAGTTCTGTAGTCCTTGGTTGAATCCATTCAACCACTGACATCATTTAACTCGGCTGTTTATCTGCTTTTGTCACCATGACCTGCCTATTGGAGGAACTGGAGTATTGAAATCAGCCTCTACTCTTGTGTTGGGGTTAATATGTGATTTGATATTTACTGTGGTTTTTTATACAAATTCAGGTCCACCAGCATTGGTGCCTATCTCTTCAGCATAGTAGTGTCCTCTTAGTTGATTTCTCCCTTAGAAAACAAAACAACCTTCTTAATCTCTTCTGACTAGTGTTGGTGTGAAGTCTACTTTGTCAAGTATGAGAATGGTAATACCTACTTATCCTCTAACTCCACTTGCTTGGAATACTTTTCTCCATCCTTTTACTGAAGGTGGTATCTACTCTTGCTGATAATGTGTGGTTCGTTGAGGCATCAAATGGGTGGATTCTGCCCTTTTAATTCAACCTGTTAATCTGTATCTTTTGTTTGGGAAGTTGAGACATTGGGATTCATATTGAGAAACTATATTAATTTCTATCATTTTGCTGATTTTATAATGTTTTCCTGATCTTTGTTCATTTAACTATTGCTCTAACATTCCTTGTTTTTTTCCTGTAGCCTCTAGATGTATTTATGAGTTTTTCAAGTCTAAATAATTTGTTCCAATATCCACTGTAGAACTGGCTTAACAGTCTTAATTCCATTAGCCTGATTTTATCACGGGAAGTGTCTTCTTTTTCCATCAATTGTAACAGGTATTTTTGCTGAGTATAGTAGTCTAAGTTGGCAGGCTGTGGTCTTTCTTGAAATTCATCATCACCTGCTCTCCAGGGTTCTAAGGTTTCTGTTGAGGAATCTATGGTTCTTCTGATGGGCTATTGTGTATGGCATGTGCTTCTCTCTTGCAGATTTTAGCACGCCATTTTTATCCTGCATATTTGATGTTTGAGATTTGATCTGCTCATACTACATGAGGGTTTAAATGTATCCTACTGATACCTTCTTATTAACTTATGCTCGTCCTTGGAATGTTCTTAGATACCTTGTCTTCAAGCTCAGATGTCCTATACTTGATACACTCCATGGAGTTTTGAATTGACTTATTACAATTTTGATTTCCAGTACCTGTGTTCATTTGTTATCTCTTTGTTGAATTCTTTCATACCTTGCACCAATTTCCTTCTTTTATTGAGCTGTTTGTCTTTCTTCTTATTTGAGAGTTTATATTCTTCTTTGATTTTTTTTATCATGCTTCTAACCATTCTTTTGAGTTCTGTTTGAGCTACATCTACTTCATTCACATTGGAGGCCATTATTGTAGGATTAGGCATTTGGAGGTGAGTTATGTTGCTGTTCTTTATGACTTTTCACTACTTCTTTGGAGACTGCACATCTGGGGTAATTTCATTGCTTGAACTTTGTTAACAGCTGTACTCATTTTGTTGAAGTAGTTACCATGGGGCGGGTTGTGGTAGAGTTAAGGTGCATAGTTCAAATGTTATATCCTCAAGCTAAGAGTTCAGGATGTCTTCTGTGACCTCTGCAATGCTTCCAGAGGGTAATAACTGCAGAAGCAGCCACAGCTTCTGAATGTGCCCAGTAGCATGCAAATATCATACTATCCAATTAACAGTGCCCCCTTTCACTTCAATAAAAAGGATATTAAGAGGTATGTAGGCCCATATTTTTATATGGTATGGAAGGCCAGACTATGAAGCCACAGTTCCCCACCTGAGATGGTCACATAACCTTCCAGACAGTTTGTCCTAACAAAAGGTCAGGATGTGGCTCTGCTTTTTTTTTTTTTTTTTTTTTTTTTTTGTAATTTGGAGGATGCCTGAAAAGAAATGCTAATTTAGCCTATGTGACAGTGCTAGCATACAGAACAGGAAGACATGACTGAAGAGACTCAGGAAGAGGTGGATGTAACTAAAAGCCATTCACCTGGTTACCTAGGAAACAAAATACTAATTATTTACCCCTCAGTTTATTTTTTGATATATAAGGCTGTTTGGAAAATAAAGGAGGAGGAATTCTTCAACATGTGAAGTCATGATTTCATGAGGGATCATAGAGAATCTCCCTCCTAATAAGGCCATGTGAGTTGTGTCTTTATCCCCACACCGCCACACTGGTCCAGAGAGATAGTTTTTATTGGGGTCTGGTCCAGAGAAATAATTTATGGCCCTGGCTGAAGCCAGACCCCGAGAGGTATAATAGGATTTTAGTTTTTAACATCAAGAGGGAGGAAGAGGGAGTGTGGGTGAGGGTAGGAATTAATACTAGATCAACTTTGAAAAAAATCCAAGATGGGAAAAGTTCCTAGGAGGGGAAATTTGGGGTATTGTTAGGGTCCACAGCTTCTGAAGTTTGTTAAGTTGTGGAAAGTTATGCTTAACACATACATAAGAGAGGAGGAAAGGAAAATGGAAGAAGAGGAAAAGGAAGGAATGAGAAGGAACATATATGAGTCATGGCAGGGGAAGGATAACAGAGAATGACAATAATAGACTGAGTAGCAAAGCATACAGAATAATCCTAAAACCTAACTGAGCAATACACAAATTAAAGCAAGGCCACTATGCACTAAGAATGTAAGAGTTAAGATTAGAAAATGAAAAATAAGGCTTGCGGTGGTGGTGCATGCCAACACTTGGGAGGCAGAGGCAGGAGGATCTCTGTGAGTTCAAGGTTAGTCTGGTCTACAAGTGCTAGTTCCAGTACAGGGAGCAAAGCTACCCAGAGAAACCCTGTCTCTAAAAAGAGAGAGAGAGAGAGAGAGAGAGAAGAAAAGGAAGGAAGGAAGGAAGGAAGGAAGGAAGGAAGGAAGGAAGGAAGGAAGGAAGGGAGAAAGAAAATGAAAAATAAAAACTACAGAAAATGACCATAACAATAACAATAAACAGAAACAAGCAAAACAGCAAAGTGTAATTTTTAAAATTGCACTCAATTTTTAAAGATCATATTGTTTGGGTAGAAAGTTCCATTCCAAGCCATCTTCCCTGGGAGTTGCTTCAGTCCAGACTCCACCTCCAAGAAAGCCCTCCAAATGGTGACCTCTCCCCAGAGATGCTCAAGACCACTCCCACAGGGTATTTAAACTGCCCCCCAGAGAACAAACATATAGTTTCTCGGTTTTCCTTCCCCTTCTCCTCTCTGATGGCCTGGAAGGCCACCCAGGGGTCGTTGGCATCCATTAAACCTGGGCTTTTTCTAATTCAGTTTGATTTGGTCTGATATGGATTATTGCTTCATCAGAGAGGTTTATCGGTCTGCAAAAAACTTTTCACATATCAGTCTGTATTTCTTCCAGGGAATTTTAATTCTTTCCTTCCTTGTGATATTTCATGTATCCAACTGTATTGATGAGGGAGATGTAATTTGAAATTCCAGTTCAAACCTGTAGAACCTATTTGTGGTATGTATTGTCCCAACCGAGCTTAGACCTTCCAGAATGAGTTTCTGGTACAGCCACACCAAGCTGGATGGTATAAGTCTCCCTTCCCTCCTTGAGACTTTCTCCGGCTTGCCTTGGTGCTAAGAGGCAGAAAGGTAAATGAAGCCTTTGGCTTCAGTAGCAGTCCTGGGTGTTCAGTAGCAGTTCTGGGGACTGTGCATATAGGTACATGGCTAGAAGGGGACCTTATAGTCGTTGCCTGGTGGTTTCCATAGACCTCAGCCAATCTCTACACTCTCCTTCAATTTCTTCAGTTCCCATTGTGTGTCCAACCCTTGGCCACCCAGCCGTTTCTACAGAGCATGCATATGAACAGAAGTGCTCCCCTGGCTGTTTCCACTGCCCTCATGGGAATGGCTTGGTGCAGTTAGGCTTTCATTCCTAGTCACTCCTGCTTGCTTTCCCCTGGAAATATTAGTTGGCCTAATAAGTTTATGTACAGATCTTGTCTTCTTGTTAGCACAAATAACCTTACAAGTTTGTGGAGGAGACACAGCATCTCCAAATCGGCTAGCTCACCACCTTCCTCCTCAATGATCAAGACAAAGGAAGCCATCCAACCGTAACACACATATATGCCAAGTCACATGACCTTGGGAGCAAAACTAGAATGACAAGGCCTCCCTCTTTCCTTTCTGCCACCGCCACGCCATCCAGACTGAGGAAGACCGGGAAAATCCGGGACCACGTGAGCCACGACCACAGCCGCATCAGTAAACATGACAGGCATCCAGGAGGCTGCGGGAATGCTGGTTTCATGCATCACCACAGGGTCAACTTCAACAAATATCATCCAGGTTACCTTGGGAAAGTTGGTACGAAGCATTACCACTTAAAGAGGAACCAGAGCTTCTGCCTGACTGTCTCCCTGGATAACTTGTGGACACTGGTCAGTGAACAGACACAGGTCAAAGCAGCAAAGAACAAGACTGGAGTTGCTCCCATGGTTAACATTGTGTAATCAGGCTACTGCAAAGTTCTGGGGAAAGGTAAACTCCCTAAGCAGCCTGTCATGGTGAAAGCCAAATTATTCCGCAGAAGCGCTGAAGAGAAGATAAAGGGTGTTGAAGGTACCTGTGTCCTGGTGGCTTGAAGCCACCTAGGGAGGCTCATTAAATGCTAACATTTAAAAAAGAATTAAAAAAAAAAAAAAAAAAAAAAAAAACACTAGAACGGCAAAAGCAACCACACACAGTATGCCCAGTGGTAGACAATGGGGGAAGGCAGAAAGCTCAGAGTTCAGCTTATCCCACCTACAAAATGATCTGAAACCCACTGCAGCCAATATGTAAATTTCAGTGGCCTAGCCCCTCTGAGGTTAGCAAACCCTGCCCCAGTTGCTGTTTTCTCTCTCATGAGAAGTAAAATGGCTGTAGCCATACTGTAGGACTTCTGAAAAGAAAAGACACATCTGCACTTTCCAGACTGAGACCAGAGTTTTGGGTCACGTTGATGGCAAGCATACACGCGCATGGCAGGAAAAGACTTGACTTGTGCCCACATGCCTTTCTCCAGGGACAGGCAGAGACAGGCTCCTCATTCTCAAGTGACCTCTTTTGTCTCCCTCCTTCCTGGCCAAGGGGACCAGTTCGCCTCTTATGCTGCAAATTTACTATCCAAAGCCAAGTCCATCTGGAACAAGAAGAATTGCCTATCTAGGACTCTATCATGACTGGTAAACTTAAAAGGAAATAGTGAACCAGAGACTTCAGGACGAATATTCCGAGCCAGGTAGGGAAGCCAACACCCTCCTAAACCTGCAGAGAACAAAATTGTTTGTTTCTGACATGTTGTGTAATCTTCTGTGTTACTAATATGAAAAGAACCTCCCTTAAAAGATTGATTAAGGATGGGGAAATTATAACAGCAAAAACAAAACAAGTTTCTGGAATTGTTATATCTGAGGAGTGTCGCCGACATAGCTTGTAAACTGTGTTTAGGATAATTTATAGATGTGGTTTTGTGCTTGATGGCCTCCTTCCCCTCTCCCCTTTCTCCCAGCTCTCTTTCTTTCCACAAATGGTTCATAATTATTCTGAGAGGGGTTTAGTTGTTGTCGTCGTCGTTGTTGTTGTTGTTTTGGCTGTCCAGAAGGTGAAGTGGGAAGCAGCATTAAGGATGAGTTTATTGGAAGACTCCCCCAGAATTCAGTTCCCATATTCTCATGCATTAAATCCAGGAACCACCTAGGTTGTCTTACGAATACTTAGCCTTTCCTTGATAGATCAGCTAACACCCAACATGGACACTTTATAAAATCACAGATCCCAGCAGAGCCTCGTAAATGTGCCTGAGACATTCTCTGCCTGCAAATAATCCATATTAAGCATTTCAACCACTTCTCAGCGATCCATTTTTACTAGAACAGAGATCCCAGCCGCATACCCTTCAGTTACCACTGTGTGGCCAAACACAGCTTCATAAAGATTATCTGTTGCTGCAGCCATGTACTGTTCAAACTAAATCTTGTCTCCACAGAACTGTGTCTCTTCTACTGCCAGCTCATCTAGTACTCCCATCTTAAAGTCTCCAATTCTATATTTGGTAAAAATTATCTCCTACACAGAACTAGAAAGGCTCTTACCATTTTTGGACTTTGTTTAAAGATATTTTTAAAAATTAATTGAGAAAAAGAAAAACGGCAATCTCAGAATTTACATTCCCACACACGCACGCTGGCACAGTCTTCGCTGTTTCTGATAACTATAAAATGAATGTAGGAAATGAACTATGATCAAATGAGTGACTGTAACAGTCAAATAGCGTGCACTATAAAGGCACATATACAATAGACAGGAGAATAGAATGTGTCGTCAATTCTCCTAAGCAGACCCAGGAGAAACTGCTGACCGCAGCATGTGTAGCCTTCTAGAAGCCTGTACTTGGGGATCCATTTTGAAAGGGTCATGGTGTCATAGCATACATAGTATCCACTGCCCCATATTTTCATAAAAATATCCAGAAAACCTATTTTTCCTTTTATCACCTGATTTGTGTTCATTGTGCTCTACAAAAGTAGCTTAACCAAACTCCTATTGATGGATATTTAGTATTTTGGGGGTTTTTTTTCACCTTTTAAATGACAATACAATCTGTATAGACATCTAGACACTTAGCCACGCTTTTCCCGCCCCAGGATGGCCTGAGGAGTTTTCCTTCCTCCACTCTGGCATTCTCACCTGCAAGCTGCTTCTCTAGGGTGATTGTGTTACTGGTGTCCACCCTGCAGTAAGAGCACTAAGAACATGAGCAGCAGACCTAGGTCCAAGCTCTGACCTATGCCATAAGTCTGACCATATCAACTTCTAGTTCAAGAGGCTTATAGATATCTAAATATAATGAGCCACATATGGCACCTGGCAATTTATAAGTTCTCAACAAATGTCAGTCTTTAAGCTGCTATCGCTTCTGTAACTGCAGAGAAAATCACTCTCCGCTCTCTTTAGGCTGCATGTTGGTGGACTTTAGCTATTTTACACACTTGATTTCTAGTGACAATTTCTATTCTTTCTCGACTTCCAACCTGACTCTTCTCTTTCTCCAGCTTCTAGTGAAACACATTGTAGAATCTGCCATTCCAGATTAGCAAAACTCTCAGTACCAGAAGCAACCTGGCCTCTCTAATCTGGTTACAGTTGCAATTTCTCTAGGAAAGTCGACTGTTGTAGTAGTCAGTACGAACCTTTCATCTATATTGTAGATTACTATCACTGATTGTATTATTAACTTTTCAATTGCTGTTATTTTATTTGTTCTGCAAATGTCTGACGAGTGCTTGTCAATTAAATATAGTAGACCATAGCTCCCAAATATCTGGCTAATACAACAGCAAACAGCTTACCATCTAGTAGGGAAGAGAGAATCCAACAGCAGTAAAGAGCAATTAGGTTCTGTAAGCCTAACGACCAGTCTGTAAAGCTGCATCTTGAATGACAGCTGTTTCTGAGCTATGCTAGGGAGAGTGCTCAGAAGCAAAGATGCTTTCAAATTGCGGGAGGCCATGGGAGAACTATAAGGAGTTTAGAGTGATAAGAAGAGTATGGGAATGGATGGTTACCAGAGAAACAAGACGGTAGTAAATGAAAGTGGTACTCCAAGCAAGTTCTTCAGTGTCCTTAATTGGTTGCTATGGAGATGCTAACTTCAAAGGCAGTGTAAAACTTGGCTGATCTCAGTGACACCTGAGTTCTACCTGCCCTATAACAACAGACCAATCCATGAGTAAAAGTTTTTCTCCTTTATTGATGGTTGCTGCTGCCTCATCTGTCACCCATAACTCAATTCCAAAGTGCATTCAAAATATGAACCTTGATTTATATTATATGTGTGTCTAGTGTACCTTTTATGAAATAGCATTAAAGCAAAGAAGTTCAAATAGAAAGTCAGTCTTAATTATTTTTAACTGAGAGATGCTACTGAGCTCTAACTTAATAACCAAGTTTATAATTCACAGAAATCCCCATACCCACTCGCCCCTGGAAACGTTATAAAGAAAATGGCTATTCTTTATTTGGTTTTTCTTTTTTAATTATTTTATTTATGTGTGAGTGCCATGTGTTTGTGGTACAGTGGTCAAAAGCTAGTATCAGATTCCGTGGAGCTGGAGTTACAGGCAGTTGTGAGTTGCTTAATATATGGGTGCTGGGAACCAAGGTCCTACGGAAAAACAGTAAGTGCTGTTATCTGCTGAGCCATCTCCCCAGCCCGTTTTTCTTTATTTTTAACTGAATGAATAATAAGCAGTCCTGTGTGGTAGGCTGCTAAAGAGAGAGAGATACTGTATAATATATATATATATATATATATAACACACACAATAAAATAAATTATATATATATTATATATATATATACACACAATAAAATAAATTATCTCCTACAAATTTAAGTCTAGTCTATGAAAATAAGCATTTCTCTGAGAGAAGCCCGAGAGCTTCCACGCATGCTTGGAGAAGGGGTTAAGCTTTAGCAGCTGCCCTACAGCTCTGTTCCTCTTCGGTGCGGAGGGTTTTTGTACAGCCAGACAATGAAGCACTACCACTGTGGTGGACGTTCGGAGCCGGGACCAAGCTGGAAATCAAACGTAAGTAGAATCCAAACTCTCTTTCCTTCGTTGTCTGTGTCTCATGGTCTCTGTGTCTAAAAGTAATGTGCAAAATCTGACCTAGAAACTGATTCTGGCATTCTCCAGGGCAAAGATAAATAATTCTGTAAGCAAAGCTGAGAATAGATTGTGCATGTTCTCTGAAGAGCAAGTGTCAGTGTAGTAATTAAGACAACAGATAGTTCCAGGCAAGGCCCTGCTCAGTAGTCAGAAGGCAATACTCAGTTTTTGTATGGGGGGAAAGGGAAGGGGAATCAGTGTGTATACACGTTCGGAGCCGGGACCAAGCTGGAAATCAAACGTAAGTGTTTTTCTCAACTGCTTCTTCTCTGTCTAACCAGGTTACTCTGTTCTTCTTTGTGTGTTTTCCTTAATGGGATTTCGGGGACTGTAACAAACTCCAATCTCAGATTAGGTGTTAAGGAGGGAAAATTGCTCCACAGGAGGCTGGCTAGTTCACTAAATGTTGGCTTTCTAAACCAACATAATTAAACTGGGGAAAGAGGGATACTTACTTGTCCATCAGGGAGGTTTTTGTAGAGGGAGAAAGTTAAAGTCTGTCACTGTGAAACACGTTCGGTGGAGGGACCAAATTGGAAATCAAACGTAAGTAGATTTTTGCTCAACTGTTTGTGAACTTTGAGTCTCGTTGTGTCTTTTGTGTAAGTTGTGATATTTTTGGTTAAATGAACTGTTCTTGGTAACCCAAAAGTTAAATAGAACAGCACCAGAATTCAGTCAATGTAGAAACTAGACAGACAGACTGACTTCATGTCAGATTTGTGAGAAAAAAGTAGGATTTGTGAAAGAGATGGGAAAGAAATAGTATTTCTCTGAATCTGGCAAACCTAACTTGAGAGGCAGATTTTGGCAGAGGGAGGCATTGACGTGAATCACTGTGATTCACGTTCGGCGGAGGGACCAAGCTGGAAATCAAACGTAAGTAGATTTTTGCTCAATTAGTTGTGGCATTTTAGTTCTGTCGTGTCATTTCTGTTAGTTTGTGATACTTTGGCTAAATGGGTCCTTCCTGGTGACCCATATACATCCATAGCAGAGTCCCAGAAAATAGCCAGTGTGACAGCTGAGCAAAGAAATCACGCTAGATGTGTGAGAGCAGCTTTGTGAGGGGAATGGAGAAGGAAGAGCCGGGTTTTCCCTCTGAATTGGCCAATCCAGCTGGCCTGACTTCAGGGGCAGGTTTTTGTTGAGGGGAACATGTCAGAGTCCTCACTGTGGCTCACGTTCGGAGCCGGCACCAAGCTGGAAATCAAACGTAAGTGCATTTTTCTCTTCTTTCTTCTATGTGTAAAATCTTCGTGTTAGGAGTTAAAGTCAGTTCCAGAAATTAGCTGAGCGGCAGAAAATCTGTTGATCTTGGGAAAGTGGAAAGTAGTTGACATGGCATACAATGTCAGATTTTCTGTTTGTCAGTTATTGAGATTAGGGGCAAGGAAAAAAGAGGCTTTAGTTGGGGAGAAGTTAGTTAATACTGTGGACACTGTCCAGAGACTAGATGGAGTTTAAGTAGTTATTGTCTATTGCCGTCTGAGATTGCGGTCTAACTAAGTGTTGACTTCTAGAAGTTTAAGTGGGAGATTTGGGGAGAGGGGAGTGAGGGCACTTCAGGATGGACAAGAGCTAAAGTCGGTTCAGCTCTAAACATGGATGTAGAAGTCACGCTTCTCACTGAGATAAGTGAATGACTCAAGGGGGAAAAACTACAGATAAAAGGGGGACTTGGAGCTCTGAGAACAGACGTAAATTCGTTGTGTTGAGTTTTCTCAAAATTGTGTTGAGTTTTACACTAAATGTGGTATAGCTCAGTGGAGTGAGGGGCCTTAGGTTGCTTTCCCTCTTTTGTCTCATAGATTTTTTAACTACAAAAATCAGTACCATGCCCTGAAGTAAAAATCAGTAAAATGTTTAAAAGTATGCTTGGCAGGTAGAAAAGATGGCTTGCTGAATAATCAGAGGAAATGTGATTCTTAGAGTCTAAAATGTGTCACAAGCTGTGAAAATGAGAGACTATAGGAACAAGGTTTTAGCAGATAGCTCTTTTTTTGTCTCATTTCTACATGAATGTAAATTATAATAGTAGAAATAAAGTTTTGTCCAAATGCTCAAAAAGTAAGTTAGGCTTTTTTAATGGCCAAGATTTTGCAAGATATATGGCCCTTTGTTTTCCCCCATTATTACTTGATCGTATTTTTCTACCGCCAAAAAACGGTCCGGTTCGCAGCCGCCTCTTTATGACTGAATGACTTCGCGGCCATGCCGCTAAGGGCTACACGAACCCCGCGGTAGCGACCTTCACTCCGTGCAGTTCGTTTTCCTGAGGCACAGTGATAAGAGCAGCACCATTAATGGAAAGAGAATACAGATGTGATAGATAGTTCACTAACATGGGGAAAAGGTGACTAACTAGAGATTTCAGAAATAAAATGCATTTATCATTACATTCCCTTACTTTCCCACTAAGGGATTGTAAAAGGCCGAAAAATTTCCCGTGTTATATTAAGATCTTAGTGCATATACAGGTAAAATCAGTACCAGGGAAACTGAATTAACACTCATATGTCATGATAAATCTACTTTGACTGAGATCCCATTAAATTTCATTAAAACTATATGGCATATTACTAGTTAAAATAAGTTAAATTTGTGACACAAAATTTAACTGGTTAGGTAGGCTAATTTTCTTTGTACAAAAATATGACTAATAAAAATTTAGAATAAACATATTTTCCAGTACTTTAATTCAGTGATAGAAAAATGTTTAACCTGGTTATTTTAATTCCATAACCTCTAGAATTGTTTTCTAATTTGTTTTTGTGGTTGAGCCTTCTGCAGTGAACCACAACTATTTAAGGATCTTTTGAAACTCTTAAAACTGTTTTAGAGTCATTTAAGTTACTTAACCAATTTTAATTACTTTAAAATGATGTCAACTCCTTTTAAAACTGCAGTTTAGTTGAAGGGGGAAGCAAAGCTGCTCATAATTCTGTTGTTTTTCTTGGCAAAAGGGCTCTCGGTTTGTGTTTTTACTATTACTCTGTCACCTAAGAGTTGGCATCCCCAACAGAGGGGGATTTCCGAGAAGCCATCTGGCAGCTGCTGAAGGTCAAAAATGAAGCCAGTCAGTTTCTCCAAGGCAGGTGGCCAAGATTACAGTTGACCTCTTCTGGTGTGGCTAAAAATTCCCCCATGTGGTTTCAGGCCCTCAGACCAGGGCCCAGGTCTCACCTGGAGGCCTTGGTGAGACCTGAGAGAGAGTTGGTAGACATCCACCCAAACACAGACCCTGGCTCAAGGCCCCAACCCTAGGGTGGGTCTCTAGATTGGCCACACCAAAAGAAGCCATAGAGTGGTTGAAATCTGAATATTCTTGAAAGAGGCAGGAGAAAATTAAAGCCAAACTTCTGCTCCTACCTTAAGCACTTGTGTGTTCAGACTCCCAAACACCAGGGATGTCAGATAAACTGGCCTGTTCTCTCTCTCTCTCTCTCTCTCTCTCTCTCTCTCTCTCTCTCTCTCTCTCTCTCTCTCTCTGACTGCAGCTGATGGGAACAGTCTCAGGGAAGACAGGTATAGAAGGAAGTCTGGGAATAGCTTCAAGGGGGTCAGATGCAATTAACTTTCCAAAGAAGTAGCCAGGAGCTAGGGAATAACTCAAATCCAACAAGATTACTGGCCTCATTCTCCTATTCTGAAGAATAAATGTGCTTTTCTGTATGTCTGTCTACAATGTGACTGTCCACATACACACAAAGAGAAATCTTCTCTGTTGCTTCATACATACTGTGTGTTTCCTTCCTCAGGGGCTGAGGCTAAGCCAACTGTCTCCATCTTCCCACCATCCAACGAGCAGTTACAGACTGGAAGTGCCTCAATCGTGTGCTTCCTGAACAACTTCTACCCCAAAGACATCAATGTCAAGTGGAAAGTAGATGGCAGTGAGAAACAAGGCTCCGTGAACAGTTTGTCTGAGCAGGACAGCAAAGACAACACCTACAGCATGAGCAGCACCCTGACGTTGTCCAAATCAGAGTATGATAGCCATACCATGTATACCTGCGAGGCTGTTCATACGGGGTCAACCATCGTCTCGAGCTTCGACAAGAACAAGTGTTAGAGCCAGAGGTCCTGACGCACCACCACCTGCTCCTGAGGGCCATCCTCAATCTTCCCTCCTAAGGTCTCAGAGCTGACCTACCAATGTTGCAGTACTCCAAACCCTCTCCCCACCTCATCCCCCTCCTTTTCCCTGGCTTTTATCATACTGATATTTGGGGAAGATATTGAATAAAGTGAATCTTTGCACTTGAGATCTTTGTCTCCTTTCATACTAAGAGGTCGTTAAGAGTTGTTTTTGCAGTTACCTGGTTTCTCTTCTAAAGAAGTTAAATTTTCGTTGCCCTGAAATCCATGACACTTAAAAAAAGAAAAATCCTCCACCTGCCCTCCGTGACTGTCCCCTACATGGCAGCCCTCTCTTAAGGTTCACATCTCACCCCTTGCCACGGTGGGTTGGAGGAGACTTGCTTCCTAGTTTTCCTCTCCTAAGTCCTCAAAGTCCAGAAGGGGACAGTTCTCACAAGCACATATTCTGTGAACTGATTCAGCCCACCCTGAAAACTGGGCAAAGCAGTGGAGAGTTTTTACCACGGGAAGCGGAGCGAACATAAATGAACAAGCAACAGGGAGAGGTTTATGCTCCTCATAGCGCCTGAGCGTCATCTGCTCTTCATTGTCTTTTTAAACATGGATTGACTCCTGTCTGCCATTGGTAATGCTGGACACTGTCCACAAGATTAAATGTATTTATCAAAATTATGGAAATGTTCCATAAAGCTGAGAGGTGATCTTTGTTATTTCTGGCCATAATCCACTTTTACATGCCTGTCTCTGTACACCAGAAACCTTAAGCAGCAACCAATGCTTAAGGAGTAAATGAGTTCAGAGACTCATTTTTATGAAAGCCTAAAACTTGAACAACCAAAATGTTAAATTTTGGTATGTTCACAATTGAGCTACTACTCAATAAAGAGAATTAATGAAGTACAGCTAAAGCAACAACATAGGTTAGTCTCATAAACATGTTAGTTAGCAAAAAAAGGAAGAGGCATTTGGGTATTTTTCATCCATATAAGTTTAAAACTAGGTAAACACAAAATTAAAAATTGGGAGACACATTACTGGAGGTGGGATAAGTTATGACACAGCAAGAAGGGAACCCTGAAGATGGAGGGTGGGGTGCTCTGTTTCTCAGTGTGGGCTGCCACTTTGTGAAAATTCATATTATCGTACTGGGATCTATGTTCTTTCTGTATGTTCCATATTTCATAATAACTGCACATAAATAATCGCCTAATACCCTGTACATAGATAAGAAAGGACAGAAGGTATGGATCACAGGTCAAGGTCGGAAAGACAATAATGGGGGATCCAGGATCAGATGACCACATTCCTAGCTCTGCTCTCTTGTGTCCTCTATTATCCTACCTTTCAGAGCTCAGCCTACAAAATGTGAGTCAAACCCATGATACCTGCTTGTTGTCTCCTCCTCCGTCCATCAAACTAGGAACATGCGTGTATAAAAATGGGATGAGGGAGACCTTCAGCAATGGACCAAGGAATATCAATAGCTTTGTCCAGGTGTGAAGAGGCCAGTATCAAAGGTTGTATTTGGGAAGGAAGAGGATACATAACACTTACTTTCCTCCTCCCCCTCTTCCTGGGGGCCCCTGGGTTTAGCCCCTCATGGGATAATCCACTCAGTACACATTTACTAAGCACCTTCTCAGCCTACACTCTGAAGGAAGTAGAGAAATAATTAAGATAGTATTCCTTCCCTCAGTTGATACACAATCCAGTTTTCCTACTCCTTCCCTTTCTCAATCAGCACTGGAATGGGGGAAAGGACAGTTGCCAAATTAGATACGAAACACTTTGCCTTTCTCCCTCTTCAGAATATTCATTACTATCCATTTTTTGAAACTTTAGAGGTTTTGGTCTTTGTTTTTGTTTTTTGTTTTTTTTAATTTGTCTTTTCAAATACCACAGACTTATTCACCCATTTCTGGGAACCAAATTTAGCAATCAACAACACCTCTAATCTGGCCATGAATGCAAAGCAAACCTCTCCTGAGAGGCAAGATTCTGAAGCCAGATCCATCAAGACCCAAACAAGAGAAAAATAGATGCATGTTGATCATGCTCCTTATAAACACATATGTTCACGTCTTAACTACAACAGTGCCCGCAACAAAAAGGAAGGAAGGGTATAGGTATAGATACAGATACAGATACAGATATAGATGCTCTGAAATAATTCTGAACATCCTGTGCTTAATGAAAAAAACTAGTCTAATGTCACAAGACGTATTCTTTTTATTTAACAATCTTGAAATTACACCATTAGAGAGAAGGAGAACAGATCACAGATTCCTAGGAGCTAGGGATAGTAGAGACAAGCAAACAGAACTATCAAGAGGATGTCACAAAGAGAGTCTTTGAGGTCATAGAATCACTGTCTTGCTTGCAGTGGTGGTTATATACATCTAGATATGTGATAAAATGGTTTAAAGATGTATACAAACATTACATCAATATCAAATGTTTCATTTTGGCATTATATTGTAATTATGCAATAAATAACTATTTGGACAAAGCGGATGGAGCTCACATCAAAGATGAGACCATACTAGTTAGGAACATAACTTAAAACCATCTGAAAAACCATTTGTGTAACTCAAAGCCATTTTCTGTGACTTGAAATAACATGATGCCTGAGGTTGCCACTAAATAGATCAAATAAGACCTAAGCCTCAGAAGCAATACCCTGGCAAGTCACTGGGCAGCTCAGATAAGAGCTAGGCTTAGGACAGGCCTTGATATGCTAATGACCTACCCCCAAGGTGCTAGAGAACCAGCTTCAAGCCATGAGTTGTGACAGCCCAAAGCTACTGCCCAATAAAATGAAAGGATAACTGGAACTTTGGGAAAGGTCTCTAGGATTGCTCTGTAGTGCTCCTGAGATATGGCTTCTCTAGCCTTTGTGTTGAGACTGTGCGGCCCTGGCTTTGGTGGCTGTTGAACTTCCCGCACTGTCCCTAGGCCCACATTGGCCCATCTGTCAGTGTTAGCCATTGGCCTACATTCTCAAGAACCTCCTGAACCTCCATCAGTGCCAGTCTCCCAGCCTGCCACAGCTGAAGACAGTCACAACAGACATGGATTGAGCCTGAAAGCTTCCTAAGTGTTCTCACCAAAGAAGATTCCCCTGCAGTAGCATTCTGTCCAAACAACTGTTCCCCACCTGGTGAGATTCTGCTTAGCTTTTATATTAGCATGATACTAAAAGGAAGGTTTGTGTGGATAAACCAAGCATATTAGAAAGACAATCTTGTGTGGACATCCTAACTGAGGAAAGCCTTACAGCGCATAGGCCCATGCTCTCCACAATACTGAATCCAAATGCGTCCTAAATCCAATGTTTGGCTTCTTTATTTAGAGAAAGACCTTAATGATTGGAGACACACAGAGGGTGCACCATATCACTGTGGAGACAGACTGGGGTGTCATGGTGGCTGTCAAGGAAGATTAAGATTGTCTGGAGCAACCAAAGGCTGGGAAAGAGGTAGGAAATGGCTTCTCCCTCAAAGCATCCAGAGGAAACCAACCCAACCAATGCTTTTTGCCTAAGACTTCTAGCCTCAGAACTGTGTGTGAGAAGCTAACTTCCTACTGTTTTAAGCCTCAGTGTATGGCAACTTGTTAGGATATAGCCAAGAAATAGTACAATGCACACAGGCAAAAGGATAGCTTAGCTTTCGGGGACTTCCTTCTAAATTTATGAGTTGGCCCTCAGGTGTTCATGTGCCCAGAGATGACTGTGTCCACTCACAAGCCTCTACAGCCCCTCAAATTTGGACAGTTCGAATCAACATGAGCTAAAGATCAAATACACAAGAAATCCAGACTGCTTCTCTTGGTAAGTAGCATGCACGCCTTCTGCTCTAAACTAGAAACTGTGGAGCTAGCCTTCAACTGTGTCAGGTACTGGCTGTGTAAGTTCGTTACCTTGCATGAGACTCAATTTCTTATGTGTGTGATGCATGTAATGATGGCAATCACTGGGCAGGCAAGAAATTATAAAGGTTAAAAGGAGCAACAAAAGCCGGGCAATGGTGGCGCACGCCTTTAATCCCAGCACTTGGGAGGCAGAGGTAGGCGGATCTCTGTGAGTCCGAGCCTGGTCTACAGAGTTCCAGGACAGGCTCCAAAGCCACAGAGAAACCCTGTCTCGAAAAAAAAAAAAAGGCAGCAAATGCGTGGCATTAGACACACGGCAGGCCTCCTGTCCAAAGCGCAGTGAGCCTGGCCAGTGGATGGCACATTGTGCCTTCAGCAATGTGCAGGATGGACTATGTCTTCCGCACCAAGTCCCATGAGTCTCATGGTAGGAATTAGGTGGAAAAGATGCAGCAGGGAAAGAAAACAATGGAAGGCAAATTAAAGATGGAAAACCAGAAAAAGATGGGAGAAATGGGAACAATAATCCCCAAACTCAGGAGGCAGGGGCAGGCAGGTCTCTGTGAATTCCAGACCATCTTGGTCTACATAATAAATTCCAGGCCAGCCAGAGCTACATAGTGAGTGGGAGGAGGGAGAAGAGGGAAGGAGGAGAAGGAGAACTGCTAAGTAAAACTAGGAAGGGCCTACCATGGCATTCCCCATCCCTAGCAAGGAAGGTGTCCCATCTCCAGGTCAGATAGATTCTTAGCACACTGTGGGGCTTGCTTACCAATGAGTGAGAAGAGACAGATTCACACTCATGATGCAGAGGGGGATGTCAATCACATAATAAAAAAGCCCAGACATCTTAGGAGCAGTGTGTAGATTATACTGAGACAGGAGTGGGCAGTGGAGCTTAGTGTCACAGATTGGGACAAGAGCTAACGCACCACCTCCTCCTGTCATTCCTGTCAAGGCATCCATGTTCCTCTACCCCTATCCTGGTTCCTTAAGTGTGTGATTTCCCTCTCTGAAAAGGAAGAGCTCCCTCAGGGGTCTCGAAGTTGCTTTCCAGCTTTAATGTCTACATCTCAGAGTGGGGTCCTCTGTGACTGTGAATGAGCAGTAATTTTCCATTTGTAACTTTTTTGTCTATAAATGAAAGAATTTTGAGGTAGGGAAGGGTGCATGAGCCCCTAGCACTAATGAGGAGCTATGGACAGTTGATGGCTTCTGGGGAAAGGAGAGTCAGTTTGCTTTAAAATCTGGCTTCTGGTAGATCCAACACATTCTAGTGGATGGCCTCACAGCCAGGAGAGTGCAGACGGCAGAAACTGGAGTCAATGGGTCATTTTAACAACAGAAAGAGGGCATGAAGTCGGGGTAGAGAGGTAGGGGTAGATTTGGGAGGAGTTAGTGAAGGAGCTGGATGAGTACAATTAAATGCAGGAAACTCTCAAAGAATTAGTTAAAACATTTCCTTTTAAAGGCAAGAATTTCCAGAATCAGCTGGGCTTCCTAAAATTTGCTTCTGAAAAAGTTACCAAGTCGGCAAAGCTGATTGATGCAAGATAAGAACTGAAACAGGAAGGAGAAAAGGGAAGCCAAGATGGATACATGTTTGTCTGTGATTTGTACTCAGCCTTGGCATATTGATAAGTCTAATACGTAACTCTTCTCTTGTGTCAACCCAGCAGCATCTGGTTCTTTCTTACAGCCAGGCCCCCAGGAAGCTGGTGTCTATACCAAGCCCTGCTATCTTCTCATAGAAGTACTGCTTCTACTGGGCACCCTTGTGAAGGGAGAGACGTTCATACTGAGATGTGTTACAACTTTTTAACACCAAGTTTAAAGAGTTTATACAATATATGCTTAATTAATAATTGCTATGATATAATTTGCATTTCTATTACATGTCCATATGGTAATACTATGGCTATATTAGGTTAAATCAATATATTAATAAGTTTAATTTCACAGGCTTATTTTTATAATGGGACTATTAGAAATTTTTAATTTTTATATGTGTTTTATAATCTATTTCTATCAGATAGTACTGTTTAAATTATGCTAAACTACTAAATGCGCCCTAAATGCGCCCTCTAAAGTGATCCCAAGTTGTTTGTTGGGGGTTTTTTGTTTTGTTTTTTGTTTTATTTTGGTGTTTGTTTGTTTTTTGAAACAGGGCTTGAAGCTCTAGCTGTCATGGAACTCACTCTGTAAACCAGGCTGGACTTGTACTCACAGAGATCCACCTGCCTCTGCCTCCTGAGTGCTGGCATTAAGGGTGTGTGCCACTCTAACTGGTTAGTTATCCTAAGGGTTTTTGTTTTTGTTTGTTTGTTTGTTTTGTAGTTTTAATGAAGGTTTCTAGCATTAAGGATATTAAGCATGAAGAACTAAGGTGGAGTTTTCCTGAACCACACTCTATACCTTACCAGATATTAAATAAACATTAACAGAAGGATCCAGTCCCAGACTAGAGGCACAGCCCAGTGATAGTGTTTGCCAAGCACACATTGACTCCAGTTTCAGTCTACGGTGCTGATTGGGGTTGGGGACAATAGATGAGAAACTGGCAAAGATTTGCCTCCAATTTCTCCAATTACTGAAAGACTAAGTTTGACTTCCAGCCATTCATTCTTTTTTTAGCATTCTATCTCACGCTTGTCAGTTGCTCTGCAGAAAATATCCTCAATGCTTTTGCTTGCTATTGTGATCAGAACAGTTATGAAAGTATAAGTCATAATTGCATCACTGTCCCAGAGCATACGTTCACTAAGACTCAAATGTAAGTGGACCTCAAACACTCATATATTGACATGATATGACAGAATGCAGGAGACTTGGAAGAGCTAAGTTACTCTCATGGGCCCTTTCAGATGCTGCAATAGTGCCAATAGGGGAGAATATAAAGTCATGTGAGAAATGATCCATAGTTCCTGCCATTGATGCTCTTATAATCCATCAAACAGCCTAGCCATATACAAGGAATTTGAACAAATCCTATCCAATACAATAAGACAATGTTTGGGGAACTTTTAAACGTAATGACCTGAACTCAGTTTATGCTTTTATTCAACAAACATCTATCAAGTACCCCAAATATACCAGGCTCTATCTCAGATGCTGATAAACAGCAATGGAAAGTCCTAAGGTATATCTGTGCCTGAGGTGTGCACAGCTCAGAATTATAGGGATGAAAAGAAGGTGAAGCAGACCCTGCAGAATCACAGGAAGAATCAGTTTACTTTGAATGAGTGAAAATTGGTAGTTTCAAATTTAAAAATGGGGACAGGGGTGCTAGGAATAAAGCTTAGTGACAGAGAGAATACTGGGGAAAAAAAGAACAAATTGCATGTGACATATATTATCTGACTTTCTCTTGGTAACCTGCTGATAAATTCTCTAGAATGGATGTGGGGTAAGAGTCCAAGCAAGACATGGTTCTACTTAGAAACTCAGACTGCCAGATGAGCTGACAAGGGATCTGTTGAGCTTCGAAAGTGAACTGAGAGTCTTCAGTTTGTCCTTAGAAGGACCCAGTTGTCTTAACTAGAAAAGCTATGCCCATAGAAGGCACGGGTTTTGGAGAAAAAGCCAGGACTCACTGAAATTTATTTTGTGCATACTGTGAAGTAAGACTCAGAATTCCTTCTTTCCCATATAGATATGTGCTATTTGCTTAGAAAGACGTCCCTCCTCCATCGGATTCATTTGGAATACTTTGTGAAACTCTACTGGTCATGTGAGTTGAGTCTATAGCTAAGTCTCCTATTTCATCTAATTGTCTATTTTTACTCCAGGAGACAGTGACTTGATTGCTGAAGCCTTAGGAGATCTTTCTCAAACATGTTGATTCTTAGACAATTGTTGGTTAACAAGAGATGTCAGGTGGACAGCTGGATACTATGTCCAAAATCCAGACTAAGAGGTGAGTGTTGGAAACAGAGATGCCATTACGATCATCTAGAGAGCATGGCTAAAGAAACCCAAGTCCTGATCGGGGATGCACGCCAGCATAGCAAGCTGACAAAATGAGGAGAGTGACCACAAAAGAAGACAAAAAGGATTTGCCAGAGGATAAGGGACACTAGGAGGAGAGAGATATACTAGAGTTCAAAATAATCCAGGAAAATGTTACAAAGAGGATAAACATTTCAACTGTGTTGATGGATGATGACAGGTGGCCTAAGATGAGGAGTGGAAGTGGGCTGACAGACTCTGTGATGGGGGATCCTTGGTGAACTAAAGGAGAGAAGTTCTATAAAGGGCAAGGGCAAAAATTTGATCAGAAAGGATTCAAGAGAAAAATGAGAGGGGAAAAAAAGTTGGATACAGAATGCATGGGAAACTGTTTGAAGGAAAGAAGTAGAAAATGGAGAGAAAGAATGAGGCGGTAACTAGAGAAAGAATAGAAAAGTTATCTACAGAGGATATGTGTGAAATTCAGAGAAATGGCAGCATTGTTAATGCTGATGAGAAGAATCAAGTAGAGGTAAAAAAAAATGCAGTGCAGCACAAAAGGAGAAATTTCTGGAACCATGTCCCTGGATAGGTGAGGCAGTAAGCAGCCACAGGTGGAAGTATCACCCTTGAATAGTCACAGACTGCTCACCACAACAGCAAGGGAGGAGTGAGTGTGCCTGACATAGCTGCAGAGAGGCCCAGACATCAGTAAATATGTATTCCTTAGATGTTGTATCTTCAGACATTTGAGAAGACCCTGTAGATTGATGTAAGTTACTAAAGGTTGTAGGCTGGATGTAGCTAAGAGAGAATAGTATGGGGAAGGAGAGAGACCATGCTAGATTGTGTCCTTTCTACCTGCCATGAGCCTTCCCTTGACTAATCTTGATGTCTTCTTCCCTGAAACATTCCTTACACTCAATATATAGTCTTTGCATCCCTAAGAAACCTCATTTCATCTGTCTGTCTCCTTCATTCTCCTTGCTCTGTCCTTCCATCTGCCTACACTCCTATCTCAAGATTGAGTAGACTGATGGGTTGTGGTGGCACACGCCTTTAATCCCAGCACTTGGGAGGCAGAAGCAGATGGATATGTGTGAGTTTGAGGACAGCCTGGTCTACAGAGCAAGCTCTAGGACAGGCTCCAAAGCTACACAGAGAAACCCTGTCTTTAAAAATCAAAAGAAAAAGAAAAAATGATTGAGTAGTCCTTATCATATCTCCTGTGCAAGTGAGTATTTTATGAAAGGTTCGATCTCCCAAATCTGGATGGCCCCTTTTGTATTCTTGAAGCTATGAGACTCTCTGCATAGACTCAAAAAAGAAAAATACAGAGAGGAAAGGTAACAAAGTAGGGAAGGCTAAACTGGCACTGTCTCCTGTATGGCACTTTAATTTCTGGTACCCCACACCGAGGTGTTATTAGCTGTGACTCAGATGAAGAAACCAGTGCTAAAGTTCTCATATTTGAACATTATGGAGCTAATAGAGAAAAAGGTTTAAGTCAGGGCTATAAAGCCCAATGGCCCATGCCTTTTCCAAATTTTCCACATGGTAAACTCCATATAGATTCTTTTTAAGAACATTGGTGTATAAGCTTGAATGGATAATGAATAAAGGTTGCCACTCTCTATGAGCCATCAACATAAGTATGTAAGTTTTGATTCTACCATGAGTTCAAGGGCAAATGAGAAATAGACCCCAACCTAAGACAAAGCTGTAAAACATTGATGACCACATAGGAAACCAGCAGAGAATCCTTCTAGCCTATGGTGGCTCCACAGACGCCAACTTGTGAGTTTTTCTCTGTTAACAGTAATAGACAGTGTCTCAGCTCATATTATTGAGTCTTCGGGAAGCCCCTGAAGCAACTTACATTACCTCCTTTCTTAAAGATAGGAAAGTTAAGATTTAGAGGGAATAAATTCCATGCCTAAGATCACACAATCAGTTAAGTCCAATGTGGCCTGATCAAGAGGCCCAATTCAAACCCAATGCTGTTCCTTCACTAATTCTCATGTACAGTTGCTGGTTCCAGAAGCAAAGGGATCAGTGAATGTCCCAGTGGGGGGGAAAAACTTAGAACTCAAATGACTCATTTAACAAGCAAGGAAATGAGAAGGTGGAGATGGAATGGTAGACTTGGAGTAGCTGCGCCCTCCTGTAACCCCAACACTGGGAAGGCTGAGGCAGGAACTCCTCAATCTCAAACCAGTTTAGGCTGCATGGAGAAACTCTCTCAAAAGTAATTATTAATTACTTAATTAATAGGAGATTGAATGATAAGATCTGGTCACTAAGAGGCAGAATTGAGATTAGAGGTCAGTGTTTTCTACCTGCTATGTTTTTAAATGGCAAAAAGGATCTAAATGTAGATGAATAGTGAGAGGATTCTATTGATCTCTACAACTGAGAATGTTAGAGTCGTTTAGAAAAATATTACCAATCCACATCTTCCACCATTTTGGTGCAGTTCTGAGGACCCACACATTACCTCCCCACTCATCCCCCCATCCCAGACTGGTTATTGAGTTTCATGGTGACTGGTCTGAAAAGATTTAAAAAAGTAATGCTACCTTATGAGGGAGTGTCCCATGGACCAAGATAGCAACTGTCATAGCAACCGTCACACTGCTTTGATCAAGAAGGCCTTTTGCAGAACTGAAAACAGAACCTTAGGCACATCTGTTGCTTTCACTCCCATCCTCCTTCAATAGGCTGGGTGGTGCACTCCACACCCTTTCAAGTTTCCAAAGCCTCACACACCTGCTCCCCACCCCAGCACCTGGCCAAGGCTGTGTCCAGCACTGGGATGAAAATGATACCAACCCCCATCTTGTTTGATATTACTCTATCTCAAGCCCCAGGCTGGTCTTCAGTCCTAATGTTCTTCCACTATCAAATCTCAACTTGGAATAACCAGTGTCTTTGAAGGGTTCTGATGCAGTCACAGGGCCCAAATACAATGTAAAATCTGTGAAAAGGATGTTTCATGAGACCCAGACAGTTTCTGAAAGTACCTGAGAGCAGCAAGAAATAGTTGTGTTAAATAGTTTGGTCATCTCAAGGCTAAGAGACTTGGGAGGATAGGGATGGACTGTATCAGCATTTCAGGATAGATGTTAGTAAATGCCAAACAGCAGTAACTTCTTCTTACTATATCCCTTTTCCATCCTCACATACGGCCATCCTCATATCCATTCACCCAGATGTTGGCCCTTCACCAAGAAAACCTAGCATTTAGGAGAGAAAATTGTGTGTTTGTATATGTAAGTAGTCACATTCATTTTTGGGGATTTTGCTTTTTCTTTTTTTGTTTTGTTTCGTTGTTGTTTTTTGTTTGGTTTGGTTTTAGGTTTTTGTTTTTGAGACAGGGCTTCTCCCTGTAGCCCTGGCTGTCCTAGAACTAGCTCCATAGATCAGACTGGCCTTGAATTCAAACAGATCTTCCTGCCTCTGCCTCCCAAGTTCTGGAATTAAAGGCATGCACCACCACCGCCTGGTTTGAGGATGGTTTTTGGGGCAAAATCTCACTATGAATCCTAAATTGGTCTCAAACCCATAGTTCTCTCATCTGACATGATTACAGATACATAAAACCATACTGGTCCAATCACTTGTGTCTCCATGCACCTCCCTCTGGATTTTATTCTGCAAATAACATAAACAAAAAGAAGTTCCAGTGTCAAGGAGCTCCCAGCCTACAGCAGAAGCAATCAACCAGAAGATGCACCATGAAGTAGGTGGGTATGGGTGAATTATCTAGCCAGTTCTACAGAACCAAGCTACAAGAAAGACATGTAACACATGCTGAAGGTCAGAGAAGGTACATGCCCTCACCCACCTGCCAAATGCTATCCAACCTGGGAACTCCCTGGCACCGAGCGCATTCTCAAAGATCATTCTAATGCTTCAGGCCTCTGCTTGGGAGTGGGTCATATGCGAGTCCATCAGTTACACATTTATTTGCTCTTCCTTTGTCTTTAGTTATCTTACTATATTAAAGCAATTTCTATAAAATCTCTACGTCTAGGTCATTGTGAGCAACCAATGAAGCACTATATACAATCTGCTTAGCACAGGACATAGTGTGGCATATATGCTCAAACCTTTCACCGTCCCTTTCTTATTGATCTGTGTTTGATGATTTGATTTTGCTGCTGTTGCTGTGTTTATTTGGTTTTTGAGATAAAGTCTCCTTCTGTAGAGCCCTGGTTGACCTAAAACTCTCTATGAAGAACAAGGTAGCCTCAAATTTACAGTGGTCCTCCTGCCTCCACCTCCCAGTGCTTTGAGATGGGGTTTCTCTGTGTAGTCCTAGCTGTCCTGGAGCTCACTCTGTAAAACAGGCTGATCTCAAACTCACAGAGATCCACCTGTTTCTGCCTCCCAAGTGCTAGGATTAAAGGTGTGTGCCACTACCACCCAGCTCATATTCTTAATTATTAACACTTCTTGGGTTTCATAGTTAAGGCATTCTCCCCGCAGTAATCCCACAAGAAATCCTCTAATTTAGACTGAAATATCTGTTTCTTCCAATATGCAATAACACATTTACCAACTTAACAGAAAAGGGTGATAAAAATCTGACAGTTGAGAAGATAGAGAAAATGAGACACAAGGTGAAGATATTGTTTGCAAATCCTGTGTCATCCCCAGGTTTAGGGAGCTCGGTCAGATCCACGTATTTTCCCCCATCCACACCATGCAGTGCCATAAAGGAGCTTAGGAAATGTTGTAGAGTTAAGGTACAGCATACATTTCCCAAAAGACTAATGCTGAAGGAAAAAAAAAAAGAGTTTCAAGAAATCTAACCATCCAGCTGTCTTCCCCACCAGACCATGAGTTTAGGGTGTGTTCTTCATCCTTGTGGAAAAAGAGACCCCAGACATTAAAATATCACAAACTCTGTTGGCCTACAAACCAACCAAGACCTGACTTCCTACCCACTCAGTTCACAGTCACAGAGTGATGGTATGTTTACTGAAAATCTTTCATCCCTAAAAATTTTAAATTTTGGGGGCCTTTCATTTTATTTTTTAAGGGAATAAATATTGCAAATAGAGGAAAATGAAAAAAGAAGAAGAAGAAAGAAAAAAGAAAAGAAACCACCTTGGGGAATTTTGACATATTTGACACAGAAGTTATAGGAAATTATAACTTTTTACCCTGAATTGTTTTGTCTATAGATGTAACTTGCACATGAGAATCAGCAGAAGATTGGGAAAGCCACTCAAGGACCAGAAGGAAGTGGCAAGTCCTGCCCTTCTGGTGCTGGAGCAGGACCCACACTCAGCACTCACTTCCCTCCACTCTGAGTCTGTCTCCCGACAAAAGGTCAGAAGTGTGGCCTAGGGAGGAGGAAGAGGAGGAGGAGAGGGAGAAGGACCTCTGACCTACTTCTATTCAGTTCACAATCTTCTCTCACAGACTTAAGGATCCACATATGGGTTCTCCTTACATAATTTGTCATATGCCAAAAACAACAATCCAGACATGAGGAAATTCAGGACTGAAGTTCACCGCCCAAACACTAAATCTGACACCCTCGATCATTGTCCAGTCTCTTCCCTCTCCCTCTTCCTCTCCCTGTCCCTCCCTCCACCCCCTATGTGGGGAATGTGGGTGGGGTGAGGGTGGTCTTGTTTAGTTTTTTGTTTATTTGGCTTTACTGATTTATTGATCTATAGAATTTCACAATGTACCCAAGCTGGACCTCAATTCGCAATGCTCCCGCCTCAACCTCCTGATTGCTAAGATTACAAGTATGTGTGTGCCACCATTTCCTTTATTTATGAAGAGATTGAGAATGCTCCCAGGGTGTGGGTAAGAGTATCCATGAAATATTTTATTTAACACATTAATGTTTATGCTTTAGTTCCATATATGCACAATTAAAGAAAAATTTTTAAATGATTACATGGAAAATATTTTAAAAATAACAGAGGAAAAGATAAGAGAGATGAAAATAATGAAGGAAAACAGTGGAAGGCTGCAATGGCTGAAGAGCTTGGCTGTGTGCATCTGTGTATTGCAGTGCTTGCCACCTGGTCTGCCACTCCGTACACCGGAATCCATCGTTAAATGGCGTGCTTTTGGAGGTTCCAATGGTGATGTTAACCAAAGCAGCTCACACCAACATAGAAAGATTCCTTTGGATTATTGAAATAAGGATATGACCCATTGTAGCCAAAAGACTGGGAAAACTCATGTTTAACAGCCCTTTGACTTATTTGTGCCTGCCCTCCATTCCACGCATCCTTTTAGGGTTGTAAATAGTCACAGACAGGATCTTCTAAGGGTAACTATTTAAAAAGTATCAAAGTCCTAGA